>OY757018.1:113313099-114048099 GCA_963580285.1 Lucinisca nassula
GATCAGACGCCGTCGCCTTCGGCGGCGTCTGATCAGTGTCTTCACTATTTGCTTAAAGTACGTGGATTTATCATGGCGATTTTAAATCCATTAATTTTTCAACTATTTAACTAACAGTTAATGCATATCAATTGTTTCTTCATCTATTTAACGTCGCCATAATTGTTTTCACGCATGACCTTTGTGACCTTTCGTTGGGGCACCTGAAGGTTGTTATGAAGACACACATGGTTTGATTTTTGTTTGATTTGAGGTTTAACGCCCCCGTCAACACTGTAAAGGTCATTTTGGAGACGTTGCTTCCACTTTTGTGGGACTTTTACCCGACATTGAGATAAAATGACATCTCAAGCCCTGTCGCCCAATAAAACCAATAGGGTTTATTAGCATGGACGGTCCGCCTCGCACCGCGGTTCCTGGAAAGGCTTAGATCCTCTAAGCGGTTTACCAGTACTAGTGTGCGGGCCGGATTCAGCTCTGCGTGGAAGCATCATGCAGCCTATATATTTCTTCAAGCATGGTTGGTGCCATGTAAATTGTTTTGTTAAATGTATGTGTGAAAATGTTATTTGATTTGTTTCGCTTTTCCATTGTTGAAGATTTTTTATTTGATATGTTACGCTTTTCCATAAGTTGTTGAAGAAGTTGACCACTGAAGAAGATATTGGTGCTGTTTGTGGTTGGAATAGATTTACCCTATTTTGGGCCTCTATGAATTTGTGCTTATTGCCGTTTCGAGGAATTTATTCGAAATACATTGAAAGAATTGATTGTTTGGTGAAGTTTGACATGTCATCTGTGCATAATAGTTTTTAGAAGTCGTTTTAAACAATTTGAATGCAAACAGTTACTTTCCAACGTTTGAAATCATGGAATTCCGAAATTCCATTGATACTCTCTTGGCATTGCCTCCCTTGGCAAGTAATTTAATTTCACTTATATTTTATATTTTTAATAGTCTATATTTTATTTTTTAAAATCGTGCATGTCGCAGATTTAACAATTTATTATAAACAAACAAATTAACAACCCCGAGTAAAGCACGTTTTATCACAAGTGAACTCATATTAATTATCAAACAACACCTGAATTAAATGACTTTTCGTAAATTAATATACAACTAGATGATCAATCATTTTTGGTGATTGAATCAGACATATAAAATCAGAAAAATTATAATACACATTTTTAGCTCGGCTGTTATGTATTGTCATAGGTCTGGAGTCGTCGTCGTCGTGCAAAAGCTTGGACATTTTGTAATATCTCTGTTATTACTGAACATATTTACTTGAAACTCGGACGAGTTGTTCATTATGAAAAGGGGAACTCATACCAATAGGTGAGGTAACCCTCAAAATATTTTTGGCACAGTTATGCCCCTTTTTCGACTTAGAATTTTTGCAGCCGAGCGTTGGCACCCGCATGCGGTGTTCGTGTTTTAACATTTATTGATTAGAATGTATTTCATACTGCGTGTGTTTCAAAACATATACATCAGCGTTCGTGTACTGTTCTTTTTCAAACTTTAAAAGAAGATAAATATAAATAAATGAATCCCTAAACTTAGAAATGGGATCTTGCCAAAGTTAACGGGGGTGCTATATGTCGTATAAAGTCGGTTTTGTTGGGGATACAAGTAATGTCATCTTATCAATACAATGACTCAGCATTTTGCGGCGTAATCACGAAAAACGCCTATATAATTTTGACCCCCTTGAACCCCAATTTTGGGGTACACCATATTTTTTTCTTATTTCTGCTCTAAAATATAGATTGTGGCTACTCGTTAGAACCGCCTCGATGAGGCGGTTCTAACGAGTACCCACAATCTATATTGTAGAGCAGAAATAAGAAAAAATCACAATTTTTCATCTAAAAAATCGATTTTTCGGAGGTAAAGTTTACAATGTATTTGTACAGGCGTGTTTTCGTAATGTTAAGAGTTTTGCCCAGCTGTCCAAATGTCATTTGTCTGATTCCTTATAGTCTATATGGATTCATTCGGACCTGAACATTATCATGAATTATTTTATGGCAACGTTTTGTTTTCCGTTGGAATTTTAACATATTTCTACGCAGAAAATACATAGAAAATTGTCATGTGCATGAAGCACCATGTTGTGTCTAATCTGCTCGTCATATGATAAAAGGAATCTCGTATACTCTCTCGTACTCTCGGTCATTTTGTATGAAATTAATGAAACTCGGCGAAGCCTCGTTTCATAAGTTTCATATGAAATGATCGCAAGTATGAGATTTTTGTAGTTGAAGGCCTGTTTCATTATTTTCATATAATAAACAGAAAAGAAAATGAATAATGAAATAAATGCAAAGAATCTCAAACCACATGAAAGCAAATAAGTAACCACATAATTGTCGAAAACAGATGGAACCATTTTATTTCGAATAATCATGAATGCCTAAAATATCAGAAAAACAATATCCCGCGAGGTCATTATATACTGTTCAACGAGGGCCGCTGATGATTTGTTTGTGGATACAGGCCTAAAGTGGATATGAGCAAGATCATCTTTTTTGTTTGTTTCTTGCTTGATTGTGTTGAGGTTTAACGTCCCCGTCAACACTGTTTATTTCATTTTGGAGACGTTGCTTCCGATTTGTTGGTCTTTTATCCGACATTGAGATGAAATGACAGCTCAAGCCCTATCGCCCAAATGAACCGCTACGGTTTCAGGACCGGCCCGGTTCGTTTCACTTTTCCTGGGCAGACTTTACATTCTAGGCAACTGACCAGTACTCATGTTCGATCGGTTTAAGCTCTGCGCGGAAGCAACATGCAGCCCAATCTATCTCTCAGTCTTGTTAATGAGAGAGAGAGAGAGAGAGAGAGAGAGAGAGAGAGAGAGAGAGAGAGAGAGAGAGAGAGAGAGGGTTCTGATCAGTACCATTATCTCTATGTTTCTGAGCAAGAATAAAGAAAATAATGTTTACCATTGTAAATCCCATTTTAACTTTATAAAGTGGGAAATTGCACGGAGGAGTTTTCGTGTAATTGATAGAAATGCACTAGAATTCCGCTATTAAGACCACTTTATGTTATTCCTATTTTTTTCTTTTAAATACATATTTAAACGAGGTTTTTGTTTTCTACACCTAATGTCTTTTAGTACGAGACCACCTTTGGGACAGTTCAAAAGTGGTCTTAAAGACCACTTTTGAACAGTTCCAAAGGTGGTCTAAATAGAGGAATTTTACTGTAAGTTGGTCTGAATCATGCAATAATCCATTGCTCTTCAATCTGTTTCAGAGCGGAGGCGAACGCCCACTTGTGTAGGCTGTGGCTCACAGATCATGGACCAGTTTATACTCCGAGTGGCACCTGACCTAGAGTGGCACGCATCATGTCTGAAATGTGCCGATTGTAATCAGTATCTGGATGAAACTTGCACGTGCTTCGTCAGAGATGGCAAACCGTACTGCAAACGGGATTATACAAGGTAAAGCTGTTTGTTTGTTTGATTTGAGTTTTAACGTCCCTGTCAACACTGTATAGGCCATTTTGGAGACGTTGCTCCCAATTGTGTGGGACTTTTATCTGACATTGAGATTAAATGACATCTCAAGCTGTGTTGTCCAATGAAACCAATAGGGTTTATAGGCATGGACGGTCCGACTCGGACAGGCTTAGATCCTCTAAGCGGTTTACCATGCAGTACTAGTGTATGGACGGTTTCAGCTCTGCGTGGAAGCATCATGCAGCCCATCTATTTCTTTAAGCCCCGATGGGCGGGGGCGGACTTGCAAGTACAGTGAAATTCCGCTATTAAGACCACCTAAATTAAGACTAATTCTCCTTTAAAAACCTTATTTAGAAGGGTGTGGTTATTTTTTCTTCGTGCTTTCTGCATCAAAATGTCCTCTGGTCAGGGAACACCTTTGGAACTGTTCAAAAGTGGTCTAAAAGACCACTTTTGAACAGTCCCAAAGGTGGTCTTAATGAGAAATTTTACTGTAACTATATATTCTCCGGAGACAAAGCTTAAGCTTTGGTTGAGAAGTCTGGTGAGATAAATCCAAATCCCATACATGAGCAGTGATAGGATCTCCCACGCCACTGCTTTGGATTGGTCTCATTACGCAAACACGCCTATACAAATACATTGCCACCTTTATCGCCGAAAAAAATGAAAATTTTATGATGAAAAATTGTGATATTTTTTTTATTTCTGCTCAAAATATAGATTGTGGGCACTCGTCAGAACCGCCTCATCGAGGCGGTTCTAACGAGTACCCACAATCTATATTTTAGAGCAGAAATAAGAAAACTAAGGTATACCCCCGGAAACCACAGTTTTATTGTATAACAGTGGGGTTCAAGGGGGGTCAGTATTATATAGGCGTGTTTTCCTGATGTATTTCTAAGTTCCAAGGACTTTCAGACTCGCTTTAGTTATTGCAAGTTCTACAAACAACTCTGTATGTCAAGTAAGTACAGCCTATCTGGGGCTGCAATCAGCCGGTATATGGCCCTATAATTTTAGACATGTATGGGTTAAAATTGTTTGAATTGAGGTTTAACGTCTCCGTCAACACTATTTATGCCATTTTGGAGGTGTTGCTTCCAATTTTGTGGGACTTTTACCCGAAATTGAGTCAGTGAAACTAATACGGCTTATATGCATTATACTCACACCATTTTGCCTTGGCAGGCTTAGACCGTCTAGGCGGTTTACCAGTACCTATGTGGGGTCAGTTTCAGCTCTGCGTGGAAGCATCATGCATCCCAATCTATTTCTTCAAGTCCCAATGAGCGGGGACCAAGTATGGGTTAAGAAAAACAAATGTCAGTTTTCATCTAAACGTTTTCTGTAAAAGTACTGTAAAACGCATGCGTTTTATCCCAATCACAGTTAAGGGAGGTTCCCTGAATGCGGAGTGTGTGTTGAGGTTTAACGACATGTCAACCCTTGTGGGTCATATTGTGCTGAAAACAGATGTTGCGAGGCGATTCTAATAAGTACCCACAGCATATATAAGAAAATATATCATTGAATTATCCTATCTAGAGCACATTACGAAACACGCCTATTCAAATATATTGAAAATTTTTACCACCAAAATTGAAAATTTTCAAACAAAAAATCTGATATTTTTCATACTTCTGCTCAAAACATAGATTGTGGACTCTCGTTAGAACCGCCTCGGGGGAGGCGGTTCTAACGAGTACCCACAATCTATAATTTTAAGCAAAAATAAGCGAACTAATTTATACCCCTGTAAACCCCAGTTTTACAACATAAAATGGGGTTTAAGGGAATCAAAATCATAAATGCCTGTTTTCGTGATGAAGAACAAAGATCCGAAACGGTCACAAGACTACCAGAAACGCAAATGGGGACGCTAAGCATATGTGGGCTAAAAATATATACCACTGTCTTGAGAAGAATGACTTGCAGCTGTTGGTTGGGTTACAATTCACGAGGTATATTACCCCGGTAAACCGTTATGACTGTTTTACCACGTGTTTATATTTTGGCATTAAGCAGACCGCTTATAGATGGAAAGGTCCATCAAGCAGGTCAAGAAGTCAAACGTCATATCTTGCCAAACAAGCACATGCATGTTTGTGTCAGTCCGTAGGTCAACAATACTTACGGCCCAGGCAAACAGGAAGTGGTTTGGCACATTTGCCAGAAGATCGTTGTGAATACTGTTTTAGTTTGGCGTATATATAGCGTATGGCCCTAGAGCGTTTGACGCCAGTCTGTGCAAGAGGTTACGGGCTCAGGTCTCATTTGTTCTCAATGGTGAATGGGTTCTTGATCAGTTTAAGGGAAAACTAAAAACAATGAAATGTGGAGGTACTATAGCCCCTTTACAGTGTATCTTTGTGGCTCCAGATAACCAGAAAAGGAGGCCGGGGAAACAATAGTACTTTTTCTGTTTTTGGTTTAAATTATTTCACTTATATCGAGCCGATCGTTAATCAGAGAGGGTCGAAAACGGGAGTACTCGGAGAAAAACAAACTGACCTTCCGTTGCAGAACTTGGCATCTCACATGTGACCCGTGCCAGGCTCGAACCACAACGGTGAAATGCCTAATGATTAAGAGTCAGCGCTCTTATCCACAAGGCCACGGAGGCCCGTAAACAAGAGTAACTGAGGCAGATAATTTTTCATATTCCTTGTGGGCACTTCTAACAATTCTTAGAAAAAGTTGTAACTTATCACCCTTATCCTGCTGAATATTCATTTTAGCCACACCCATCTTTGACTTTGATCCAATCAGATTACTTGATTTAATTTATTCCTACAAATTCATAAACTGAATGTCAAAAAGTGTAGATCCTGATCAGATGGCTTCTTCAGAAGCCATCTGATCTGGATCTCACTGTTTGCAAAGATATATAGGGGTTGTCGTGAACAGCAAGATAAGAGTTAACTTCAGAACATGAAACAGCCCACTGCCTGTCAAAGTACAGGGCTCTTTTACAGGCAGCTTTGTACCTTACTGGCGTTAAGACGGCCCCCGCCCATCGGGGCTGGAAGACATATATGGGCTGGATGATGCTTCCACGGAGAGCTGAATCTGACCCACACACGAGTACTGGTTAACCGCTTAGAGGATCTAAGCCTGCCCAGGCAAAGCGGTGTGAGTGTCGGACCGTCCATGCGTATAACCCTATTGGTTTCATTGGGCGATAGGGCTTGAGATGTCATTTAATCTCAATGTCGGGTAAAAGTCCCACAAATTTGGAAGCAACGTCTCGAAAATGACCTATACAGTGTTGAAGGGGACGTTAAACCTCAAATCAAACAAACCACGGCCTGTCAAAATACAGGACACTTTTGCAGGCTACTTTGTACCTTACTGGCGTTAAGAAACCACTGTCTTTCTCGTTATCCATGTTATCATCACCTGCCGATTTACGCTCATCTGATCACACCGTAACTGTAAGATTTAATTGGATTAATCATAAAATCCATTCAATATTTTGATTAGCCATATAAGATCAAAGATTCCGCCAAAGTGATCAAACGAGCCAACACTAAAACTGACGAAACATAATAATTAAGTTGTTGATAATGACTGGGATTAACAGTCCGAGGAATATTGATAGCAAGGGTTTAGCCAAGGGTTTTGCCCTGGAGGCCCGGTCCAGTCGCAGACCCAGAGCCATTTACACCAGTGTATAGAGTTGACAAAAATTCTGAAAAGTCTATGCATTGATTAAGGTTCCACTCTTAAAAAGCAATGTGGTCCCAAGGAGCGCATTTTTCGGTCGATTGTTAATCTACCCATACTTATGCTTCAATTTAAAACTGTCTTGACCTACTGAAACGTATGTATATTCGTACCAATGTTACTAACTACAGAAGCTTCTCTCCTGCTCGTGTCCATGTGACAATCGCCGGCCGTGTGCAAAAATTTAGGTAATGTTATTTATGTCAGCTTTGACGTCAGAGTGGCGTTTAACTGTAACATCTGGACAGGGCTCGTGTAATGGGAAACACAGGTGTTAGTAACATACCTGTGACCCTATATATTTTTTTTAACACATTATGTCTTTTTTTGTTTCAAAACATGCATAAATCTTAGAAAAAAAAAATCTGACAATCCACCCTCACCCCTAGTATAGAATAGAGACAAGGTGGCTCACTTAGAATCCAAATAACTACCCCTACCAGATTTGGCCAGTTCTTATTTTCAAAATAAGCACAGGTACCATATAAACCAACCTCCAACATGAAGCAGGCTGGCTAAGCTTTCAAAAGAGGTATTAACGACCTCCCTAGCCCAAACCGTTTTTCCGCAGTAAACATCGATTTCGGTACTTTCGGTTACTCGGAAACAATGCGACACATTTCGATACACGCATGTCTCATCACTAAAACAACATTGTCACAAATGCAACGGGCAAAAACATACATGTTGCAGTTAAACAAAAGCTTTTATCATCGAAACAGGTTACTTACTTCGTTCAACTCACGACAGAAACGCTCGTATGCTTGAAAAGTTTTTGACAGCTAAGAAAACTTCCCGAAATCGGCCATTATCAGAGCTTTTGAAACGTGTGTTTTTATTGGCTGGCAGAAATAGTAAGAATCCCAGCACAATTAAATGCCGGACGCGTACGGTATCAGTAACAATTCAGATTCAGATTCACTATGAAACTACATGTAAAGCTTCGTGTTCGAATATTATAGTGTATATATTTATTATTTAAAATATCTAAAGTGTATTTAAAATGCCTCATTAATCCGATTGAATGAAAATGAAAGGTGTTTTACATAACAGTGAAAGACGACGACAACGGGGCGATGACTAAGTCGAGACCGATTTGGCCGAAATAGCCCAGAATCTGAATCTGAATTGTTATTGGTGACCGTCCAGATAACGAATACAACACACAAGTCATCTTCTTACCGGATTCCTAATGTCAAGGACGAATTTTTGCCAATTTGATTTTGTTTGTTTGTTTGTTTGATTTGAGGTTAAACGTCCCCGCCAACACTGTAAAGGTCATTTTGGAGACGTTGCTTCCAATTTTGTGGGACTTTTACCCGACATTGAGAGAAATGACATCTCAAGCTCTGCCGCCCAATGAAACCTATAGGGTTTATAAGCATGGACGGTCCGCCTCGCACCGCGTTGCCTGGACAGGCTTAGATCCCCCTGTGGTGATTTATTTATGTTGTTTGCTGTGTGTGTCGCTTGTGTCTTTTTGTTTTGGTTGGCCATATGGCCATTTTGTGGGAAAGTGACTGTCCTTATGGCCTTCCTTTGTTTAGGCTTCCATTATGGTCTGGTCGCTTGGTGTTTGTGTTTCTTTCCCTTAGGTGTCTTTGATGGGTGGAGTAAGTTATTTGTATCGATTCCTGATCTTTGTTTTACTTCTACTTTGTAGAGCATAACCAGAGTGGCTATGTTCCTGTGTGCTTCTAGAGTAGGGCGTTTTATTTCGGTTAGCATAGTTGAGATACTAGTGTAAGCATTGTCATTGAATATATATATGACTGCTCTGTTCTGGATATATGTATGTCTTTTGCCAAGGGCTCCAGACTGAGGATGAATACTCCAGCAAGGGTCGGACATAGGTTTTATATGCTGTTTCTTTGATACGTCTGTTGTAAGTTTGAATATTTCTTTTAATAAACGTTAGAGTGGTTTTTTTTGGCTATTCGGATGACCTCACATTTGTCTGGGTTGAAGGCCATGAGCCATTCATTTTTCCAAGATTCCAGTTTGGTGAGGTCAGCCTACAGAGTTTGACAGTCTGTTTGGTTTGAGATTGTAAGATACATAATGGTACATGTATCATCAGCCAAAAGCCTGATAGTGCTTTTAGCATGTCATTCATTTTGACTGATGCCTCCAGCTGACCTGTCTCATAGGCTACGTCGGTCGGTGTGTGCTCGGAGGGGGATGTGCTGTGTTTGCCGGGTCTTGTCCATCATCCGTTTCGGTTTCAAAACTTTGGGGTTGAGACACACTGATGAAGATTAAATATCAGAAAGGCCTCTGTGTCACTAAATTCGGTATAGTTACGCCTTAATTATAAACATGAGGAAAATATATGGACCCAGAACTGATCCTTGGGGCACGCCTTTATTATTGTGAAATGCATCTTCGGTTACGGCTGATACATAGAGAATATACGCAATGTTCTTAGATGGTTTTGAGGTTAATAGAGTTTTGTTTTTGTTTATACATGTATGGAATCTTAAATGGACTCATGTCTTGGATTTGGCAAACAGTCACGGCCGCCAAACAAAGGACGTGGCATCTGACCAGTTTGCGTACACTGCTTGCAGGACGGGAACTTCAGCATTAAAAGAAACGGTCCATATCTTTGTTCATGAAATATTTCCAGCCTAAACTCGGAGACAGTTGACCCAGAAGTGTTAGTAGGGTTGAATAAACACAGGTTTAAGCCACGTACCTTGGGCTATTACCGCTTATTCAATTATTGGGACACCTTATCTTCTTATAAAACTTATATTTCATGCGTTTTATATATTGATGTATATATGACAAAGACTGTAGGTCTTGATCAGAGGAGGGGTCTGATCTGGTGTTCGCCATTTGTAAAGGCCTTTGCAAACGGTGGATACATATATCAGACTTCACATAACTCGGCGTCCGATCAGGGTTTTTGTCAAGCATAACCTAAAAAGTGAAATAATATACCATATTCCCTATCTACCTGTGGGGCAGCCCGGCCCTTTTGGGCTTGAAGAAATAATTGGGCTGCATGATGCTTCCACGCAGAGCTGAATCTGACTGCACACGAGTACTGGTAAACCGCTTAAAGGATCTAAGCCTGCCCAGACAAAGAGGTGCGAGTCGGACCGTCCATGCTTATAAACCCTATTGGTTTCATTAGGCTTGAGATGTCATTTTATCTCAATGTCTGGTAAAAGTCCCATAAAATTGGAAGCAACGTCTCCAAAATGACCTTTATAATATAGACGGGGACATTACAAACAAACAAAGCTACCTGTGGGGTGATGGGTGATTACCAGACTTTTTTTTTTAATGTTATGCTAGTGTCAAGCAGAAATTAGGGTCCAAGGTACGTGAATTAACAATATTTCGACATATGTTTTCGATCAATATAGGATCATACCCATCTACCAGCTATGAACGAAAAACAGAATATAGCCCTAAAACTTGCTCTTGAAGGGCACAACCTCCTAATAAATGGAGTAGCAGGGTCACGAAAGTCGTTTGTGATAACTGAAATTGCGAGAATTTATGCACAATTATTTATTGGGTTAATGGGCTCCGACTGAGCCCCTCTCTTTCTTTTCTTTCTACTTATAATCGTTCGGTCACATTTGACCATTACTCGCAGGTGTACATCACATACACTCCAGGTTTGCAGGGTTGAAAGCCTACGCAGTACTAATCCTGTAATTACGGTAGGGGTCTTTAACCCTGCACAGGAGATGACTCTTCCTGCCCAGGGGCCTCCAGTGAACGTCCCGATCCGAAGGACGGTGCACTTGTTGGCTTTCATCCCTGCAAATGATGCAAATGGAGAGTGTTTGGACACCGAAATAATCACCGCCTCCGGGATCGAACCGGGGGGCCTCTAGCATCAGAGGCAAGTGCACTAACCACTGAGCTATCACGCTCCACATTACGAAAACACGCTTATACAAATACATTGTAACCTTTCTCGCCGAAAAAATGAAAATTTGAGGATGAAAAAGTGTGCTATCTTTCATATTTCAGCTCCAACTATAGAGTGTGGGTACTCGTTAGAACCGCGTGTATGAGGCGATTCTAACGAGTACCCACAATCCATATTTTAGAGCAGAAATAAGAAAAATAAGATTTACCCCTTTAAACCCCAGTTTTAATATATTAAAGTGGGGTTCAAGGGGTCAAAATTTTATAGGCGTGTTTTCGTGATGAGAAAAAAAAATGGCATGGATTTTCCTTGCTGCATGTGCTGCTGTATTTTTGTTGTCCCTACCACTGACTGTGGTTCAGCCGAACCCCGACCCCACACCCCCAAAACGGGGTATCGACAACAAAAATACAGCAGTACAGCAAGGGGAATCCATGTAAAATCTTTTTTTTTTCTCCAAGAAATGGTCACTCTCAAAGGTCTTGCGAAACGCAGCTTGTTCAATTTTACCATGACATTGTGAGCAATCTGGATGGGGCCATAAACCGTGGCCACAAACAGACTGACTTGATCATCATGGACTTTGCTAAGGCCTTTGACAAGGTACCTCACAGAAGGCTATTACATAAACTGGAGTACTATGGGATAAGAGGATCCACGCATAGGTGGATTAGCTCATGGCTCTCTGGGCGCTCACAACAAGTTGTACTTGATGGCCAAGCGTCTGATCCAGTCCCTGTTTTATCTGGAGTCCCCCAAGGTTCGGTCCTTGGACCGGTCCTTTTCTTGGTTTTCATTAATGATCTCCCCGATAATATCAGGTCATCGGTCCGTTTGTTTGCTGATGATTGTGTCCTGTATAGGAACATATATTCTCCTTCTGACTGTCTTATTTTACAAGATGACCTGGATCAACTTGCACAGTGGGAGGCCGATTGGCAAATGAAGTTCAATGTGGCCAAATGTCACTCAATGAGAGTGTCAAGACACCCTCCGGATAAGCAAATTAAGTTTGACTATACTCTTCACCAGCAAGTTTTGGAGCATGTTCAATCCGCCAAATATCTTGGTATCACCATCACTGACGATCTTGATTGGGGTCAACATATCTCAGAGATTACATCTAAAGCAACTAGGACTTTGGGATTCCTTCGACGGAACTTGGCTTTTGCACCTAGGCAGACAAAGGATGTTGCATATAAAACATTGGTTCGCCCTCAACTCGAATATGCATCACCCATTTGGCATCCCTATGTTAAAACTCAGACTCAGCAGGTGGAGAAGGTGCAGAGGACAGCTGCTCGATGGACCTGTAGGCGATGGCGAAATAGAAGTAGCGTCGGTGACATGCTTAATGAGCTAGAGTGGCCGTCCCTGGAGGCCCGTCGTGAGCAGTCCTCTTTAACCTTCTTCTACAAGATACACTCTGATTCAGTGTCTATTGATAAAGATAGGTACTTGACCCCTGTAACACTGTCGACCAAAACAAGGGCATCAAAAGTAAACGACTCACAATATCGTAGATACCAGTCCTATAGTGATGCCCTGAAGAACTCGTTTTTCCCTAGAACTATTCCCCAATGGAATAGTCTTCCCTCCTCCGCGGTGAATGCCAAGTCCGCAGAAGAGTTCAAAGCCCGCACAGTGTAAGATTGGGACTCAGAGGTATGCGTTTTAGGATACCTCTGATATGCAGATTGTAAATAGTTTTAAGGACGCACCCAGTGCCTCTCTTTTTTTTCAGCTAAATTCTAAATTTAGCCACCCAATCAACTGAGGTAATGGCCAGATATGACCGACTCAGTATAAGAAGATAGATAGATAGAAAGAAATTGCTCCCGAGGGAGCTTTTTTCCTGTATGAGCAATCCTATCAAATGTAACATATGACATGCTCTGTGCATGGCAGATTACTGTTAACTGCTTTTTTACAATACGCACATGCGTAATTTGCGTAGCACCGATGCTTACCATGTGACAACCCTCATTATTTCTCGAAAAAAAAAATGCGCCAGAATCCCCCTCTGGGTGGTTTTCGAAATGATCGCCCTTGCCTATAATTTCTGTGACAAAAACGGGGAACCACAGTACCGGCAAATATCGACCAATCAGATTGCTGGTTTCATTTTCTACTCAAAACAGCGATGGCCGAGTCGGAAAGTTTTTTTTAGCTGTCAAAATCTTTTCAAGCATACGAGCGTTTCTGTCGTGAGTTGAACGAAGTAAGTAACCTATTTCGATGATAAAAGATTTTGTTTAACTGCAACATGTATGTTTTTGCCCGTTGCATTTGTGACAATGTTGTTTTAGTGATGAGACATGCGTGTATCGAAATGTGTCGCATTGTTTCCGAGTAACCGAAAGTACCGAAATCGATGTTTACTGCGGAAAAACGGTTTGGGCTAGGGAGGTCGTTAATACCTCTTTTGAAAGCTTAGCCAGCCTGCTTCATGTTGGAGGTTGGTTTATATGGTACCTGTGCTTATTTTGAAAATAAGAACTGGCCAAATCTGGTAGGGGTAGTTATTTGGATTCTAAGTGAGCCACCTTGTCTCTATTCTATACTAGGGGTGAGGGTGGATTGTCAGATTTTTTTTTTCTAAGATTTATACATGTTTTGAAACAAAAAAAAGACATAATGTGTTAAAAAAAATATATAGGGTCACAGGTATGTTACTAACACCTGTGATGGGAAATGGGCAAACAGTGTAGACCCAGATCAGACGCCGCAGTGTTTGCTTCATTTTGGAATTTAGATCTAAGTCTCGGTTCAGGGCTATTTTCCCAGCCTACTACACTCAGAGATGATCGGCCCACCAGTGTCGCCGGTGCTTTGATTTCTTTGACCCCTTTTCCGGAAGAGGGGGGTTTATAGGAAACCGGAAGGTAGTACCGAAAGTTGTCTCCGTATTGAAAAGCGCAGAAATATGTTCGGGCTATTCCGTCCCCTTATTCGCGGCGAAGTCCTACTATGTTTGCGTTTTAAAACGCGACTCCTCAGATGCCTAGAAAATCTGGGTCAATTTAAAAATGTCTTGACCTACTGAAACGTATGTATGTGCGTTTTCGCACAAACGGACAACATCAGAACATATTTCTTCCCTTCTTGACATATGTCTAATTGTTGGAAAGTCTGCTTTTATATCGTCATACTGACAAGTTTGCGAATTAAAACATTATTTCAACAGAAACGGTGGTTTTAGTTAGCTAAACTGAGTCATCTGAGATTTATTTTATGTTTATGATATAGAGATACGGAAGAAATTCTGATGGGTCAGTACCTACTTTCTGAAAGATTTGCTTGTTTGACTGTTTGGCAGACCACTCAACACTACTAGGGCCATTCTGAGCCCAACAGTTAACACAATTCCTGTGTCTTGTAGAACAAACAGTACAGAGTCCATACAACCCAGCAGGCATAAAATGTAGGCAACGTCCCATCAACGTCGGTGCAACGTCATGGCGTTGCACCGACGTTGATGGGACATTGTTCAAGCCTCATATGTCGGGTAGGAATTTCATAAGAAGCTGACAACTGCATGAGTTAACCTATATGAGAGAAGTAGGTTTTATCCATCCGCAGCCCGAGTCCAGCCAGTCCCATCACTCTAACCGGTCTGTGTAATGAACCACTTCGCATAGTCTCATAGCAACAGATAAGGTAAGTATTTTGTGATAACTGAAGGATAGTTTTTGTCAGTTCTTCATAAAAACTATGTTATGGGTATTCATTAGAACCGCCTCGCCGAGGCGGTTCTAATGAGTACCCATAACATAGGTATATAGTGAGAAATAAGGAAAACTATCCTTCAATTATCACAAAATACTTACCTTATCTGTTGCTAAGTATAGAAAAAAGTGGGATTTACCAGGATATATTTAGTTTTTTATTTTGTGAGTAAGGCGGTTCTAGTGAGCACCCACAGTCTGTGCTTGGAGCCAGAAGAATGAATCTATCACACATTTACACCAAATAAAAATGTCGTTCCCAGCAGCATGAAGGGCAGAACTGTCTTAACTCGGGAGTATTCTCAATGGTAGAGACAAGAAGATGCAGATTTATGGTGTATTCTTTGCTTCCAAAGGATAACCCTTTCTAGAACATATTTGAATGAATATACAGTGAAATTAGAACACTTAAAATTAAGACTAATTCAGCTTTAAAAAGCTTATTAAGAAGGGTGTAGTTACTTTTCTTCATGTTTTCTGTACACAAATGTCCTTTTGTCAGGGACCACCTTTGGAACTGTTCAAAAGTGGTCTTAAAGACCACTTTTGAACAGTCCCAAAGGTGGTCTTAATATAGGAATTTTACTGTATATCTGCAGTTTTGAAGTTTCAATCTACCCATACTTATGCTTTAATTTATGAAAACTGCATGTTTTATTTCTCTCATTTTAGAAAATGATAGCATGTTTATTCCACCTACTTCTCTTTCAGGTTATTTGGGCAAAAATGTTCAAAGTGTGACCAAACTTTTGCTAAAAATGACTTCGTAATGAAAGCGCGGGAAAATTCATATCATATAGACTGCTTCCGGTGTGTGGCATGCAGCAGACAGCTAATTCCAGGAGATGAATTCGCTCTTCGGGATGACGGACTATTTTGTAAAGCGGATCATGACGTTGTGGAACGTGCTTCGATAAAAGACGATAACAGTGATTGTGAAAGTAGTCCCCCTAGTAAGAGTAACAATATAAATAATAACAACAATATTGTAGATAAAAACATTTTAAATAACAATAATAATAATATCAAAACAGAAAAAGGATTATCACCGATATCAGGTATGTATTATTTATTCTTATTATGACGAAATAGTGCGTCACCATGACGTCATTTTCAGAATCTTTGTTCATGCGCGCACAGCTAGCGCATCGGCACAGTCTGATCAGAATTGTCGCTGAGCGCCACTTATCCAAGTCTTCATGTGTTTTCTGGGCACATTACGAAAACACGCCTATACAAATAAATACATGGTAAACTTTACCGCCGAAAAACCGAAAACTTTAAGATGAAAAAAAATGTGACATTTTTCTTATTTCTGCTTAAAATATAGTTAGAACCGCATCATCGAGGCGGCACTAACGAGTACCCGCAATCTACAGTTTAGAGCAGAAATAAGAAAAATAAGGTTTAATCTGTAAACCCCAGTTTTACTATTTAAAAGTGGGGTTCAAGGGGGTCAAATTATATAGGTTTCTGTGATGGTAGGAGTACCTGGCTATTTCGATTCTGCGCAGTGCGCATATGCCAAAAGACACATGTTCGCTCAGCATGGCTCAGCATTTAATAGCCAATTGCATCAAATACCGTTAGATGTGTCAGGTCTTTATTTTGCGTAAAAACCTAAGATAAAGCTTCAAAGTTTAGCTCCTATCTTTAGAATTTGATGAAATAAGTAAACTGCATTCCACACTTTCCCCGCTACACTACAAATCGCCAACATCGGGTCCGATTGCCCTGCTCTTGAATCTTCGTTTATCAACGTTTAAACCTCGATTATAAGACAGTTATCACTAATCTTCATGTTTGCCTATTGCGGTCGGCCCCCACAACTCAACGCAAACCCCTTGTTTGGACCGTTGTTTGATTGAACGATACTGACAACGATACACAGCAGTACTTACATTGTGCACCTCGTTACGTAAAATTCCAGGTCAAAAGGCCAGTATAATAATATTTTGACATATAGTATGAGTGACATATTTGGAATCTCTGATAGTATCTTCTTTAAATGAAGTACAACGAAACCATTAAAAACTTGCCTATGTAAGAGTGAAATTTTGTCGGTTTTCATGACAGAATTTGAGAAAGAACGGCATAATTTTCAGGCAACATTGCAACATTTTTCTTACATTCTTCTCCAAACATAGCTTTAAGATGCTCACTAGAATCGCCTCAGTGAGGGTCATATCAACAGTATCTCCAGTCAGTGTCTTCGAGTAGAAATAGGACAAATAACGCACACCTTTATCAGGCTATCAGTTGACAGACTGGTGTACCCCTGATGACAACAGATTTTGATCACCCGACAAACCCCGAAAATTGTTCGTCAGACTTGGCAATGAACAGTTTTGTTTGTTTGTTTGAGGTTTAACGTCCCCGTCAACACTATAAAGGTCATTTTGGAGACGTTGCTTCCAATTTTGTGGGACTTTTACCCGACATTGAGATGAAATGACATCTCAAGCCCTGTCGCCCAATGAAACCAATAGGGTTTATTAGCATGGACGGTCCGCCTCGCACCGCGGTCCCTTGACAGGTTGGCAATGAACAAAATGAACACAAAACGTATTTAAGATTTGTGTAACTCGCCAAGTAAACACATTATTTTACTAATCGCTCACGCAAACATTACTTTAAAAAGAGAGAGAAAACCCACACCATTGCCTTGTAAACTTTTCATTGTTTAATTCGGCATTTATCACATAAACGAGATACAGGCGAACCGTGTAGTCCAGATCAGACGCCGCAAATTCGGCGTCCGACCAGGGTCTTCACTATTTACTCAAAGTAATGCATGTGTGATTGCAAAACTTACCACAAACAAAACAAACTTGATACTTCTGTCAATACAAAATGTTCCGGTTCCAGGCTATTGGGTGGGTTGAAGATTCTATTGCCGTTATGAAGTTAAGGGCCGTGTCATTTTACCTGCTATATCTAAGGATATATAGAGAGATACAGTGAAATTCCGCCATTAAGACCACCTTAAATTAAGACAAAAAATCCTGCTTTAAAAAGCTTATTTAGGAGGGGGCAGTAATTCTTTCTCCGTGTTTTCTGCACACAATGTCAACTGGTCAGGGACTGGCCAGGGACCACCTTTGGGGCTGTTCAAAAGTGGTCTTAAAGACCACTTTTGAACAGTCCCAAAGGGAGTCATAATATAAGAATTTTACTGTATCTAAGAAGTATAATGACACACGAATCCGATCTTGTATTCGTTGACCTCTGACCTCTGTATCATGACCGTACTCCTTAATCAGAACACCGATCTTGACTGGCTGTCTTATTCTTCTGCCAACCTCTTGGTTGACCGTCAAGTTGCTTGTTTGTTTTATACAAGTGTCAACAGGTCTAGACACTGCTATGCGGATAATCTCGGTATGGTACGGTTTTTTCTTTCTTCTCGTCAGTCGATGGTTGTCATTGCAAAACTGTTAGTCACTAATGTATAGAGAGAGTCCTTCTTGTTAAACAGAAGAACCAATCTAAAATTAAGGAACAGAATGCACCGGATTAAGCAGGGCCCCTGTCCATCGGGGCTTGGAAAAATAGATTGGGCTGCATGTTGCTTCCACGCAGAGCTGAAACCGACCGCACATGTGTACTGGTAAACCGCTTAGAAGTTCTAAGCCCGCCTAGTCGGACCGTCCATGCATATAAAACCTTATACTTATTGGTTTCATTGGGTGACAGAGATTAACGTGTCATTCCACCTCATTGTCGGGTAAAAGTCAAACAAAACTGGAAGCAACGTCTCCAGTATTGACGGGGTCGCTAAAGCTCAAAGGATTACGCGAAGGATCACCCATCCCCCACCCACCTTCACTCGGATAAACAACCCACAAGCTATGCCTTCTATTAACCCCCCCCCCCCACACACACACACACACAAATGTATCGTGTCTTTAACATTTTTCTTGTATTTCTACAAATTTAATTTGTGGCCGCTATTCACTTCTTTCTGAAGTTTTGAACCAGTCAGGACTCTTACATGTATAAAACACTAGATATCATCTTTTCTCATTAAGGGGAAGTGTGTGTGTGTGTGTGTGGGGGGGGGGGTTGCACGTCTAAAAACCTTTGTCATCACATCAGTGGGGCCCACTCCAAAAGTAAAAGACAAAATTCTCACTAGGAGCGAATTCTTTCCTTTATGTATAGACAACTTCGCTAAATAGAGTCCACAGAATTTATCCCACTTGCAAAATTGCCCAAGAACAAGTGTAACTATTCACCGTAACGTCCGTAAGGAAATAGATACACGTGCCCCTTATACTGATAGGGAGACAAAACTATTTCGAAAGAGTTGCTTTTCGTGAATGTGAACCCATTCTTTTTAAACCATCCACGTGCGAAATAGTTCATGATTATTGCGGGTGTTGAGGGTCGGGTGGCGTTGAGTGAGGCGAAAGAGTCATGTACCTTTTGACACATTACGAAAACACGCCTACACAACTACATTGTAAATTTTATCCCCAAAAAGGGAAAATTTTAAGATGAAAAATTGTGATATTTTTCTTATTTCTGCTCAAAATATAGATTGTTGGTACTCCTTAGAAGCGCCTCATCGAGGCGCTTCTAACGAGTACCAACCATCTATATTTTAGAGCAGAAATAAGAAAAATAAGGTTTACCCCTGTAAACCCCAGTTTTACTATATAAAGGTGGGCTTCAAGGGGGTCAAAGTTATATAGGCGTGTTTTCGTGATGATCGGGGCGTTCAACTGAGATTGGCTTACAGTTTGACCTCCTCGAACCCCACTTTTATATAGTAAAACTGGGGTTTACAGGGGTAAATTTCGTATTTCTGCCAAAATATAGACGGTAGGTACTCGTTAGAACCGCGTCGACAATCAATATTTTGAGCAGAAATAAGAAAAATATCACATTTTTGTATATTTATTTTTACGGTGGTAAAATTTACAATGCATTTGAATAGGCGTTTCGTAATGCTTTCTCTGGGAGACGAAACAAAATGACCCATAAGGGTTGACATGCCAATAAACAACACCAACAACAACAACAACAACAGTTCATGATTATAAGGACAGTAATAGACGGTGGCATAATTATTTCAGATCTGCTAATAATCGAGGTAATGATATATTCTCATATATCAGCGCGATATAGCAGCGAATCATCCAGACACATTTTAGTAGTATCAGCTATTAATGGGTTTCGCCCATGTCGAACCGACTGTTTGTCTATATCGTAGCTAGAATTTTACTATAATGACATTCATAATCACCTGTCTGCTAATTATTATAGCCATTACGATCATTTTAATGGATGTATTGCGCATCAAACATTGTCGAAGGTGTTTTGTGGTTGAAAACAGTCATATCTGATAGAGGAAGAAAAATAGTGTCACGTGAGGTGATGATGAAAGTTTTAGACAAACTGTCATATGTATCACGTGAATACAGTAAAATTCCTATATTAAGACCACCTTTGGGACTGTTCAAAAGTGGTCTTTAAGACCACTTTTGAACAGACCAAAAGGTGGTCTCTGACCAAAGGATTCTGCATGGAGACAACGAAATGGAAGAATAACTGCAGCCTACTAAGTAAGGTTGTTCGAGCAGAATTAGTCTTAATTTTAGGTGGTCTTAATAGCCAAATTTCACTGCAATTTAGTGACTTTTACATACTGTACAGAAATGTGGGCGGTTGACAGTGAATTGAACCGCCTATTATGTGTATATAGTATATACAATCTATATCACATTTTTTGTCTCAATATATCACATTTTTTATGAAAAAAAATCAACAACAAAAAACATTCATTGGGTCATGCTGATAGTGCGAACTCACAAAAACAAGCACTGCATACTGGTCCGGTTGTTTAGATTAAAGTTATGCGCTGTTTCTCGGTATTGCCGATTCCGGGCTGCTGTGAAAACTAGATAACCAAAATAGAGCCCATTACTTTAATTGCCTTTGAAGACGTAACCAGTACTCTCTATATAATGATGGAAATATAAATGGTATATACCAATGGATTTAAAGTATGAAAAATATAGTGTGGAGCTCGTTGTCATATGTCTTTGTCATTGTATGCATCACATGACTTCTTTGACGCTGATTGGTCCAGAAAGCTGGTCTTTTGATGCCTGACAAATGTTCGTATCTGTCAAGCTGAGATATGAATCCGTATATTCGCGGAAATTTTAATTCATTTAGTTCGAAGTTCATGGTTTCTTCTTCTGTAATTTTCAGACCATGTTGTAGTTTTTACATTTTTAGAGGAAAATATCTTTCTATTGCGTTCGCACAAACCATTATAACATGTTACTTGTCCGCTGGCAGACGACATTTCTTGACATGGTGCGCGCGCCATTTAGTCACGAGGTCAGTGTTGAAAGCAGCCGACATTTATCATTTTGACAGGAAATAAGTAGTCTTATGTTTTCATATCAATCATCTTGAAAAATATCTTCTTCATCAGACGTTTTTTTTTCTTCTTTTTTGATGAAGAGAGAGGTCAATGTTTGTTTGGAATACCGTAGGTAAAATTATCATTATTTGCGACGGAGTCAGGAAAAAGCTCTGCAACTACATTGTATGTCCAAACGAACCACAGCATTCCAACCTCTAAACAGGAAAGCGACATATCAGGGTATAGTTGTCCAGAACTAGCGATGTCGTTAGTTAAACGCATATTGTTAAAAGTTTGATCTTTTAAGATGACAAATTTCTGGCATTTTTGCCGAAAAATGTGAACAGCAATAGCTACTCACATTTTCCAGCAAAAATACCAGAGTATTAGACATTGCATTTGCTAGAACAGCTAGCATCTAAAACAGTCGGAATGACTTGACCACTAACGGGTTCGATTAGCTTATGATGCTCAAATTAACAAATTGGGCCCTGTTAGTTTGTGTTTCGGGTCTCCACGCTGAAAAACAAACCTGCTGAAACGTAATACAATATACGGATGGGTGTAGGAGGGAAGGGTGCGAACTCGCAGGAATGTAATTCTTGCCTATAACTGCCCTTTCCATTCATGGATTGTCAGGAATATCGTTTTCTAGAATATGAAATAACCATCTGAATATTAGACGAATCAGTTTGACGATTAAGGTAATATGCATTTGAGTGAAAAGTATTTATCGTGGCTGTGAAATGACACTTTCTCATGAAAAAGAAAATGTGATGTATTTTTTTTTTCTCTTAATTCTGCTTCAAATATACATGTAGATGGTTGGTGTTGCAATGTGTGTTTTGAAGCTTAAACGCCAAAAATAATAAGGGGTTTAATTTGTAACAATTCTTTTAGACATACTCATTTGTGATGTATGATGCAGCTACCCTTATTTTGATTGTGCAAGTTGCAATGATTGATTGACTGTTGACCATTTCAGTATCTCTTTTCAAAAGAATTAATTGAAATTAAAACATTTGTGTTATCTCATTAATTTAAAAAATGCTATCTTTTTCCGAGGTTCAGAATATGGAAATTGGCTTCGTGCGTTGTGTAGTTTATTCTATTCATCGCCCGTGAAACAGAAAATTTTCAATTAATATTTTGAATCAATTATTAGTTGCCTGCTATCTAAGGTTAATCATTAATTATTTACTGAAGTTAATTGATTCTGTGATAAGGTAACACACAGCAGAAGACAAAACGTCCTACGGTGTCTCGTGGGATTCGAACTGAATACCGACCAGGTTCAATATCAAAGCAACTGATAAGGACAGAACGTGCCCTCATTCCTATTGTCAAAGCTTCTGGGCTTTGGAAACTTAGAGCCATCTGCGTCATATGGCCGCCGTTGGCAGAACCACATCATCACGATAAAACGTACGCAACGAAACACGGTGAACGAAAACCCATCCGTTTCCATTTAAAAATTACTGACACTCTTTGAACTCTCCCTCAGTGAAACGTCCCCTTTGGTCGCCTACGTTCACTGTCTTGCGGTCCTAGAAAATGCGTACACGTATGTCTCGGAAGAGTTTTCTCAATTTAAGTCTCCGGATTTCATCGTCTGCTGTAATTCCGAAGGAAACTGTTATTGGGCCCTGGCAAGAGCATATCAGAAAAGAATCGTATGATGGTACTCATTGATGGTATATTTCCATATATTTTATATGCTTTGTGCTTCAACTCATATGTCATCTGTATGACCTGAGTTTGTCTTAATAAAGGAATATTATGTTATGTTATGTTATGTTCAAGGCTCATATATACATGTACCTCGCTCAACATATAAAATTATTCGTTGGAGAATGTGCGCCCAGCAAAGCCTCAGACCAGACTGCGCATTGCTTTTCTGGGCAACTGTATAGGCAGCCGTTGACCCAAAGCTTCTACTGAATGGGAAGACAGATATGTCTTTATTGCGCGTACATGTCTGGAGGCATTTTATTTTCATTTGACGCAGAATAACAGAATAACGGCCAACCTCGGTAGCTCATTCGGATGCGCGCCTGACCTGTGATCAGGAGGTCGCCGGATTGGGCCCTGGCAAGGTGTGCACTATTTATCATGAAATCTTTTCTACATTCATTCTCACCCTTCCGCTGATTCAAGAAGAGCAGTTGTCAGTTTCCGGGCTGTACAGGTAAAGCGCTTTCGTGTAAGCCTGTCCTGGAAGGAAAATGTGACTAGGTATATTGACCTGCTCGATATGACCAAAATTGTGTTGTCTGGGTCATTAAATTAAAAAAACAAACAAACATTAATGTCGTTCAACACTGATTTTGTCAGTAGGTTCTTCTCTGGGAACATTCATTATTTCCGCTGCCGTGTTGGTTCATTTGGTGTAAAAATATTTGGAAACATCTCACAATAATAGGCTTCTGCACAATTTCATATTTTTATTCCATGCGATAGTAATGTTATCAGATGACGATAACGCAGCTTGCTTATCAGTTTAATAATCAACTTAACGATAATCTTATTAATAAATATGTAGAATTTTCATAATAAAATTGTCATAATGTGGAAGGAAAAGAAAACATGAAAAGCTATATGCATCTTTTTATATGTAAATCTGTATGAAGCATAGTTACAGATAAGGCTCGTATTTTGTGATAACTGAAGGATAGTTTTTGTCAGTTCCCCATAAAAACCTATGTTGTGGGTATTCATTAGAACCCCCTAACCGAGGCGGTTCTAATGAAAACCCATAACATAGGTTTTTATGGAGAAATAAGGAAAACTATCAACAAAATACTCACATTATCTGTTGCTATGAATTATGATGCCAGAGAAAGCGCTAAATGCAATGAAATGCACATCAAACCAAAAACTTATATTCATGTTGGTAGTCACATTGGATTTGTTTGATTTGAGGTTTAACGGCCCCGTCAACACTGTAAAGGTCATTTTGGAGACGTTGCTTCCAATTTTGTGGGACTTTTACCCGACATTGAGATGGAATGACACCTCAAGCCCTGCCGCCCAATGAAACCAATAGGGTTTATAAGCATGGACGGGCCGACTCGCACCGCTTTGCCTGGGCAAGCTTAGATCCTCTAAGCGGTTTACCAGTACTTGTGTGCGGGTCGGTTGCAGCTCTGCGTGGAAGCATTATGCAGCCCATATTTTTTTTCAAGCCCCGATGGGCGGGGGCCGATAGTCACATTGGAACGTTATCACAAGAATACGCAATGCGTTAACAAACAAGTAAGAATAGGTCACTCAGGAAAGACCACAGTCAAAGAAGGCAGCCATCTCAAATCAACTAAAGAAAGTAAGTGACATGGATGCACACACAAAAAACAGACGAAACATGAACCATCGGCGCAAAGCCAATTAACAAATAAGACACTGCAAAAGAACGACCGGCTTGGGACGGTCAGTAGTAAAGCTACTGGAGTGTGGGGTGGGGGATGGGCTTGGGTTTCAACCCCGGGGTTTATCAAATTTCAACCCTTGCCCTCAGTTCCAGTGCAATATAAACTTAATAACAAAAACAGATTAACGAGTCGATTAATAGTTTGAATTAGCGGATAACTGTATTCAAAATTGGGGCGGTCAGTCGGCGGTTTTAAGGTCGGAAATTTCGTTTTACGTCGTCACTTTTTAGGTCAAACATATCCGTTAAATGAACACTCTAGAAAACCATTACAAAGCAAAAAAGTAGAGTTTTGGGGGTTCGCATTGTTTTGCTCATTTGTGCTCAAAACACATACTGTGGGTACTCGTTAGATTCGCCTCTGTGTGGTGGTTCTAAGACGAGTACCCATAATCTAAGTCTCCAGCACACTTGACACAAAACATACGATTTTTTTAAAGAAAATGTCATTTTTGAAGCCATGAAAGCCATAAAATAGTTGATTTTGTCATATGGGCATGTGATCCCAATGATTACAGGGTGTTGTTAACGTAAATGTGATTTAAACAAATGGCCGAGGTCTTTCTAATATCAGCACTTCTGAAATTCCATTTTAATTAATGAGGGGTGTTAATTACACAGTGTGTTTGTGTAGAGTGCTTACCGTAGCACCGTCATGTGAAAACAAATATTAGTGAGCAAACGAAATAGTTCCAGAACACACAGATCAACGTAGAGCAAATAACCATAACACGATTTTAAATATTTAACTAAACATCAGAGACGGTCTTGGCGGTTTATTCGAATAATTAAGTTATTGATGTTATATTTTCAAGTATGCGCCCGAAAATTGACCTGAAAAGGCGTACTGTGCTGTATGTTGATTACATAACTGAAACAGAGCCTTGTGTAAAGAGTACTCACAGTAAAAGATGAAAAAAAAAATTAGTGCTACTGTGAATGTGATCGCAAATGGCTGATGAGACCAATCTTAGTTTGACATAGAGCAAGAAAGGTCTCAGGAAGCGAAGCCCCACAATAACAGATGCTGGTGAATACGAAACAAACATCATCAACGAAACCGAGCAAACCCGCGTTTCGCGGAAGGCCAGGACGGCCTTCCGCGAAACGCGGGTTTTCTCGGCTTCGTTGATATTGTTTTCTTCGTATTCGCCAGCATCTGTCATTGTGGGGCCTCTTCGCTAAGATCAGTCCTGTGTAATAGTTGCTCCCTT
Source organism: Lucinisca nassula (assembly GCA_963580285.1). NCBI lineage: Eukaryota > Metazoa > Mollusca > Bivalvia > Lucinida > Lucinidae > Lucinisca > Lucinisca nassula. Next base: position 113,338,954 of record OY757018.1, read on the forward strand.
TGGGGTGGGTGTCCTTGTCAAGAATATCAGCCAGCCAGTGGCGCCAAGAGAAAAATCTAGAAGATGAATTCCAACATAAGGGGATTATTAACGACAAGAACCTCAGTCTCGCATGCGATTTTCATCACGAAAACACGCCTATATAATTTTGACCACCTGGAACCCAACTTTTATATAGTTAAACTGGGTTTACAGGGGTAAACCTTATTTTTTCTTATTTCTGCTCTAAAATATAGATTGTGGGTAGTCGTTTGAACCGGTTCGATGAGGCGGTTCTAACGAGTACCCGCAATTTATATTGTGAACAGAAATAAGAAAAATATCACAATTTTTCATCTTAAATTTTCATTTTTTTTGGCGATAAAGGTTACAATGTATTTGTATAGGCGTGTTTACATAATGTTTATGGCTCTTGAACGGGCTTTTGTTTGCAGTTTCAACTGTTGTCTGACAAATAATAATAATAATGATAATTATTATAAAACAGGGCTTATTGTATTGGCACGATGAACTGGGCCGACGTAGTGTACATTATATTCATACGCTGCTTACTCTTTTCAGGTCGAGAGCAAATGTCACCGGGTAAAAATGGAGTAAAATCTCACAGTCACAATAAAGCTGAACATAAACCAACACGAGTTCGTACAGTGCTAAATGAAAAACAACTCCACACATTACGCACCTGTTATAACGCGAATCCCCGACCGGACGCGCTGATGAAGGAGCAGTTAGTTGAAATGACAAACTTGAGTCCCCGGGTAATCCGGGTGTGGTTTCAGAACAAGAGGTGTAAAGACAAGAAGAGGAGTATTCTCATGAAACAGATACAACAACAGCAACATGAGAAGGTGAGAACCTTGTTGTGTTGTCTCGTAACGTAGCGCATTTGAAATTCACCATATTTGCATTATTTGCTGGCTCCCAGCTTGCACATTGTCAATATTGGAAAAACAGATAACCAGACCTTGTGTTGTTGTGAAAGGTCAGGGGGGTCTGGTTACCTGTTTTTCCAACTCTGATAACCTTCAGACTAGGAACCAGCAGATAATGCAAATAAGGTGTAACCTTGTTGTGTTGTCTCGCAACATAGCATTACAATAACAAGCTCATTTGACTGATATACGTGTAATGTCTCTTTTCAACCCTTTTATAGAACATATTTAACGTCACTACAGCTGGTGTCTGGGAATGTGTGGTTGCCGTAAAAAGTCTTCCTGCCCTACATCATAGTGTAGTTTATATTTTCTTGTCCTTTGGGATCATTGATTCCATTGTAGAATTTTGAAAATACTTGAGAGTGACTGATGAGGCCTAATTGGCCGAAACTGGCTAGTCTGGCCAAGAAAACATGCACACTTCATATTTACCAGTTCTGTGGCGTATTCCTTGCTTCCAAAGGATAACCCTTTTATAGAACATATTTTATAGAACATATTTATACCGATAAGCCTATTTATACCGACATTCTATTTTTACAATGACAATATTGTAAAATTTCTATATTAAAACCACCTTTGGGACTGTTCAAAAGTGGTCTTAAGACCACTTTTGAACAGTCCCAAAGGTGGTCTCTGACCAGAGGACACTGTATGCAGAAAAGACAAAAAAAAGAATAACTGCAACCTACTAAATAAGCTTCTGAAAGCAGATTTAGTCTTAATTTTTGGTATCAATTGTCCTTTGTATTTTTTTCAGGAGCAAAAGAACATATTATTCTTATTTCTGGTGCAAACATAGATTGTGGTACTCGTTCGAGCCGCCTCAGTGAGGCGGTTCGAACAAGTATCAACAAGCTATGTTTGAAGCAAAAATACAGAAAATAATGTACATTCTGGTAAACAAATTTTTTATTTTTTTTTTTTATAGTTCTACAAGGTTTTTTTTTGAGACTTGTAGGCGTGATATGATTTTCCAGTACAAGAACACATGACTCTAGAAATGTCGTTTTTCAGACTTGAATTTATGAAATTGGTGGACATTTAAACACAAATTGTAAAGGTATTTGTTAGACTGGCCTCAGTGAGGAACCACGATTTACGTTTTAAGCAGAAATAATTAAAAAGTATAAATATATTTCCCAAATCCTTCTTTTTCTATATTCATTAATATACGCTATATTTACGTGCTTATTTCACGGACCTGTGTTCACGAAATGCTCTTATATGGTGGTTTATTTCAGAAACGATTAACAGCATTTATATGCTCCGTGTGTAAAGAAAAAACAATACAGTTCACCCCTTATCCTGCTGAACCCTGCAACCCCTACCTTTGCAAATAGTGTAGATCCAGATCAGACCATCTGATCAGGATCTACACTGTTTGTCTTGCAGTTTGCGAACTGAACAAGTGCATTATACCAAGTTATTTGATTGGTTGCTAATTAGCATTGTGTGTGGCTAAATTAATTTATATAGCAGGATAATGGTTAACTTTAGTGGTTCGAACAAGTTTTGGACCTAGACTGGAATGATTCGAGTACATTAGGAAAACATGTCCGTAAGAAATAATGGCGTCCAACATGGTGTCAGAAAATGATAAATATTAGGTGAAAATTAAAGCAACTTTGCTATTTCTACTTTCAACATAGATTGTGTGTGCTCGTTAGAACCGCCTCAATGAGGCGGTTCTAACGAGTACCCACAATCTATGTTTTTGAGCAAAAATAAGGCAGATAATGTATACCCCGTAAACCCCACTTTTCTCTTTATAAAGTGGGGTTTAGGGGGGGGGGGTCTTCGTTTCACGGACATGTTATCATGATGTAACTGAGGGTAGGCCAGTGAGCGTTAAGCCTAACGCCAGGTTAGACACGATGGAAATGAATTAGAGAGATCTTTTCGAAGTTCTATTAAATATAGGTACATGTATGTTTTGTGTACTCATTAGAATCGCCTCCTAGGTGTGTACTCATTTGAATCGCCTCATGCGTCTCGACGAAGCGATTCTAATAATTACACACAGCACACCTTTATTTTGAAGAAAATTGAAAATATGTCCATATTATACCCCCTGACCTAGCTCTATAATCAACCCCCAGCGCCACGAAATACCCCTATGTCAAAAAAGGTTCAAGGTCCCAAAGGAGTTTGGACTGGATCCCGAATCAAAATTTCTTGGCCCAGTTGTTCAAAGCTTAACGAGCTTGTTAGTGGTCAAACTGTTAATTGTTCTAGCAAGTACAATATCTGATACTGGTGTTTTTGCTAGAAAAAAAATGTGAGCAGCTTTTGCATCTGCAAAAGCTGCTCACATTTTTTTCTGCAAAAATATTAGTCTTTCTGCCATATTTTAACGATGTGTAAACTAACCATCTTAAAAAGCCTCCGTGGTGTAGTGGTTATGCTACTCGCCTTGTAAAACCAGGTGTCGCATGATCGGTACCGGGCTTCTCCAGACTTTCGGATGAGTCTTTAAACCGAGGTCCCGTCTCCGTATGACCCCAGCTGTTGGTGAGACGTAAAACGCAAACACTCATTCACTCAACTAACGATCTTGTTAGTTTTGAACAACGACTCACACTTCATGAACAGTGTCTTATATTAAAGATTTTATATCAGAGGGAGAGGTGCAGTTTCTTCCTATCAAAATACGCAGATAAACGCAGTTTCCCCGCAAAATCCAATCTTGAATCACTATAATAACCCAGCCTACCACTACTTATACCTGGTGGGACTAATTTGCTCCGGCGGAAAGTAAATGAAGAAAACAAGTTCTCAGATATAGCGCACACACTTCAACTTGTCTTTTCCCTGACGCCATATCTTATACACCTCCCCAGGGAGTTTATTTTTCCTACCCCCAACGACGCTACTGTTGATGATATGTTGATTTTCCATGTCTGCTTTTCATAAAACGTTTCTTGAACAAGATGTTACCGTAATTTATCTGGATATTGTGATGCTAACCTGTGCAGTATTTTAGGAGAATGGTACTTCTAGGACGATTTTCACACTTGTATAGTGGAAAGGTAATTGCTGTCTCCCTTTGCAAAATCAATTACTCCCGTCCGTACAGCGCTGAAGAAGTGATGTCTTCTTTGCAGTTGCCCGGATATTTGATATAAAGTACGGGATCCGCAATATCAGACAGCTTGTGCATGCCCCAGACTTGACCACGGATATGCGATTTCTTAGAATTGTTTCCTTAACCTCGAACTTTAACCTTTATCACTCTCTGGGCTAATTCAGCAGACAACAACTTGATGATTTATTTCGTATTATTCCCTGAAAACAGGTTTTGACATTTCATGCAAATTGTCCTTATTGGAAATCTGTTTTCTGGAAAAAATAAGAAAAGTATTTTAAAATGTCGTTTCCAGAGTGCTAAGCATTAAAACTGGACACACGGGTTAATATTAAAAGGCTTGGGTCAAAGTTGGTCCGCTTGCGGTATACCGCTGTTTGTAAAAAAAAAAAAAAAAAAATAAAGCTGGGTTCCGCACCCACTATGTGCAAGATGCGCAACACAAATGCTTTCTAGTATTTATCTGTTCTAAACTTATTCTACCTTTAACATGACAAGCATTTTCTTCTTCTTCTTTTCTTTATTTAATCTTGCAAAGCGCCTTACTTAGACAGCTCCAATTCGGGGTGCTTCCATTCTTGTCTAATACTCAATGGCCTTTTTGGACGGGTTTTCGTCCATTAAAATAGTGATGTCCGGGCGGGTGGGCGCGCGGGTGATGTGCGGTGAGCTTACCTCTCGGTAACCGTTTTGTTTTGTTTTAAACGTCCGGCCATAATGCCGTTACAAGGCGTTTTTCTTGTTTATATATCACTGCCATGGTATTTGGCTTATACAGCATTTTTTTTTAAATTGACAAAAATGTTTCGGCGAATCAGATTTATAAGTGTTTCGATGATTTACAATGCCATTATGATCAAATTGATTTCGGAGGTGGTTGTGGTTGTATTCGGGTTGAACGACACGTAGTTTTTATGGGTCTCACCGAGAAAGAGATAGAATCATAGAAAGCGAAGTGTAGAGGAATATTGGTAAATAAGAATTAACGTGGAGAAATAATAATAAAAATAATAATAATAATTATAATAATAATAATAACTCTGCCCTTACCTGCTGCAAGTACAGGTTCCTTTGCTTACTACTAGTAACCCAGCTACCCCCAGAAATGCATGATGCACACTGGAACGTGAACAGTTCAATTGGTTCATTTTTCAACCCAATGCATGTTTTGAACTATATTCTGCAAGTCGCAATACACATTGGCACAAAAATAAATAAAAGCTTGTGGTAGGATAAAAAATGTCAGGTTTGCAGTTGACTGAATGGACTCCTTTTGGGTTTGCCTTCAGAAAACGGTAAAGGCCTAGTTCGTACTGAACAACGAAAAATGCTTTACTTACGTACCAACGTTTTGCAAATGTTGCTAAATTTTTCAGATCTATTGCAAAAACAAAATGACATCAATTGCTAACGGTGAGAGGTATGGGGTAACATTTTTAAAACGCAATCAGCGATTTAAAGGGTGTCTGGCAATTGTCAAAAAATAATTAGAAAATAAATTGGCGGTACTTCAGAATATAAAACAGTAGTTTTCATCATTCTACGCCACAGGTTTCATGATTAAATGAGACTAAGTTAGATTCCAACAAATAAACATATATATGAAACGTAGCACAACAACTCTGTCGGATGCGCGTCTGACTGGTGATCAGGATGTCGCGGGTTCGATCCCCGCTAGAACAGGCAGCATTCTTTCAAGGAGAGTGATCATGAAATAGTTTCTACGTCCGATGATTCAAGTACGGCAGCTCTGTAATGGTTAACCGCGTATGTTTAAGCCTGCCCAAGAAAAGTCTGGTTAGGCAAACTGTCCCCCTCGACATGAACATGACCGTACGACTCCAAACAAAATATAGAGCCAGACTTGGTTGGAAACAAAGATCCTGAACGGTGACATAGACATTCCCTTACATTCCTGTACGTTATGCAGACAGTGTAGACCCAGCTCAGGCGCCTCGTCTGAGGCGGTTCTAACGTGTACCCACAATCTATATTTTGAGCAGAAATAAGAAAAATATCACAATTTTTCATCTAAAAATTTTCATTTTTTTCGGCAGATAAATTTATAATGCATTTGTATAGGCGTGTTTTCGTATGAGCGTTTGAGTTTTACGATTCACCAACAGCAAAGGTCATACGGAGACGGGACCTCGGTTTAAAGACTCATCCGAAAGGTTGGAGAAGCCCGGGATCGATCCTGCAACCCCTGGTTTAGAAGCCGAGTATCATAACCACTACATCACGGAGGCTTCTCGTAAACTGGATACGAAGGTTGCGAAATGTCAGAGAAGTAGGGTGACAAAAAAAAAAAAAAAGAAGGAAAATAAACGAGAAAAGTAAAAGATAAATAATAAATCACTTATATGGGCCCCGTCAAGCGATTTTGGTACTTATCGCCTATGCGAGCAGCGAAGGTTCAGGCGAGCCTGCGCATCCGCGCAGTCTCGCCAGGACCTTCGCTGCTCGCTCATACAAGCAGTGAATCAAGAGGAACCTTCAGACAGAAAGCCATATCCCTGGCCCCTCTGAATGGCTGGGCATGCGCAGTTAAAATTTGTAATGGCGGAATGCTCGAAGACACAAATTCGCTTGGCGGGGCTCAATTATGAATCAGTGGAGAGGAAGGTTGTAGATGTCTAGAATTTTTATCTATTGCTCTTCAACTCCGTACCTTATCATGACAGGATATTTGTCCAGCGTGATAACTTTAAAGCAAGATACATGTTCTTACTCAAGACAAGACATAAATCACCAAAAGAGTTGAGGATGATTTGCGAGCTACGAAACCATGCTCCGCAGTTATAAAACTTGTTCCCTGCTCAACTCACTTGAGCATGAAATTGGAAATGCTTATATTTATTAAAATACAAACAAATGATGCATTTTTCTGGTCAGATGAGCAATGAATGGTGTTTGTCCTGCTTATAAATTTTTAAAATGCCAACAGCCACAGCCACGAAAAGCAAACACATGTACACGTAATTTCAAAACAGGTCTTACTAAATGTTGTGCTTGGCTAAAGTCATGCTGTGACAGAAATAACTCGGGGATTCAAAAATGCATTTGTCCATCTATAATTACAGAATGATGTAGAAAGATTGGTTGCTAGAAAAGAAATTCGGTGTGGCAAAAATTACTCCAGAGAAATCTATTTATAGTTTTCTTAACCCATTGAGTACCGGAAAGCCCTAAAAGGGTACCTTAGCAAACAGTGGAGGCCCAGATCAGACGCCGCAGAACGCGGCGTCTGATCAGGGCCTCCACTGTTTTCTAAAAGTTCAGCCATTTTCCTAATTAATTTTGAAGAAAACACAACCTGACACCCCTAAATTTTGAAATGAACTCCTGCTATATATAAGGAGGAAGATTCCATGTGGTACTAAAAGGGTTAAGTGTTGCCATAATAATTGTCGCCAATATCACAGACTAATACCAGATAATTGTTGTGTAAAATTATACTAAAATTGCCGGCCATTCGCTCAGAAATTGTTCCCTCAAACCCAAGAAAATGACAGGCATACGTTCCAAAGACTTTGAACTACTGATCAATGTTGAAATTACTCAAAATTACTCGAATTCTATGGTGACATCAGTTGCCGTGGGTCATGCTGTTCAGATTTGTTTCTATAACAACTTGAATTTCAATCCTGTAAAACGGTACAGATACAGTAAGACCAACTGAAACCTTTTAAAAAGTTTAGTGAAAAGTTTAGTGAGAAGTTTCAACTATTGTTTCTTTGTGTTTTCTACACATTGTGTCTCCTTTAAGACCACTTTTGAACAGTCCCAAAGGTGGTCTTAAATTAGGAATTTTACTGTACATATACCTATGCAAACGGGTCGTTTAAACCAACCGTTTCCATCCTGTCAAGGCTTTATTTATTTAATTTTATTTTTCGCAATAATTCTTCACCATCTCCAGAACCTTCGCTGCTCGCTCATACAAGCAGTGAATCAAGAGGAACCTTCAGTCAGAAAGCCATATCCCTGGCCCCTCTGAATGGAACCTTCATAATAAGTTTATTTAGACTTGAACTATTTAGTTTAGCCTTTAGAGTTCAGTAAGTTAAGCAAACAGTGTAGACACTAATCAGACGCCGCATACTACAGGTACTGGCTTTCTGTTGCACTAGGCCTGCTGATCTTGCAGCAGGTAAGGGTACACGAGTAATGTTGTTATTTCTTCTGTTTCCACACTTCCATTCATGTTCCTCTGTCCCTCTCTTACATCTCTACTGTCTCATTTCTCCCTTTCTCTGGGAGACGAAACAAAACGATCCACAAGGGTTGACGTGTCGTTAAACCCAAAACAATCAAATCGCCGATTCTTGTATTTCACATGTAGTATGACGGATATCTGAAAATTCGGTTTCCTTCGTGGAAATTCAATGGCATCGAATACATACGCCATAAAACGCTGATTGAACCGGATTAATTTTGTTTTAAATTTATCATGGGAATATTAATTCTAAAATTCTGATTGTTTTGTCTGAAGAGATTGTCAATAGGATCATAGTCGTCCTTGAGTCGTATCACCTAAAGCAAGGCCTTTAGTAAAACTTCTGAAAGAGACAGACCTCTCGTCAGCCATTTTCAAAATACATTTTTCCTGCACAATTCATAACAACAGATAAGGTGGGTATTTTGTGATAATTGAAGGATAGTTTTCCTTATTTCTCCATATAAACCTATGTTGTGAGTATTCATTAGAACCGCCTCGCCGAGGCGGTTCTAATGAATACCCACAACATAGGTTTTTATGGGGAATTGACAAAAGCTATCCTTCAATAATCAATGTTGCTATGACTGCGTCTAAATTTTAAATAGGCTCCTGTTATGTCTAATAAAAATCCTGTTCGGTTGAAAATGGGTTTATTTGCATATTCCAATAGCTGCAGCACTGCTTTTTTGTTTGGAGTTTAACGGCCCAGTCAATAATATTAAGGTCATGTTGACCAAACTACGTTTTTCATGGGCAGTTTTATGCATAAAGCAGGTAACAGAAAAAAACGCATGTTCTTTCGCCAGACGGCCCCCGCCCATCGGGGCTTGGAGAAATAGATGATCTGCATGATGCTTCTACGCAGAGCTGAAACCAACCGCACATTAGTACTGGTAAACAGCTTAGAGGTTCTAAGCATGCCCATGGAAAGTGGTGCGAGTTTGACCGTCCATGCAAATAAACTCTATTGGTTTCATTGGGCGGCAGGGCTTGAGATGTCATTTCATCTCAATGTCGGGTAAAAGCCCCACAAAACTTGAAGCAACGTCTGCAAAATGACCTATACAGTGTTGACTCAAATCAAACAAATCTTTCGCCAGAAGCTGACAAATGCATTTCTTGAATCAGCGGAAGGGAGGGGATTTCACGATGAAACTCAACAAAGAATCTTGCATCACTGCATCCCTACATATACGTTGTACATTTGTCGGCATCTCTTTCTTCTACCGTCATTCATTCATCCACAATGATGAGAAAACCTTGTTACCGCGAAAACAGTGTTTGTTTCTTCGCCCGCAATGTTGACTAAAGGAATTAAAAGCATTGAACAAATTAGCAATAGGGCTTGGGGTAAAATAAATGATTACAATTTAGTGGGACAACTATAAAAAGTAAACTAACTGGTGGCTTTAGACAACGGACGGAAGCCAGCGGCCAGATGAAAATACGACGCGACAAACGAAAATGTGTCTTCGGACAAATTCGGACATTTTCGTACAATTCCATTAATCGACATGCGTAATTATTCGGTGAAAATACAGCGTACTATGTCCGCTTTAAGACTTTTTGTTGGGAAACGGACATCCGCAGAGCGCACAGCGAAGACACTGATCAGCTTGCATGGACACGCAAGCTGATCTGAATCTTCGACACGCACAAATGTCCCAACGAAGCGTTTTATCTTTTCGCGGCCTATAATAACAATGGCAAACTTTCTCGACAGAGGGAACTTCTGACTTAGCGTCCACTTTTATTGTGTTTTGTTGGAAGGGTAAATTTAATTAAACGATAATAAATTGGATTTAAAGATAAGGGTTATTAACTACAAATAATAAGAAAAATAGGACACGAATATGCTTCGGGTAATACGTTGCTAAACGTCCTTTTGAGAAACGCAGTTACTCGAAGTTTTAAGTAATGCACTTTGCTTTCATGGGGGAAATTGAATAAAGCTTCGTAACGAATGGTAAGATACTAATGGACAACGCGAAAGGGCCATAAGCCTGTATTGTCGGTTTCGCATAAAAAGAGGGCAACTAAGATTGAAATGAATGAATGAATGAATTCAATGAATGAATATTTGAGTTTTACGTGTCACCAACAGCTAAGGTGATAAGAAGACGGGATCTCGGTTTAAAGAATCATCCGAAAGTCTGGAGAAGCCGGGGATCGATCCTGCACTACTACGATTGAAAAGAAATATATATATATATATATGCTTAAAGCAACAATGAAGACAGATCCAACTCAGCGTTCTTGGCGTCTGATCAGGTCTCCGCTGTTTGTTTGTTTTTTTTCCCGTTTTGATTGGCTTGTCATATGCAAGTTAATAAGCAGTGCAATAAAAGGACCTGTAGCGTTTCCATGACGTTAACAGGTCCGTGAAATGAACAGCCCCGCAAAACCCCACTTTATATGAAAACTGAAGTTTGTAGGGGATAAAGTTTAAACTGAATGCACTACATCACATGAGTGTTTTATCGCACTGAATATACTTAACTGGTTGGACGAATCAGTCGAAAGTTCCAGTTCTTGACCGTTTTTCCAACCAACACTCACAGAGATCTTCAACTCACCAGGTCTTTTAGTGCTTTGATTTACTGGGTAATACAGTACGCATGCGTTTTAGCCACCAGCTTATTGCTCATAGGATGCGCGTAAAATTGCATATAAAAATGTTCCGACGGTATTTGGTTTCAGAAGCGTTATCCTTTCGAGATTTTAGTCAGTCTAGCATTGCAGTATTGCAAGAAAAGCTCGCAATGAAGAGATATCATGTCAGATCAGATCGCAGGAATCTGACAAACACAATAAAAGTGAAATGATTGAATCTGTTAATGACATAGCTTGATAGACTTAGAACTCATGTCATGGGCTAGTATTTCGAAAACGTCTCGCAAAACATTTGAATCCAACTCATCAAGTTTGTGATCGCACAGATTAGTTTCTACTTGTCTGACATAATGATCCCAGGCACGCGATGGGGTGCGCACGCAACTGGGTGCATATCGACTAAAATCAAACTCGAATGAAGTGACACTGATTGGCGATAACAAGATGGCAACAGAATGCGATGCGATTGTTGCGCATTTTACGTACGAATAACATAATTTATTCTATATCAATTCCGTATCACAAGCCTTTAAAACGAGGCTACCGGTGTTGTCCGACACTTGCTGCGACGTGAGTAAACATCCATGTGTAACGCGGGACCAGAAACATGATGGCGTCTCTGTCTCTTAGAGATCTTAACCTAACGTCAAAAAATTACCGCCTTTTTACGATTAGAAATAACTTTACTGGAAGTAAAAAAAGTATATAATGAACATATCACTATAAAAACATGATCTGCCGTACTGTATCATATCTCTTGGATGTTCGCAGATCTTACGCATCACACTCGACGCTCCGCGTCTCGTGTAATACTTTGATCTGAAAACATCTACTTGACGTGATACAATGCGGCATTCCGAGTTATGTTTTTATCTACCCCTTCTCGATACCGCTTAGTATGTTAATAAGTCCTAAATACATCTCCATTGACAGATTTGCAAACTGTGCAGAGTCTTATCAGGCTCGTTATGAGCCGTTCCACCTAGAGCTATTCTCTCTGCACATGTTTATTTCCTATACTGTATGCTGGGTTGTTATAAAGCGCAGTAGGTTTTCAGTGCTGCAGTCCCGACTTGTCGGAAATCCAGGTAATGGTTATTTATAGAAAATAGCTGTGCTATTCTTATCAGTGTGAGGTTAGAGTGTTGCGTAAGAGGGTTATTTATAGAATCTGGAATGGAATGGCAAAAAGTGTAGAGCTAGATCGTCTTATCCGGGTCTACATTGTTTGCTTACAGTACCGGAATTTAATGGTTAGCACATCGTATGCGGGGAAACCCCTAGAGGGGTACCGTGGCAAATAGTGCAGACCCTGATCAGACGCCGCTGAACGCGGCGTCTGATCAGGGCCTGCACAATTTGCTAACAAAATTTTCCGTCAAAAATAGAATAAAAACGAAAAATAGGCCTACCACCCCTTATATGACAAATGGACGTCCAACATATATCAACCTAGGAACAGTCCACTAGTATACAATGGGTTAAACGACACAGTCTTAGTCAACGTTCAGGACAATTTTTCCACCCTACACTCAGGGGCCATCGACCCACCAGTGCTGTCAGTGCTTTAATTGTATAGATCTATACGGGGTAGAAAGAGCTAACCTGATTAACAAAATTAAACCGTTTTCTTCGATTCCACAGTTTCCTGCAATGCTTTTATGACACGCAAACTAGGTTCATTTGGCTTCAGATGTCTAGGCATAAACATGCGCTGTAACGCACAATTTGCTTATAATTATGAAAAGAAAAGGTTTAATCCCGCTAAGACCCGTCTTAATTTCCGGCCCTAACATTGAATCGTCTAAATAAATCGAGTATCAAGCTAGGGAAATTGAAATAACGTCACAATCTTTCGTGCTAAGAAATTTTACATTAAATTGGCGCCGTTTGATATAAAGACCCCTGCCCGTGTTAACAAAGCTTATTATTAAACGCTAATAAAAATCTCAATATTTAATTAATTCTTGTGCGCTGGTCGCAATGTGTGGTACAAATGTATCACAGTTAAAATTATCAAACTGAAAAATAAATGTCTAATAATCAGTCATTTATTTGGATGAAAATATAATTAAAAGTGAAATTAAGAAAATGATGACTTCATTTACTAAAATATGAGAAATATTTTGAGATACGGGAGTGTTAAGTAAAAGGTTGGAAATGCACTCCGTTTGGTGCACTCGTTTTGGCCTGGTTGGCTTTTCTCTTTCGTTCACACCCCCCCCCCCCCGCCCATCGAGGCTTGGAGAAATGGATTGGGCTGCATGTTGCTTCCACGCAGAGCTGAAACTGACCGCACATCATGAGTACTGGTAAACCGCTTAGAAGGTCTTAAAAGTCGCACAAAATTGGAAGCAAAGTCTCCGAAATAACCTGAATATTCTTAACGGGGACTTAAAACCTCAGTTCAAACAAAGATGTGGTCTACAAGGGTTCTCGTTATATACTCTGGACGGGGTGTTCATTTCAAGGGATTGTTAACGTAGTAATAATACAGAGGACCCTCGTTATAACGACATTTTTCTGTTCCCTATTATTGTACCGTTATAAAGAATTTTCCGTTAAAAAGAATCCCAGTTAAGAATATAATAGATGAATAAAGGCCGTTTCCCAATTATTACTCCAAGAAACAAATGTTATAGATATTTGTTAGAATCGCCTTGATGAGGCGATTCTAACAAATGTCTATAACATTTGTTTCTTGGAGTATTAGATTACAAGACCTTTCATGACTATGGACTCGATTTGTGCATTTCCAAGCCGAGGGAAGCCCACACCGCTCGGAACCGAGACTAAACCTTTAGCTAAGTCCTCATTCCATTCAAATTGCCGTTAAAACGAGTTCTGCCGTTATAACGCATGTCGGCATAAAAAGGGTTGACTGTTATAAATAATAATAACAATAATTGATCTTATTTATAGAGGGGTAACCCATTTAGTACAAGTACTAATATTCCATGGGTAGGAACCAATACTAAGCAATGAGGATAAAATCTCTTGCTCAGGGAAACAACACTTGATGCTTGCGGGGATCGAACCGGCTACCTCTCTATCTCAAATCCGATGCTTTACCACTGCACCACAACGCTCCACTAACGTGACGAACATCAGTTATACAAATGACGTCTTCCTGGGATATATTGCTGCTTTTAACACTTAAACATAAAACAATGATTATGTTTATATGTCTGGCAGATCTAATATCAAAATTATTGCTTCTGTCCATAGATTTGATATAAAATATGTCGAGTGTATCCGCTACAAATGGTAATATATATTTGTCCGTAGCTAGAATGGGGCAGTATTAATATGTTGCAACTTTTCCACGGATCCAAAACTGTCGCAATAATGAAGAATTTGCTGTATGTTCGCAGTTTCACTGTTGCTTGTTTGGCCTCTTATAGTTGTGAAACATATATCTCTGCCTGTTTGAAAATCTAGAAATCTAGCTGTGGCGCACAAACAATGCCTGTTTGACCATTAGGTGCTGGTGCATACAGTCATATACCGACATTCGATGTTTCGACAAAACTCTTCATAACGTCAATAGATGAACTCTTGAGCTGAAAAGTAGACAGATTAATGGAGTTATTAAAAAAATTGTATTTATTATTCAAATTACGGGGACATTTGTTAGACTCGCCTCGGCGTGGCGATTCTAGAGGAAATTCTAACAAATGTCCTCAATATTCGTTTTTCGAGTGATGGAAAGAGTCCTTTATTACCTAGGTTTCCACATGGCGGTCCCAAAATACATTTAATGAGGCAAAAGGTCCTGCTGAGCGCTCTTCCAACACAGGTGGTGGTATTACGTTAAAAACCGTGCAATAAAAACAATTGTAAGCCCAGTTTATATAGAGAAAGTGGGGTTTATATGGGTATAAATTACAGTCACTTTCTATATTAAGACCACCTTTGGGACTGTTCAAAAGGGGTCTTTAGGACCACGTTTGAACAGCCCATAAGTGGTCTCTTACTTGAGGACCCCGTGTGTAGCAAAAGAATACGCGTTAAAAGGCAGAAATAGCTAATTTTACTCAAGTTTTATTATTTTTCCCCCAAAACATAGATAGTGGGTACCCATTAGATATTGAGGTGGTTCTTACGACCATCTACTATGTTTGTAGCAGAAAAAAAATAAGATGAAAAATTGTGATATTTTTCTTATTTCTCTCAAAATATAGATAGTTTGTACGCGTTAGAACCGCCTCAACGAATACCCACAATCTATATTCTAGAGCAGAAATTAGGAAAATAAGGTTTACCCCCTGTCAACCCCAGTTTTACTATATAAGAGTGGGGCTGTTCTACAAATTTTCACCGAAAAAAAAAACGTCAATTTGGGATATAGTATAAGATTGTCACACGGGCGTATTCGTATTGTTCTAGCGCTAAAGACCAAGTCTTTGGAACTCGGGTATTTTGAAATTATAGATACTTTTTAGATGCATTTTATTGAGTCTATATTATTTTCTCCATTAACCACTTATGGAGACATTAAAGATAATAAAAGAATGAGTTACCCCAGTACATTAATTACGGATTAGCCAAAGTTCCAACTTTGGTCCCCGGCATTTCAGTCTTAAGCACTCACTTAAAAGTATCGGATTCTATGCAATTTAGTGATCAGTTATCAAATGCGAACATTTTGTCCTAATTTTCCATGTATATATCGCGCATACCTAAGTTATTGAAAAAATGAAAACGATAATAAATAAATAAAACATTAAAAAAGGCTGTCAGTCTGAGTAATATGCCACTTCTGTAATCTTAATTATTGGTTTGTATTTTTCTCTGGAATGCGTGGCGTCTTCTTGCATTCCGGACTAGTTTGAGGTTTGTCAAATTGCGGTTGTACATCAACACATTGTATGCGGGAAGCCCCTAAAGGGGTATCTTGGCAAACAGTGCAGGCCCAGATCACACGCCGCAGAACGCGGCGTCTGATCAGGGCCTGTACTATTTGCTAACAGAATTTTCCATCAAAAATAGAAACAAAAATGAAAATTAGGCCTGACACCCCTTTACATGAAAATGGACTTGTCCAACATATAGCAAAGGAAGAAATAAAAGAGTCCATTAGTATACAATGGGTTAATAGAGAAAATAGACTGTACCAACTATTTGCATGGGGTAGTTAATTTCATGTTTGAGAGGTCTTTTGTATTTTTTTTTCTTAAAGACCCCTTTTGAGCAGTTCCAAAGATGGTCTTAAAAAGGAATTATACTTATGAAAATACATGTGTAGTCATATTTCATTGCATTAGGAATTGAAATTTAATGCTGAATTTTGCGATTCAAACTTGGCTTGAAATGAGAAATTTCTTTTTTGACACTTGCTTGGTCAAAAATTATTATTCCGTACTTTTGCTGAAATTAGCAGCTCGAAATTAGAGTCGTTCACAAACCTTTTGTATGTAGGGTCGGGTATTTTCTGCTCTCTCTGTCTTCCCCAACCCCATGGGTGTTGGCTTTCTTGAGGGTCCCCACTTGAACAGTGAGAGTGGCAGATGGCACGCTTCAAATTAAGCCAGTTACTACCCTTCTGCGTCACATGACTACCCCAATCGGTAGCACGTGACGACTGGGTCTTTGTAATGCGTGTGACGAAGGACAGTAAAGTGTATTATGTTGTACTTAAACGTCAGAAATACAAAGGTGTGCGCGTGCTGGGGCGAGAAAGTAACTCAACAATTTGAAATTGAATAGGGCTTGACAATTTTAATTCATGTTTAAAAATTCTGCTGATCGATGTATTGTGGTTTCAAGTATCAGAGTGTCAATTGTACAAATAAACATTAAAAAGAACCGAAAAATATGCCGCCTTGCTATGAACTGCCGTATAAAGAAAAGGGCGATAAAAATTAAAAATAAAATTTATAGCAATTCTAATAATGATATCGCAGTCTCATTAATATTCACTACAACTACTACAACTACTTACAATAATGCTAATAAGCTGAAGAAATAAATAGTAAAATAGAAATCGAGAAAGAAAGAACAACAAATAAATAAATAAATAAATAAATAAATAAATAAAAGGAAGTGAATGAAATCCATTATTTGTGTTCCTTTGTTCCAATGTTAGTTCAGAAAAAAAAGTTCGCGTAGTCCCAGAGATATTCACGCCGAGAAAAAAAAGCATGTATGTCCGTGTATTCGAGTCGCATTATCAGACAACAGCATGTTTTTGGTAGCAAACACAACTTTAGGCTGTTTTTGTATTTGACACCTGTCGTAGGGCCATGTACAAACATTCTGCACATCCGTAATCCCTGACACAGTGTCATCCGGGTGTGTTACGTCACAGCGATTAGTCCGCGTGAAAAGGTTACTTGTTACGTATAGGTGAACAGTGGAGGCGCAGGCGAGACTGCGCAGATGCGCAGTCTCGCCTGTGCCTGCACTGTTTGCACGTATAAAACATAGCAGACGGAGACAGGCATATGATCCTATTAGATGATTTAAAGACTTACCACCAATAGCATTTAGAATAATGTCCCATTGCTCGAAAGATGGTTTCACACAATTGATGTGTCATCATCGAAAACCTAATTATTTTGCTCATTCAAAACTTTGTTTGTTTACTTATTTATTTTTATTATTATTTATTTATCATAGAATCATATAAAAGTATCTTTTTACTCTTGTTCAATCGAAAATGTCATTTATTTATCTATTTAAAATGAAGACCAATACAGATGCTTTCTAGCTTATGCTTTTGTGCAGAAGTTCCATGAACTCGTCACAGACATGCGCACGCACGAATGGGTGCACAGAGAGAGAGAGAGAGAGAGAGAGAGAGAGAGAGAGAGAGAGAGAGAGAGAGAGAGAGAGAGAGAGAGAGAGAGAGCACGTTTTTCTTAGGTATTGTTCTCACCGAACGAATAAAGATTTGAAACAAAAAATTGAACGAGATTCGTTTGGCAGTTGGCTGCTGATCATATTTTCAAATGTTTTGTCAACAGTTTCTTATTAAAAATGACAGGGCTATATTTTCTTTAAGAAATTCTTCTAGTTCTTGTTACAGTGAATCCGCAACATAGTATTTACATAAATATTTACACCCATGCTCCGTTTAGTTAGCTATATAAACAGATCTGCTGTAGACCACTTAACTAATTAACTTCATGTACCTTTGATTAGTCTCATTAGCTCAGACCGAACGTTTCTAGTTAGGATTCCAAACAGAAGTTGCTTATATTTTCCTTCTGTGATTTTCCCACCCCACAAACGTTTCTTTGGTTTTTTTGCGGTCTTCTGTCTCTTCAGCCAGTTTATGTCCTTTACATGCTGATCATTTTCGCGCCCGCCCGTCGGGACTTGAAGAAATAGATTGGGCTGCATGATGCTTCCACGCAGAGCTGAAACCGGCCGCACATGAATACTTGTTGAGCGCTTAGGGGTCTAAGACTGAACAAGCAAAGTGGTAAGAGTCGGACCGCCCTTACATATTAACCCTGAGATGCCATTTCATCTCAATGTCGGGTAAAAGTTCCACAAAATTGGAAGCAACGTCTCCAAAATGACCTTAATAGTGTTGACGGGGACGTAAAACTATTCAAACAAAACATGCTGATCATGTATAGAATAGAACAGAATAGAGCGTGATAGCTCAGTGGTTAGTGCACTTGCCTCTGATGCTAGAGGTCCCGGGTTCGATCCCCGGCAGCGGTGTGAAAATTTCGGTGTCCGAACACGCTCCATTGGCATCATTTGCAGGGATGCATGTCATAAAGTGCTGTTCCTTCGGATCGGGACGTTAACTGGAGGCCCCCTGTGCAGGGAGAACCATCCCCTGTGCAGGTTAAAGAACCCTACCGTAATTACATGATTACTGTGTAGGCTTTCATCCTGCAAAACTGGAGTGTATCTAATACACCGTCTGTGTCCCCTCCGTGGGGTTAAGGCGAAACCGGAAGAAGAAGAAGAACTTTATTGTCTAACACTAAGCCCACGCACAGGTGGCGTAAGAGCACAATACCAAGACAGTTGTATAAGGAATGAAACAAAACCGAATCGAACTATAAAATCTTCTCATTTTGTTAACAAGTCCGTGCAATGAACACCCAAGTAAACCCCACTTTATGTGGAGAAAAGTAGGGTTTTAAAGATATACATGTACAGTGAAATTCCGCTAATAAGGCCAGCTAAAGTGAAGACATTTTTTCTATATTTAAAACACTGCAGTCTTTCAATCTTTGTGTTTTCTACACCCGCTATCCTGTAGTAAGAGACCACCTTTAGGACTGTTCAAAAGTGGTCTTAAAGACCACTTTTGAACAGTCCTAAAGGTGTTCTCGATATAGGAATTTTACTTATATTATAATCCTTATTCTGGCTCAAACACATAGATGATGGGACTTAGTTAGAACTGTCTCATTGAGGCGGTCGTCTCGATCACACACAATCATTTGTCTGAAATAGTTCTGAGAAAAAAATTATAAATTTTCACCAGAAAAAATGTCTGGAAAAATTTCATGGGCATAGCTGCTCGAGTAACTGAAATGTAACTGTCTATTTCAAAGAAGGTTGGCGAATATGCTCATGTCAGTATAAGTCTTAGCTCAAGATAAGGCGATTTTTTCATCCGAAAAGTCAGACTAATAATTTTCTTATTTCTGCAGGAAAACATACATTGTGGATACCCATTAGAAGCGTTTCGGTGAGTCGCTTCAAATGAGTAGCCACAACATATGTTTTCATGTAGAAATGTGGCTACCCGCTTTTATCTCGGTTAATGATAATTTCCCCGTAACCTGAATCTAATTGCTGTGTGCATGTCTACTGTCCTTGACAAAATGTGCTTTATTTTTGCTTGTCATTTGTTTGCTTTTATCGTGTTTATGACAAACACAGCAGCATTGCCTTTTCATCTCTCCTCAAGGAATGATCAAACGGTGGCTTATCAATCACGCGCGTGTGACAGACTGCCATGCGCACCATTTGTTATAA
Organism: Lucinisca nassula; assembly: GCA_963580285.1. Lineage (NCBI taxonomy): Eukaryota > Metazoa > Mollusca > Bivalvia > Lucinida > Lucinidae > Lucinisca > Lucinisca nassula. The sequence continues at coordinate 113,358,767 of OY757018.1, forward strand.
AATGTCATCCATTCTAAGAGACAGAAAATCGCTAATTTGTGTTTGTTATCGCATCAGATGTAACGACAAGATAAGAATGGAAGGGAAAAAGATACCACGTGACACTACCGAATATAGGAGAAAAACACTTCCATTAGGATAACACGGCCATGTAAGATAAATCTGTATTACATGACTCTAAAATTATACATTTTTCCAAAGGACTAAATAATATAACCATCACTGGAGACCTTTACGGCCGCCACACATTCTCTTTCAACAGCTGTGTTGAAGTTAAATGTTTGTAAAAACAGGGTCATCCCCTGGAAACAATGACCTCAAAACAGAATTGAAAACAATGGAGTGTACAAGTTTTTTTTCTGACCGTATTTGGAACGTAAGAACATGCATAGCGAATACAGAGGACCCGCGTTATAACGGCAGTATTTGTTCCCTATTCTTGTGCCGTTATAATGAATTTGTCGTTATAAAGAATCCCATTTAGGAGTATGATAGGTTATAAAAGGTCTTTTCCACACCATTACTCCAAGAAACAAATGTTATAGATATTTGTTAGAATCGCCTCACCGAGGCGATTCTAACAAATGTCTATAACATTTGTTTCTTGGAGTATTAAATTACAAGAATCTTTCATGACTATGGATTCGATTTGGGCATTTCCAACCCAAGGGAAGCCTGAAACCAAGGCCAAGCCTTGGGCTAAGAATTAATTCCATTGAAATTGTCGTTATAACGAGTTTTTTGTCGTTATAACGAATGTCGGTATAAAGAGGGTTGACTGCAGTTCGCAGTCTTTCAAACAATTCATAATCGTAGTTGAACGAAACGAAATGCTGTCATCCGTTGTATACGTAATTTAACCTAAGTCTGCACATCACAACTGTACTTGACCGCCATACAATTTGTCATGTTCGTTACACTGAACTGGGGACATTTTTCCTCCGGTTTGACGGAGTTCTGCCTGGGCACGGAGGAACTTTACCTTTGAGGCTACTCAGCTACAGAGTTATCCAGTTGTGAAATTGAACGTCAATTTTCTACCGTATTAGGCCAATTATATCTGTAAGAGTAATTTGAGAGGATTACAGATTGTTAAAAATCCAGAAGCAATCTATTCAGCGAAACGAAATCGAAAACCGCTTCACTGGATCTTCGCAATCCGGTTTCTGTCTATTCCCTGCCAAAGATCGATAGAAAATCGAATATTTGTGATGAAAATCTGTAGAAATTACAGCTTATTTTGAACTTGAAATGACTCGTGTGTTTAAACAGCTTTAAGATGACGCTTAATCATTTACCATTTCATTCGATTATTATGATTACTGTTACATGCAGCAGTAATAACCAAGGCTTATACCCGAGGCACCTCCTAGAGGATAACTATACTAGCCTTGAACACCAGGGGTCATGAGTTGGATTTGTCACCAGTTTAAACCTTCTTAGATAAGGCCTGTTTTAGTATTTCACAGCTGTGATAGGACGTAAAACATTTTTGCACACCAGATAAGGAAATCCTATACTTAACCCTGGGTTAGAAATTATTATCCTACCTTGAGATAGGATAAAATCAAGAAATTTCGCGTGTTTGATGTGCAGTGGTTGATTAGGACGTCACTCAGAACGTCGTTAAATTTGACGTCACTGCACGCATTATATTCATCAAAATATGGCGAAGGTCGTCAATCGAAGTGACTGCAATATAAACAAAAGTCGACTGTCAGAAATGAAAGGTATGTTACATGGGTGCGAGGGTTGGATAGGAATGTCCGTCCCTTGGGATCACTGTTCGGCATCACTCGGCAAGCCTCGTGATGACGGACAATGACCTTCGGGACGGGTCCCTTGGGATCACTGTCCGGCATCACTCAGCAGGCCGCCCCCCCCCCCGCCCATCGGGGCTTGAAGAAATATATGGGCTGCATGATGCTTCCACGCAGAGCTGAATCCGACCCACACACGAGTACTGGTATACCGCTAAGAGGATGAAAGCCTGCCCAGGCAAAGCGGTGTGAGTGTCGGATCGTCCATGCTTATAAACCCTATTTGTTTCATTGGGCGACAGGGCTTGAGATGTCATTTCATCTCACTGTCGGGTAAAAGTTCTACAAAATTGGAAGCAACGTCTCCAAAGACCTTTACAGTGTTGACGGGGACGTTAAGTCTCAAATCAAACAAACAAAACAAGTCACTCGGCAGGCCTCGTGTTGCCGGACAGTGACTCGCGGGATGGATTTTTCGATCCACCCCTCGCACTCATGTAAGATTCATATAGCAATAGCTTGATTTGGCGGTCCGCTGTTCACAGTCTATTTGAATTGGAATATGAAAGATTGGATAACATACCAAGGCGAGACAATTATAGCTTTCATGCATCTGAAACTAGAATGACTCGGGTGAAGATACATGGTTTTGAAAGGTTAATACCCCATCTGAAGCTTCCTATTTCACTAAACACACTTTTATAGTTGGAATGTGATAGGTTTTATTTTCAGTATATCGAACGACAGACCAAAACATATCAGTATATATGCTTTATTCGTTCCATCAGCTAATGCAAGTCTGTTATTTGTTACACCCGACCAGACAAAATGGCGCACGGCAACTGCGAGTCTGCGTTTAATTGCGGAGATGATGGAAATGATAAACCGTTTGAAATGATAAACACGAAGCTTAATGTTTGATTGTGTTTTCAATGTCTGTTAGATGATCTTTTCATTGATTTGTAAACTGGTAAAGGAGAATGCCTCAGGATAGCACAAAATCATTCCAGATAAATAAACGCAATATACGAGGCCTTCCCCTGTGGGTTCGGGAGGGGGGTTAAGAATCGCGTTCCCTTCTTCCCTGAAAATAATAGGATTTTCTAAATTTCCAAGTTCCCTGTTCCCTAAATGAGTTTTGTCCTCTTGTCCCGGCAGAATAATTACAATTTTCATTTTCTCCCTGAAACTTAATGGGCAAGTTGTCTTGCCCCCCTACTCCACATTCCGCAACGTTACGCACACTTCAATGTTGCAGGTTTTCCGAGTCTTCAACGTTTCAACTGACGTTACCTTCATTGAAATACAAACACTCGATGGGCAGCTTGATTAACGCATGTGGAGGAGAATCGCAAACGGACATATTTTTTTTTATATTTGCATATAATTCCCCGTGATCCCTATGATTGGCTGCGCATGATTTGGGTACTGTTTACCTTTCGACACCGCGGCTAGACTAGCTACTGTAGTTGGATACCATATTTTTTAACGGTTCCATTTTTTAAATGATTTTTTAACATTTTGTATACACTTTCCATACAAGAAACCAAAGGGAAAGACGCACAAACAGAAAGACACGCCACCATAATTAAAACATTACAAGTAGAAAAAAAAGGACAGTTCCTTTCCCACAAAATGTTCCTTTCCCACAAAATGTTCCTTTCCCACAAAATGGCCAAACGGCTATCGACAAACATCACGTGAACAAGTCCGTGAAATGAAGACCCCCCTATACCCCATTTTATATAGAGAAAACGGGGGTTTACGGGGGTATACATTATTTCTCTTATTTTTGCTCCAAGACATAGGTTGTGGGTACTCGTTAGAACCGGCTCAATGAGGCGGTTCTAACGAGCACCCACAACCTATGTTTGCAGTATTTATAAGCAAAATATCACGGATTTTCATCAGAAAATTAGCCATTTTGGAGATGTAAAAAAATGCAATATGTCGCACGGGTGTGTTATCGTAATGAAAAACAAAAAAAAAAAACAAAAAAAAAAACAAGATATTGGCAGTACATACATGCAAAGGCAAACAATGACCACAACGGAAACACCGTCTTAGAACGGTCAGTAAAAATTACAAATACGTCGTACCGAACTGATGGAAAACTGAAGGTATGCATACTTTCAGTTCTCCATCAGTTCGGTAGAATCTTCAACAAAAATGCAGTCGACTTATTGGAACCTTTGGCGTTGTGAAACGTTGGTGGTTTACAGATACAAGATAACGTAAAGCAGAGATGTCTCGCAGCGAGCTCGTATCATTATGCAATTTTTAACTCCCCGCGTACTTGAAGCAAACATATCTCGCATAATAAATCATATTTTTGACAGTATCAGTCAATATCATGTTGGGTACGATAAGACACTCTGCACCTACAGCTTCTTGAAATGATGAATCTGTTTTAAATTTGAGCTAAATTATATTTTTTCGACTTTTGAATTACCAAGTTAACCCTGAAACATTTTGTGTCAGATTTTCATAACTAATTCTGATATGTTTATTTCATTCCTCTTTCCTTTTTACGGTCTAATGTCCTAATTATGCGCAGACAGAACTAATATCCTGCCGCGAAAGATATAGTTCTTAATATTTGTAAGTATTTTCACACTGTTTTGTGTTACATTTCTTGGATTCTCAAGAAAGCAGGAAATATGTTTTTGCTGAATGGCATTGCCTGACAGATAGTAGGAACACGCCTCCGGATTAACAAAATTATTTCAAGATAAAGAAAAATACCTTCTTCAAAATAGCAGAAGCCATTTTGAAACTTAGGGTATTTCAGTATATGTGACATATAAGTTACTGTTAGTTCTTGCGAGAATTCTAACACAACGCGTATATATATATATAGGCAATGGAAAGGAAGTGTGGTTTATTCTGCAATAACTCATAGCGAAGAAGAGCAAGACGCGAATAACAGCCATTTACTGACGTCACTCCTAGTTTCTTCGACGCTAGACGGTGTACAATGCCATTTTCTCGCATCGAAAACGTTACAAAATGACTGAACTGCCTATGTTACAGTCAATGGTTTTTGCAGCATTTCTTCTGACAATGGCGAAAGGTTGGGAGGATTTGAAGGAAACAACAACATTATTGCCGGTTTTCAGCGTGGTAGAATCGAAATGGATCAGCTCTGGTATGTGAATTGTTGAGTAATAAGTTACAGTTTGTCGATCAGTTGTTTATTACTCAACAAATCACAATTAGAGCTGATCTGTTTCTTAGCTGATAGCTTCCAAGCAGGAAAAATAGGCTAAACAAAAGTGAATACATTCAGAGCGTTACAATGGCGTTTTCTGGTTAAAATTTATCGTGTTTCCAATTTTCTTTTTCAAAGTACAAACATACATTGTGGGAACCCGATAGAACCCACAATGAATGTATTGGAGAAGAAATAAGCAAAAAATTTTCGAACTCCTCTGTTTTACTGTATAATGAGTTGAACAGTGATGTTAATTGTGCAGTCTTGTTGAGTTCCAGACTAGTGCGCATTCTACCGTGTGTTGCGTAATTTATAAAATAGTGATAGTGTCTGAGAAGACTTAAAATTAAAAGTCCCCAAGACAGTCATTTGTATGTCCGAACCAATGACACAGTCGTATACTTCCTTGTACAACTGGCGTAGAAACAACTTCCTCGCTTGTATACATCCAGACGTCTACACACACTCATGTGTCACTGCGGTTTTCAGCCCGTGCACTGAAAATATTCTCAATTGGACTGTGTTTAACTTTGTTATATACACTCCAACCTCTTTATAATACTGTTGTTTGTGTTCAGAGCCGAAATCGTGTTAGTTCATCAACTGTATTATACAAAAATATATAGATTATTTGAATGCCATTTTTCTATAAAATCCTATCATTGTTTGGAATCATTATATTCAAAACCGTTTAACATGAACATTAGTATAACGGCGTTTCGTTCATGACGTCTCTCTGATGACATACGCGAATAATCATTACGTTTGTCTACTTTCAGAATGGTAATCGACTTCACGGACCTCTACAAGGCGTTCCCATGGTAGCTTCAAGCCCGGTACGTCACGAGAGCCCAATGCAGGCTAATCCAGTAGAAGTACAGGCGTACCAGCCGCCCTGGAAGGCTTTGAGTGATTTCGCAATGCAGAGTGAGCTGGACCAGCACCCGCCTTTCCAACAATTGGTGAGCGCTTTTTGTGACGTCAGTCCTGACGAAGATGATGACGAAATGGTCGTTTGTTATGACGATTCCCGCTAATTATGACAATCACAACTCAATGACGGATGAACGGTAAAGGACCATGCTTTCGCAGTTGTATATCAAGCTATGCAGTTTTGATTTTCCTAAACCTCCAGCTAGGGCATTGACGCCATTCTTTAGAACAGCCCCGGTTCCTTTAACATATTTCAGCCCTTTTTATTTACACCAACGGATAGATTATTAAACGCAATATTTGGTCAAAGGTTTCAAATGCTGAAAAGAAATCAATACAGAAGAAGACAATTTTGATTCGAAGGGCTGTTTTGTTTAGAAACCTATTTATGTCCGTTTTTTTTTTCATTCAACATGTCAAATTTATGTCTGCCCAAGTAAATCAACTTCATTTACAGATGCAAATATTGTCTTGCTTTTTTTTTTTTTGGCTTAGGCGTTTAATATATTTGTGCCATTACATTGGTCGTTTTAAATTACAAAAGCTTGATATCTGTAGTTTCGATATGTCAGTTTCACCTTAAAGGCTATTGAAATGACAATACAGAAATAATTTGCAGGAAAATAGTAATTTGAAAAAAATGCAGAAGAAAGATCTATTAAAACACACGTAACAGTTTTCCTTTTTTATCTAAACTTAAAATATACACTTCTGCATGGTTCTTTTGCTTCAGTTTTTGTTGTATTAACCTTTGGTTTGATATATAAAAAGCATAGCAGATATGCGTAGAAGGCAAGGACATCCCACAGGGCGCATGGTATTAAGGCAACCTTGCAATGCCAATGCAACTTTGCTGTTGATACGGCGTTGTATAACGCTCATTGCCCACTCGGACAATTTTCGTGTCCAGGATTATACATTATCACCTTCTAGCGGACCGTCATCTGTTTATTTGAGTTGTGTTTGTTTTTCTGTTCTTTTGCCTTTTGTTGTTTGCATGTTGTCTTTAAGATACTTATACGATTATGTTTCAAATTTGGTTCCGACTAACAAATATACTCCTACATATCCTATATATACATTCATCGTCAATATCGATGTCCGAAGGCGCGACCATATGAGAAAAAAACTCGATATTTTACTACTCATAAGTTTCCTTGTGAGGTTGAACGATATTAATCGCTAAAAGTTTCTCTATTTTATTGTTGTATGCATGCATTACTAGATGAACATGCATTCCATCATACGATGAAACGCTTATGCACTATGAATAGTACTCGCATTATCTAGGTTAAGTTTGCGAGCAAATCCTGCTTTTGCTTCATTTTATACCATTCATTATATATCTTATTATTTAATACTGATTAATGACAATTTTATTAATTGACACAATAAAAAAATAATAAAAACATGATTATTCAATATTGATTTTTGACCTCTGGTTAATATTGGTTGACCTGGTGTTAGTTCGGAAGACCTCAGATCAATACAGGATAGTCAATTAATAATATAATGTTATTAATCAAGTAATTTCGTATTGGCCCAGTTACAGGTCCGAGGTCTGCTGTATTGGCCGGAGGCCGAAGGCCGAGGCCAATACAGCTGACCGAGGGCCTGTAACTGGGCCAATACGAAATTACTTGATTAATGACAGATTTATTAATTGACACCATTAAAACATGTGTTTAATAGTGTTAATATGGATGACCTCCAAACAATACAGGATAGTCAATCAATAATTTGCAGTAAACATTATCTCATACAAATCTAGTACGAAGTCACATTGCTGCTGCTTAAAGATGCTTTTCAAACAACGTTGTGTTTTATCTTAATATCTCAACCCTTGTTTTTCTGAAGTATTTAATGTTGTCACACTCATTTTGACTGTCAGCTAATCAAATTAGAATTACTTGATGAAATCTCCCAAATGAATGGCAAACAGTGAAGTTCCAGTTCAGATGTATTCGCCAGAAGGCATCTGCTCTAGATTTACAATGTTTACAAAGGTAGACAGCAGGACAGGGGTTACACCAGAATGTGTGCTTTTGCTGAAAAACAAGATCCCCATGTAACATGAGTTTTCGTCTTATTTCAGATGAACTCGTTTGACCATATGGATTCCGATGACTCACCTCCTCACGGGGACACATACTACACTTGGGGCCCACCGGATGATTATCATGCCCCGGGATCTGTAAATTCGGACTACGGTGAAACTCCTTCAGACTTATCAAGCCCAATGAGTCAATGAAAATGACTCGGGACCAACTAATTTTAATAGAACATAGCATTATTATTAAAACTGGCGGGATAAAATTTGCGCTCTAAACTGACATTAGCAAGCGACGGAAACACGCTTATACGTTTTACCACCAAAGAAAACGAAAATTGTCAGTTAAAATTTAGTATTTTCATATTTCTGCTAAAACATAGATTGTGGCTACTGGTTAGAACGGCCTCGACGAGGAGGTTCATACGAGTTCCCACAATCTATGTTTTTGAACAGAAATGAGAAAAATGATGTGTACCTCTGTGAACCCCAGTTTTACTTACGAAAGTGGGGTTCAAAATTATATAGGTGTGTTTTCGTGACGCAGGCTCTGCAATAAAACACCCGGCATGCAAAATTATTTCTACACAACGCCACCAGGAGTGAACAAGGGAAACAACATTTTTTTCGAACCAGCTCAAGCACAGACAGCAAAGGAATTTGGGCCAACGTCGGGCCGACAGCGATACGACGTGGTAACGTCGTATCGCTTCCGGCCCGACATTGGCCCGCCATATTGCGTGCTAGCTTGAAGAAAACATAACTTCATGAAATTGTTAGTGAAAGATTGACGGAATTATGACGACATTACCTTCTTGAGTAGAAACTGATTTTTCACGTCTGATCGGACCAAGGCTCGCATTGACAACATTGGCCTTGACCACTGTAATATGGAAGTCTGCGAATACTCTTTGTGATCTCCTATACATGTACGAGTACAGAGGACCCGCGTTATAACGACAGTATCTGTTCCCTATTATTCTGCCGTTATAATGAATTTGCCATTATGAAGAACCCCAGGTAGGATTATGATAGGTCATAAAGGTCTTTTCCACATAATTTCTCCAAGAAACAAACGTTATAGACATTTGTTAGAATTGCCTCGATGAGGCGATTCTAACAAATGTCTATAACGTTTGTTTCTTGGAGTATTAAATTACAAGAATCGTTCATGACTATGGATTCGATTTGGGCATGTCCAACCCGAGGGAAGCCCAGGCCGCTCGGAATCGAGCCTAAACCTTGAGCTAAGAATCCAGTCCATTTGAAATTGTCGTTATAACTAGTTTTGTCGTTATAACGAATGTCGTTATAACGCGGTTCCTCTGTAGTAAGTTTGTTTGACCGAACTAATGCGGTCATGGGTTTTAATACATTTTCTGATAACAGGAGCAAATAATTCTCTCACAGAAATATATGCTGCTCTTTTAACAGCCTTGCATATAGGGCACCTATTTCTGCTCAATAACGATGGTCATCTCTAGCTGCGTATGCTAAAGAAGTATTTGTATTAGATACCTTTATTATATGTGAAAACCACTTACCATATATGCGAGCCATTTAGTATATGTGCAGACAGCAAATGTTGTTCGTGTGTGATATAATTACTATTTTATCACAAAATGGCTCTTACAGTGGTGATTCTGGGTCCTTTATGATTCTGGACTGTCATTCATGAGAGGCAACGAATACTACCATTTTTTACTCTTTCGAAACAAGGACAAACACAATTTTGTCAATTTTATAATCGTAGTTTTCAAACGAATATTTTGACGAACCAGTCAACCTTCATGGCAAATTTCTTTACTGGCATGTCAAATGAAGACCAACTAGCCTTAAAACACCATTCATCTCCAACAGGCGTTTGAGTTCAAATTATTTTTCTTACTTTTTAGAGGAAATAATGCTTGACATTAGACGTGAATCGTCTTTCAGCAGATGAGTCACATGAGATGTAATTCTTGTTGTTTGTTTTTCCCCTGTAAAGTAAGCAAAACATATATCAGGAAATGACGTCAGTAACAGTCTTGATTGGCGGTTTACAGGTTTAAAATTGAAACAAAACAAAGCCAACAATAAAAAAAAAACTAAGTGTGGATAACAATTTTGTTACCAAGATCAGTGTGGTAAAAATTAAATTTCCAAATGGAAGAAACAACTTTAGCAAAAATAGCTTGAACTAGTAAATCCAATGTTCACGGGTTTCGGTGGTCCATAAGACTGTTCATCCATTAGATTGTATACCCATAACAGAGTCTTATGCATATGATGACAATTTATACAAATCGTCCAGTGTACGAATAGTCTTACTTTTGGACGAATAGCCTCAGACTATATATCCATAAGAGTATATAGTATTGCGTATATATAGTCTTATGGACGAATAGTCTCAGACTATTCGTCGATAAGACTATATATCCATTAGAGTATATATAGTCTTGCGTATATATAGTCTTATGGACGAATAGTCTCAGACTATATATCCATAAGAGTATATAGTCTTGCGTATATATAGTCTTATGGATGAATAGTCTCAGACTATTCGTCCATAAAACTATATATCCATAAGAGTATATAGTCTTGCGTATATATAGTCTTATGGACGAATAGTCTTAGACTATTCGTCCATTAGACTATTTATCCATCAGAGTATTCGTCCATACAATATTCATATAGAGAGTCTCAATAAAATCGACAATCTCACTTTAACCCTTCTCTTGCTGAATATTCATTTAAGCCACACCCATTTCTGTCTATCAACCAATCAAATTACTTGATTTAATTTATTGCTACAAATTCATAAAGTGAATGCCAAACAGTGTAGATCCTGATCAGATGGCTTCTTCAGAAGCCATCTGATCTGGATCTACACTGTTTCCAAAGATAGGGTTTGTCTTGAACAGCAAGATAAGGGTTAACGTAAATAAAATCGACACTCTCAGTTATTTTTTTTCTGTAATGTGTTTTTGTTTCAAAAGGCAACCTTTTTGAAATTACATGAGGCGCAATTTAGCTTCTGTGTGTGTTATATTCACTGCCTTTTATGTATGACAGATAATCACATACAGGCTTGAACAAAACTAAATCCCAGGCATATTGTAGTTTACAAATGCACACCCAAACACAAAAAAGAAGAAGATAATTTCAGGAATAAATACAGTTTTGTAGAAGTTGAAATCCAGTCAGTTTGTAAGCTCAAAGAATTCAAGTTCATGGAAAAATGAACCTCAAAGGAGACAATAGTACCGCAATGGCATTTATCATCTAGATCATTCGTTAATGTATATACGTCACATTTTTGTATTCATGTGTACAAATATGATGTGAGAATCAAAACTGTGTCTGTTAGGACGTGCTATATAAAATGTGCAATTTTTAAACGTTGTCTCGGTCAGGTGCCCACATGCTTACGTATACACATCTGCACTTGCCATTCGAAAAACGTGCCAATGTAAGAAAGAACTGTTTGATATGGCTCTAGAAATGGCAATTATCCTTTATCCTGCTCCACACACAAAAAGAAGTGAAGGCAATGATCAGGAATCGATACAATTAACCCACATCAGAAACATCAAAGGGAAAGAAACACAAACATAAAACAACTCGACCCTAATGAAATCATCAATAGCGGAAAGCCAAAAGGTCAGTTCATCACGCAAACATGCCTATATAGATTTGACCCCCTAGAACCCCACTTTTATATAGTAAAACTGGGGTTTACAGTGGTTAACCTTATTTTTCTTATTTCTGCTCTAAAATATAGTCAGTGGGTACTCGCTAGAACCGCCTCGATGAGGCGGTTCTAACGTGTACTCACAATCTATATTTTGTGCAGAAATAAGAAAAATATAAAAAAATCTCCTCTTCAAATTTCCCTTTTTTCGGGAATTTACAATGTATTTGTATAGGCGTGTTTTCGTAATGAATACATTAAATTAAGTGTTGCATAATTTATTACTAAGCAGGATAAAGGGTTATCGGATATTTTTTGTGATCATGTTGTTAACAAGTTCATGTAATGAACATCGCTTAAACCCAACTTTTTATAAAGAGAAAATTGGAGTTTACACGGGTACACGTTATTATTTCTGCTATATTTCGTGTTAATTTAATTCTTAAGATTGTGTGTACCCATTCACCACCTCAATGAGGCAGTTCTACCAAGCACCTTCTAGCGGCGTTTGGAACGAAGATGTTTAAATTACGACACTTTACAGCAAACAAAACGCAATATGTAAATTTCTAAAAAATATGAAGATATGTTGTTCTGGGCCCAGTTGTTAAGCTTGTGTTGTTGTTAGCTAATTATACATTAAAATACAAGCATAGCTAATTATACATTAAAATACAAGCATTAAATCCGGCAAAAAACATTTGTGTTGCCGCAGAAAATGTGCGTAGCGTTTGCACTGCAAAAACTACTCAAATTTTATTGGCATAAATACCCCTATATTTTATATTGTACTTGCTCGTTAAGCTAACGATGCTTTGAACAACTGGACCATAGGTCCAGTTGTTCAAAGCATCGCTAGCTTATCAAGCTCATTATCGACCAAGTTGTTAACTGTTCTAGTAAGTACAATACCTAATACTCTGGTATTTTTGCTGAAAAAATATGCATTTGCAAAAGCTCCACACATTTTCGCATAAAAAATATTAGTATTTTTGCCATGTTAAATGATCAAAGTTTTAACAATACGTTAACTGACAGCTTTGTTATATAGTCCTGAACAACTTGCTTATGAATACTAACTAGTTTCTTAAGCTAATGGAGCTTTCAACAACTGGGCCCCGATCTGTATATGTTAGTTTTATATGTATAACTGTGTGAGTGAAAGCTTGTAATATATAATAAACTTCAGATTTATTTATTATTTAAATTATCGATAAATAAATGAAGTAAACATGAAAAATGTGTTAGTCATCATCTTTTTGAACCCATCAGTATGAACACCAAATGAGTGTTTAAGCTACTCGCATTACAAACGAGGGGTCATGGGTACTTCAAGTTGCTCAAGGTAGGCTATTGAGTTCAGCCTGTGTCCGGCGCCCGTCGAGTGCCGTGCGTCGTGTGTCGTCTACATTTTTCTTTCAAATGACATCTCCTAAGCCACTGGGCCAAAGAGCAAAGTAATTTCACAGAAATGTTGCTTGGAAATTTCTCAAACCATTCCGCTCGGATGAACAAGATGACCACTAGAGCTAAAAATAGAAACATCTTTAAACTTCTCCTCCTAAACCAGTAGATAGATTTTAAAATTATTTCACAGGAATGTTCCTTTGATGACCGTCTACCGAAATTGCTCAAACCATTCTGCACGGATGATCAAGATGGCCACCGAAGCTAAAAAAAAAAAAAAAAAAAAAAAAACAGAAACAAACTTTACAACGACTTCTCCGTCTTGGATTTTGAAATAATTTCACAGGAATGTTCTTTGGGTGACCATCTACCGAAATGAAAAGATGGCCACCATAGCTAAAACTAAAAAATAGAAGTGAAGGCATTTATCAGGAATCGTTACAATTAACCCATAGCTCCCATCAGAGACAACAAATGGAAAGAAACACACAGGAAACAAATATACCTAATGGAAGCATCAATAGAGAAAGCCAAAAGAACAGTTACTTTCCCATATAATGGCCAATTGGCTATCCAAATAAAAAAAAAACGATACACACACTCAAAGACCAACCATACCAAAAATAAACCGCGATAGAAGAACCGCCTTGGAACGATCAGTGAAACGAATTCTGCTCGGATGAACAAGATGGCCACCGGAGCTAAAATAAAAAACACACACCTTTAAACGACTTCTCCTTGGATTCTGAAATAATTTCACATGAATGTTCCTTGGGTGACCCTCTTCCGAAATAGCTCAAACCGTTCCGCTCGGATGAACAAGATGACCTCCATAGCTAAGACTTGATCATCCGAGCAGTTTTAAAACGAATTTCACTTGGGAAAAACTTTTTACATAGACTTATAAGGTAAAAACCTTTAAAAAGCTTCTTGTCTGAAACCAGAAGGTACATCTCTTTGGTATTTAGTATGTAATTAACAGTCCTTCTGTCATTACTGACAATGACCAATCTTAATCATATTTGAGAAGTGTTACTGTTTGTATGTTCGAAGATGGCTGATGAGACCAATTTTAGCTCTGGACAATTGGTTGAAGACAGAGCAACAGAGGCTAGAAGTAGACAGCTCTCTTGATGATGCCTTAGCTCTAACTTTGCGCTGTGCGCGTTTCTGCTCATTTTCACTGATTCTTTTTGCCTCGTATTTACTGGCACCTCTTCTGACGCGACCTAGCCACTTTTCTCTGTGCTGTGCAATTTGTTACTACGACTCTGTTGGGATTTTGTAGTCCCTGAAGGAGACTTTGAGGGTGTTCTTGTAGCGCTTCTTATGGCCGCCTTGGGAGTGTTTACCCATTTCTAGTTCTCCATAGAGAACTAGTCCTCCATATAGAATTTTCTTTAGTAAACGTTCCGGTAACATGGCCTGTCCATCGTAACTGTGCTAATTTCAGAAGAGGATGTACACTTTGCACCCCTGCCCTGTTCAGGACTGCCGTGTCTGGAATCCTGTCTAGCCACGTAATCTTTAAGAGTTTTCTTAGACAGCTTGTATGGAAGTGGTTCATTCTTTGGCATGCCGTTGGTAAAATGACCGTATTTCACATGCATACAATAGTGTTGGCAGCATCACGGCACTGTAAACTATCAGTTTTGTGTCAAGCCTGATTCCACTTCGGTCCCAGACACTGCAAGTAGTCGGCCAAATGCTGCACTAGATTTAGCAATCATGGCATTGACTTCATCATCAATGTGCACGGCTCTTGACAGTGTGCTCCCATTGTAGGTGAACTTGTCTTTGACCTTTCACTGTGATGCTGGGCTCTTTGTAAGGCTTGCCAGGTGCTGGCTGATAGACTTTCCCAGTCTTTTGATGCTGATTGTGAGTCATAGCTATCACAGAAGTTAGATACTTGATCTATACCTTTTCGCATCTGCTCATCTGTTGGTTCACCTTCAGCAAAGAAGAACACATCTAGCGACTCTGTCTGCAGCTGGATTTGGCGTGCAACCTTCTGAGATTGAAAAGCTTCCCATCAAAGCGATACTTAATATGTATGCCATTGTCACCATCCTGGAAAGCATGGCAGAGAACATAACATTGAACAGTGTTAGGGCTAGCACACAGCCTTGCTTGACTCCGTTTGTCACTGGGAATGGATATGAAAACTCACCATCATTTTGGACCCGTGCAAGCATACCATCGTGGAATTTGTTCTGGAAATATGAAATTTTGGTTTGTAGCTTCATCTAGTGGACCTCTATCAAGATTGTTCAAATTAAAACCCTGGGGCCAAAAATTGCCCCGCCCCTTGGCCCACTTGTTTTACTAAGACTTACAAGAGAAAAGCCTTTAAAAAACTCCTTGTCGGAAACCAGAAGGTCTTTGATGATTGGTATGAAGCTTCATCTAGTAGACCTTTACTCAGATTGTTTAAATTATAGCCCTGTGGCCAAAAATGGCCGCACCCCGGGGTCTACTTGTTGTACCTAAACTCAAAAGGGAAACAAACCTTTAAAATTTTCTTGTCTGTAACCAGAAAGCCCAGGTCTTTGATATTTGGTATGTAGCTTCATCTAGTTGACTTCTACCAAATTTGTTCAGATTATAGCCCTGGGGGCCAAAAATGTCCTGCCCCGGGACCCACTTGTTTTACATAGACTTATAATAAACGCGAAAAAGTTACATGTTATACAGAGGCGTTGCTAAACATGAGGGTTGCTTTCATATTTGGAGAACAAGCATTTCTCTCAGATCAAAATTAGAGATCTATTTCTTATTTTTAAAAGGTGTGCTAGATTTTAATCCCTTGTCTCAACCTGGTTTTTTTTTTTTTGCAATCCCAGAAGACCCTCCAAGGCGCCCAATGATCTTTCACAAGTGACTGTCAAGATACAATCATTTGAATGATAATAATTATAACAATAATAATAATAAGCAGTGCGATAGGAACGCACATGCGCATAAACAGAGTTCTACAATAGCTCTTCCAGTAAAAACTGTCCTGAACAAGAACTTAGACTGTTACCTTAAATCCTTTTATTTTTGAGCTGTAAACCCTGATTACATTGCGGTAACATTTCCGCGTGAGATATTGCATTATTTCACATCTCCAAAAATGGATACTTTTCTGATGAAAATCAATATTATTTTTCTTATTTATATTGCAAACATAGGTTGTATGTGCTCGCTAGAACAGCCTCAAGGCTGCGGATCCTTTGGAGGTTAGCACGTAACTCAAAAGCGGGAGCAACCTGTCCAAAATACCTAGATAATGTTGATTGGGACGTGAAACCTCAACACAAACAAAAACCATAACAGAGTCGAACCGAGGGCACGAAGTACATTGAGTTTCAACCCATTAAGAATTTTGAGGATGGGACCGCCAATACTTGACAGCACTGGTAGATCGATCGTCTTTGAGTGTTAGAATAGCTCTTAAATGGACTTTGTCTGTTTTTGTTTAACCTTTAAGGGGAATGGGAACACCTGGCAGATTTTTCCGCCATTTGTCAAAGGGAGATAACTTTCGGGACATCCAGTTCGCTTTTCTAGAAGCTCTTTCCCACGGGAAAAGTAGTCAACTCTTTAAGGAAAGAATTTGCTCAAAAAGAGCAAATTCTTTCCTTAAAGAGTTGACTACTTTTCCCGTGGGAAAGAGCTTCTAGAATTTGCTCCTTATGAGCAAATTCTTTCCTTTGAGAGTTGACCCCTATTGTCATGGGAGACAAAAATATTATTGCAGGAGTTGCCTCCCCTGAAGGTCTGATCTTGTTCTTCAGTGTTTGCCCGGCACATGAGCCAGTCACTGTTTAACAAACAGCCCTGCCCTCTTTACACAATACTATGTGACCATGTGAGCGGGGACATTTTATCAAGGCTAAGAAAACAACTTGATGCCAACAATATGATAAAAAATTTTCTTCGTTATGTGTTCAAAGTATAGATTGTGTTTATTCGTGACAACCATCTCAAAGCCGGCCTCAGTCGGATGCGCGTCTGACTGGTAGTCAGGAGGACGCGAGTTCGATACCTGCCGCAGATTGATCATGAAATCTTTTCTACGGTCGTTCTCTCCCTCCGGCTGATTCAAGAAGGGCAGTGTCTAGCGAAATAATGTACACTGTACTGGTTAACCGCATACGTATATGGCTGCCAAGGAAAAGTGTGGATAAGTAAACTGACCGGCTCAAAATTAACCTAAATAGTGTTGACTTGGCCGTTAAACTCAAATACAAACAAAGAACCACCTCAATGATGCGGTTCTAATGAGTATTCACAATCTATGTACAGTATAACAGGTCACTGCATGGAGAGCAAAACATATAAGAAAAGGATGTGCATTCTATTGTGAACGCCAGTTTTCCATTCGCTATTAAGACCACCTAAAATTAAGACTAATTCTGCTTTTAAAACCTTATGGCATCAGGGGACAGATAATCGCAGCACTTTTTTCCGCGCAACACGAAGTCGGCAACTCCTGGAAAAAGCGATAACTTCTGTTTTGGTTTCAAAGTGCTCCACACATGCACAAAATCAAAACAGAATACCAGAGAAACATTTCTCTTTTTGAATAGGCTGACAGCAGCACCATTCCACTTACCCCGGCCACTATTTTTACATAAAAAACATGACTCAATCTCTATTTGACAGGTCCTGTGAATTTACTCCTAAAAGACCAGTACTTGGCACCTTTTGAAATGTCATGTACACTCAGTCACATGCAAAGAAATAGACAGAAAAGTATACCACAACCAGTAAACTTTTTCAGTAATCGTCTTTGAAAAACAGCCACTTTTTAGTGACAAAGCTACTTTCGTGAATTCAGATATGCCGCTGCACCTTGAACTTGCACAACATACAGACAGCTGGAGTGGTAGTTTCGTATTCCGTTTCATAAAAGTACAGATACTCAGCAAACACGCCCGCATTGGCAAAAATATCCACATATCACAATTTCTATGAGTAACCATGCCGTTATTGACCCTACTACTATAATTTTTGAAAAAAAAAAAAAAAAAAAAAACGTTCACCCTCAAACGCGAAAATGTCCCCTGATGTCTATTGAGAAGAGTGTAGATATTCTTTGTGTTTTCTGCACACAATGTCCTCTGGCCAGGTACAACTTTTGGATCTTAATATAGGAATTCTGTATAACGAAGGGTTTACCTAGCTGTTCTTCATTGAAAACAAGTAGAGGAACAATAGCAATCCAAAACAAATCAAAGTCATGAGATCAAGAACCGCATTCTGAGGAAAACATGTCCATGTGCAATAGTGGCTTCCAATATGGTGTCAGAAATGACAAATATTAGTTGAAAGTGATAACATCTTTCTTATTTCTGCTTTTAAAATAGATTGTGGGTGCTCCTTAGAGCCGCCTCATTGAGGCGGTTCTAACGTGTACCAACAATTTATTTTTAGTAAAATTAAGGCAGATAATATATACCCCCGTAAAATAGAAGTGAAGGCAATGATCAGGAATTGATACAATTAACCCACACCTCTCCCATCAGAGACACCAAAGGGAAAGAAGCACAAGCATTAAATAACTAGGTCGTAATCGAACTGAACGTCAAATGCGGAATACCAAAAGGACAGTTACTTTCCCACGAAATGGCTAATTGGTTATCCAAAACAAAAATATATAAGCGATACACATTCTCAAAGACAAACCCTAACAAAAATAAACCGGGACACCGAGAAGAAAGAATTTCACTGGGGGAGGGGGAGGGGTGGGGTCGGGGTTAAATCGATTTTATGCGGCCGCAGTCATCGCCCTTGATTCCGTCGCGATTTAGACATAATTTCTTTAGTCTGCACGAAGGCTTCCTAACTCATCAGTGCAACATCTCCGAGAACACAAAAAACAAACAACAACAGAGATGAAACAACGGTGAGGACTCGCTAGCAACAAACCGCTGAAATGCTGGAGCAACAGAAAACCAACAGTTAGACTCTGATGGGCCCAACCAAAGACAGAGCATCAGGTACCAACCATAACATAAGTAAGCCTTAACGCTGGAACCGTCATAGAATCTGAAGCCTGACCCACCCGCGTGCAATTAAAGAGGGAAGCAAAGTTATCAACCGTGATTAGGTTAACTTCCATGCATGCAGTCTGTAGTATAATATTTAAGTTGAACACAATCTCTATATATCCAAGAATGATTTTACGAAATTGGGTACTGAAATCATTGCAAGTATATATTTTTCTGAATTTGTATAATAAGTCACCAAATAATTCGGGCTCCGATAGATGATTTCAGTCCAACATTGAATTGTGAAATTAAATCGGAATGACGTCTATAAAATTCAGAAAAGACTTTGTGTAGTTTATGATACCGATAACCCTGATTAAGAAGTTTAGCAGTCAACAATTTATTACGACTGTTGAAATCAGTTACATGACTGCAGACTCTGGGGAAATATAAACGCCAAAGGATGCCGCACGAGGAACATCACCATCCAAGAAAGGAAAATTTACAATCTCACAATCAAAATAATCGCGTTTATCATAACATTTTCGGGAAACAAACCCATCTACAATAGATGGATATAAACCAAAAAGCGGAGCCTCGGTATCAGAAGAATTTGCCTTATTTAACTGAAGTTCGGGGCTGTAAATTTGACTGGTCCAACCATCGAAATCGTTATCGTAAATGTTTAATCAATCATCTAAATATCTAGAAGTGGAGCTAAAGGCTTCAATAATTTCAGATTGGTTTCCATCGGAAAGGGGCATCAAGAAGTCTCTTTCATAACAAAACAAGAGCATACTAGCCACAAGGGGTGCGCAATTCGTACCCATCATTATACCCACAATTTGTCAAAATAATTTAGAACCAAATCTTATGCAAATATTCTCAATTTTAACACAGCCCGCCTATATAGGCAATGGAAAATAACTGTGTTTTATTCTGTAACAAATCACAGCTCGGAAGAGCGTGACGAGTGACGTCATTAAAAACTGCCAATTTATGACGTCACTAGTCGATTTACTTGACGTTAGACGGTGTAACGTCATTTTCTCGCATCGAAAACGTTAGAAAAGGATATAAATGCATGTGTTTCAGTCGACAATTTTAGCGGGATTTCTTCTAACAATGGCGAAAAGTTGTGAGATTTTGAAGGAAACAAAAACATTTTTGCCGATTTTCAGCGTGTTAGTATCGAAATAGATCAGCTCTAGTATGTGATTTGTTAAGCAATAAATCACAGTTTGTCGGTCAGATGTAAGTAGACAAATCACGCGCGCTACGCGCTCGTGATTTGATCTACTTTACAACTGACCTCCAAACTGTGATTTATTACTCAACAAATCACAGCTAGAGCTGATCTATTTCTTAAGCACTTTCTGACATGACCATACTGTCTTCAGAAGTGAAAAAAGCATTTCTTGCAAGATAGAGGGAATATTCCCTATGAAATGCCCATTCAAATATCTTATATAAGATTATGAGGAAGTGTAGTGTAAAGGGTGAACAAATCATAAGTAGACAGACTTGAAGCGAAGACGTCTGGGTTTCAATTTATTTAAAACTTCGTTAGATTTTTATAGACCAAAACAGATTTCTCCCTGATCGTTCAAAGACTTTGTCGCAGTATTTAATCACATTTTTGGTGGCAGTAAAACATGAAGTTAATTTTAGAAAGTTCAGTGGTGGTACAAGAGCTTGAATTGCAATAAACCGTGTTTTGTATGGTCTTTTATGACGTTTAGGTAACCAATATAACGTATGAAGCTTGTCTTGGCCTTCTGTAACACATACAGCAAACTTGCAAACTTGGTGGTTAAATGACAAATGTGGTCATCAACTACGGCCCTCTCTACAGCAAAAGGCTGCAGTTCATAGGCATTAGTACCACCAAGCTCTTGCTAAAGAGTGTTAACATAGTGAAGCCATCAAACAACGGCGACATTGTTAGGGGCTTTATCTGCTGGAGCCAAAATAAAATTTTTATGAAATTCTTGAATACCTAGTTTAAGGTGACGTAAAGACGTCTTTGTTTTAGGAGGAAATAAGTTCGTATTAAGTGCGTCAGAATTCTAAGTTTCCATTCTTTAAGGGTTTTATGCTCAACATACTCTCGTTTACATCATTTCACGGACTTGTCATCGTAATGTTTAGATACACAGACCAAGGCGAGTAAGTAGCAGATCAGTGAAATAGCACTGGTGGGATGGTGGATAGATTCAGGTTCTATACGGCACCCATCCTCCTGTACATTTGGAAAATATTTGAGGTCTGAATGGCCGAAAGTAGCTAGCCTGACCCTCGAAAACTTGAACATTTTACCATTTTCTGTTCTGTGGCGCATTATTTGCTTCCAAACATATTTTCAAATTAAACGTGTTCATTATTCGGACTTGGTAGCGCTATATTTAGTGAAGTACTGCAAAAACAAAAAAAAAAAAAAAACAAAAAAAAAAAAAAAAAAAAAAATCAGCACAAAGTACTTTCTGCATGGAGTTCTCTCGGCCAGTCAGAGACAGTCACTCCTTTTATACCGACATTCGTTGAAACGACAAATGTTGGTTATAATGACAATTTCATTGGACTGAATTCTTAGCTCAAGGCTTAGCCTCTGCTTCGATCGGCGCGGGTATCTTTCGGGTTGGAAACGCCGACATCGAATCCAAATTCATAATCACATGTTCCAAGAAACAAATTTTGTAGACTGAAACGCCTATCATCGAATCCATACTCATGAAAGTTCTTGCAATCTAATACGCAAAGAAACAAATGTTGTAGATATTTGTTGGAATCGCCTCGCCGAGGCGATTCTAACAAATATCTACTGCATTTGTGTCTTTGAGTAGCTGAGAGGAAAGGACCCTTTTTAATGCCTATCAGAGTTCCTATTGGGATTCTATATAACTGAAAAATCTTTCAGTGGCCACGTAAAATCGATTTAAGCCCCCCAGTGGAAATCTTCCACTGACCGTTCCAAGGCGGCTCTTCTGTGGCGATTTATTTATGTTGTTGTTTGTTACTTACTGTGTGTATCACTTGTGTCTTTTAATTTTGGATGGCCATATGGCCATTTTGTGGGAAAGTAACTGCCCATATGGCCTTCCTTTGTTTAGGTTTCCATTATGGTCTGGTCGCTTAATGTTTGTATTTCTTTCCCTTTGGTGTCTTTTATGGATGGAGTAAGTTAATTGTATCAATTCCTGATCTTTGCTTTACTTCTACTTTATGAAGACAAAATCGTAGAGAACAAATATTGGCATTAAAACGAGAGCCCTCCGTATACATATAATTTAAACTATATGAAGGTAGTCAGTCATACAATTGCAAACTAGAATTTTCCGACTGATTAACAAATTCGAAAAACTGAGACTTTCGCTATCTTAGAGACGGTTTCTTCATCGATTTTAATCAAGACATAGCATTGTGCAGACAGAGCTCCAAGTTACGAAGCCAGAGAAAGAATCCAATTTATCAACCAATCATGTTGCACGGGGAAATCTGGGCGTGACAGGGAATGTGAGATGAGTCTGGTTTCTATTGGATCATACCATTTTGTCCATTACCCCATTCCTAATGTCAATGTTGATTATGAGAATTCCTACTTTTTATTAGAAAACTGCGAAAAAATATGACGCAAGCATGAAAAATTGAAAGGCAATTATCAATGATATAAAACATGCAGGAAACGCGCAACTTATGCATTATGGTTTAATTTTTCAGTTATCCACCAAGAATTTTTTTTTTCATTCGAAGTGGAAAAGGCTTGCCAAAATGATGCCAGTGCTTCCCTATTCGTGTCACATTTTAGCACAGTGATGCGAATAAAGTGCTCACAATCTAATGCTTTTTTCTAGATTTATACGTCTTAAAATGTATCTCGCAGGTCTGATTTGTCAAAAAAGTAAAATCAAAGCGCTGACAGAACTGTCTCAGTGCCTTAGCCCTTAAATTCTATTGTTTTAAGCAAACGATGTAGACCCTTATAGACACCCCATTACACAAGCCCAGTCCAGATTTTTCACTTACATTGTACACTGACGTCACAAGCACGGAAAAGAATAGCGCTGTCCTAACGAGCACCCACAACCTATGTTTGCAGTATAAATAAGAAAAAGATCATGGAATTTCATTAGAAAAGTAGCCATTTTGGAGATGTGAAAAAATGCACTTTGTCGCACGGGTGTGTTATCGTAATGGCGGTGTCAGTGGTTAATTATCGGCTTTAAGATCGACAGGTAGCCGGTTCGATCCCAGGAAGCTTCAAGTGTTGTTTCCTACCCAGGAAAAAGAGGGCCACGTGGAAGATTAGTACTAGTACTAAATGTGTTACTCTCTATAAATGAGGTCGATTATTGTTCAATTTGTTTGATTTGTGGTTTAACGTCCCAGTCAACACTGTATAGGTCATTTTGGAGACGTTGCTTCCAATTTTGTGGGACTTTTACCCGACATTGAGATGAAATGACTTTTCAAGCCCTGTCGCCCAATGAGATGATTATTGTTCAAACCGAATGGTCAAAATGTTTACTGTTCTAGAAAGTACAATATCTGACTCTCTGGGTCCAGCTGTTCAAAACTAACGAAGTCGTTAGCTAACATATACAGTAAAACTTCGATGGCTCGAACACCGATGACTCGTTTACCATGGTTGTGTCGAACCCATTCTTTAGCCCCTAGCGAAATCCTCTACATAAGAAATAGTGGGGGATAATTAAGGAGATTTTAGTCTTTTATCTTGCAAATGTATGCTGTGTGTACTCATTAGAATCGCCTCATTGAGGCGATTCTAATGAGTACACACAGCATACATTTTCATTATAGAGCACCGAAAAGGTGTCCAAAAGTATCTCGTTATGCCTTCTGGCAGTAACCCTCAGTGGCTCGCACTATCCCTGTCCCGAACAGATTTTCATGGTCCCAAAGGTGTTCGAGCCATTGAAGTTCGACTGTAGTTAAAACTGTGATCATTAAATATGGTAAGTATAGCTATTAGTTTTTGCTAAAAAAATGTAACAGCATTTGCAACTAACGCAAAAGCTACTCATATTTTTCCAACAAAAATACCAGAGTATTAGATATTGTACTTTCTAGAACAATTAACAATTTGAGGCCCCCGCCCATAGGGGCTTGAAGAAATATATGGGCTGCATGATGCTTCCACGCAGAGCTGAATCCGGCCCGCACACTAGTACTGGTAAACCGCTTAGAGGATCTAAGCCTGTCCAGGAACCGCGGTGCGAGGCGGACCGTCCATGCTAATAAACCCTTTTGGTTTCATTGGGCGACAGGGCTTGAGATGTCATTTCATCTCAATGTCGGGTAAAAGTCCCACAAAATTGGAAGCAACCTCTCCAAAATGACCTTTACAGTGTTGACGGGGACGTTAAACCTCAAATCAAACAAACAAACAAACAAAATTAACAATTTGACCACTAATGAGCTCGTTAAGCTAACAATGTTTTGAACACTTGACCCTGGTATTTTAACCGAAACGTGTGAGTAGCTCTTGCATTCAAATTGGTGTAAACAAAAATGTTTTTATTTTTTTTTTTATTACTGTAAAGTTACAGTCCGGCCAAGATCAGTACGTCAATAATGAATTAAAAATGTCAGCTTTCAAACCTCACGCTATGCCATGATATACAAACATTTTGAATTATGATTTAAGGATTGTTGTTGTTATTATTATTATTATTATTATTATTATTATTATTATTATTATTATTATTATTATTTGTTAGATGCAAGTACCACTCCACAAATATCTTTACAAGTTAGAGGACATAGTTTACGTTCCGTTGGTTATTTTCTACATTTAAGAAATGAAATTTATTTTTCTGCAGTTCATGGAAGTATGAACGCAGTGGGTCGCGTGCAAAGTAAATGAACCCCGAAGGGGTTCATGTAAACTTTGCTAGCGACCCACTGTCGTTCATACTTCCATGAAAAGCAGAAAAATTAAGTTTATTTTTTATATTTACATTATTTGCCCCTCATCACTGGGCGAAAAAAAATGCTTGTATGGCAATCTTTTAAAGCTAAAAAAACATTTACACGCTGTGTTTCTACAATGACCGGAGCAGCATTGACGTCATCAACGCCCGTAGAGAACAATGGTTTAGAATGACGTCACTTAACGTCACTGAAAATCATGTGATTCGATGCGTTCATGGAAGTATGAACGCAATTGTTTTCTATAGGTTTACATTAGACTTTACACTGGAAATGTAAATATTGATAAACAACCTCTCAGAATACGAGATCTCTGTATGGAGACCCGTTGAGTTTGACTTCCCTGCCCATTTTGGGTAAGAATTGAAATGGCGATTAACATTCTTCGAAAGGTTCATGTATCAGTATGATAAATATCGTATCGGATAGACAGAGCTAAGCAAGCAAATAGTCTAGATCCAGATGAGAAGGGTCTCTACCCAGCTATTTTAATCGGGTAGTAAATTGTACTTGTTCAAATTTTAGAACAAGTATGGTAAGGAGTTGAAGTGTTCGAAAACTTAGGATCATTACGAAAACACGCCTATACAAATACATTGTAAATTTTACCAACGAAAAATGAAAATTATCAGAAGAAAAAAATCAATATTTTTCTTATTTTTGCTCAAAACATAGATTGTGGATACTCGTTAGAACCGCCTCAACGAGGCGGTTCTAACGAGTACCCACAATCTGTGTTTTTGACAGAAATAAGAAAATAACGTATACCCCTGCAAACCCCAGTTTTACTATATAAAAGTGGGGTTCAAGGGGGTCAAAATCATATAGGTATGTTTTCGTGATGAAATACTGTAGCAACATGTATAACAGTATATTGATAAACCCAAACTGACACAAATAGATTCGATACCTGTTCTCATTACTAGCGTACTGCCAGCAACATGGCACGTGGGTTAATGTAACAGTATCCATGTAGAATTACCGTTAATACTCCGCTAATGGGCGAATTACATAACTTATCTTGTTAGCGCTACAGGAACTATGTATAATATATATGTTATCTTACATATGTTTATACGGTAAACATATACATATATCTAATGAACTGATCAGTTATGATAGCATGTACCGTACACGATGACCTATTGGCCTGTAAGAGGATGAGTGTGATTAAAGACAGCATCTCGATCTAATGAGTAAAACAGTGGAAAGGAGACATTTCGAACGGAACAGCAAGCATCCTCTTTTTTTTTGGGGGGGGGGGGGGTCGATTATTTATCGACTTAACAATCGACCTTATATAATAACCGGCTTTATTTATAGAGGGTAACACATTTAGTAAATTAATTTAGTACAAAATTCACCCCTGTGGCCATCTTATTAAAAACCAGTACAATGTAATGTGGATAAAGTCTCTGGCTCAGGGAAACAACATTTGGCGCTTGCGGTGATCGAACCGGCTACCTCTCGATCTCAAATTCGATGCTTATTACGAAAATATGCCTATTCAAATATATTGGTAAAATTTTACCACCAAAAACTGGAATTTTCCAGGTAAAATTCCCAATATTTATCATATATCTGCTAAAAACATAGATTGTGGGTACTCGTTAGAGCCGCCTCGGCGAGGTGGTTCTAACGAGTACCCACAATCTAAGTTTTCAAAACATAGATCGTGGGTACTCGTTAGAGCCGCCTCGGCGAGGTAGTTCTAACGAGTACCCACAAACTATGTTTTTTAACAGAAATAAGAAAAATAATGTATATCCCCGTTGACCCATTTTCTCAGTACAGGAGACAATCGACCCATCAGTGCTGCAAGTGCTTTGACCTCACTTCTGGAACACATTATGGAAACATGCCTATTTAAGATATTAAAATTTTACCACCAAAAAAAAAAAAAAAAAAAAAAATGAAAATTTTCACATAAAAAGTCTGATATTTTTCATATTTCTGCTCAAGATGTAGATTGTGGGTACTCGTTAGAAGGCGGTTCTAATGAGTACCCACGCTCTATGTTTAAGAAAAAAATAATGCATACCCCTGTAAACCCCAGTTTAAGTATTTAAGAAGGTCAAAGTTATGTAGGCTTATTTTCGTGATCAGCCGCACACCATGCATACTCGTTACTGCAGCCTCGGTGAGGCGCGGTTTTATACTGATTTTGCTGTTCTATTCCCATACTTGACAACAAAATATTCCACTTAAGAGGGGTTGTGTTTTGTTTGTGGTAAGTTTTACAAACGTGCAGGAGCTTTGGTTTAAGCAATACAGTCGAACTTCAATGGCTCGAACACCTTTGGGGCCATGAAATCTGTTCGAGACAGGGGTAGTTCGAGCCACTGAGGGTTACTGCCAGGAGGCATAACGAGATACTTTTGGACATCTTTCGGTTTTCTATAATGAGAATGTATGTTGTGTGTACTCATTAGAATCGCCTCATCGAGGCGATTCTAATGAGTACACACAGCATACATTTGCAAAATATGACGAAAATCTCCTAAATTATACCCCACTTTTTCTTATGTAGCGGATTTTCTTAGGGACTCTAGAACTGGTTCGACTTAGCCATGGTAAACGAGCCATCGGTGTTCGAGCCATCGAGGTCCTACTGAATATTATTTCATTCAAACAGTGATTAAAATACAAATATTGTACATACGAGGGCACGTCAATAAGTTACCAGCCTAGCCCATTTCCAATTGACCGAACCAACCAAGATTTACATGCCTTG
Source organism: Lucinisca nassula (assembly GCA_963580285.1). NCBI lineage: Eukaryota > Metazoa > Mollusca > Bivalvia > Lucinida > Lucinidae > Lucinisca > Lucinisca nassula. The sequence goes on from OY757018.1 coordinate 113,386,468, forward strand.
TTTAACACATGTTTTAGGCATGTGTTTATCGTGTCATTCACTCATGAGATCTTGAACGTCTAACGTTGCTAGCAATGCAGATGCAAACTTTTCGTCAAAAGTTGAGTACCGTGCTGTAATTGGAAAACAGGTCAGGAAATATATTGCGAGCTGACCAATATTTATGGGTCTTCTTAGACTGGCTCCCATCGTCAAACTATTAATTTGTCAAACTTACAAAAATATGTTTTCACTGATGTTTTACTGATTCCAGTTGAAGAACAGAAGAAATAAAGACAACTTTGAAGGAAAAGAAATGTTTGGATTGTGTTTCTTGATCAGGTTAGAAAAATATGAACATACGACAGGGAGCCAGTCTAGGGTCTTCTGCACCACAATATCTGGATTGGGGAATGAACATCTTTAGCAGACAGTTATTATTCTAGCCTTTTCTCAGAGCAATCCACCCACCAATACTCTCAGTGCTTTGACTGACTTTATCGGTGAAGCTGGTACAATATTTAATTTTCTATGGTTTGACGCTCCTTCTTTTTCTTGAAGGCCAGTTGTTCAAAGCATCATTAGCTAAACGAGCTCGTTCGTGTCATATTGTTAACTGTTCTAGCAAGTTCAATATCTAAACTTTAGGCATTTTTGCTGAAAAAAATGTGAGCAGCTTTTGCATTTTTTCAGCAAAAATTGTTAGCATATTTGCCATTATAAATGACCAAAATTTTAACGATATGTTAACTAACGACGTCGTTAGTTTTGAACAACTGGTCTCTGGAGTTTGCAGGGGTATACATTAAAATTCTTATTTCTGCCCCGGGTATTCGTTAGACCCGTCTCAGTGTTTGTCGTAAAATTAAGATAAATACCACGGATTTTCATCAGAATTGAAGTCATTTTGGAGATGAGAAAAAAATCACTATGTCGCACGGGTATGCTATCGTATTGAAGGTAATTTCAACTTCAAGCACAAGACGACACATACCACAGACTAAACAAATTAGCGTGTCAAAAATCAAATTGAGCCAAAAATGAAAAAAATAGCACAAAAATGAGTTTATCAACATTCAGAATCTTATCATAAGCCATGTACTCATTCGTGATATGAAAATTCCCTATACCCCACTTATTATAGAGAAAATGGGGGTTTACGGTGAGTATACATTATTTTTCTTATTTTTTTCTCAAAGACATAGATTGTGGGTACTCGTTAGAACCGCCTCAATTCGGTGGTTCTAACGAGCAGCCACGACCTATGTTTGCAGTAAGAAAAATATCAGGGATTTTTATCAGAAATGAAGCCATTCTGGAGATATGAAAAAATTCACTATGTCGCACAGGAATGTTATCGTATTGAAGGTAATTTCAACTTCATGCCCAGGACGACACATACCAACCACAGACTAAACAAATTAGCGTGTCAAAAATCAAATTGAGCCAAAAAAAAAAATAGCACAAAAATGAGTTTATCAACATTCAGAATCTTATCATAAGCCATGTACTCATCCGTGAAATGAAAACCCCCTATACCCCACTTTATATAGAGAAAACGGGGGTTTACGGGAGAATACATTATTTTTCTTATTTTTACTCAAAGACATAGATTGTGGGTACTCGTTAGAACCGCCCCAATGAGGCGGTTCTAACGAGCACACACGACCTATGTTTGCTGTAAGAAAAATATCAGGGATTTTTATCAGAAATGAAGCCATTCTGGAGATATGGAAAAATTCACTAAGTCGCACATTGAAGGTAATTTCAACTTCATGCACAGGACGATACATACCACAGACTAAACAAATTAGCGTGTCAAAAATCAAATTGAGCCAAAAATGAAAAAAATAGCACAAAAATGAGTTTACATGTATCAACGATTAGAATCTTATCACACGTGGACTAGGCCGTGAAATTAAGAGCCCGCTTTACCCCACTTTATATAGAGAAAACGGGTGTTTACGGGTTTCTTATTTTTACCCAAAGACATAGGCTGTGGGTACTCGTAAGAACCGCCTCGATGAGGCGGTTCTAACGAGCAACAACAATCTACGTTTGCCGTATAATTAAGGAAAATACCACGGATTTCCATCAGAATTGAAGCCATTTTGGAGTTGAGAAAAAAGGCACTATGTCGCACGGGTATGTTATCCTGATGAAGGTAAATATCAACTTCACATTACGAAAACACGCCTATACAAATACATTGTAAATTTTACCGCCGAAAAAATGAAAATTTTAAGCTGAAAAATGGTGATATTTTTCTTATTTCTGTTCAAAATATAGATTGTGGGTACTCGTTAGAACCGCCTCATCGAGGCGGTTCTAACGAGTACCCACAATCTATATATTTAGAGCAGAAATAAGAAAAATAAGGTGTACCCCCGTAAACCCCAGATTCACTACATTCAAGTGGGGTTCAAGGGGGTCAAAATTATATAGGCGTATTTTCGTGATGATGCATGCAGAGTACGACACATTCCACAGACTAAACAAATTAGCGTGTCAAAAATCAAATTGAGCCAAAAATGAAAAAATAGAACAAAAATGAGTTTATCAAGATTAAGAATCTTGTCATAAGCCATGTAGATCTACAATCTAACAAAACAGAAAGATGTCACCGATTTTCAGAATTCATTGCGGTCAGTCTGCCTTTTGTCCGTCCTTTGTCAGCCTTGAAAACCATCCAGATATTATATACTAAGTTTGTTCAACTGATTAAAGGAACAAAAATATTTTGGTAAATATTGGCAAAATTCTATCGACTGGAAACGAACGGGATTCGCGCGAAGAAAAATATTACATCTACATAATCTAATAATAATACGATGGTTTGATAATTTTATGACATTTAGTCTATGGTGTCAATGACACGAGACCTTGTTTTAATTGAGGTTTTACCGTCCCCGTCAACACTATTTAGCTCACTTTTGAGACATTGCTTCCTATTTTGAGGGACTTTCATTACGCTAACACACCCGTGCGACATAGTGCGTTTTTCACATCTCCAAAATGGCTACTTTTCGGATGAAATTCCATTATATTTTTCTTGTTAATACTGCAAACATAGATTGTGGGTGCTCGTTAGAACCGCCTCATTGAGGCGGTTCTAACGAGTACCCACAACCTATGTCTTGGAGTAAAAATAAGAAAAATAATGTTTACTCCCGTAAACCCCAGTTGTCTCTATATAAAGTTGGGTGTAAGGGGGTGTTCATTTCACGGACTTGTTCACGTGATGTACCCGACATTGAGATGAAATGACAGCTCAAGAACGTACCATCCAAACAAACCTATAGGGTTTATGGACAGGGACGGTCCGACTCGCACCCAAGACTGCCTGGGAAGGCTTAGACCTAAGCAATTTACCAGTACTGCTGTGCGGTCTGTTTTAGCTCTGTGTGGAAGCACCGTTTCGTCCAATCTATTATGCGCTGGGGTTCAAACACAATATAACTTTGAAGATCTAAGTTTGACAGCGCTTTATTTAGCCCAGTCAACACTATTTAGGCCATACCGAGTCGGTCAGTTCCTGGGCAGTGCACATTCATTCGCCAGAAACTGCTAACAACTACCCTGCTTGAATTAGTGGAAGGGTGAGATTGATTGTAGAAAGATTTCATGACCAGTCCTGTTAGAACTTCTTACGAGTAGCCACAATCTATGTTTTGGAGCAGAAATAATAAGAAATAAAGCATACCCCTGTAAACCCCAGTTTTACTGTATAAAAGGGGGTTTAATGAGGTCAAAATTATATAGGCGTATTTTCGTGATGTATACTTATCGCAGAAGGCGACGAGTGCAGTCTCACCAAAGAGATCCCTGAGGTAGCTTCGTACAGGAACCTGTTGTCCGCACATGCGCATTTGAAGTACAGATATCAGAGACTGGTAAACGGTCGACGGACATTAATGACATATTGAAGTCGATTTTTTTCACCCTCATTTATATTTGACTGTCATGAAATGTCTTCTTCTTCTTCAAATACTACTACTACTACTACTACTACTAGTAATAATAATAATAATCAAAGTTAATAACAATGATGATGATGATGATGATTATCAATAAATAAATAAATAAATAAATAAATAAAATGATATTTAATGTACAAATCTCTTGTATCATAACATAGCAGGAACCAGTAGTTCAACTCTTAAGTACCAAACACAACTTAGCAGACGACGTTTCATTTTAACTCTTCCTATTCAAAGAAAGTTATGCCTGACATTTCATGAGAAAATAAGGTTTGACATTTCATGCGAATCGTCTGCAGACGATTCGCATGAAATATCAAGCCCTAGTTTCTAAATTTCTCTGAACAAAAAAAAAAAATATTAAAAATTGTATCGTCTGCAATAATATGCTGGGAGTGTTAAGGTTTAAGTGCAGGAAAACTACACAGATGTTCCTCCTTATAAACAGACTGGATACACAAATACAGAAGCTGGACCCCCGGGGCTTGATAACTGACCCCCTGGCTAATTTTCAAACAAATATTGTTTTAATATTGATAAAGATTGATCGAAGAGAAACACAATACTGCTTTCAGAGTCAGTTGATGAGGAGGAAACGAGCCATCTTCAAATACAAAGCAAATACGAACTGCGCATGCCTACAGCAGTTGTACTGCGCATGCCTACAGCAGTTGCGCATGTGCAACCCGCTCTAGGCATGCGCAATCCGTTAACAGTTTAAGGCTGAAAGGCGGATGCTCCTGGCGTATTTCTGCAATGCTCAGGTTGAACATGAGGGTTAAAAGGTGCATTATTGAGCTATCGTTAAAAATGTTTCCAAAAATAAAATACATATAGCCGGTATTTTTCTTTAAAACAATACAAATGAATGCATTTTATACAAAAATGCGAACAATTATGATGACAGGTAAATGAGTTTGAGAGGGATTCCCTAACTAGGTTTCGAACACTAGTTAGATCTATTTTTAGTTCGTGACAAAAATAGAATCCCCATATATGACGTTATGCGACGTTCATTTTTGGCCTTGTTTGCTTAGGCCATGCCTGAATCGGAAAAAATATGACGCTGAATACCATGTCATAAGTAACGACACTCAGAGACGATAATGTCACCATGTATGTGTAAAGTGACAGATTTATTTTTAGAACAGAAATTCCGAACACATGTTCAGAGTGAAGGGTAAACACGAATGAAAACGACCATTTTCACAAAGTTCTGAAGCTGTATTTGGCTCCAATAGTGTATACTTATAGGAACAAGGTAGAAGTTATGAAAATTCAGGCAGTATGGTCATGAAATCTGATTATTTACACAAGTCATTTTTGATGACCGCTGATGGGAGATTCACTGCTAGATACAAGCTCCAGTTTTAACTCAGTGCTGTGGGTATTATATCTGCCTATAGGTGATACCATACCATTTATTCAAACAGTTGAAACAAACCACTATAACAACACTTCATGAATTATCCTTTGCATTCAAAAAGCAACTCTTTTGCATGTATAAACATCAAGTAAGTGATATTACAGATAAGTTCTTCAGCCATCAACTGGTGTTTATTTAACAAATTCTATCGGCTAATAACTTGAATTCTCTGATAAAAATAGGATCCTTCTGAGAAGGGGGTTCTAGTACTTTGTTCCCTATAGTATGTACACATGACAAAGGAGTATGAATTGAAGATAAAAACCAGAAAAAAAAAAAATTGAGACCCGGTAGTTCAATAATGCACCTTTAATATCTTGTAAACATGATATACACATCAGTGACTCGAGGACAATAGAGAGTTGAGGAGCGTTCTCGAGACACCAGCGTTTCCGCTTTACAGATTATCTCATTTTGGCCATTTTCACCGCTGCGTCATGTACTACGGCTCCTCCGCAAAATTCCCCATTTTCTCTCTCTCATGACCAGTCCAAAGGTAGATAGATATAGTGAAATTCCGCTATTAAGACCCCCTAAATTTAAGACTAATTCTGCTTTCAAAGCTTATTTTGAAGGGTGCACTTAATCTTTATTTGTATTTTCTTCCCACATTGTTCTCTGTTCAGGGACCACCTTTGGGACTGTTCAAAAGTGGTCTTCAAGACCACTTTTGAACAGTCCCAAAGGTGTTCTTAATATAGGAATTTTACTGCATATGGTATCATAAATGATAACATGCCTGCAGAAAACAGCAATTTATCTAATTTAATTGAGAGGTAGACCTAGTCATCGACGTGCAACGTGGAATCAACGTCGATGTCAAAATATGTTTAGACATTAATTTTATTTTTCTGCGGTTCATGAAAGTATGAACGCAGTGGGTCGCGTGCAAAGTAAATGAACCCCAAAGGGGTTCATGTAAACTTTGCTAGCGACCCGCTGCCGTTCATACTTGAATGAAAAGCAAAAAAAAAAAAAAAATATGTTTTTTATTTACATTCTTTGCCCCTCATCACTGGGCGCAAAAATGCTTGTAGGGCAAACTTTTAAAGCTGAAAAACATTTACACACTGTTTTTCTACAAAGAGCGTTGACGTCACCAACGCTCGTAGAGAACCATGGTTTAGAATGACGTCACTGAAAATCACGCATTTCATGGAAGTATGAACTGTATTGTTTTCTATAGGTTTACAGTATGCTTTATACACTGAAAATGTAAATATAGTTTCATGAAGCATTTCAGCCAAGTTATAGAATGTTTTTTTATCGTGGCGCCTGCCTCTCGGGTTGGAAACCATGCACGACTGAAACTAAAGAACAGGGAGTGGTATGAAAATGCTCAAGACTGACTTAGTTATAAAGCTTCGCTAGACAACCAAATGTAAGGCTCATCACGAATACACGCCTATATAATTTTGACCCCCCCCCCCCCCTCACTCCTCTAAAACGCCACTTTAATTTAGTAAAACTGGGGTTTACAGGAGTATACATTATTTTCTTTAAGCAGAAACGTAAAAAATATCACATTTTTTTAATCTGAAAATTTTCAATTTTCGGTCGTAATGTTTGTGCTTGTATGGATACAACCCAGCCCATTCACAAGCCTCGTGTGAACCCAGACCATCGGGGTTTGGAGAAATAGATTGGGCTGCACGGTGCTTCCATGGAGATTGAAGCCGACCGCACATGAGTACTGGCAAACTGCTGAGCGAGTCTGACCGTCACTGGATATAAAACTAATTGGTTTGTTTCGGTTATAGGGCTTGAGATGTCGTTTCATCTCAATGTCGGGTAAAAGTCACACAAAATTGGAAGCAACGACTCCAAAATGACTTAGTAAATAGTGTTGATGGGGACGTAAAACCTCAATTCAAACAAATCAAATATGCATCGCATCCAAAAAATGACCCCTAAGTTCAAGATGGTGAGTCAACAATTCGATCCGGTGCTTTTGCAGTCTTCGGCATTTTAATAATGATTTATTCATAGAGGGTAACGCATTTAGTACTCGTACTTATATTCCATTTGGCCCTCTTTTCCTGGGTAGGAACCAGTACTAAGCAATGTTTATAAAATCTCTTGCTCAAGGAAACAACGGGCCCCCGCCCATTGGGGCTGGAAGGAATAGATGTGCTGCATGATGCTTCCACGCAGAGCTGAAACCGACCGCACACGAGTACTGGTAAACCGCTTAGAGGATCTAAGCCTGCCCAGGCAAAGCGGTGCGAGTGGGACCGTCCATGCTTATAAATCCTATTGGTTTCATTGGGCGACAGGGCTTGAGATGTCATTTCATCTCAATGTCGGGTAAAAATCCCACACAATTGGAAGCAACGTCTCCTAAATGACCTATACAGTGTTGATGGGGACGTTAAACCTCAAATCAATCAAACAAACAAGGAAACAACATTTGGTGCTTGCGGGGATCGAACCGACTACCTCTCGATCTCAAATCCGATGCTTTACCACTGCACCATAGCGCTCCAAAATAACCATATCTACTTCAGTCAGACACAAAGATCATTCATTCATTCATTCATTCATTCATTCATTCATTCTCTTTTTCTTTCTTTCTTAATTAACATTTAATCACTGAAAATCTCCTTTATTAGATTTTTAAAAGTAATTTACTGACTTTGACGCGCACGTTTTGCATCCCTCTAACAAGTCCTAATTACAATGTAATTATCCCAAAATTGCAATCGTTGTGACCGAAGACCGCCCGTGTGCTGGTTTCTGTGGTCTGAACAAGTGCCTCTTCACCAAACACACGTCCCTCGTACCGGGACATGCTGTCCCCTCGGGCAAAAAATATGTCGCACTTCTTTGTGGCGTTTTTCTTGTATTAATTGAATAAAAACAACACATCCATTACAGCAAAATAACAGCAGCATTTGCGTAATACAAAAAGCTAAAGCAGAGACTAGGGCATTGATATTTGATGAATCTCTTTTTAATTGCCAGAAAATCATTGAATGGCTTGAAGGAGTATTCACAGACTCCAGATGAAAAGGGGCACGAGAATCTAGGACACGCATCCATTAAAATAAAGTTTTTTCTAAAACACGGAAAGTAATGATGAATCTGACAATAGCAAAACTCGCCTGCACTCATCACGAAAACAGGCCTATATAATTCTGACCCCTTGAACCCTACTTTTATATGGTACAACTGGGGTTTACAGGGGTAAACCGTATTCTTCTTATTTCTGCTCTAAAGTATAGATTGTGGGCACTCGTTAGAACCGCCTCATTGACGAGTACCAACAATCTATATTTTGCGCGGGAATAAGAAACAAAAAACACGATTTTTCATCTTAAAAGTTTCGTTTTTGCGCGGTAAAATTTACAATGTATTTGTATAGGCATGTTTTCGTAATGGAACAGCCCTGTAAAACTCACTTATTATAGAGGACACTAGGGTTTGCAGGGGTAGAGCCTCGTATTATTTTTCTTATATCTTGCTCAAAGTCAATGGTTGTGGGTGGTTGAGGCGGTTCTAACGAGCGCCCAACAATCTATATTTGGATTAGAAATAAGCGGACAAATATTGAACATTTTTATTTGAAAAATGCTAGTTCTGTTTAAGCCATTTCAGCATTTTGCTACCGTTGCCAAGCAAGAAAAAACTTTGGGAACGTTTCAACCTCTGTGAAAATGTCGGATGCCGTCAGATGTTAGTTACATTTTATTTATTTATTTATTTAATTTTTTATATATTTATTGTTGATCGATTACGGAGAAATAATTCGCACGTGTCCCAAGGCTTCCGAATGAAAAACGAGTGAGCGATTGTGAACGAGATTTGTAACACGAATCCTTAGAATACGAGTGAATTATTTCTCCGTAATCAATCAAAACAACAAAATAAACTGTTTATTAAATTTTCATTTACGTTTTACCTTTTAATTTTCAAATTCAACCGTTTGATTTCCTACCAAAATAGTTCAAGTCAGGCATGAATTGTTGGAGGCGTGGTTTACTTTGAAAATCAGTCGCCAAATTGTTTTCAGTTCAATACAAAAAACATCCTGTGCTTGAAATACAGATGCAAAACTGTCATGAAAGTAGAACAGTATTATCAAGAAAATCATACTTTATCTTCGTGTTTCAGGTCTCTCCTAAAAAACATCAAAAGACGTGATTTCAGATTTTTTCCGCCAAACGTCAACAAATGGTTTTGCTGTTACAAACGAACTAGCAATTATGACGTCAAAAAGTTTGTAACGAAATCTCTGAATTCGTTCTTGAATTCACTGAGAAATCTCACTACTGACTAACCATGTTGGCATCTCAACAATTCCTGTAAACCTATAGCATACTTTCATGAACGCATCGAGTCGCGTGATTTTCAATGACGTCCAGTGACGTCAGTCTAAACGATGGTTCTCTATAGGCGTTGGTGACGTCAACGCTTTTGCGATCTTTGTTGTAAACAGCGTGTAAATGTTTTCAGCTTTAAAAGTTTGCCCTGAAAGCATTTTCTCGCCCAGTGATGAGGGGCAAAGAACATGTGTTTGATTTGAGGTTTAACGTCCTCGTCAACACTGTAAAGGTCATTTTGCAGACGTTGCTTCCAATTTTGTGGGACTTTTACCCGACATTGAGATGAAATGACATCTCAAGCCCTGTCGCCCAATGAAACCAATAGGGTTTATAAGCATGGACGGACCGATTCGCACTGCTTTGCCTGGGCAGGCTTAGATCCTCTAAGCTGTTTACCAGTACTCGCGTGAGGGTCGGTTTCAGCTCTGTATGGAAGCAGCATGGAGCCGATATATTTCTTTAAGCCCAGGTTGGCGGGGGCCAGGCAAAGAACGTAAATATAAGAAATAAACTTAATTTTTCTGCTTTTCATGAAAGTATGAACGACAACGGTTCGCTAGCAAAGTTTACATGAACCCCTTCGGGGTTCATTTACTTTGCACGTGACCCACTGCGTTCATACTTTCATGAACAGCAAAAAAATAAAATTCATTTTTTATATATAGTGAGTACTCGTTGAGGCGTTTCTAACAAGTACCCACGATCTATGTTTTTAGCAGTTTAAGATGTATAGGTGTGTTTGCGTAATTTTTACACACGGGTAAAAATAAAGCATCACCTCCGTTAAGAATATGTGTCTTTGGTTGTACGGCACTTTCGATGCCATTTCACTTATATTTCGGTGATCGGAACAGAGCGAAAACCGGAGTACCGGGGAAACCAAACAACAAAAAACACCGGACTTGGCGTATCAAATGGCTCGAACCCTCAAATGGCTCGAACCCATATCGGACCGAATGATTAAGAGATAACGATCTTACCCACTAGGCCACGAAGGCCCGTTAAGAAACAGTGTTAACTGTGTAATTAGATCTACATGTATCTTATCAGTTTGCATTACGCAAACACGCCTATACAAATATATTGCCACCTTTATCGCCGAAAAAATGAACCTTTTATGATGAAAAATTGTGATATTTTCTTATTTCTGCTCAAAATATAGATTGTTGGCACTCGATAGAACCGCCTCATCGAGGCGGTTCTAACGAGTACCCACAATCTATATTTTAGAGCAGAAATAAGATAAATAAGGTTTACCCCCGGAACCCCAAGTTTTACTATATAAAAGTGGGGTTCAAGGGGGTAAAAATTATATAGGCGTGTTTTCGTGATGGAATTGTGTATATTGACAATCACCGATCACGTGCAATGCAATATCAAGAAGAAATGTCCAGCTTCAGTTGTCGTGAACCGCTTATACATATCCCTGGCTTGAAAAGTGAGGTTAGTTAAATTTACTGGCTTCATATGACCGTAAGAGTGTTGCCTGGGTCGTTAAACTCCAAACAAACAAAATAAAAAGCTTGTACTTTAAGCAATTAGCATAGAACCGAATCAGAATCAGGTTTCCGAGAATTGCCAGTGTCCCTTGTTTGGCATTACGATAACAAACCCGGGTGATAAAGTGCATTCTTTCATACCTACATGTAAAGAACGGTCAATTGTGATTTTTTTGTTATATATGCTCCAAACATAGGTTTTGGGTACTCGTTAGAACCGCCTCATTGAGGCGATTCTAACGAGTACCCACAACCTATGCCTTAAGGCGGTTCTAACGAGTACCCACAACCTACATGTATGTCTTGGAACATAAATATGACAAATAATTGAAATAATGTTTACCCAGACCGTAAACCCCAGTTTTTTTTCTATATAAAGTGGGGTATAGAGGGGTATTCATTACACTGACGTGTAAACTTGATGGGGCAGTAGGCAAATTACAGTACAAATCCTAGATTAAGACCGACTTTGGAACTGTTCAAAAGTGGTCTTTAAAGATCACTTTTGGACAGTCCCAAAGGTGGTCTCTGACCAGAGGACACTTTATGCAAAACCACAACGAAAGAATAACTGCCACCTCACGGTGACCTCCTAAATTAGCTTTTTATTGCATAATGAGTCTCAGTTTTATTTTAGGTGGTCTTAATAGTTGAATTTGACTGTATATTGTTTAAGTGAAAACAGGTAAGTATAACTTATACGTATTATTAGACTGCCTAAAAATTGTGAATTTCGGGGTTTGTTTATTTTCCTGACGTATGTTAATCTGGAAAAGAAACACAGGTGGGTTTGGTCACATTCTAAACTTTGCTTTGGTCTTTTATATCCAAAAATGGTCAGATTTGCGTAGACTATGATATACTTGGCACATTGTCTAATTCAAAATGAAAACATTCCAAGATCAATTGACACTTTAAAGATGTCAAAACTATTAAATAAAGATACACCGGATTAATTGCTGAAAACAAAACTGGAATCTAGATGTATACTTGATTATTATTTATTCATTTATTTATTTATTTTTTGCATGATTAACATTCCCACTGACCGGGCTAAATATGAGAAATCATCACAGTCATGAAAAACAGCACATTGTTTTTCTGTTGAAGTTTCTCGGACGAAAATTTACTTCGTAAGTATGTTAGTGCTGACATTTCCTGACACACAAGAATAACACTTCCGTGTATTTTTTTCGAGGCTACATCAACGACATTTTGATAAAAAAATGTGATACTTTTCTTATTTAAACTGCAAACATAAATTGTAGGTACTCGTTCGAACCGCCTCGCTGAGGCGGTTCTAACGAGTACCAACAATCTATGTTATCATTTCCTACCGTATTAGACACACTTTCACTTCTTTTTTTTTTTCCTTTTTTGATGTTAGTCCGAGAACAGAGTGTGGGGCTAGAATATGTCTTTTTTAAATCTACGGCAAGTTTACTTGTCTAACCAGGCTCTTTTCTGTGATAATCTCCCGAACCGGTAATTCTCCAACAAATACACCTAAATATTTTGGTTTGTTACTCTTATTTTGTTTTTAGAGAACTACCTCGCAAAGTTAACCATACGACCTTAACCTAAGTTATATCCAACCTTCAGAACGACAAACCTATACGTTCCGCCTTTGAAGAAATAGTTTTATTGGTACTTGATAAAACACCTTTGATTTGAATGTCTCAGACCTTTTACATGAGAGCGGCAGAAGCTGTATTGTTTTTTCTTTGTTATTTTTTACCCTGATGGATTCCCCGTGGAGCCCCCCCCCCCCCCTCCCTCCAACGCTACCTTCACCTTAACCATTTTTAGTATGTAAAAATGCTACAAAATAGCTTTGAACATAGTCGCTAATTCTGTACTTACAATAGTTACTGTTTTGCATCGACAATTATATAGATTTAATTCAATGGTATTATCGCAAATGTTTAGGGAAACAGATTCAAATAAGTCTCTGACTTTCTTCTGAATCCCTTTTTGTATGATTTCAGTCATATTTGCTTTGTATTGTACTTGTAGAATACGAATAAAATATGTTTAAACCAACAATCTATGTTACAAACATAGACTGTAGGGCCTCGTTAGAAATCAGTGAGGCGGTTCTGACGAGAACCAACAATCTATGTTTTGAACAAATACAGAGAAAATAATGTATAGACCGGAAAGCCCTAGGTTTTGCAATTTTAAGTAGGGCGTTTCACTTAAGAACGTTTTCTGTACAAGCCATAACCACCAGTAGTCTTCAGAGAAAAATACAGCGATTGATTGTGTTGTGGTTAAACGACACATCAACCCTTGTGGGTCATTTTGAGTCGTTTTTCCATAGAAACATAGAGGAAATAAAAGTGCGGGACAGGAGAGAGAGGAAAATGAATGGAAGTATAGAAACAGGCGAAATAACAGCATCCACTTCTACCTGTACCCGGTCCCCGCCCATCGAGACTTGAAGAAATAGATGTGCTGCATGATGCTTCCACGCAGAGCACACGAGTACTGGTAAACCGCTTAGAGAAACTAAGCCTGCCCAGGGAAAGCGGTGCGAGTCGGACCGTTCATGCTCATAAACCCTATTGGTTTCATTGGGTGACAGGGCTTGAGATGTCATTCATCTCAGTGTCGGGTAAAAGTCCCACAAAATTGGAAGCAACGTCTCCAAAATGACCTTTGTAGTGTTGACGGGGACGTTAAACCTCAAATCAAACAAATCTACCTGTACCTGATGCAAGGAGAGCATGCCTTGCCATAACGGTAAGCTATAGTTATATAATGCCATTTGGAAGCCCCAGTTACGCAAGCTACAAGACAACTTTGCCTCAACCAACCACCCTGAAAATACAATGGGATTCCCTTTATAATGATATAAAGCAAAACAGGATTGACGACTAAGAACCATGGAGACACCTATCAATAGCTAGGTTAAGAAAATAATTTTCACTGAAGATTATTCAAAATAATCTCTTTTACGGTAAAGATTTGTCCAAGTGTAACATTTTAAACAGCAAAGAAACGCCAAAACAAAACATTACATGTAATCCTTCTCTTTTCGCACAAAGACAGTTCGTCCACGACAACGATTCACAGCAAATATTTTCGTACCTATTGAACATATAATGATCTTGTTTATATTTAGTATTTAAACACATGTCTTTATTTGAATAACCGTCTCAACAAGCGATTGTAGAATTCCAGAATTCGACTGAATACCTAATTAAGCGCGCTTATCCGCGATATAGCTTGTGAAAATATAAAGATTAAATATCTACTATAAATAATATCATCCCGTATATCTTCTTAATAAGGGAAAATATTGCCCCCGTCACGCTGGGCCAGGGTTTCCACTTTTGTGTTGTATCAATGCGTGTCAATGACAGTCAAATATTGTCATAAAAAATTACAAAACTTCAAATACTTTCTCCTTGATTGTGTGTATCAGTTATTATGTATGTCTGGTTAAGTGAGTGTTTGAGTTTTTACGTCCCACCAACAGCTAAGGTCATACGAACACGGGACCTCGGTTTAAAGACTCATTCGAAAGTCTGGCGAAGCCCGGGATCGATCCTGCGACCCCTGGTTTACAAGGCGAATAGCGTAACCACTACACCACGGAAGTTTCACAAGTCAGGTTGAGAAACTCAGTAATCAAAACCGTGTAATACCCATTTTATATAGAGAAAAATGGGTTTTACAGGAGTATACATTAGTTTTTTTTGTTTTTTTTCTCTCACAAAATAAACAATAAGGAGTGGGTACTCGTTAGAACCGCCTCAATGAGGCGGTTCTAACGAGCACCCACAATCTATGATGGAGGCGGTTCTAACGCGTACCCGCACGCTAAGTTTGGTCTTGAAAAAAGAAAAAGAAAAAAATCATATGAAAACTGGGTGTTCTAGAGATATGAAAGACGCCATTTTAGCACACGGGCGTGTTATCGTAATGGCAATTTTCGTTCATATAATGAAGCCATCTTGTATCTGCTATAATACAGACGATTAGTAGTTAACTTTGACAATATGAATAAATTGAATTCAAGAACTTTAGGATAACAGATCCGTATAGTTTATTGATTTTTATATTGTTGTAAAAATGACATTTTTCTCATGAAAAAAATGTGATATTCTTTCAAAGATACATGAAAATTCCTATATTAAGACCACCTTTGGGTCTGTTCAAATGTGGTCTTTAAGACCACTTTTGAACAGTCCCAAAGGTGGCCCCTGACCAGATGACTTTGTATGCAGAAAACACGAAGAAAGAATAACCGAAACATGCTGAATAAGCTTTTAAAGCAGAATTAGTCTTAATTTTAGGTGGTCTTAATTGCGGAATGTCACTGTATATACTCATAAATTTATTCTTATAGTTATTTACTGATAAACATAATAGCCCGCCTCGGTGGCTCAGTCGGATGCGCGTCTGACTGGTGATCAGGAGGACGCGGGTTCGATTCCCTTCGGGATCGGCAACATTCTTTCGTGGAGACTGATCATGAAATCTTTTCTACGGTCATTCTCTCCCTTCCGCTGATTCAAGAAGCGCAGTTGTCAGTTTCTGGCGAAAGAATGTGCACTGTACTGGTTAACCGCTTATAAGCCTGCCCAGGAAAAGTGTGGATAGGTAAATTGACCGGCTCAAAAATGACCTAAAATAGCGTTGACTGGGCCGTTAAACTCCAAAACAAATAAACAAAAAACAAAACTGATAAACATAATATTCATAGATGGTATATTCATGTAGGCCAACTTCATATTTGTAATCTGTCAATAAAGTACTTTACTGACGCAATGCATTTGGTCAATTTGTGCCATCAGTCATTACAGGAGGATTTTCCCCTTTTTTCTTTTCAAACGCTCCAAGGAAAGTATTTAATAAAACATGATGATTTTTGCGTTTTTATTTATTTATTTTATTTTTCTGAATCAAAACTGGTCATTCAGATCGAAACTAGGTCAGCATATTGAATCACATCCATCACGCATCCAAACAGTTTTATAATCTCGGGTCACATGGATACATGCACAGCTCTACATTGTTTGTTTGTTTGATTTGAAGTTTAACGTCCCCGTCAACACTGTAAAGGTCATTGTGGATGGTTGCTTCCAATTTTGTGGGACTTTTACCCGAAATATCTCAAGACCTGGCGCCCAATGAAACCAATAGGGTTTACTCGCACCGCATTGCCTGGACAGGCTTAGTTCCTCTAAGCGGTTTACCAGTACTCGTGTGCGGGTCGGTTTCAGCTCTGCGTGGAAGCATCATGCAGCCCATCTATTTCTTCAAGCTCCGATGGGCGGGGGCTATCACACACACGCGTTAATCATGCGTAATATGAAACATATAGAAGTCACCAAAGCTGAAACATCACGTAAACCAGTCCGTGAAATGAACACCCCCCCTAAACCCCACTTTATATACATACGGGGGTAACCATTATTTTTCATATTTCTGCTCCAAGACATAAGTTATGGGTACTCGTTAGAAACGCCTCAATGAGGCGGTTCTAACGAGCACCTACAACCTAAGTTTGCAGAATAAATAAGAAACATATCACGGATTTTGTTCAGAAAAGTAGCCATTTTGGAGATATGAACAAAAATGCACTATGTCGCACGGGTGTGTTTTCGTAACGGCATCTTCTTTTCATATCGTAGGTTCTGCTAATAAATGATACAATTCAGAGCGAAATAAGCACCCTAGTTTTCGGTCGATTGTATGCCAATCGATCCTAATTCACTAAGCACAGAAGCTTTTCGTTGCTCACGTCCACGTGACTGTAATTGATTTGTAGGTAAAGGTTATTTATAGACAATATCCGCTTTATTCTTATCGCTGAGGTCGGAGGGTTGTCTGAGAATCTGGACTGATGAAATCATGTGTTGAGTTTGGCAAACAGTGTGAACCCAGATCAGACGCCGCAGTCTACACCGTTTGCTTAATAGCATTATGGTACTGTACACGAATTTAATGTTTAAACCAATCAGTGTAAATTCCCTTTCATGACCATTTTTAGCCTACCCTCAGAGACACGCGGCACACCAGTGCTGTCAGTGCTTAGATTTGTAGAGCTTTTTTGAACCCCGTTAACACTATTTAAGCCATTTCAGAGACGTTGCTTCCTATTTTGTGGGACTTTTACCCGGCATTGAGATGAAATGACATCGCAAGCCTGCCGCCCAATGAAACCAACAGGGTCCTCCCGCCTATTGAAACCAAATAGGGTTTATAGGCCTCGATGGTCCGACTCGTACCACTTTGCCTGGGCAAACTCTAAGCGGTTTACCAATACGCATGTGTGGTCGGTTTCCGCTGTGTGTGGAAGCATCGTGCAGCCCAATCTGTTTCTCCAAGACAATAATTTTCTTTCAGCTACGCAACTGTATATGGGTTTCAATGGTCGTGACCTCCTTTCATGGGATTTTGTCTTCTTAGACTTCTACTGTGAAGATGTTAGTACTAACGGGAGCTAAACTGTTCGGCTATGAATAATATGGCGATTTTATTGCAAATACAGCGTATTAATTACTGTACTCCTCAAAACTGGAATTTCTAAACAACATTGTTTATGATTTCATTATGGCTGACAATGAATGATAATTACCGCAAAGCCAAAATATTGGCCGCAGCGTCATAAAACAACAATAATCTCACTAGCAACGTCTTCTTTGCTCACTGTTACATTTTCTAAACACGCCACAATATTGTTTAATGTCTCTGAAGGTACTTTTCTATTGTTTTATGGGTAGGAGGAAGCTTTTTTGTGGGCGGTGATGTGGAGAGGCTCACAAGAATAAGGTTTTATGGCACATACCTCGGGAAATGCGATAGTTTCGTATTCTGCCGCAATTTATGTAAGGATATTTGTAATATTTAGGTAATGGAATCGGGACCGAGACATTTTCTAAGATAAAAAGGTCAAACGGTACAAGCAAGACGCGTCAAGAATAAGACCCGATTTCAGCCATGTGATCACTGATCTACCACGCATGCGTAACCACGCAATACCAATATGTACAGCCATTTTGTCGGTTTGCGTTGAGTTTTTACGCCCCCGTCAACACTATTTAGGTCATTTTGGAGACTTTGGTTCCTATTTTGTTAGACTTTAACCCGACATTGTGGTGAAATGACATCTTTTGCCCTGCCGCCAAAAGAAACAGCTAGATGCAGCCGAATCTATTTCTACAAGCCCCGATAGGCAGGGGCGTTATAGCCATTTTGTTTTTGACACTAAATAGCACACTGCTGTCAAAGTTAAACGGCTCGGACACTTTGGGACCATGAAAATAATTTGTTCGAGATAGGCTTAGTTCGAGCCACTGAGGATTAATTATAAAGCCAGGTCAGGGGGTATAAGAGGGTTTCTTATGGGTGCATTATGATAACTCACCCGTGCGACATAGTGCATTTTTCACATCTCCAAAATGGCTACTTGTCTTATGAAAATCCTTGATATTTGTCTTGTAAATGCTCAAAACATAGGCTGTGGTGCTCAATGAGGCGGTTCTAACGAGTACCCACAACCCAAGTCTTGGAGCAGAATTAAGGAAAATAATGTATACCCCGTAAACCCCGTTTTCTCTATGGGGTGGGAAGTGGGGTTTAGGGGGGTCTTCACTTCACGGACTTGTTCACGTGATGGGCTTTTTCGTCTTCAATACAATAAGGTATGTTGATTCGATGGCGATTCTAATGAGTGCACACAGCATCCATTTTCAAGACAGAATAAAAAATATCGGAGCCCTAAACTATCCCGGTTATATTGATATATTGAGTTATCGGAAGAATTTCATATGGATACAGTCAAGGAATGAATTTGTTAATACAGAGGACCCGCGTTATAACGACATTCGTTATAATGGCAAAACTCGTTATAACGAAAATTTCAATGGGATAAATTATTAGCTCCAGGCTTAGCCTCGTTTCCGAGCGGCTTGGGCTTCCCTGGGGTTGGAAATACCCAAATCGAATCCATAGTCATGAAATATTCTTGTAATCTAATACTCCAAGAAACAAACATTATAGATATTTGTTAGAATCGCCTCATCGAGGCGATTCTAACAAATGTCTATAACAGTTGTTTCTTGGAGTAATGATGTGGAAAAGACCTTTTATAACCTACCATAATCCTAACTGGGATTCTTTATGACGGCAAATTCATTATAACGACACAATAATATAATATGGGGAACAAATACTGTCGTTATAACGCGGGTCCACTGTAATCGGTGTTCGAATTTCGGAAAATTCAGTGTATATGACTGGGGTGTGCCTACTATGAGATTAAGCACATGGAATCGAGTATGGCATTTTGATGAATAAGTCAATATATTATTGATAATATTATCATTACTAGTGGCCCCAATTGATGCCCTCGCTGATGTATAACCACTTGTTATCTAACCAGAAACTCTGGATCGAATGGCCCGGATGTGAGTTTTGTTGGTTTGTTCTCTTGCATTGAAATAATGGCATGTGGAAACTGTTAATGACAAGATTGTGTTCTGCATTATTGTTGTTTGTTTTTAAAGGTAGTGGTGGTGGTGGTGGTGGTGTATTATAAACTCAAAGTTTTCTGAGCACTTATTTTGTTCCATGTTGCTATTTTAGTCAGAGATCATCGTCAGCAGTAAGAGTATCGTCGTCGCCGTCAACATCATAATCGCCATCATCAATGACTCACCTACTACTACTACTACTACTACTGGGCTCCCGCCCATCGGGGTTTGAAGAAATAGATGGGCTGCATGATGCATCCACGCAGAGATGAAACTGACCCGCACACGAGTACTGGTAGAGGATCTAAGCCTGCCCAGGCAAAGCGGTGCGAGTCGGACCGTCCATGCTTATAAACCTATTGGTTTCATTGGGCGGCAGGGCTTGAGATGTCATTTCATCTCAATGTCGTGTAAAAGTCCCATAAAGTTGGAAGCAACGTCTCCAAAATGACCTTTACAGTGTTGACGGGGACGTTAAACCTAAAATCACACAAACAAATCTTCTACTACTACTACTACTACTACTACTACTACTACTACTACTGCTGCTGCTGCTGCTGCTGCTGCTGCTGCTACTACTACTACTACTGCTACTGCTGCTGCTCTTTCTACTGCTGCTGCTACTGCTGCTGCTGCTACTACTACTACTACTACCACTACTACTACTACTACTACTACTACTACTACTACTACTACTACTACTACTACTACTACTACCACTACTACTACTACTACTACTACTACTACTACTACTACTACTTCTACTACTACTACTACTACTACTGCTGCTACTACTACTACTATTACTAAAGTTGCTGTTGCTGCTGCTGCTGCTATTTGTATTGCTGTTCCTGCTGCTTCTGCTAATCCTGCAATTGCTCCTGTTGCTACTACTACTGCTACAACATCAACTACCACGACTATTTTTATAACTACAATTAATTATAATAATAATAAGAGAAGAAGAAGAAACAAAACTAAAGTAATTAATGAGCACCTGTCATAACCTCAGTTTGAATGACTCAGGGTAAATGTAAAAAGACTTATGACACTTAAGGGTGGTACTTTTCCAAAACTAATAGATGAAATTCTTGAAATTTCAATTCCTGAAAGGAAGCGGTCCTTGTCAACAAGGTACTTAACGCATCAGTAAGGCGAGCCTGCGCTCATCTGAACCCTCACTGTTTGCATATATGTGATAGAGATCCGAACAAAACTTCAGATAACGAACCAGAAATAGCTGTACATGCGTGTTCCTTTAATCGCTTGAAGACTTATGCACCATTTGTTCTTGTATCTGTAAGCGTCCACAACATGATCAAAGCAAACGATTTGATACATGGTATATATGCGACACAAAAGGTTACCCCATAAATTACCAAAATTTCTATTTATGATGTACATCATGATAATCCCTAGTAATCTTCACATATCCTCATACATCCCGCTAACGGTAAATCTTAATCTCGTTCTGAATGAGAATAGAAGGAAACCATGTGACAACAAACGAGATTTTGATGAATGTTAATCATTACAACGGCTTTCTGAAGTGTCTAGGTGCTTATCAGTAAGTGGAAGTGAAGTTTGAAATGCAATTTCTTCTTGCGATACGTTTTCTTTGTGGTTTATGCTAGAATGTTTGCACAATCCCCGGATTAAACGCCTTATAACGGTAATGTTGATAAAGCGGAATCAGAATTGACGGATTTTCTAATTGTTCTCGCATTTTCTGATATTTCTTCGATATGTGTTCAATCTGTAAGAGATATCCTTGTATTAGAGAGCGAGAATAGAAGTCTCCGTGGCGTGGCGGTTAAGCTACACGTCTCATTAAGTACAGGTCATGGACTGGATTCCGGGCTTCTCCAGACAGTCTGGTAAGTGTTTAAGCCTGGACAACGTCTCCATATGACAATGGATGTTGCTTGGACATAAAGCTCAAACAAACAAACAAACAAAGCGTGAAATCGAACAAGACTGTCTAGCGTTCGAAACGAATTAAGCAGCTTCATTCAGCACTATTCAAACTCTTTCAGTCCTGCAGGCCAAACCAGGCACTCTGTCCTTGGACGCACACTGTAGATATTGATAATACGGCTCTTTACAAACAACAAAACAGGGAAGATCTTGATGAGATGGGTCATAAAGAGCCGTCTCGATAAGATTTGCACTGTTTGCCATTCTGTTTTCCGTGATACCAAAATCAAAGATGCTTCAGAAACAGCAATGCTTTTTGGGTCGATTGACTGCCAGCAGATCCAAAGTCACTACATGCAACGACAGAACTTTCCAGTATTGATGTCCACGTGATTATCACTGATTTGTTGGAAATCCAGGTAATGGTTATTTATAGAATGTAGATGCGTTATTCTTATCGCTGTAAGGTCAGAGTATTGCTTAAGAGGGTTATCTATAGAATAAGGACTGGAATTATGTGTTGGGGTTGGGAAACAGTGTAGACACAGATCAGACGCCGCTGAACGCGGCGTCTGATCAGGGCCTTCACTGTTTGCTCAAAGCACACGAATTAGAGGGCTAAACGAAACGGTATAAGCCCCGTCCAGGACCATTTTCCAAGCCTGCACTCAGAGACAATCGACCCATCAGTTTAAGGAAGACAGGAAAGATAACTCTGAATCACCTCCACTATGTCTCGTGCCCTGACGCTATGATTAACCCTCAGTAGCTCAAACTACTCCTATCTCGAACATCTTTTCATGGTTCCAAAATGCCATTAAGGGGAACGGATAAACATTCAGGGGAGGCAACTCCTGCAAGAGTATTTTTGTCTCCCATGTCCATAGGATCAACTATTAAAGGAACCAAAATTGGCTGCTGAAGAGCAAATTCTTTCCTTTAACAGTAGACCCCTGTTTCAGTGGGACTGAGTTTATAGAAAAGCGGACAGGAAGTCCTAAAAGTTGCCTCCCTTTGAAAGATGGTAAAAAAATCTGCCAGGAGTGCCAATTCCCCTTAAATTTGATTGTACGCAATGGGAATCGTTCCAAAATGAAACCGTCCTTCTCATAATCTGGCAAGTTGTCATATATAGATATTTTTTTTTTTATTTCAAATATTTAAAAATAAAACACCAACAAAAAACAACAACAAAAAAATAGTCTATCTCCTGGACCTTGATGCCAAAATCACCAACTTTGTGAAACCTTATGGCTAGTCATTAATTTTTTTGTGTCTGATCTCCCCCTGGATGTCAGAGAAGACGGGGAAGAAATATGGAACATATAAAATATACAAAACATACGAGGGTTATTCATTAAATAATGAAAATATCTCATTTAGTCTAGTATTTGTCTTCCGGTTTTATGCTTCTTTTTACAATCCCTCAAAATACTTACTTTCCACCTCTCTGTATGCACAGGTGCAATCGTCTACGCCATTTATCAAATGCTGCCGGTACTCTTCTTTAGGGATACCCAGTAACTCCGAATTTACTGCTTTTGACAGATCTTGAACACGAGTATATTTGTTGCCTGCTAACAGTTCCTTCAGACTAGGAAGTAATTATAAATCGAATGGTGCTAAGTCAGGACTGGGATATGGAACTGTTGCAATCCGGTTCTTTGACAGGTATTGGGTTACGGCCCCTGTTTTATGGGCACTGGCATTGTCATGCAAAATCATCCTGTGATGGGGGGGCGATCATTCAATACAGAAACCACATGGGGTGGGGTGGGGCACATTTTCTCTGTAATATATTCCAGTCATAGTTGCTTTTTCTGGTAGAACATCCACAACCACCGGTCCTTCATGGTTGAAAAAAATGTAAAAAGCCTCTTAAGACTCTGAAAACCTGGCTTACAAACGACTGGTCGCGGCGATCATTCAATACAGAAACCACATGTGGTGGGGTGGGGCACATTTTCTCTGTAATATATTCCAGTCATAGTTGCTTTTTCTGGTAGAACATCCACAACCACCGGTCCTTCATGGTTGAAAAAAAAATGTAAAAAGCCTCTTAAGACTCTGAAAACCTGGCTTACAAACGACTGGTCGCGGCGATCATTCAATACAGAAACCACATGGGGTGGGGGTGGGGCACATTTTTGTTTGTAATATCTTCCAGTCATAGTTGCTTTTTCTGGTAAAACATCCACAACCACCGGTCCTTCATGGTTGAAAAAAAAACTTGTAAAAAGCCTCTTCCGACTCTTAAAACCTGGCTTACAAACGACTGGTCGGGGCTTATCTTTTATCAGCCACATCTCGTAGAACGTTAGTTGGGGATCCCATAAAACTTAACCAAGTTTTATCTCCTGTGACTACATCTGATAATCTCTTAGGACCGTTAGGCTCGAACATGTCCAAAAGTTGTCTGGTACCAGCTTTTTCTGGTAGAAAAGGTCATCCATGGTTGAAATGAATTGTAAAAAGCGTCTTCCGACTCTGAAAACCATGCTACAAACGACTGGTCGGGGCTCATCGTTTGTCAGCCACAGCATGTTAGAACATTTGTTGGGAATCCCATAAAAATATTTCCAAGTTTCATATCCTGTGACTACATCTGTTACTATCTAAGGACCGCTGCTCAGGAGTCAGAACATGAAACGGTTTAGGTTAAAGGAAGATAATTTTCTTTCACGTCGGGAGATTTTAGATGAGACTTGGCCCGGAGGTTATAAAACTTTTTCATGCTCAACTCAGCTGAGCAAGAAATCTATAATGCTCATAAATATTAAAATACAAATGATTGAGGCACTTTTCTTGCTCACCTCAGCACAGAATGTCATTTATCCTGGTCATAAATTTAAAATTTATGAGCAGGATAAGTTCATGTTCAAGTGAGTTGAGCATGAAAAAAGTTTTATAACCTTGGGGCCTGGGTCCATTATTATGATCCAGATAAATCGCCAAAGTCGCCAGTGGGTAGGCGGCCGGGGTCTCCGAGGACAAAGAAGTTCAAAATGCAACTCTGTGCTGGAAAGGCAATGTCAACTGTATTTTGGGACGCCCAATGCGTTACTCGTAAAGAAAAGTACAAAACAGGTGCGTATTATGCAAATTTGCTCGACCAAATGAGAACTGCTATCTGTGAAAATTGCCCACGTAAAATCTCCAAATGGATTTCACCCATCAGGACAATGCAAGAGTCCACACTTGCAAAATCTCAATGGATGCTGTTGAGCGGAATGGGTACAAGCTGATACCGCACCCCGCCTATTCTCCGGACTTAGCTCCTAGTAACTATTTCCTATTCCCAAACTTGAAAAAGGATATCCGTGGACATCATTTCCGGTCCAACGAAGAAGTCATGGTGGCAGTTGAGGACTGGGTCGGAGACTGGTGGCAGTTGAGGACTGGGTCGGAGACAAGGACCCTGTCTTCTTGTTGGTACAAGTGTGTTATTCTAGAAGGCAATTACAGTCGAACTTCAATGGCTCGAACACCTTTGGGACCTCGAAAATCTGTTCGAGACAGGGGTAGTTCGAGCCACTGAGGTTACTGTCAGGAGGCATAACGAGATACTTTAAGACATCTTTTCGGTGTTCTATAATGAAAATGTATGCTGTGTGTACTCATTAGAATCGCCTCATCGAGGCGATTCTAATGAGTACAAACAGCATACATTTGCAAGATAAAAGACGAAAATATCCTCAGTTTTACCCTCCCTATTCCTTATGTAGAGAAATTCAATAGGGACTCAAGAACGGGTTCGACTCAGCCATGGTTAACGAGCCATCGGTGTTCGAGCCATCGACGTTCTACTGTACCTAGAACAACAACAACAATAACAACAACAACAAAAAAAAAAAACGCGCTGCATATTGATGCTGACAGAAATAGCCGTTTCAGTTTTCTCACCCGGAAATAAGTTACTCTTACTGTTCAGTAAGGGTGACACGATTAATCGTATTACCGATTAATCGATCGATAAGTTCAACAAAAATGATTATCATTTCTGATTTGCCTTTAATCGATTACTTGATAGGTACAATTTACTATCCAAAGTTATGCCTAAAATAGCTGGATGAGTGGCAAACAGTGCAGACCCTGATGAGACGCCGCATTCTGCGGCGTCTCATCTGGGTCCACACTGTTTGCTCAGGCCTGTCTGTTCAAATATACATATGGTAAAGTGAAACATATGGTAAGAGTCATGCTCAGAAGAAAGCCAGACAGGTAAAATTATGACAAAAACCTTAGCGAATACTAATCGATTATCGATCGCAATGACGGGACTGATAATCGATTATCTTTTCAGCTCCGATTAGCCAGCCCTACTGTTCAGCATCACGTCGTATAGGTTTATATCGCCTATAATGCTGGGAACCCGGTCCATAAATTTTTTTCGAAGTTAACTGGAACAATAAAATTAATAATAATAATAATAAGAAGAAGAAGAAGAAGAAGAAGAAGAAGAAGAAGAAGAGGCTGGAGACGGACGGTTGTCTGATGACTCGGCCGTTGACCTATCAGCTATTGTCAGTTACTGTCGGCGGGGGCGATCTCAGTAAGCGCTGGCAATCCGCTTCGAGAGTTTTAGCCTATTCAGGAACAGGTAAGGTAATTGACTGGTCCTATATGACCTAGCAGTTGACTGGGCCGTAAAACTACAGCGCAGCAACATAACATCTTTTAACAACAACCTTGATTGGAATCATCTTCGTGACAATGTGGAATTAACCTGTCAAAGAGAATAGTGATACAGATCTATGGATAGATTTGTCAATACCAGAGGTAAACATTCGCACAATTATTGGCATAACTTCTGCTGTCAGAAAAAACAAAAGGCACGAAGTTTAAATGAAGAAATTGATTAGTCATACAGATATTGGTGAAGCCTTCAAACGATTGATCAATCTGGGCATTCACAGAACGGAAATGGTCTATTCAAGATGACAGTGACAACCGATACGAAGGTATCCAAATCAATATGGCGACTTCCGGTTGTAAATGTTGGTGCAAGTTTGAATAAACATCCCCTGGTTTTTACAAAATCGTAATCTCTTTTTTGTCTTGCTGGTTTTATTTGAGTCCATTTGTGTCTTTAGTAAAGCCATTTATAAGATATCTTCACTCTAATCTAAAAGCGTTTTTTTTTTTTTTTTTCAAGCGCTTCTGAAAATCTATGGAAAAGTTTGTTGACCCTTGAATGGACTGTTAACCATAATCATGCCGTTCACGACAACCCCTATCTTTGAAAACAGTGTAGATCCAGATCAGATGGCTTCTGAAGAAGCCATCTGATCAGGATCTATACCGTTTGTCACCCAGTTTGCGAATTTAAATGAGTATACTATATCAAGTGATTTGATTGGTTGATAATCCGAAATGAGTATTTCAAACTAATTTATTCAGGAGGATAAGAGTTAAATATGGAAGTACTGCAACAGGGTACCAGTAACAGGGTAGAATGACTTGCTTTGCATTCGAAACAGGGCGCGGTCACATGCTATTTATTCTTCTTTAGCAAATGTTGAGCTGGTGATTTGACTGGATCTCAAATGGAAATTGCCTAGTGGAAACCATATTGTCACATAGCTGCGGCGATGCCACCATTTAAACGCCCACTGTGAATGCGTGTTAAGAACAAAAAGCAATAAATAAAAACCATGTAAATTTAAAGCACCGTCTTCTGCCCAACTTAGGAACAAATCCTTTCCTTTCATAAACAGAGCAGACCGTTTTCGGAGAAAAAAAAGGATTTTTTTTCCCATTTTGTTCTTGTTATGAGTAAAAATAAATTACATTCTGACTATTCCAGTCTCATATGAAGCATTAATATTCTTTTTATCCATGACGTTGTGCCTAGCTGTTAAAGTCTTTGGTTGTAGTTTATTGAAAAGAATCCAGAGCAATGACATGGTCTAATATGGAATCACCAAACATCCGTTTCAACCGGACCCCGACTTAACTAAATAATATAGGAGTGCCTTCACCCACCCAACCCAACCTGTTGTCATAGCAATTGAACAGTCATTTATTTATCGGAAATTCATACACATACATATATAAACGCATATAAATCGAACACATTTATACACATATATAATTGCTATTAGACTGGACTTAGGCAAACCTATATGTGTCCTCTCCTAGGTTGCACATGCTTTGTTAATCTATGTTTCCACACCCATATAATGCATTGACAGTCATAAATGCTAATAGTTGGCCTTTATCACGTATCAAATGTATTCAATAATTTTTGTCGCCGTCGAGGAAGAAAAAAAATGGACATCGTTTTATAGCACTGTTCCTATTATAGCACGGAGTTTAATACAAGTCAAAATATGAGTCCAAAAGCTGCCCATTACGTTTACAAGTCCATGTAATGAACACCCTTGTAAACACGCCCCCCCGCCCCCTAATATAGAGAAAAAGTTTTTATAATGATAAGCATTATTTACTTGCTCAACGCCATAGATTGCGGGTGCATGTTAGAACAGCCTCAATGCATTTGAAATAAGAACAATGAGATCATTGTCATTGTAGTGCCATTGTAGGGTCAGTATACATGATTTTTGGACTACATGGAAAAGAAAAGATAAATTTATATAGAAAACATATATGTGTATGTTTACAACACTATAAAGGAGAGGATAAATCTAGGCTGTGCCTACATCGAATCCTTGTAGCACAGACGTATTTAATTATGTCATGAAATTTTGAATACATAAAAAAGAAAAAATGTCAAAAAAATTCATTAGAAAAATTCTAGTTATGGAGATGTGACCCGGGATATGAAACAATGTACTATATGTTACACGGGCGTGTTTGTTTGTTTGATTTGAGGTTTAACGTCCCCGTCAACACTGTAAATGTCATTTTGGAGACATTGCTTCCAATTTTGTGGGACTTTTACCCAACATTGAGATGAAATGACATCTCAAGCCCTGCCGCCAAATGAAACCAATAGGGTTTATAAGCATGGACGGGCCGACTCGCACCGCTTTGCCTGGGCAGGCTAAGATCCCCTAAGCTGTTTACCAGTATATACTCGTGTGCGGGTCGGTTTCAGCTCTGCTTGGAAGCGGCATGCAGCACATCTATTTCTTCAAGCTCCGATGGGTGGGGGCCTTACACACGGGCGTGTTATTCTAATGCTATATATTTACATTTCCAGTGTAAAGTCTGGTGTGAACCTATAGAAAACAACGTGGTTCATACTTCCATGAACGCATCGAGTCACATGATTTTCAGTGACGCCAAATGACGTCAGTCTTAACCATGATTCTCTATGGACGTTGTTGACGTCAACATTGTTCCGCTCGTTGTATAAAAAAAAACAACAAAAAACAGCGTGTACATGTTTTTCAGCTTTAAAAGTTTGCCCTTTAAGCAGTTTTTTTTCGCTCAGTGATGAGGGGAAAAGAATATAAAAATAAACTTAACTTTTCTGCTTTTCATGAGAGTTTGAACGACAGCGGGTCACTAGCACAGTTTACATCCCTTCGGGGATCATTTAATTTGCACGCGACCCACTGTGTTCATACTTTCATGAACAGCAGAAAAAAAATATTCATTTCTTAAATAAACCCACCATATTACATTTATAACAAGCTAAAAACATCTTTTTGTGACCCAGCAAATGTGTAATAAAGAACTGTGCTGCTGTTAGGCGGCGGTAAGTAATATGAAGTCTGGCGGGTAACATGTAGCCCTACTTCTTAAATCAAACAGAACGTCACATATCAGCTTCCTTTATTTGCTTAATTAATATTTCACTCGCATGTCTGGCACACAACGGACGGACTCTTTTCTTCATTATTTCCTTTTTATTCTTTTGTCCATCACTACACTGACAATACACGGGAAACTGGCAGTCGTTGGAGCGTCAAGGTCAAGCGAGTTCGAGCCCGTGTGCCGGAAGGACGAATAAACATCATTGTGTACGTATTCTTTTATTCTGAAAACGAATCGGAAACCTATTGATGCTACTTTCAAACATAAAGGGCTAATCTATCGAACCTATCGATTTCGGATGCCTTGACGCCATGTTTTGTCACGTGATCACCTCGCCAAACAAACACGTGCTTCCGGTTAGCGTGTTGTTGAACATGCTTCTATTGTCCGAATCGATCCGAATGAAGATGAATCTTGGACGATAAATCAGTGATAAAATCAGGGACATCTTGGGTAAGCAACATCGTACTTGACACAATATTCAATAAGTCCACTTAGTGATGATAATTGCAATCCCACTATTTATATAAGAAGAATCGGGTTCTAGATCTATATACTTACATGTAGGTATAAACTATTTCTGTCCCATGAAAAAGGCGATTGTAAGCACTTTTTTCGTTTTCTTTCCCTAGTAACCTCAAGTGCTTCCGCCAGTCGGGGCTTTGAGAAAATAGATTGGGCTGCATGGTGCCTCCGCGCAGAGCTGAAGCCGTTCAAACTTCTTGAGTACTGGTAAACCGCTTAAAAGATCCATCAGGAAAACACACCTACATGTATATTATTTCTGACCCCTATAAATCCCCTTTTTATTTAGTAAAACTCGGATCTACAGGGGTATACGTTATTTTTCTTATTTCGACTCAAAGACATAGATTATTGGTACTAACGGTTCTAACGCCGGAACCCCAATCTGTGTTTTGTGCAAATAAAAATATAAATTTTATCTGAAAATTTTCATTCTTTGAGAGTAAAATTTTCAATGTGTTTTCATAATGTGAGCCTGCCCAGGAAAAGTGGAACGAATCGGCCCGTCACCGAAATCCTAACAGTTTCTCCGGGAGGTATTCCATTTCATTTTATGCCTGGTAAAAGTAAAAAAAAAAAAAAAAAAAAAAAAGGAAAAACACGGACGAATTGTCTCCAAAAAGGGGCCTAAATGGACGGAGAGGTAAAATCTCCATACGAAAACATGCCTATACAAATACATCATGTGCTCAGTCGGATGCGCGCTGACTGGTGATCAGGAGGACGCGGGTTCGATACCTGCGGGGTCGGCAACATTCTTTCGTGGAGATTGATCATGAAATCTTTTCTACGATCATTCTTCCCCTTCCGCTGATTCAAGAAGGGTAGTTGTCAGTTCCTGGCGAAAGAACGTGCACTGTACTGGTTAACCGCTTACGTATAAGCCTGCAAAGGAAAAGTGTGAATAGGTAAACTGACTGACTCAAAAATGTTCTAAATAGTGTTGACTGGGCCGTTAAACCCCGATACAAACAAACAAACAAACAAATACATTGTAAATTTTTACCGACAAAAATCGAAAAATTTAAGCCGAAAAATCGTGATAGTTTTCTTATTTCTCAAAATATAGATTGTGGGTACACGTTAGAACCGCCTTATTGAGACGTTCTAACGAGTACCCTCAATATATTTTGGACAGAAATAAGGAAAATAAGGTTTACCCCTGTTTGCTTGGTTTGCGGTTTAAATTCCCATTCAACACTGTATAGGTCATTTTGGAGACGTTGCTTCTAATTTTTTCGGACTTTTACCCACATTTGAGATGAAGTGACAGCTCAAGCCCTGTCGCCCAATGAAACCAATAGGGTTTATAAGCATGGGCAGTTCGACTCGCACCGCTTTACCTGGACAGGCTTAGATCCTCTAAGCGGTTTACCAGTATTCGTGTGCGGTCGGTTTCAGCTCTGCGTGAAAGCATCATTCAGCCAATTTATTTCTTCAAGCCCCGATGGGCGGCGCCATGTTTACCCCTGTAAACTCCAGTTTTACTATATAAAAGTGGGGTTCAAGCAACTTCAAGGTGGTCAAAATTATATAGGCCCGTTTTCGTGATGTAACCAAACCTTTACAGGAGGCAACGGCAGTATCGTGGTTAACGAAATTTTAAAGATCTTGGTTACTTTGGTTTTTGATAGGAAACATGTTTGAATGTTGCGGGCGAGATCACGTTAACAGGTCATTGTAAAACTTTGTAATATTTCTCATTTATGATCTGAACATAGGTTGTGATGCGTTAGAAACGCTGTAGTCTCGCACTGCATGACCCTATCAAAGATTGTAGATCGCTAACTTTCTGAGTCCCCGCTGTACACAGACTTTCACTCAAAGAAAAAAGTCACCCGTTAAAAATTAAGGACCTTTGTTGAGTTTGGTAGGTTGTAGAATGACATTTAGCGACTAAACTTAACACTGCGTGGTTGAATACGACCTCATATGCGCCGTCGATAAGGCTGGCGTCACATCATTTCCTGTTGCGGACCCGTACAATTTGTCAACCTTACCCCATGGCTGGTCAAAACAAAAACGAAGATGTTCATCGCAAGTAATCGAGTTGATGCGTGATGCCGTTCGGTGGGGTAGTAATGGCTTATTTCGGTGCGGGACACCATCTTGTACATGCATCATCGAGGGACACACCCGGGAGAGTGTCAAGGTCCCGTGTTTTATACTGTTGCGTGTTAGAAAATCGCATGTGGTATTTTTTTTTTTTTTTTTGTTTAACTTGATTTTACGGCCCTTTCAAGATTATTTCACTTATATATCACTTGAATATCAGAGGTGGGCGAAAACCGGAATACCCGGAGCAAAACACCCGACCTTCCGTTGCAGTGTATGTGGTAGTACACCTAACAGAGTGATCGAGGACAGAAAACCAAACTAGAAACGTTGGACTCAGGGAAAGTTCTTTCAAGTACGCATGTTACAAATGTGGTCAAACTTCAAAAGCTCGAACACGTTTTGGGCCATGATGTTCAAGATAGGGGTAGTTCGAGCTACCGAGGGTTAATCTCGAAGCCAGGCCAGGAGGCATAACGGGGTTGACTTAGGCGTATCTTTCCAATCTTTAATTAAAATGTATGTATCGAGGCGATTCTAATGAATACACACAACATACATTTTCAAAATAGAATAAGAAAAATCTCGGAACACTTAGTATCATATATCATAAATATATTGATATCTACAGAGTTACGGGGAAGAATTCCCCATCAAAGAACGGTATTCGAGTTATCAATGGTAAAAGAACAATGTGTGTTCAAGTTTCTGAGGTTTTACTGTATGTGTCTAGGCATGTGACAACTTTTGACAGCTATACTAAGCATTCACAGAATTAAACTTTGTTAACTCGAACACGGTTGGCTCGTTTACCATTGCTAATTCGACCCTATCGATGAGTTCCATATTTGGACATAGTTAAAAAGGTTTGCGAGAAGATGCTTCAGGCGACATAAATAGACTGTCCTCCGACATTGTTTTTTTTTCTTGGCATCTTAAGCGTTTAAACAGCATTTCAACATTTCCAGCCTCTTACATTGGACGCCGTGACCTCTGATGTCATGTGACTTGTCTTTCCATGTTTGACAAGGCGCCATCTTGTTACTTAAAAACTGTCAGTTGGTGTGTCGATTTCTTCTTTATGACAAGTTCCTCAGGTGCACAGTCAATGTCAAAGACAAATATGAAGTTGATTCGTGTTAAGATTTATGCTTTCTCGATTATTGAGGCAAGCTTTGTGGAGACTAGGGCAGTGCTATATTAAATGTAGTGACGTTTATGAGATTTGGATCAAATTTTTGCCGTTTTCAAAACAAAAAAGAAAAGCAGGTACAGCCCTTTGTCCATATTCGTGATAGAAAAAAGAAAATGCGCTCTTAGAAAAATATTAAAGATTATACAGACAAAATAGATGTTTCTTTTTGATCGAATTTGAAACGCCCAAAATACATGTAACTGTCAGTTTTTTGCACTTATTTCACTTTTGTTTTCATTGTTATATGCTTTGCCTGATACTGCCAACAAAAATATACAAAAAAATAAATGATAATGAATGTTCGGCCTCTTACAATGATTTGGTTCTGTTTTTTTTTTTACTTTAAGTTTTCTCAATCCGAATCATGAAATTGGAAGATAATAATAATAATGGTGATGATAATGACAATAATAATAACAATGATGGTGATAATAATAATGATGACGATGATAATAATAATAATGATGATGATGATGATCATGATGCTGATGTTGATGCTGATTAAGACGATGATGAAAAAGACGATGATGAATATCATGATGATGCTGTTCCCTTGTGACCGACAGTCCAGATATTGTCTTCTTTAAGCTAGATTGAAGCTAGATTAGCATAAATTGGGTTCCGCTAACTACTGTCTGCATATTTTACACACATATTTTAGCGCAAATCAGAATCAACTATAGGACATGCAAAAAAGGGTCTCGTTCGCATTTTATGATGCGTCCTTTATTCCATGTAGAAACTGGTGTTTATGCAAGTTGTTCAACATTATGAACACACACTTATACGAATGTATTGTAAACTTTAAGATTTCTGCCCAAAATATAGATTGTTGGTACTCGTTAGAACCGCCTTACCCCTGTAAACCCCATTTTTCTATATGAAAGTGGGGTTCAAGGGGGTCAAACTTATATAGGCGTGTTTTGGAAATGAGTAGTTTTGACATTGGAAGAAGAAATTGTGTGCAATATCCATAGCACAACAGGAAGGGCTTGCCACATTTTTGTCGTGACGAGAATACCTGTCTCCAGGGTTTCGACCAGGTAAGACAAAATTGCCTGCTCAGCAACACAAACTAGAATTTCATATGCAATCGAACTCATATAACTCAAAGATCTCGGGGACCATGAAAATTTGTTCGAGTCAGAGTTAGTTCGAAATACTGAGTTTACTCAAAGTGCCAGGTCATGGGGCATAATGGGGATCACTTTTGAGGATACCTTCACGATCTTCTATAGAATAACGGTATTTGTTTGTACTCATTAGAATCGCCTCATTTAGGCGATTCTTATGCAACATACTTTCTCCAAGATAAATTCAGAAAAGTCATATACAGTATAATTCCGCAAAAGCCATTAAGACAAATTATGCTTTAAAAGCATTTTCAGAAGGTCTTTGTGTTTTCTACACCCAGTATGCTCGAGTCGAAGACCACCTTTGGAACTCTTCAAATGTGGTCTTAAAGACCATTTTTGAACAGTCCCAAAGATGGTCTTAATATAGGAATTTTACTTTATTATACTTAATACAGTCGAACTTCAATGGCACGAACACCTTTGGGACCTCGAAAATCTGTTCGAGACAGGGGTAGTTCGGACCACTGAGGTTACTGTCAGGAGGCATAACGAGATTCTTTTTGACATCTTTTCGGTGTTCTATAATGAATATGTATGCTGTGTGTACTCATTAGAATCGCCTCATCGAGGCGATTCTAATGAGTGCACACAGCATACATATACAGGAGAATAGGAGAAAATCTCCTTAATTACCCTCACTTTTTGGTATGTGGAGAAATTTCCTCGGGACACAAGAACTGGTTCGACTCAGCCATGGTCAACGAGCCATCGGTGTTCGAGCCATCGAAGTTCTACTGTATATGGATGTCTGGAGGTATTGGAAATATTATCAAGGGACTCCAGAATTAGTTCGAATTAGCCATGGTAGAGGGCTTGCAGAAAAGTGTCTCATTCGCATTTTCTGATGCGTCCTTTATTCCAAGAAGAAACTGGTGTGTATGTAAATTGTTTAAGTACAGTGACACTCCGCTATTAAGACCACCAAAAACTGAGCTTATTTTGAAGGCTGCCCTTAATCTTTCTTTTGTGTTTTCTGTCCTCATTGTCCTTTCGTCAGAGACCACCTTTGGGACTGTTCAAAAGTGGTCTTTACGACCACTTTTGAACAGTCCCGAAAGTCTTAATATAGGATTTTACTGTATTTTGGGCATTGGAAGAAGAAATTGTATGCACTTTCCATAGCACCACATGAGCAGGAAGGGCTTGCCATATTTTTGCCGTTACGAGAAAACCTGTCACCAGGGTTTTGACCAGGTAAAACATAAACTTGTCTGCTCAAGCTACACAAACAAGCATTTCATTCATATACAATCGAACTTCAATAACTCAAACACGAGGCGTTAGGGGGATCACTGTTGAGGATATCTTTACGATCTTCTATAGAATAAAGGTACTTGTTTGTACTCATTAGAATCGCCTCATTTAGGCGATTCTTATGCAACATACTTTCTCCAAGATAAATTCAGAAAAGTCATATACAGTAAAGTTCTGCAATTAAAACCATTAAGACAAATTATGCTTTAAAAAGATTTTCATAAGGTCTTTGTGTTTTCTACAAGCAGTATGCTCGAGTGGAAGACCACCTTTGGGACTGTTCAAAAGTGGTCATATAGACCACTTTTGAACAGACCAAAATGTGGTCTTAATATAGGAATTTTATGTATTATCCTTAATACAGTCGAACTTCGATGGCTAGAACACCTTTGGGACCTTGAAAATCTGTTCGAGACTGGGGTAGTTCGAGCCACTGAGGTTACAGTCAGGAGGCATAACGAGATTCTTTTAGACATCTTTTCGGTGTTCTATAATGAATATGTATGCTGTGTGTACTCATTAAAATCGCCTCATCGAGGCGATTCTAATGAGTGCACGCAGCATACATATACAGGAGAATAGGAGAAAATTTCCTTAATTACCCTCACTTTTTGGTATGTGGAGAAATTTCCTCGGGACACAAATAGAGGATATTTGATTTTTTCAGTGTAAGATCGAATTTTATTTCATCGAATGAACACCAAAACTGTTATTTTCACGAGTGGCGTAGCCACGAGTGAAAATAGCAGTTTTGGTGTTCATGAGTGAAATAAAATTTGATCTTGCACTGAAAAAATCAAATTTTCTGTTTCTTACATGCTTCAAAAGGCAATATTTAGCATCTTTAATGGTGTCGCTCACATTCGGAGAAAATTATCTTTGTTCCTGTTCGCTTCGCGTCAATTTAGTGTGTCCATTGTGTTTAGTGGGTATACTATTGGGTGTAAACAGAAAGTTTGCACCTGAGAAATGGCCTGGGATGGTATTATTATGAATGATTAATGAAATAATTGAGAGAGAAGTTTTCCAAAGAAGTTGCTGGCAAGTCTAACGTCGCGCCACAAAAGACGTGACGTCAGCGTCATAAATGACGTCAGTAACGTCCCCGTCACACATGAACGGGCTATGCGTCAATTAGAACACATTTCAGCATTGTTCAGTTATCTGACAAAGATAAAATTGAAATTAAGAGTTAGATTTTAAGAAAAAAGTAGTCCCAAACAGTGAAAAATAAAAAATCGTATTTTCACTGTTTGAAACAGTGAAAATATCGATTTATATTTCACTAATAAATCTCTATCATTCATTGAAAAGCATGTAAGAAGAACTGGTTCGACTCAGCCATGGTCAACGAGCCATCGGTGTTCGAGCCATCGAAGTTCTACTGTATATGGATGTCTGGAGGTATTGGAAATATTATCAAGGGACTCCAGAATTACTTCGAATTAGCCATGGTAGAGGGCTTGCAGAAAAGTGTCTCATTCGCATTTTCTGATGCGTCCTTTATTCCATGAAGAAACTGGTGTGTATGTAAATTGTTTAAGTGCAGTGACATTCCGCTATTAAGACCACCTTAAACTGAACTTATTTTGAAGGCTGCCCTTAATCTTTCTTTGTGTTTTCTGTCCTCATTGTCCTCTGGCCAGGGACCATCTTTGGGACAGTTCAAAAGTGGTCTTTAAGACCACTTTTGAACAGCCCCGAAAGTGTTCTTAATACTGTTTATTTACTGTAGTTTGGGCATTGAAAGAAGAAACTGTATGCACTTTCCATAGCACCACATGAGCTGGAAGGGCTTGCCACATTTTTGCCGTTACGAGAAAACCTGTCGCCAGTCTGATCTCCGCTTTTGTTGTTCGCAAATGCAGATTTTCTCATGACGTGTTTCTTACCTTTTCGGGTCGATTGTCCGGGGTCGATTGTTTATCAATCGACCAAAAATAGACAATCGACCCAAATAGACAATCGACCCAAAGTTATAAAGCGCAGTAGGTTTTCAATGCAGACTCCAGGTGACTAGCACTGACTTGTCGAAAATATGGGTAACGGTTATTTATAGTGGAGCGCTGTGGTGCAGTGGTAAAGCATCGGATTTGAGATCGAAAGGTAGTCGGTGCGATCCTCGCAACCCACAAGTGTTGTTTCTTTGAGTAATAAACTTTATCCACATTGCTTAGTACTGGTTCCTACCCAGGAAAAGAGGGCCGCATGGAAGAGTAGTACTAAATGTGTTACCCTCTATAAATAAGGTATGTTATTATTATTATTATTATTAATATTATTATTATAGAAAATAGCCGCGCTATTCCTATTGCTGTGAGTTCAGAGTGTTGCGTAAGAGGTGATCTATAGAATCTGGACTTGAATCATGTGTTGGGTTTGGCAAGCAGTGCGTACCAGGATAAGTCTGACCAGAGTGTGCACTGTTTGCTTTAGAAACAGTCTATGTCTTCTTTCAGAACAATTTTCCCAGCCAACTGTGTGAGACAACCGACACTGCTTCCAGTTCTTTATTATTATTATTATCATAAGTCATATTTGAAAATATCGCCTTCAACAGTCGTGACGTCCCCCCCCCCCGCCCCCCCATCTGGGCTTAAAGAAATAGATGGGCTGCACGATCCTTGCACGACCGCAGACGAGCACTGGTAAACCAGGCCTTAGCAAAGTAGTATGAGTCGGACCGTCCATGTTTATAAACCCTATTGCTTAACGTTTCACTGGGCTACAGGGTTTATGATGTCATTTCATCTGAATGTCCGGTAAAAGACTCACAGAACTGGAAGCAACATCTCCAAAATGGCCTATACATTGTTGACGGGGATCTTAAACATCAAATCAAACAAAACAAAGCGACAGTAAACGGTTTCTCGCTTCATTACGAAAACACGCCTATACTAATATAGTGTAAATTTTACCGAGGAAAAAAATCCGATCAAATCTGTGATATTTTTTCTTATTTCTGCTCAAAATATATATTCAGGGTACAGGTTAGAACCGCCTCATCGAGGCGCTTCTAACGAGTACCTACAATCTATATTTTAGAGCAGAAATAAGAAAAATAAGGTTTACCCCTGTAAACTCCAACCCCTGTAAACTCCAGTTTTACTATATAAAAGTGGGGTTTAAGGGGGTCAGAATTATATAGGCGTGTTTTTCGCGATGTATAAATACTACGCAACAAGGTAGATGAACATTCCGAGAAAGCGCCTTTAATCAATCAAGGAAGGAGAGTTTTGAAATATGGTTTATCTTAAACTGACAGACTACTGACAGAATAAACAAAAAGTCACACGAAAACATTTATACAGATGCAGGTCTTTCATTCATGAATCCAAAACTCGGTGTGTGTCCTGGCACAATGTTTGTTTTTTCTGTGGTATTTTGTTAGAGAAATCTCGGTGTTTTAACGTTGCAGTGTTTATTTTCAAATTCGGAAACGACAACTTCCCAAATCCTTCATAGATTACCGTAAAGATCCTAAACTTCGAGAATACAAGAATTTTATATGAGTGTGAGGGGTGGATGGAAAATCCGTCCCGAGGGTCACTGTCCGGCATCACGAGGCTTGCCGAGTGATGCCGGACAGTGATCCCGAGAGACGGATTTTTCTATCCACCCCTCACACCCATATTGGATTCTTTCTCTTGCATACCTTCCATTGCTTAGCGCGGACTTTTAATGCTGCAGTCACTTCGGTTACCGACGTCCGCCATATTGTGATGACACTATTTAATGACGTCACATTACGTGCTGTGATGTCAACCTTAAAGACGGCACATACGAGGTCGTATTCATCCAGTGCATTTACCAAACACGCGAGAATATTCGATTTTGGGTAAGAACACCAGGGATAAAACAGAATTTCTATCCCAAGCTAAAACTATGGAAGTCCTTATCTGGTTTGCAAGACGTCGGTAACTGAAGTGACGGTAACCGCATGCGGACGTCGGTAACCGAAGTGACTGTAGCATTGGAAATCCGCGCTAAAGACGGTATGTTTGCAAGAAAAAGAATTCTATATGGGTGTGAGGTGTGGATAGCCTCGTGATGCCGGACAGTGACCCTTAGGACGTTTTTTTTTTCATTCACGCCTCACACCCATATCTGATTCTAATAATCTTGCACACGAGATAAGGAACTCCATAGTTTTAGCTTGGGATAGAAATTCTGTTCTAACACTGGTGTTCTTAACCAGTGACAGGTTAAAAATCGAATAGTCTCGCGTGTTTGATAAATGCACTGGTCGAATATTACCTCATCGGCACCGTCGTTAAGGTTGATGTCACAACCATTACGTGACGTCACTGAACGACACTGTGACTGCAGTATTAAAATCCACGCTCAGAAATGGAAGGTATGCAAGAAAAAAGAATCCCACATGGGTATGAGGGATTGACAGAAAAATCTAATTGACCAAAGGCCCTTTCAAGACCATTTACCACAATCGACCCACCATTGCACTTTGATGTCATTTCATTGAGCCGTGGGGCGGATCTGACGAACACGTACGATGTGTTTCCAACTACGATTTTACTTCCCGACCCCCGCCCATCGGGGCTTGAAGAAATAGACGCCCGTGTGCGGAGACAATACCCGTTAGTGGACACTTGACTTTATGAGGATATGTTTGTTTGGTATCCAAAGGCGTTGCCGGTCAACGCTCGTAGATTCTGGCGGCAACGT
The DNA here is from genome assembly GCA_963580285.1 of Lucinisca nassula. Classification (NCBI taxonomy): domain Eukaryota; kingdom Metazoa; phylum Mollusca; class Bivalvia; order Lucinida; family Lucinidae; genus Lucinisca; species Lucinisca nassula. The sequence continues at coordinate 113,426,659 of OY757018.1, forward strand.
CACTTACATATTCTTGACCTTAACATGAGAAAACATACGGCCGTGACGTTTTCACCAGTATCAGCTTTGGAGATATGAAAGAATGTCACAAGATTAGATTGTGACATGGTGTATTCTAATTAAGAAATAGATCAGCTCTAACTGTGATTTGTTGTGTAATAAATCACAGTTTGGAGGTCAGTTGTAAAGTAGACAAATCACGAGCGCGTAGCGCGCGTGATTTGTCTACTTGCAACTGACCTCCAAACTGTGATTTATTACACAACAAATCAGTGGCTAGAGCTGATCTATTTCGATTCTAACACGCTGAAAATCGACAATAATGTTGTTGTTTCCTTCAAAATCTCACAACTTTTCGCCATTGTTAAAAGAAATCCCGCTAAAATTATCGACTGAAACACATGCATTTACATCTTTTTCTAACGTTCTCGATGCGAGAAAATGACGTTACACCGACTAACGTCAAGTTAATCAACTAGTGACGTCATAAATTTGCAGTTTTTAATGACGTCACACGTCACGCTCTTCCGAGCTGTGATTTGTTGCAGAATAAAACACAGTTATTTTGCATTGCCTATATAGGCGCGCTGTGTTAGAATGATATTTTTATGATGAAAAGTCGTCATCTTTTATTAATTCTGCTCCAAACGTAGATAACAAGTGCTGGCTAGAACCTCCTCGATTATTGGGTTTTAACGAGTTTCTGGAGCGAAAATAAGGAGAAAAAATGTAGTGCCAAACTTTTTTAAATGAAAGTCGCATTCGAGAGATTTAAATTTCACCTTTAGCACTGGTACAGGGTAAATTGAATTTTCCACCATGCATGGGAAGGTTCAAACTGCAAATTACAGTAAAAATTCAACGTAGTTCATAGATCAAAATGCAAAATAGAGGTTAGATACTGCACAGTTAGATTCTCCATAATGAAAGTTTAAAATTAACCCATATACGACAATGGAATATTCCATCCAGTAAGTTTGGAGTGGACCATTTCCAATTATAGGGGTGTCAGGTTTGTTATTGCTTGTAGGAAATTTTACAAAAATGAGTGTTCTTTAAGCAAATAGTGAAGACACAGATCAGACGCCGCGTTTTGCGGCGTCTGATCTGTGTCTGCACTGTTTGCCAATGTCCCAGAAAAGGGCCGCGAGGCATATATGGGTTAAAAAATTCAATATAAGATTCGCATATTAGAATGTGCAACATACAAGCTACGTAGTGCACATTGCATAATGGAACTTTAATATTGCAAAATGCAATACCCGGCCCGCTTATTAGAATGTGCATGACACAAGTCACGTAGTGTACATTACATAAAGCAAAATGCAATGCCTTATTTGCATATTAAAATGTGCATCTTTCACATTTTAATTTTCACCTAAATACCGTTCCATAACCTGCAAACCTCAGTTTTCTCCATAAAAAGTGACGTGTACCGGTATTTATTGTATCGTACTGCACCGCACTGCACTGCATTGCGCTGCCCTGGCCTGCCCCCCGCCCTGTATCTTATCATATCATATCGCATCGCATCGTGCACAGCACTGCACTGCACCGCTCCGCACCGCAATAATACACACCACGCCACAAAGCATCGTACCGCATACCACATCGCACCAGAAAGGACCGCATCGCATCGTAGTATAATGTATTCTAGCCCAGCGACAAAAAAGACATTTGCAAACATTAGAACGTGGAGGTTGATTAGAGGTTATCTGTCGGGAGGTAAATGCCTACAGTATAACCCAAAGGTACATCGGAATAACTCTCATCATTACGTACAAATCATGTTCCTGATCTTTCTTGTGTCTGACAATGTTTAACAAGAGTTATGTTAGACATATTTGGTTTACATGCTGCTTGCCACTTGTAGACAGCTGTATTTAACTGTTTTACTATGGTTTTCTGTCCTGTCTGTTTTAAATAAGTGTATAGCCATGGTAACCCAATCTACATATTCCTGCACATCTAGGTCAACATACGCACTGAAACTTCAATTGTTCGAACACCGATTGCTCGTTTAAGGGAAATGGATATCTCTGGCGAATATTTCCGCCATTTTGAAAAGGGAGACAACTTTCGAGACTTTCTGTTTCGCTTCTACATAAACTCTGTCCCACGAAAAAAAGAGGTCTACCCTTAAAGGAAAGAATTTGCTCCTGACGAGCAATTTCTTTCCTTTAAGTGTGGACCCCTATCGACATGGGAGACAAAAATAGTTTTGCAGGAGATGCCTCCCCTACAGGTGTGTCCAGTCCCCTAAAGCATGGCTGAGTCCAACTCGTTCTCGAGTCCCTACTTACTATTTCCCGTAGCTCCTGCTGAGAAAAAGTGAGGGATAATTTCGGAATATGCATTTTGTTTCATCAAAATGTTTGTTGTGTGTACTCATTAGAATCGCCTGGATGAGCATAGGTTTATTTTACAGAAACATTAGACCTCCTGACACGGTGTTATGAAAATCCCTAAGAAGCTCAAACAAATGTTCAGTGTTTTGTTATGTGTACTCATTGGAATCGCCTCGATGAGTTTTTCTTTACAGAAACATTATTCTAGGGTAGACGGGCCTCCGTGGCCTAGTGGATAAGAGCGCCGACTGTCAATCATTATGTGTCTCACCGCTGTGTGTTTGATCCTGGTTGGGGTCACATGTGCGACGCCAAGTTTTGCAACGGAAGTTCAGGGGTGTTTTTTTTTCTCCGGGTTGCGCGGTTTTCGCCCACTTCTGATTAGCGATTGGCTCGATATGAGTGAAATAATCTTGAAAGAGCCGTTAAAGCAAGACAAAAAAAATCTCTCTAGGCTAACTCAGCAGACGAAAAATTGTTGATATATTTCTTATTTTTCCCAGAAAACAGGAATTGACATTACATGCATATTGTCTCCCCAGGAGACAATTTGCATGAGATGCCAAATCCTGTTTTTTGGGAAAAACAGAAAAATATTTCAAAATGTCTTCTGCTGCGAAAAAGAAATACCCAGCATGCAAAGCGCTAAGCCTCCTGATACGTCGCTGTGAAAACCCTCAGAGACTCAAACTACCCGCCATGCCTCGAACAAATGTTCATTGGTATGTTGTGTGTACTCATTAGAATCGCTTCATTGAGCATTTTGGCCGACCTCGGTAGCTCAGACGGCTGCGCTTGTGACAGGTAATCAGGAGGACGCGGGTTCAAGACCTGCCGGGGTCGGCAACATTCTTTCATGGAGAGTGATCATGGAATCTTTTCTACGGTCATTCTCTACTTTCCGCTGTTTCAAGAAGGGCAGTTGTCAGTTTCTGGCGAAAGAATGCGCACTGTACTGGTTAACCGCTTACGTATAAGCCTGCAGAAGCCTCCGTGGTGTAAGGGTTACGCTACTCGCCTTGTAAACCAGGGGTCGCAGGATCGATCCCGGGCTTCTCCAGACTTTCGGATGAGTCTTTAAACCGAGGCCCCGTCTCCGTATGACCTCAGCTGTTGGTGGGAAGTAAAACTCAGACACTCACACACTCACTCACGTATAAGCCTCCCCAGGAAAAATGTGGATAGGTAAACTGATCGGCTCAAAAAGGGCCTAAATAGTGTTGAGGTAAACTGATCGGCTCAAAAATGGCCTAAATAGTGTTGACTGGGCCGGTAACTCCAATCCAAACAAAACAAACAAACAAATCAATGAACATTTTGTTCCGTTTGAAGGTTTAACGTCCCCGTCCAAACTATTTAGGTCATTTTGGAGACGTTCCGTACAATTTGTTGGACCTTTACCCGACTATGAGAAGAACTGACATCTCAAGCCCTGCCGCCCAAACAAACCAAATACAAAAGGGTTTAGCCGGCCTCGGTTGCTCAGTCGGATGCGCGTCTGACTGGTGATCAGGAGGACGCGGGTTCAATACTTGCCAGGGTCGGCAACATTCTTTGTGGAGATTGATCATGAAATCTTTTCTACGGCCATTCTCTCCCTTTCCGATGATTCAAGAAGGGCAGCTGTCAGTTACTGGCGAAAGAATGTGCACTGTATCGTGGAAAAATGTGGATAGGTAAACTGACCGGCTCAGAATGACCTAAATAGTGTTGACTGAGCCGTTAAACCCCAACACAAACAAAACAAACAACAGGGATATATATAGGGACGGCCCAACTTACACCACTTTGCATGAGCAAGCTTAGACCATCAAAGCGGTTTACCAAAACCCATGTACTGTCGGTTTCAGCTCTGCGTGGAAGCATTATGCAACCTAATATATATCTCGAAGCTCCGAAGGGGGTCCTAGCACCTTAATGTTCGCTGTTTACTCTTATTTCTGTATTGAGTTTCATGTATTTTTGTTTGTGCTAAATGTTGTTACCCTCATTAAATAAAGTCTTTACTTACTCACTCTACTTAAGTCTAAACTTTCAAGACGAAGCTAAGCCTCTTACCTGGTCAAAATTTTTCCCGTTATGGGCTAGTGTAACATATTCTTCCATTCTGTACATTTTAGCTAAAACACATGTACACTGCACGCACGCCTACACGCGCGAAAAACCGAGGAATCTACTTCACTGGAAAGCGGGAGAGCAAGGAGACAATGCGTTGTTTTGTTAGTTTATTTGAATTGAGGTTTTACGTCCCCGTCCACCCTATTTAGATCATTTTGGAGACGTTGCTTCAAATTTAGTTGATCTTTTACCCGTCACAGAGATGACAAACCAAAGGGTTTATATGTAGGGACGGTCAAACTCGCGGGACCCAGAAAATGCGTACGTTGTACTCAAAGTTTTATTTATTAATCAGGTTATAATTCAATATAACAACATGAGGGTTAATATTATAAACATAATATACATATTAGTGACTCGATGGACATCAGAGTCTCCGCATATACATATGCATACAATTTAGTTGATTTGGCCATTTTTGATGCGACTATTTCACAAAGAAACTTCACAGTATCGCTAATGCGGTAAAAGCAAACACCAACAACAAAATACCTTTCAAGCGTAATGTGCGAAACGAGCGTTGTGTATGAACATTTTGGAACTACCCCACCCCATCTGCTCCTTCTTCTTCCTCCTCCTCCTCTTCTTCTTGTGTAATGTATATACAACAGCATTTTCTGGGTCAGGTGCCACGTGGTTGGTAAACTGCACTGCAGCTTGTTCAAACATTTAATGTCCGTTAGTGGCATCATGTACAGTTTGACCGACAGAAGTATGTGCAGACATGGGCATAACTGACCATCTACCATAACTTACAAGTTTTCTTGTCTTTTACTCGATCATAATTCACCTATTTTCACCTTGTCCAACACGGTGTCCCGTGTTAATTGTAGTGTTCAGCACCTCTACGAGTTCTGTATCTTGTATCTCTGATCTTATCACTGTTAATGATAGGATTGATACGGGCCTGTGAAATTCCTGATATTTATCCAGCACCCGCCGGGCTTGTTCGCAGGTGAAGATGTGAAATAGAGCGTAATTACCCTAGAATTCGGATAAATTCAAGCCCGTTTAATGCATGACGATGTAAAACCCCGCTTTATATCTAGTAAAATGGGGTTAACAAGGGTAAACATTATGTCCTTTATTCTTTCCCAGCAGAAATAAGAAAATATCACACATTTCCATCAGAAAAAAATGCCAGTTTCGGAGATATTAAAGATTGCACTTTGTCACACGGTAAGTTTATTTGTTTGTATTGGAGTTTAACGGCCCAGTCAACACTATTAAGGTCATTTTTGAGCCGGTCTACATTTACTGGGTAGGCTTATACGGAAGCGGTTAACCAATACAGTGCACATGCTTTCGCCAGAAACTGACAACCAGCGGAAGGGAGAGAATGACCGAAGAAAAGATTTAATGATCAATCTTCACGAAAGAAAGTTGCCGACCCCGGCAGGTATCGTAACCATGTTCTCCTGATCATCAGTCAGACGCCTATCCGACTGAACTACCGAGGTCAGCCTCGCACGGTGAGTTCGTTTGTTTGTTTAATTTGAGGTTTAACGTCCCCGTCAACACTGTAAAGGTCATTTTTGAGACGTTTCTTTCCAATTTTGTGGGGCTCTTACCCGACATTGAGATGAAATGACACGGTGAGTTATATGTATTATATGTGTACCTGTGAAATTCCTGATTGTTAGCCCAGTTAAGATGTGAAAGAGCCCGATAGTTTAACTGTGTCGATTGTCAGTTGAAGCTTAACACACTGCACGCCGCGTCTGATCAGGGCCTGCACTATTTGCTAACAGAATTTACCTTAAAAAATAGAATAAAAACGGAAAAAGGCCTGACACCTCTTATATGACAAATTGACTTGTATAACATATAGCAATGGAAGAGGCCACTAGTATATAATGGGTTAATGTTGCTGATGTCTACATGACTAGTGCCGGTTTGTACGAAATTCAGATCGGCCCCGCCCATCGGGGCAAGAAATAGACGGGCTGTATGATGCTTCCACGCAGAGCTGAAACTGACCGCACACGAGTAATGGTGAACCGCTTAGAGGATCTAAGCCTGCAATGGCAAAGCGGTGCGAGTCGGACCGTCCATGTTTATAAACCCTACACAGCATCGGTTTCATTGGGCGACATGGTTTGAGATGTCATTTCATCTCAATGTCGGGTAAAAGTCCCAGGTAATTGGAAGCAACGTCTCCAAAATGACCTGTACAGTGTTGACGGGGATGTTAAATCTCAAATTCTAACTCAGCGCGCCTATATTGGCAATTGAAAATAACTTTGTTTTATTCTACAACAAATCACGCCAAGGAAGAGCGTTACCAATGTCGTCATTAAAAAACTGCCAATTTATGACGTCGATTTCTTTGACGTCAGACGGTCTAACGACATTTACTCGCAACGAAAACATTAGAAAAGGATAGTAAATGCATTTGTTTCAGTCGATAATTTTTGCGGGATTTCTTTTAACGATGGAAAAAGTGGTGAGAATTTGAAGGAACCAACAGCATTATTGCCGAGTTTCAGCATGTTAGAATCGAAATAGATCAGCTCTAGCCGGTGATTTGTTAGGTAATAAATCACAGTTTGTCGGTCAGTTGTAAGTAGACAAATCACGCGCGGTACGCGCTCGTGATTTGTCTACTTTACAACTGACCGACAAACTGTGATTTGTAAGTAGACAAATCACGCGCGCAACGCGCTCGTGATTTGTCTACTGTACAACTGACCTCCAAACTGTGATTTATTACTCAACAAATCACAGCTAGATCTGATCTATTTCTTAAACAAACAAACAAACAAACGAAATTCAGATAGGGGTAAATTGTAGCCATGCTAATCTTGTCTTGTGACATAAGGGTTGGTTGGTTGATTTGAGGTAAGGGTGATAAGCAAAGAAAACTATTTGTAAAACATTGAAACGACTCCTGTACTTAATATTAAATAATTTGATGTCAAACAGTAATTGCTCAGACCAGACGTCACAGACGCAGCGTCTGATCACGGTCTACACTGCTGGATTGAAGAACAGCAATTTAACAACATCACGTGAACAAGTCCGTGAAATGAACAACCCACTAAACCCCACTTTATATAGGAAAAGCAAATGTGGTTTACGGGGATATACATTATTTTCTTATTTCAGCATCAAGACATAGCTTGTGGTTACTCAACGAGGCGGTTCTGACGAGCACCCACAACCTACGTTTGCAGTGTAAACAAGAAAAATATCACGGAATTTCGTCAGAAAACTATAGCCATTTAGGAGATGTGAAAAAATGTATATGTACTATGCCGCATGGGTGTGTAACAATATAAGAATCTGATATGGGGTTCTGTTGTAGATGAGCGTTTCCAACCCGAGGGATGACCGTGCTACGCCTCGGTTCCGCTCAGCACGGTCATCCCGAGGGTTGGAAACGCCCATCTACAACAGAACCCCATATTGGATTCTTTTTTTTTGCACAACACCTCAAGTTAGTTTTGACTGCTCGCACATGTATATTGTTTACAAAATAAAAGTAGTGCGGAAGTAGTTCCGGCAGTTGAATAGAACTGAAGCGCATTTATGTGAGTTGCCTGGGTCGGAACACCAGGGTCAGAACATAAATTTCTATCCCAGGGCAAAATCACGGATTTCCTTGTCTGGTGTGCAAGAAAGTCTAAGCCAGCCAAGACCAAATCGACCCACCAGTACCTCCAGGGCTTTGATTCATTTGGCTGTTAATGAACACTACTGGAAACCCCACTTTGTTAACAGAAAAGTAGAGTTTACATGGGTATGCATTATTGTCCTAATTTTGGCTCAAAATTACAACACATCCGTGTTACAAAGTGCATTTCACATCTTGTTTTTGGGATTAAATTTTGTGACGGTTTTTCATATTTTTTTTTTTTTACTCCAAACATAGGTTGTGGGTGTTCGTTAGAACCGCCTCAATGAGGCGGTTCTAACGAGTAACCACAACCTATGTCTTGGAACAGAAATAAGAAAAATACTGTATAGGCCTGTAAGCCCCAGTTTTCTCTACAAAAAGTGGGATGTATATGGGTACTCATTTCACGGACTTGTTAACATAATGGAATACCACAGATTGTGGGTTCTATAATGGTGTAAAACTCCCCCTCTTGCCTCCATCACATAGCGTAATATTTTGACATGTATTTTTATTGTAGTTACACGGAAAGTTTAAAAGTGAACAGCATACCTTCCTTGTTTTGCGCAGTTTTAACGGTGCTTTAATTTTCAAAAAAGCATCTTAGCTCATGCCTTCTACCGTAGAGGTGACAAGGCACTTCAAAAGAAAGATATCGCGGGACATCTCATCTATGCAGAGGTCATTGAAAAGATCACGATTGCTGACAGTTATCGGAGTGACATTAAATCTGTTGAAATAACCGTTAATTAATGTACAGTTGTAAGTTTTATTACCCCACCCACACCTTTGAACCAATAAAGCGCGTCGCTGAGACAGAGAGTCTGTAAATTATCGTCTCGTAATAAGCATTTGAGTGACGTTGATCGTTCGGCACGGTGACGTTTTACGATGTTAACCCTTTTTGTACCAAATGAAATATTCCTTCTGACATATGGTAGGAGTCCATTTCGAAAAATAGGTGTGTCATGTTATGTTTTCTTCAAAATTTAGTTCGGGAAATGGCTTAACCTTTTGCAAACAGTGGAGGCCCTGATCCGACGCCGCGTTCTGCGGCGTCTGATCTGGGCCTGCACTGTTTGCCAAGGTACCCCTTTAGAGGTTTCTGGTACTGAATGGGTTAACAAGATGATTGTTTATGACAATAGTTACGTCTTGTAATAATATAGATCAGTTCTTTCACCCCAGGCGGAACAGGTCGCATTTCACTTCAGAACATGACCAGAAAAGTACGTGAAATACGTGTATGTTTACATAATACTCACTTCGCCCCCGCCCATTGGGGCTTGGAGAAATTGATACATTCTGCTTCCGCGGCAGAGCTGAAACCGACCTGAAATGAGTACTGATAAACTCTTTAGACGTTCTAAGCTTGCCCAGGAAAGTGGTGCGAATGGTTGGTAGGGCTTGTGATGTCATTTCATCTTAATATCACAATTGAGATCACCGTCTCCGAATTGACCTAAATAGTGTTGACCGGGACATTAAACCTCAGCACAATCAAACAAAATACTGTATGTTTCTAGACTAAAAGATGGGAAATACTTGCCACCATAAAACTTTAATAAATTAATTCCGTTTATTTTGTATTTAGAACAAGTATTTTGGTTTGGATTTGGGCGTAACGACCAAGTCAACACGCTTGGGTTATGTCGAGCAGGTCAGTATACCCAAAAGCAGATAACCAGTACAGTGCACATTCTTTCAGCCGAATTCTTGAATCAGTGGATTGGAAAGAATCAAGCAATATCATTCCTTGAATTCAAGGAAGTCAAGAGTCAGCTGTTCAAAACTAACGATGTCGCTGGTCAATTTTTTTTTTGTTTGATTTGAGGTTTAACGCCCCCGTCAACACTGTAAAGGTCATTTTGGAGACGTTGCTTCCAATTTTGTGGGTATTTTACCCGACATTGAGATGAAATGACATCTCAAGCCCTGCCGCCAAATGAAACCAATAAGGTTTATAAGCATTGACGGTCCGACTTAGATCCTCTAAGCGGTTTACCAGTACTTGTGTGCGGGTCGGTTTCAGCTCTGCGTGGAAGCATCATGCAGCCCATCTATTTCTTCAAGCCCCGATGGGCGGGGGCCGGTCGCTAGTCAATACGTCCTTCAAATATTGATCTTTTAACCTAAATACGACAATGGAATCTCCCACCTTATAAGTTTGGAGTGGTCCATTTCCAATTATAGGGGTGTCACGTTTGTTTTGTTAGAGATAAGTTGTAAAGAAATCTGTGTAATTTGAGCAAACAATGTATACCCAGATCAGACGCCGCGTTTTGCGGCGTCTGATCTGGGTATACACTGTTTAAGTAACAATACCACTGTAACTGGCCTCCGTGGCATAGTGGATAAGAGCGCTGACTCTTAATCATTAGGTGTCTCACCGCTGTGGTTCGAGTCTTGCTCGGGTCACATGTGAGATGCCAAGTTCTGCAACGGAAGACCAGGGGCCAGTTGTTCAAAACTAAAGAGGTCGTTAGTTAACAAATTGTTAAAACTTTGATCATTTAATATGGCAAATATTCTAATATTTTTGCTGAAAAATGTGAGTAGCTTTTGCGTAAGCTAAATCTACTCACTTTTTTTCAGCAAAAATAAAAAAGTAGATATTGTACTTGCTAGAAAAGTTAACAACATGATCACTAACGAGCTCGTTAAGCTAACGATGCCTTGAACGACTGAGCCCAGGTGGTTTTCTCCGGGTATTCAGGTTTTCGCCCACCTCCGATTAACCATCGGCTCGATATAAGTGAAATAAACTTGAAAGGGTCGTAAAACCCAAAACAACAAAAAAGAAAAAAAAAAGATAGAAAGAAAACAATATCACTGTATTTTATATTGTCCTTACTTTTGTTTGTCTGTTATGTTTTTAGTTTAACGGCCATGTCACACTAATTAGGTCATATCGAGCCGGTCCCTTTACCTGCCCCACACTTACTTAAGCGCTTAACCAGTGACTATTCTTATTCTTTCATCAGAGGAAGGGAGGAAATGACCGTAGAAAAGATTTCAGGATCAATCTCCTCGAAAGAATGTTGCCGACCCCAGCAGGTATCGAAATAGGAGCGAACGATACAATTAACCCACAGCTTCCATCAGAGACACCAAATGGAAAGAAACACAAACATGAAATAACTAGACCCAAGAGCTCATAAGCTCCTTGCTAGACCCTAATGGAAACATCAATAGCGGAAAGCCGAAAGCGAACCCGCGACCTCCTGATCACGAGGCAGACGCACATCCAACTGAGCTACCGAGGCCGAGATTTTTATACTTACTAGAAAAGATCAGAGTCCACACTGTTTGCCTGAAAAAAAAATGAAAACATATCGATGAAATCTTTGCATGAAGATGCAACAGACGGCATAAACAATGCACATGTAAATGCCCTACTGGGCCTTCAGATTAGCTCTTTGCCCTCATTTGCTGTAAAATGTTCGGAATTCAAACCCACGTGACAGAATCAATTCCCGGACATTTACACTGAATCTTAAGAGACTGGTGCTAAGCTTTTTTCGCAGTCAGACAGAAAGTGCACCGAGTATACGGCAACTACGAATAATTGAAACTTCATTAACTCGTACACGGATGGCTCGTTTACCATCGCTAATTCGAACTAGTTCTAGATACAGTCCATTGAAAATTCTTACCACAGCTTCACATATATATTTAGAATAATTTGAATTTATCTTGAAAAGATATGATGTGTGTACTCATTAGAATCGCCTCGATGAAGCGATTTTAATGAGTGCACACAACATGACATTACTTCATACATGTAGAAGATCGCAAGAATCTGCTTAGGAAGGAAAAGAGGGCCGCGTGGAAGAGTAGTACTACATGTATTGTACTAAATGTGTTACCCTCTATAAATAAAGTCGATTATTATTATTATTATTATTAAATCATCCACGTTATACCTCATGGTCAGTCGCTACAAATAACACTCAGTAGTTCGTACTACCCCTATATCGAACAAATTTCCATGATCCAAAATATATTCGAGTTTTTGAAGTTTGACTATACAAAACCCATTGTTTACAGATACGTATAAATGGAATCAAAGTATAGGATAACTTGGGACGCTGTCACAAGAAAAGTGGTATTCGGTGTGCGTGCGTGTGTCTGCGTGCGTTCGTACGTGTCTGCATGTGTGTGCGTGACGGTGTGTGCGTTTTACGTCCCGCCAACAGCTAAGGTCATACGGAGATAGGACCTCGGCTTAAAGACTCAGAAGTCCGGGATCGAACCCACTTCACCACGGAGGCTTCTAGGTCTTCGTCGGTGGGGGGGGGGGGGGGGAGAAGGAGGTACTGTACTATCCAAACAGCGAACACAAAGGTGCTGATCAGACTGCGCGCATGCGCAGTCTGATCTGCACCTTTGTTGTTCGCAAATGGCTAAAACTTATGTGTTAATTCGTAAGAAAACCCGTCTTCTGGTTTTGCGACCAGATTTGATACAAACCGGCCTACTCAACTTCAAAGACTATCAAGTGTCTTGGTATTTTTTTTAGATATACTGTACTATCAAAAACAGCGAACAACGATGTGCATGATTAGCTCGCAAACGGCGAAAAAGATGTTTTCTCATGGCGTGAAATGATCCTTCCATCCATATAAGGCAGAGTCATTTTTTTAAACTCGCAGATTTGAAAGAAAGAAACCAAAGAAGCGTAGGCTAGGTTTACCGCAGTTATTTTTTTCCATAACTAGGTGTGACCTCCTTTTCGACGAATGAGATTGCATTGACCTGACGTCACTTCTGATGACGTCATTTGGCAGTCATACGTCGAAGATATGGTCACGGCTGGCGTTAATTTGTACCATATTTCCTTTTGATTCTCCGCACTTACATTAAGATTACATGGCAGCCCAAATCTATTTCTCACCAGAAAAAAACGTACTCCTTTGTAAACCTCTTTCTTCCCCTATATATTTTAAAGGGACTTATTAGCGTGATGACACCGAGAGAAACTGCATCTGAAAATGTCGTCTGCTTATGTCGTCTGAAAAGCAGACGACAATTGTTGTGACTGGTAACTTAAGGGTTGTCGTGAGGACGGAAAATCAAGCCAATATGTAAAATTGACCGATCGTCCTCTTCCATGACACTGGCTTGTGGCGGCCAGAAGTGTACTTCCGGTTTCTTCTCATGGAGCCATGTGCTATCAACGACATATAATCAGGTCAGAGAAAATCCTACTTAATGTAATTTTCGTCCAGAAAATACTCGGATCCGCCTTCGTAGGAGCCCGGGATGAACAAAGTACTCACAGATCGCAGTGGTCATTGCTTAAGCTCCATATATGGCCCAGGCGAAGACCGATGGCGCCGATCAAACTGCACAAGTGTATCGGCTCGTTGTAAGTCTGCGATAGTCGAACACTGTGCTTTCTTCGACTGACTTTCCGTGAACGTGCTCAACTGTCTGTTTTACTTTGTTTCAAGACAGCGACTTCAGTGTGCTGAGGAGAAAATGACGTATCTGCGTGACACAGTGAAATTAAGATCTCGCGTAAAAACTCGTGTGTGAGAAAATAACTTCCGGTAATGGCGGTGTCGTTATGGAAACGTATTGCAGGAGACTGATTTCACGTTTGATGACCCTTCTAAATCGGATTTTTAGAGACTTTGTTGCTATTTGTCAAGATCATTTTCAAATGAGACAATGGACAACAAAAGATCCATATGCTCTCAAAGACCATATTGGTTACTCCATCAATGTACGCTCCGCGTTCTGGGCACAACCTCAGCAAGTCCGATGACATATCGTGGGTGTTTATACTCAAACTGTAATTAACAAGGCTACTGATCAGACTGAGGAATGCGTTGGTAAGTCCGGATTTTATCAGCTGTTTATCAGTGCCAAGTTGTAACTTTGTCAATGCGGGGCCTTCGATGACAGTGACACTTGACTTCCGGCCGAATAGTTTTGGATGCGGATTTTGATTACAGACCTGGAGTTAAAAACAAAAGAATAATTGATAAGACAAATTGGAACTTTACAATGCCTAAAGGTGCATTCGGCTTTCAGCAGATAAATCCCCTTTAGACGGAAGCCGCATTCGATTTTATGTAGATTACGCTGAATTTAGTCTGACTCTGCGTAGAATAGGTAGTTTGTTTGTTTGTTTGATTTGAGGTTTAACGTCCCTGTCAACACTGTAAAGGTCATTTTGGAGATGTTGCTTCCATTTTGTGGGACTTTTACCCGACACTGAGATGAAATGACATCTCAAGCCCTGCCGCCCAATGAAACCAATAGGGTTTATTACCATGGACGGTCCGCCTCGCACCGCAGTTCCTGGACAGGCTTAGATCCTCCAAGCGGTTTACAAGTACTAGTGTGCGGGCCGGATTCAGCTCTGCGTGGATCCTGCATCATGCAGCCCATATATTTCTCCAAGCCCCTATGGGCGGGGGCGAGCGTAGATAGACAGTCTGCATTCACTGTTATATTATTGGATCGATTGTCTGTCAATCGACTCAAAGTTATAAAGCGCAGTACAGTTAGCGTTTCAATGCTGAAGTCCACGTAACTATCACTGACTTGTCGGAAAAGCAGGTGACGGTTATTTATAGAAAATAGCTACGTTAATCTTATCGATGCGTAAGAGGGGTAGCTATAGAATTTGAACTGGAATAATTGGTTGGGCCTGGCAAACAATGTAGACCCAGATCAGACGCCACAGAGCGTGGCGTCTGGGTCTACACTTTTCTAAACATTTTTGCTTAAAAAAAACTGGAATTTCAGGGTTAGTAACTTTGGTTTGTGGGACAGTAACTGTCGTTTTGGCCTTCCGCTGTTGGTGTTTCCGTTGGGGTCTATTGCTTCATGTTTGTATTTCTCATTACGAAAACACGCCTATACAAATACATTGTAATATTCAGTTGAAAAATTGTGATATTTTTCTTATTTCTGCTCAAAATATAGATTGTGGGCACTCGTTAGAACCGCCTCGATGAGGCGGTTCTCACGAGTACCCACAATCTATATTTTGGAGCAGAAATAAGAAAAATAAGATGTACCCCTGTAAACCACAGTTTTACTATATCAAGGTGGGGTTCAAGGGGGGTTAAACTTATATAGGCGTGTTTTCATGATGTTTCCCTTTGGTGTCTCTGATGGGAGCTGTGTGTTAATTGTATCGATTCCTGATCATTGCCTTCACTTCTGTTTTAAATGAAACAGTTTAAGCCTCAGTCCAGGACTATTTTTGTTGTCAATGCTTTGATATATAAATAGAATCTTCCACCATCAGCAGCTTTAATCTGGGCCATCCCCAATTATAGGGCTGTCAAGTACTGTTTTCTTTGTGGTACGTTTGATATATCTGCCAAAAAGTGTAGACACGGTTCAGACAGCTTAGAGTGCGGCGTATGATCTGGATCTAAACTGGTGGGAAGCTAGGCATATACATGTACATGCATTACGAAAACACGCCTATACAAATACATGGTAATTACCCCCCCCCACCCCCCCCCCCAAAAAAAAAAAAAAAAAAATAATAATAATAATAAATAAATAAATAAAAATAAATAAATAAATAAGAGATGAAAAATGTGATGTTCTTCTTATTTCTGCGTAGGTAGAACCGCCTCCTCAAGGAGTATTCTTCAGTAAAAAATGGATCACTTATATTTTTATAAAAGATGCTCGCTAGAACAGTTAACATTATAACCGTGCTTCTTTCTTTGTTAACGAGGGATACAACTTTACTTACCCCTAAAGTGACCCCTTTTGAAAAAAAGGGTCGGCTCATAAAGTTAAAAAAATGTTTCATCATCATCACCATCATCATCATCATCATCATCATCATCATCATCTGATTCATCTGATTCATCACCCTCTGATTCATCATCATCATCGTCATCATCTGATTCATCATCATCTGATTTATCATCGTCATCATCATCATTATTATTATCTGATTGATCATCATCATAATCATTGTCATCATCGTCGTCGTCATCATCATCGTCGTCGCCGTCCAATTCATCTGATTTATCTGATTCATAATCATCATCATCATCTGATTTATCATCATCATCATCATCTGATTGATCACCATGATCATCACCATGATCATCATCATCATCATCATCATCACCATCATCATAGCAATGCAGCCCAGTCCTTTTCTTTTGTTTTCTTCTACCTGTTGTTCTTGTCCACAGAACCGTTTGTTATGTAAGATGAACGTGATCATACCATCTGTATTTCCGCATATTAGGCCTAAAAAATAGCCGTGTTTCCGCTAACCCGACCGACCCTGCTTCAGACAGACACCCTTTATCATTTCACCCCTGTTGAGTGACACAGGTACCTATACGAACAGTGTAAATCTTGATGAAACGGCTCATATCGAGACTATTGCATTTGATTTCGATGAAGATTTCGAATTTATTATGTAGTTTCACCAGAACAACTTATGCATTCATGGAATAGTCAAACAGGGGTTTACAGGGGTAAACCTATAGACTGGAAACAGCCCATTCATTTAATCATTTCACTTATAATAATATGCTTATTAATTTTAACCCAGCTCAAAAGCAATGACACCAAATGAATGCCAAAAGTTTTGGAGATCAGAAAGTATTAGAGAGGAGAAAAATATAAATTCATTGCTAATTCAAAGGAGTAGGTATGGTTAAACTTTTGGACTGATTCCAGTCTAGGGTAAACCTTATTTTTTTCTTATTTCTGCTCGAAAATATAAATTGTGGGTACACGTTAGAACTGCCTCGATGGGGCGGTTCTAACATTGTGGGTACACGTTAGAACCGCCTCGATTAGGCGGTTATAATGAGTACCCACAATCTATATTTTGAGCAGAAATAAGAAGAAAACTATCCCACTTTTTCATGTTAAAATCTCGTGTTTTTTCGGCGGTACAATTTACCAAGTATTTGTATAGGTGTGTTTTCGTCAGGGATGAAGATTTCGATCTTGATATGTAGTTTCACCAGAACAGCTTATGCCTTCACTATATATATTTTGAGCATAAATAGGAAAAATATCACAATTTTTCATCTTAAAATGTTCGTTTTTTCGGCGGTAAAAGTTACAATGCATTTGCATAGGCGTGTTTTCGTAATGGTGTGACATCAACTCCCAAAGAGGTTCTCTGCTTTCCGAATTCCTCTTTTGTCTAATTTATCAAAATCTTATAATGACGGTTCTTCGTGTTTGCTTTTCACGAAACGAGTCGCTGAATCCTATTTCAATTAGGAATCTTAGCTGCTAAAATGACGATTGATGGCATTTTAACTGAATATAATACGCATTATTTCACAAGATGCTTGTATTTCATTCTCTTATACGCTAAAGCTTGTAAAATATTCAACAGATCTCAAAATTCTTTGGGCCGTCGGGACCATAAAGCCAGCGGCTTAGGCGATATTATATGATAATAGCCGAGGTAATCTGAGCATGATGTCAAGACTCGCGCGATGTCGCGACGAACGTTAATAGGCGAGATCTCCAGGGAAAATGCGCAGGACACAATGTGGATAGAATAGCAAAAGATTAAGATAGATGAAGAGTATTATCTTCTTTTGACCTTTTGTATTGATGACTTATGATGGGTCATAATTTATTGCTTACTGATCGATCTTCAAATACGTCCATGAGTCCTATGATATCAACCAGACAGAACGTATGAAAGTACAAGAATCGAAACATCCATAGACGGACGACAAACAGCGCAGTCTTGTCAGAGTCTTCGCCCCAAAGTGACTAGAAACATCTAAAGACTGAAAACTTAACCGTTCAAGTTTGTCGCTGCGCACGCGTGAATCACAGATATGCGCAGGACAATTTATAGTCATATACGAGGGCAAGTCAATAAGTACCTAGTCTATCCAATGGCAATCAAGATTTTCATGCTTTGTTTTAGGCATGTTTTAGGCATGAAAGCAAAATTGCACCCTTATCGTGCCATTTGCTCAAGATATTGAACGTCAAACATGACTAGCGATGCAAAAGCATACTTTTCGTCAAAAGTTGAGTACCTTGCTGTATTTCGGTACTTGTATTTGAAAGGGAAAACAGGTCAGAAAATACATTGCGAGTTGATTTATGTTTATGGGTCTTCTGCACCATCGCATGCACAAGTTAAATTCTGGGTTGGGGAATTCAAACGCGACAGAACGTCTTTAGAAGACGAAACCAGGTCTAGACGACCAGCAGATGCCACCGATGAAGAAATATGTAATCTTATGGGATCTGGTGTACTCTGATAGGCGAATTAAGATGGAAGAAATAGCGAATGCACAACACATTTCACATGGTAGCGTTTCAACAATTTTACATGATCGCTTGGGTTTTCGCAAGCTAACAGCCTGTTGGGTCCCCAAACCCCTTAGCGACGAGCAAATGACAACCAGAGCATCAGTATGCAGCGCATTGTTGAAGCGGTTTAGGTAAAAGGAAGATGATTTACCTTCACGTCTGGTCACTGTAGATGAGACCTGGGTCCATTATTATGAGCTAGGGAATAAAACTCAAAGTCCTCAGTGGGTAGGGCCGGGTTATCCGATAGCCAAAGAAGTTCAAAACGCAACCCTATGCTGGCAACTGTATTTTGGGACGCACTTGGCGTTATTATGTTGGACTTTCTAGCAAAGAAAAGTAAAATAACAGGTGCATATTATGCAAATTTGCTCGACCAACTGACGACTGCGATCCGTGAAAAAACGCCGAGGTAAACTCGAAATTATTCTACTCCAACAGGACAATGCAAGAGTACACGCATGCACAATTGCAATGGATGCTGTTGAGCCGAATGGGTACGAGCTAATGCCGCACCCGCCTATTCTACTGACTTAACTCCTAGTGACTATTTCCTATTCCCAAACCTGAAAAAGGATATCCGTGGACGTCATTTCCGATCCAAAGAAGAAGTCGTGGCGGCAGTTGAGGAGTGGGTCAGAGACAAGGACCCTGGCTTCTTCAGTACTGGGTTGATGGCACTGGAACAGTTTGTCCAAGTGTATCATTCTAGAGGGCAATTACGTCGAAAAAGAAGAGATCTATCTCACCCAGAAGTTTTTTATTGACTCGCCCTTGTATTATAATGTAGTCATGGCTGCAGAAAAAAATATCGACACTGACCCGCTTGTGCAAGGACACTGCACATTTTGCACTTGTGAAATAAATTGACTAAATAAATGAATGGCTGTAGGGAGGCACAAATGACTGAACGAACGAAAGAACGAACGAACGAAAGGACGGACGGACGAACGAACGAACGATTGATTTATTGATTAATGGGTGGATGGATGGATGGATGAATGGATGGATGGATGGATGGATGGATGGATGGCTTGAATGAATGAATGAACTCGCCACGCCAACCTACGACCGAACTTTGGAACCAGCAGGTGCTTGCTTACTAAAAAGTGATTTCAATTAACAGACTATTTGGCAGTCCCTTGAATTTAGGACAGTCTAAATCCTAGGACCTTTAATTTGAAAGAGTCATGTTGCAATTTTTCGTTACAGTTTCGACCGTTTAAAATTGAAACAACTTATGTGTATTCTACATTAAATTGCCAGTTTTATTTTATTTTATTTTTTAAGAAAATAAAGCACTGAAACAAATACATAGCGTGTGGGTACTCGTTAGAACCGCCTCGTCGAGGCGTTTCTAACGAGTACACACAATCTATGTTTTGAGCAGAAATAAGAAAACATATCCGATTTTTTCCCTTTTTTTTTCTTTTAATGGGTGGGGATGGTAAAATTTCCAATATATTTGGTTCACTCGAAACTCGAGAAAAAGACAATTTGCAATATTCGATTTGTATTCTTCAGTTGAGCATGCGCAATGAACTAATATCGCTAGACCTATAACATCTTGCGTGGAGCTACCTCGAAGACTCCTTAACGTGCCTTTGAGAAGCAGTTGCTCAGGCGAGGCTGAGCTTATGCGCAGGCTCGTCTAAGCCATTGCTAGTAGTCTATGCGATAAGTAACGTTTTGGCACGAAAATTATTTGTAGATTGTATATACATACGAGCACCGCGTGCCGGCCTCGGTAGCTCAGTCGTTGTGATCAGGGAGACGCGGTTTCGATACCTGCCGGGGTCGGCAACATTCTTTCGTGGAGATTGATCATAAAACCTTTTCTACCGTCATTCTCTCCCTTCCGTTGATTCAAGAAGGGCAGTTGTCAGTTTCTGGCGAAATAATGTGAACTGTACTGGTTAACCGTTCCCAGGCCGAGTGGATAGGTAAGGTGACCGGCTCAAAAATGACCTAAATAGTGTTAACCGGGCCGTTAAACTCCAATACAAACGAGCACAGTGTTGGTTATTCAGGTTATTCCAAACTTTCAGTTTAAATATCACTTTAACATTGAAGTGCGTGAAAACAATCTTATAACCCCAAAAATTATATAGGGATATACAGGCATATACATTATTTTCCTTATTTGTGATAAAAAAGAATAATTTTGGGCAAATGTGCTTGTTAGAACCGCAGAATTAAGGCGGATGAGACCAGCACTCACTATCTATATTCGGATCATAAATAAGAAACAATGTCCCAAATTTCGATTGGTATACTATGATGGACACTTTTGTCTTACTGGAGGGTTATCCTAATTAAGATGGCGGTTATAATCAGAAATGAGTACATAACAAAGCAGAAAGAAAAAAAAAAGAAAAGAAAACAAACAAACAAAACACACCCCTATGATAACGCACCCATTTGAGATAATGTTGTCTCTAAATGGCATGTTTGTGATAAAAGTGATAGTGATGTCCTTATTCTGCTTCAAACATAAATTGTCGGTGCTCGTAAGAACCGCGAACCGCCGGTTCGAACGAGTAGGCCTACCAACAATGTAGGTCCAGCAAAAAATGAGGAAAATCGTGAGTACTCTTGACCCCCTCCAACCCCCAACAAACACACACTTTTTTCCTATATACATAACTTAATGATTGAAACCAATCGGTTTATAAAGCAAGGAACCAGTCTGAAAGATTCGTAGTTCTGCAGCATTCCTGCAACACTTAATGTCACACCTTCAGGCAGTTGTCTCAGCTTTCAAACAAGCATGTTCCTATTGCAAAATTTGAACGTGCAAATTTTGACACTACAAGCCGACTGACATTAAGAAGCGTTTTCAACATATTCAACTGTCAATTACCGTCCGACATAGTCATTAAGATGACAGCGAATCATCAAAATTAGGCTTCAGATTTCGTAAGTTTAAGACTGAAGTAGTTTTTTGACTTTCTCAAAATCATAACAGAGCAATTTATTCGTCTCAAATCCATTAAGTAAAAATCAGTGACATATATTGTGTCTAAAATATTATCGCATTTAAGCCTAGTATTTTTTATTTAGTGTACCGTCAAGTCCAAGCGCCAAGTTGATTTGTTTGTTTGATTTGAGGTTTAACGTCCGGCTCGATTAAGATATATTACAGACCGCATTGCCTCCCTTCAGTTAGCTTCTTTGGCGGATTATATGCATAGCTTATAGGCAAGCGACTCTTTTGCTCAGCGGTTAGAGCATTGGACTTTTCCCCCGAGCGGCCCGGGTTCGAATCCCACCATAGGCGTGAATTTTCTTTAGCTATGTTATGAAGGCCAATAAAAGGATATAAACAATACACACATGCAAAGATGAACTATAAATTTTCAAACGAAAATATTTTTTTGCTTCTCAAGAGCATAAATTATATCTTATTGATTGGGGAGAGATTGTTTTCTTTTCTTTTCTTTTTTTTTTTTTTTGGTTGATGTTTTTAAAGCGTTGCCTCCGATTCCGCTTAACTGTCCAAAACGCAGCAATTTTCTTGCCGAAACATCAGTTTCTCCCAGTGACAGTGTCAGAAGTTAACCAAATCAGACGCCGCAGAGCTGATGATTGCAAAAACGTCCAGCATCTTCAAAATACCATTACGACAACACAATTGTGCGACATAGTGTATTTTTCACATGTCAACATGACTACTTTTAGTGATGAAAATCTATAATATTTTTCTTATTTATACTGCAAACATAGGTTGTGGGTGCTCGTTGGAAGCGTTGTGCTTAAATTGTCCATCTGAAACCCAGTGATTGAAAATAAAACAAAACGTTTGCCCGCATTCATTTAACATCTACTGTTAGGGATAGCCAAGTCTTTGCTTTTTAAGATGAACCATAATCTGATTTCCAGTCTTCATCATGAAAACACGCCTATACAATTGCATTGTAAACTTTACCGCCAAAAAATGAATATTTTACGGTGAAAAAAATGTGATATTTTTTATTTCTGCTCAAAATATAGTTTGTGGGTATTCGTTAGAACCGCCTCATCGAGGCGGTTCTAACGAGTATCCACAAGCTATATTTTAGAGCAGAAATAAAAAAAAAAATAAGGTTTACCCCTGTCAACCCTAGTTTTACTATATAAAAGTGGGGTTCAAGGAGGTCAAAATTATATAGGCGTGTTTTCGTGATGTGTTCTGTTTTGTAGATACATTTCAAACGAAGGCCGTCCCGCCCATCGGGGCTTGAAAAAATAAATGGGCTGCATGTTGCTTCCACGCAGAGCTGAAACCGACCTGCACACTAATACTCATCTTAGAGGCTCTAAGCCTGCCCAGAAAAGGTTGCGAGTCGGCCCGTCCATGCTTATAAACCCTATTGGTTTCATTGGGCGGCAGGGCTTGAGATGTCATTTCATCCCAATGTCGGGTAAAAGTCCCACAAAATTGGAAGCAACGTCTCCAAAATGACCTTTACAGTGTTGACGGGGACGTTAAACCTCAAATCAAACAAACAAACAAAGCAAACGAAGGCTTATGGTGTAGCGTTTTCACTTTTTCAATAAAACACCGCAATAAAATTATGACAGTATAAGTCAGCGACCCATAGTAATTGTGGTATGACAATCTTTGATAGAGTCATCAAACAACATCAACAAAGGTAGTTTTGCAACTATAAAACAAGATAGTACCTGGGTCTGAGCCCTATTAAGGGCTGATAAAATCGGTATGCGACAAAGACTGGTAGATTTATTGATAACTTCATATATAGACACATTTTTAGATTGAAATTTGATTTTAATTTATTTTACGGTGTCTGTGTGGTGTTCTATTTTGTAGTATTACGCGAGGACAGCGGATGTAGGGATTCATTTTGAAACAATAAATTTGTAATAAAAAGGATTGTTAGTGTAGTTCCACCTTAATTTTCTTTGCAACTTGTAGACAGTTAATACGAGAAACGATCAGGAACTGATACAATCAGATCCCAAATTCTTCCCACAATATCACTAGGGAAAGAAGTTGAACATGGAGCGACGACAGTAAACACAGCAGAAAAAGGTAAACCAAAGCAGGAGCTTTTTCACAAACAGGTGGTGACTCAGAATGTCCAACCATAACTAAAAATGAGCAATATACCTAATGTGGGAAAGAATCAGAATCACCAACATGACAAACATTAAACTGGAAGGACAAACGTAACAAAAAATGAACAATCAAAAACTGAAGGGGAAAGAATCCGTTAGATGAATACGATTGTAAATTTCAATTTAATGTTAGAAAATGTAGGACTTTGAGGGGTGGAGGCGGGGCGGATAAATTATTTTGCTTCTTCTTGCTGAAAAAAAAATGGGATCTTTTAGTAACTTTGGGTCGGTTGATAAACAAACGACTCCAAAAAGTGGGGTTTAGGGCGGGTCATCATTTCACGGACTTGTTCACTTGATGAAAAGCTTATAAAAGCAGATTGGGTTTTAATTTTTGGTGGTCTTAATAGCGGAATTTAACTGTAGTTCTGACCCATTCAAAATTTATGACCAATCATAGCCACGTTATATAGAGAAAATTGGTGTTCACGGGGGTATTCATTATTTTTCTTATTTCTGCTCCAACACGCAGGTTGTGGGTACTCGTTAACGAGCACCCACAACCTAGGTTTTGAGCATTTATAAGAAAACTATCACGGATTTTCATCAGAAAAGTAGCCACTTTTGAGATGTGAAAAAATGCGTAATGTCGCACTGGTGAGTTATCATAATGTTGACAATATTTCAATTATTATTTCTTTGTGTTTTCTACACTTAGTTTTCTCCTGTTAAGAGACCACCTTTGGGACTGTTCAGAAGTTGAATATAGGAATTTTACTGTATTTCACACGGGTCTTGTTTCTAACCTTCAGAGGGTCTCAGTTTATCAGTAGGTACACACGAAGTTCCAAGATATTTTGAGAAAAAAAAAAAAAAAACATGGCAGAAAATATGGCAAGTTTATCCATACCTCTTAACACATGTTGTACCTCAAAACCTAAATTTATACACATCACGAGAACACGCCTATATAATTTTGACCCCCTTGAACCCCACTTTTATATAGTACATATGTAAAACTGGGGTTTACAGGGGTAAACCTTATTTTTCGTACTACTGCTCTACAATATAGATTGTGGGTACTCGCAAGAAACAAGTAAAACGTCACACTATTTCGTTTTCTTTTTCGGAGGTAAAGTTTACAATGCATTTGTATAGGCGTGTTTTCCTAATGGGAGAAAGTGGAGTTTACAGGGATGTTCATTATTTTCTTTATTTTTGCTCAAAAACATAGATTGTGGGTACACGTTAGAACCGCCTCCATGGGGCGGCTGAGCGGTTCTAACGAGCACGCACAATCTATGTTTGGACTGGGAAAAATATCAAAGTTTTTCAAGCTAAAAATGCTAGTTTTGAAGACATAAAAACGGCATTAGTTTTAGCACATTACGATAACGCATCCATTTGATATAGTGCATTTTTTCATTCCTCAAAAAAGATAATTTTATAATGAAAATTTGTGACATTTTTCTTATTTATACTCCAAACATAGGTTTTAGGTTTTAGGTGCTCGTTAGAACCACCCCATTGAGGCGTTGCTAACGAGTACACACAGCCTTTGTCTTGGAGTAAAAATAAGGAAAATGATGTTTACCCCTGTAAACCCCAGTTTTCTCAATGTGAAGTTGGGTTTAGGGGGTCTTTTTCACGTGATGTTACACTGGTGTGTTATCGTAATTGATCGTTTTTGTAAACAGTGAAGGTCCAGATCAGGCACCGCGCTCCGCTGCGGCGTCTGATCTGGGCCTGCACTGCTTGCCAGTGACCCGTTTAGGATTTCCCGTATAAGGAAGGTCAACTTCATCAGTGATATATTCATTTTTGTAGGTAACTATCCCCGTCTAGCAAAAATGTCAACATATGATTGTAAGACATCTAAATATTTGATTTGTATGTATAAATTCCAATGTTTTACATATTGGAATTTCAAATGAAAATAAATTTCTGGGTTAAAGTATGTGTTTTTGCCAAAGTAGAAAAACAGTTTGGAGCGAAAATAGATATAAAGACGAAGACACAGGTATACTAGTGGTATATCATTGCAATATATCATTCATTTTTTTCTGTTTTAAGATAATACTCGAATGTCCGAATGACACATTGCATTCTTTCATATCTCTCCAAAACAGAAAATTTTTCCATATGAAAGTATGTTCTAGTTTTCTTATTTACTGCTTCAAAAATAGTTGTGTGTGCTCTTTAGAACCGTCTGATCGAGTCAGTTCTTTCGCTATTCTACGTTTTAAGCCGAAATAAGAAAAAGTAATGTACACCAATGTAAGTAGAAGCCTCCGTGGTGTAGTGGTTATGCTACTTGCCTTGTAAATCAGGGGACACAGGATCGATCCCGGGCTTCTCCAGACTTTCGGATGAGTCTTTAAACCGAGGACCCGTCTCCGTATGACCTTAGCTGTTGGTGAGACGTAAAACTCAAGCACTCACCCACACCATTGTAAGCCGGTTTTCTGCCCTAAATAAAGGGGGTGACCAGAATGTACATCACACAGAATTGGTGACGGTCTAATAAAAAAAGTTAAAGCATGAAGCCACAAAGTGGTCTCTTTTCATGGTGTAAAATGCGGAGTAATGCGGTGCAGTGCTATAGCATTTGCTCAAGATGGAGTTGTTGTGGGTTCGATTCTATTTCCTTCAGCAGCAAAACACTGAGTGCTTACTAACTCAATCCGCAAGCTGTATTCACTCATCTAAACATAAAGAGAGGCTTCAGTGGCTGAGACACCATGGCTCGTTTACCCCGTGGGAGATTTCGCTTATCTCATCTTGGAATGCCTGTTGTGTGTACTCGATGAGCAAACTTAACATTTCGTAAACAAATTTGAAAAAAAAAAAAATCCTTTAATAAAAAATCCCAAATAATGCCACCCCTCCCCCAAACCTGACGCTATCTTAGACTCGAGTAACCCGAACTTTCTCCATCTTGAACAAAATTTCAAGTCCCAAAGTTTTTCGAGCCATGCTTCACGAAAACACGCCTATATAATTCTGTACCCCTTTGAACCCCACTTTTATATAGTAAAACTGGGATTTACAGGGGTATACATTATTTGTCTTAGTTCTGCTCTAAATTGTAGATTGTTGGTACTCGTTAGAGCCGCCTCGACGAGGCGGTTCCAACGAGTACCCACAATCTATATAAGAAAAACATCACATTTTTTCATCTGAAATTTTTCGTTTTTCGGCGTTAAATTTACAGTGTATTTGAATAGGCTTGTTTTCATAATGAATGAAGTTCATCTATACTTAACACTCAATAAAAGTCTATGTAATGAAAATCTTTGACAAGCCCTACTTCATATAGAGAAAAGTATTTTAGCTAGGGTATACAGTTTCTTTTTTCGGCTTAGTTCTGTTCCAATCCAGAGATCGCGGGAACTCGTTTGAACCGCCTCATGATGCAATAAATATGTAAGAGCCGCACGATATATTTGTGTTGTTCATCACGAAAACACGCCTATATAATTTAGACCCCCTTGAACCCCACTTTTACCCAGTAAAACTGGGATTTGCAGGTGTAAACCTTATTTTTCTTATTTCTGCTCTAAAATATAGATTGTGGGTACTCGTTAGAACCGCCTCGATGAGGCGGTTCTAACGAGTACCCACACTCTATATTTTGAGCAGAGATAAGAAAAATATCACAATTTTTCATCTTAAATTTTTCGTTTTCTCGGCAGAAAAGTTTGCAATGTATTTGTTTAATGGTATTTGCTTTTTATTTGAATAGCAATCTTAGGTGGCGGGCAAATCCGGAGTATTCGGAAAACAACTTGGCTTCCGATTTGTGAGGGAGTGGGGACTGAGGATCGTGCCTACGGGTGTAAGTCAATGCTGCTGAGGTGGCGGGCAAATCCAGCGTATTTGGAAAACAACTTGGCTTCCCATTTGTGAGGGAGTGGGGACTGATGATCGTGCCTACGGGTGTGAGTCAATGCTGCTGAGGTGGCGGGCAAATCCGGAGTATTTGGAAAACAACTTGGCTTCCCATTTGTGAGGGAGTGGGGACTGAGGATCGTGCCTACGGGTGTGAGTCAATGCTGCTGAGGTGGCGGGCAAATCCGGAGTATTTGGAAAACAACTTGGCTTCCAATTTGTGAGGGAGTGGGGACTGAGGATCGTGCCTACGAGTGAGTCAACACTGTATACGACTACATTAAGATTGCATATCTGTGCTATATAGTGCTGATTTTCGTATCTCCGAAATGGTCAATTTGTAATATTATTCTTATTTATATGCAAAACATAGGTTTAGTGTGCTCGTTAGAATGGCCTCATTGAAGCGGTTCTAACGAGTGCCCACAACCTATGCCTTCGAGCAGAAATAAGACAATAGCACCGCAAGCGGGTACCATGCGCGTCTGTTTTTTGTATGTCACAAAGGAAGATAAATCAGTCAAATCCAAGAGTTATGGAACTTGGTCGAATTTAGCTCGTAACGATACAGTTGTGTGTCAAGTTTCATTAGGCTGGGGCAAATACTTTTGGAAATGTGGCCAAGGTGAAAGTATTTCGTTAATTATTTGAAAATATAGGTCAAAGTTCAAAGGTCAAGGTTTCAGGTGGAAATGTTTGATATCAATGGAAAGGTCTTGCCCCAAGGAAAACACATTTGAATTTTGAAAGCTGAATTTGTCGTGGTATCAAAATGACAGACCAAAACGTTTTCTTGAAACGGGCATTTTTTTTTTCGTATGTGACAAAGGAAGATAAATCAATCATATTGCATGACAGAGTTATGGAACTTAGTAAGAACGTATCTGTTGTAAGCATACAGATCTGTGTCAAGTTTCATGAGGCTAGGGCAAATAATTTTTGCATTATGGCCAAGGTTGCACCTCGTCTACTATATCTTCTACATCTTTTCTCCCTTTCTCTGGGAGACGACACAAAATGACCCACAGGGTTGACGTGTCGTTTAACCCAAAACAATCAATCAGTCAATATGGCCATGGTTAAAGTTTATGTTTGCATTTTAGAAAAATAGGTCAAAGTTCAAAGGTCAAGGTCACAGGTCGAAAAGCTAGGTATAAATAAAATGATATTGTCCAATGGAACACAAATGTAAAGTTTGAAAGCTGTATTAAATGAGTGACAAAAACGGTTTTTACTTTTTCTTTTAAATGGAGAGAAAAGGGGAGATAATTCATATTGCACGATAGAGTCATGGAACTTGAATAGAATGTAGCTCTTGTGATGGTGAGTACTGTTGTCAGAGGATAAGTTGAAAGTGTCGTCAGAGAATATTTTTGTTGTTGAGCATTGTCCACTTGTCAAAGAGTGATGACGCTTCGGTTATGATAATTACAACCGCATAATCTGTCTTGCCAATCAATGATGGGTAAGATAATGATAACGGTACAACCTTTCAAACCTACCTGTGGAGGTATTATCTTTGACGTCACTGTCTACTTATCCTCCGACAACAGTATGTGTATGAAGTTTCATGAAGGTAGGTCAAGTACTGTTGGAAATATGGTCATGTTTTAGGTTAATTTTTCGAAAAATGTGTCAAAGTTCAAACAAAGGTCAAGGTCACATGTCAAAAAATGGTATCAGTGGAAAGGGCCTGTCCTAAGGAACAGTCATGTACAGTTTGAAGACTCTGTTAAAAAAGTATTAAAATAATAGGAAAAAATGTGTTTCAGAACAAAAAATAGAAAAGGGGAGATAAATCAGCCAAAATCAAGAATATAATGTTATTAATCGAAGTAATTATGTATTGGCCCAGGTACATGTCCGAGGTCTGCTGTATTGGCACGAGGCCGAAGGCCGAGGCCATTACAGCTGACCGAGGACCTGTAACTGGGCCAATTCGAAATTACTTGATTAATGACAATTTTATTAATTGACGCGATTAAAAACATGATTTATGATTTTTGAATATTGGTTGACCTTGTGTAATATAGGATAATCAATTAATAATATGTCAGTATGTAGCTCTTGTGATGGTGAATATATGTATACTTTATAGAACAAGCTACACTGACCAGCAGAATGAGTCACCACAGGTAGCTCTCTAACACTGAAAATGCCATTGAGCTATTTTTAGTAACCTTGGCTCAAGGAGGTTTGCTGGGCTTGTGCTATAAAGTATTATGAGGCTAGGTCAAATAGTTTTGAAGTTATTGCCAAGGTTTAGAAGCCTCCGTGGTGTAGTGATTATCACGGCTACTCGCCTTGTAAACCAGGGGTCGCAGGGTCGATCCCGGGCTTCACCAGATTTTCGGATGAGTCTTTAAACCGAGGTCCCGTCTCCATATGACCTTAGCTGTTGGTGGGACATAAAACCCAAACACTTACTTACTTATAGCCAAGGTTTAGTTGTTTTTGTTGTTGTTGTTTTCGGAACGGCGGCAACAACGATAGCAAAGACGCTGAAGTGACGACAAAAGCTCGAAAGTTTTTCTTCGAATATCGGACGAGATAAATATGTATTCCCCTGTAAACCTCATTTTCTCTATATATAGTGAGGTTTAACGGAAGTGTGCGTTCCACGCAGTTGTTAACATAATGTTGACCACCAGGACCCGTCAGTCACACTTATTCTTCTATTAACATGGTGATCTTAAATAATAATAAATAAATAAATAAAATATAAAAATAAAAACAACAACAACAAAAACACATGGTTTTCTCACTTCCCTCCTTTCAAAAAATGTCTGCTAATACTGGCACTACTTTCAGGAAGACAAATCCAAACTTGTCGTGACAAAGGTCACGTAAGGTTGTTTCGCCTCAAGCTTTATACATTACCAAATCATCCGCATCAGTCAGAAGCTTTCAATGGAGGTGTAAATGAAATCATCTTCGCTGTGGTAGGCGCTCTATGGTGTTATTTACAAGTGATTTTCTTGTGATCATAATAAGATTTTAGCTGTTTTCTTCATCTCTGGGGACCTATTATAATTCGTTTACGACAGGCTATAATTATTTTACACATTAAACCAATCTGGACCGAAATTCATTGTCAGTTTATGCGTGAAGAGAAAATTGCTGCCATATTTCTGCATAATTTTCACGGACAACGCCATAGAGCACATCAACTCTGGAATGTGAAAAAGTCAGTGTTGATCAACGAAAAAGGGACACATCCATCACGAAAACACGCCTATTTAATTTGACCCCCTTAAACACCACTTTCATATGGTGAACTACGGTTTGGTTATGAGCCGGGGAACAGCATTTCTTACATATCAGATCAATCTGCGCATCCATATAGTCTCACCAGAGACTTCTCTCGCTGCATGAAGGAGCATTGGGCCCTTATCTATACTTAGAGCGCACAACGGAGACTCTGATGAGACTGCGCGGATGCGCAGGCTGGTCTGAGTCTTCGTTGGGCGCACGTGTCTTAATGTAAGTTTTGTCGTCCGCTGGCTCCTATTATTTCTTATTTCTGCTCAAAAACAGAGATTGTGGGTACTCGTTAGGATCGTCTCGACGAGGCGGTTCTAACGAGTACCTACCTACAACCGTGCTTCCTTTTTAATTGCACGCCGGTGTACCGGGGTTCAGACTCCATGGTGACACCGGCTTAAAGCTGTTTATTAGTTGTTCGGAGCCGGAATTTTTATGTCTGTTGCTTGGACCAACGGGGTTCAACTGTTGGTTTTCCTTTGCTCCAGTGTTCCAGTGGCGTTGTTTGCAGCACCGGATGTCTCAACGCGTTTTACTGTCGAGTCCTCATTCTTGTGTCGACTTGGCTTTAATTGTGATTTCTTTGTTAACCGCGTGGATTCATTGATGAGTTTAAAAGAAAGCATTCGCGGGGACCGAACACATGCATGTTTGAATTACAGTGAACGTGAGGGCGAAGGTTGGAATCTCGTAAGGTATACCTAAGCCCACCAGTAATTTTCAAGTCGGTGCTTTTGTTGTTGGTGGTTCTGATTCTTTCTCTAATTATGGTATATTGTTAGGTTGGTGATTCGGATTGCTCCCCTTTTTAGTTGTTAATTTTTAGCTACGTTTGTCCTTACTGTTTAATGTTTGCCATGTTGGTAATTCAGATTCTATCCCCCATTATGTATGTTGTACCTTTTTAGTTTCGTTTGGATTTTCTGAGTCACCACCTGTTTGGGAAAGAGCTGCTGACTCGGTTTACCAGTTGTCTGTTTTGTTTACTGTCGTCACTCCATGTTTCGACTTCTTTCCCTAGTGATATTGTAGGGAGGAATTGGGATCTGATTGTATCAGTTCCTTATCATTTCTCTTTTCAATTGTGACACAAAACTGAAAGTCTACAGAGCCCTGGTGCTGCCAACACTATTATATGCATGCGAAACGTGAACAGTTTACCAATGGCATGCCAAAAGACTGAACCACATCATGCAAGTTGTCGTAGAAAACTTTTAAAGATTAAGTGGCAATACAGGATTCCAAGCACAGAAGTCCTGGAAAGGGTTGCAGAGTATACATACTTTTCTGAAACTGCACAGTTAAGATGAACATGCCATGTTACCAGGATGCCCGAGGAAAGTTTGTCAAAGAGAATCCTCTCTGGAGAACTAGACATGGGCAAACGCTCCCATGGTGGTCAAAAGAAACGTTACATGGACACACTGAAAGCCTTCCTCAAGGACTTCAACATACCAACAGTGTCGTGGGACAAAATTGTACAGGACCTAATAAAATGTTGAGGCCTCATCAGAGAGTCAGCGAAGCCGAAAGTGCAAAGCCAGAGCTATTGCATCACCAACTCTTCTATCTTATATGTCTTTTCCCTTTCTCTGGGAGACTACACAAAATGGGAAATGGTCGTTCTTTGCAAAGGCTTAACTGTTATTTGGCTTTGTGCCGTTGGTTCGTGTATTGTCTGTTTTTGTATGTGCCTCCGTGTCACTTTCTATAGGTGACTTGAGACGGCTGCGTTCTTGGATTGTGACCTTTTCTGAATGACCTTTTCTTACTAGTGCTCAAGGGTTGACGTGTCGTTAAACCCTAACACAATCAATCAAATCTCAATGCAAGTCATACGATGCAAACGATAATCATTACTTCAAGCGATTTTGGTACTTATCGCGCAGTCTCGCCAGAACCTTCGCTGCTCGCTCATACAAGCAGTGAATCAAGAGGAACCTTCAGACAGAAAGCCATATCACTGGCCCCTCTGAACGGCTGGGCATGCGCAGTTTAAATTTGTCATGACGGAATGCTCGAAGACACAAATTCGCTTGGCGGGGCTCACTTGATTGTTCCTTAAGAATTTAAATGTATATAAAGTAAGTATAATTCCATTGCAAAATTATTCGTGTATTTCGTAGAGCACTGGAGGGAGCTTTGCATCATGAATCATATTATTTGCAAATTTGTAAGACAATAAAATTTATGATCTGTTTTAATCGTTAATTTTGACACGAATTACCTGTCACAATACTTGTATAAAACAAGCAGAAAAAGTGAAATTGATAAATTGGAATGAACTATAAATGTTACTGGATAGACATCTTAGACATGTCATTATGAAATAATATTCATTTTTTTTTTCAAACTTTGTTGTCATATGTTTGTTTTTTCTTCATCGTTTTCTAATTTTGTTGCTCTTCTTATGATGTTAATTTGAAGCAATATTAGCAGCATTTTTCTTTTCTAAATCTACACATGGTTGTTTGATAGAAACAACCATCAGTCACGTTGACCAGCTTAATAAAATGTTTTAAAAATAGATTAAACCAAAACATGAACATATCAGCAACATCTCGTTAACAAGCCCGTGTTATGAATACCCTTTTAAAAAACCCAACATATATAGGACAAAAAGGTATTTACAAAGGTAAACATTATTTCCTTATTTTTACTAAAAAGACGTTGATTCTGGGTACTCGTTAGAACCGCCTCGAAGAGGCATACCTTACGAGCACCGCAATCAATAATTTGAGTAGAAATGAGGAAAATGTAAAAAAGTAAGGTATGGAACAAAGTGTCGTGTCAATTGACTCGATTTTGATAACATTGTACCTTTAGGCATGGAAACTTCAATGGTATTTCAATTATTTCAAACCGTTCTTTCCTAGTCTAGTTTTTGGAATGGGCCCACATGAACATGAGCTTATAATATTGTTTCCAAAATAATTAGAACTGATTTTAAAAAAAATTATCAGAACTGATTTCACAATATTCTCAATCAAAATGTAGCACTCATATCCTTTTCTTGCTTAACTGCTTGTGTACAAATTCGTGTAAAGAATAGTTATGTGTAAACTATGCTATATTAGTTATAGTGCCTATAGAACATGTTGGGCAAAACAGAGTTCGACTCACAAAAAAATCATTGCAGCATATGGATGTGTTATCGTAATGCAAAAAGTTATTCATAAAAAAACACGGACAGAGAACTTGTAACAGTTATTGGTATATACAACTTCTACAGCCTTGCTGTGGTGTGGTTGGCTCAGTCACTAAGTTAAGCAACGGATATTGCGGTTAGTACCTGGGTGTGTATCCACATTGCTTGACTTGGTGGACGGCCCAGCAAACGCCACGTTTGTGTCAGCGGTGGGATGGAAACAGTGCCGTTGGTTTGTTGCATAGCATCCCTAGTGAGGCGTACATGTGTGTGACTATACAACCTCTATAGCCTTGCTGAAGGAGACGGCTGTTTTGGCGTCGCAGGTAGAGTGGTTTGATTTTTCACAAAGTTAAGCAAAGGATATCGCGGTTAGAACCTGGTACTTAACTTCGTGGACAACGACATAGCAAACGTTACAACAACACTCAAAGAATAGAAGATAAAAACAAGAGGGCACATACAAAAACAATGCACATCTACTACACATAATCAATTGCATTACGATGTCTCTAACACCGATGAGTTGCTAACCATGGCTGATTCGAACTTATTCCTGAGCCCCTAGGAGTTCTTCCCGTAGATCCTGACAAGACTTATATGTAATTTGTTCTTGTTTATCTATAAAGCATTTTATCGTTGCTTATAGCCGCTAACTAATCCTCTTGTGGATTTCTTACGGTACTAATTCAGAAAGATTCATTATGAAACGGTTTGTGGTGTATACTCATAAGAGTCGACTCAATAAGGCGATTCTAATGAGAACCCACATCATACTTTTATTCTATATTAGCATGACATGGCTCTATGAATAACCCTCAGTGGTTCGAGTAAATATTTGTGGCCCCAAAGGTGTTCGAGCCATCGAAGTTTCTCTGTTAATTGTAAAATAAAATTAAAATGACCGCCTTGTGGTGGTCAGTAGATAAAAACAAAACTACTACGAGGCTTCATCTTCTGAGTTTATGAAGAAGCCTCCGTGGTGCAGTGGTTACACTACTCGCCTTGTAAACCAGGGATCGCAGGATCGATCCCGGGCTTCTCCAGACTTTCGGATGAGTCTTTAAACCGAGGTCCCGTCTCCGTATGACCTTAGCTGTTGGTGGGACGTAAAACTAAAACTCACTCACTCTGAGTTTATGAAAATTACACCCTCAATTCCAATAGAGTTTAGTGGATAGTAACAATAACGAGTTGATCTCCAAGGCACAGTACAATGATGAGCAACACTACATGTGAAATAAAACATGAATCAAGGTTGAGGACTCAACATCAGTCTGACGTCAGAGTAGAAAAAAACACGAGTAAGAATATGGAAGAATTTGGAAGTCGAAACTCATGGCATGGAAAAGCAGGGTTTAACTGTCTTATAAAGATTTACGATGGTTTCATTATCATGGAGCCCCAAGATCAGCAGACCGCTATGCATGTTTAGAGCGCAGCAAAAATTACGAAAACACGCATATGCAAATACATAGTGAATTAAAGTAAGACCGCCGAAAAACGAAAAGTTTAAGATGAAAAATTGTGATAGTTTACACTATTTGTGCTCAAAATATAGATTGTGGGAACAAGTTAGAACCATCGAGACGGTTCTCACGAGTACACACAACCTATATTTTACAGCAGAAAAAAAGAAAAATAAGGGTTACCTCTCTAAAACCACAGATTTACTATATACAAGTTGTGCTAAAGGGGTTCACTCTCTAAAGGTTGAGAACCATGCATGTTGTCGGTCGCATAGCTAATATTTATTTGGTACCGGATGTTTTCCTTAACACTCTGAGGCCAGTTCTTCAAAACTAACGACGCCGTTAGTTAACATATCATTAGAACCAAGGTAATTTACTATGGCAAATATGCTAATATTTTTGCTGAGAAATGTGAGCAGAGCTGTTCACATTTTTTCAGCAAAAATACCAAAAGTTTAGATATTGAACTTGCTAGAACAGTTAACAATAAGACCACCAGCGAGCTCGTTATGTTAACGAGGCTTTGAACAACTATCCCCTGTATGCTGAGTATTTTTTCAGCAGACAGCATTTTGAAATAGTTTTTCTTATTTTCCCGGAAAACTGGATTTGACATTTCCTGCAAATATGTAAGGAAAGGAGACAATCTGCATGAGAGGTCAAGTCGTGTTATGGGGGAGTAATAAGAAAAAGTATTTACAATTCGTCGTCTGCTGAGTTAGCCCAGAAAGTGGCAAGGCCAAAAAATAGCTGCGACCGACTATGATTTTTTGTGCCGACCCTGCAATTTGTATTGCCATCCAGAAAAAAAAATTACCTACCGACCTTGATAGTTTTTAGCACTTTTAATACAAAAATCATAAAACTGTCAATATAGCTAAGCTAATACTTGAAACCCTGTTCTTTTGCTTCCTTGATGCTTTTAACCTCGTTATTTGAATGCTTTATGGTAATATAGTTAAAATTTATCTTTTTCCATCGAATAAAATTTTGACCAAAAACTAAAATGTTTTTGTGACCTGCCGACCCATACCCATTTCGGTAATTTATTGGAAACACAGCGATGTTTAGGCCTAAGGATTAACTGAAGTATCCACTGTTATTGTGAATTAGTAAGCCAAATTTTAAGTCTCTGTAAAATTCAGAACAGAATCAGATTCCTTCCGGCATATCGAAAGAAAGAACATTTTCACCAATTAGGGTTCGTGGGCAAACCTTTATCAAATTCTCCACGACCTCGGCTGGCTGTTATGACCTGTGCCTTCATGTGCCCTTTCTATTTGGGGTGGCTGGATATAAATAGAATCGATCATTATTATTAAGCCAATTCTTAGTTCAAGAGATACATGTTTCACAGATACACACAAGAAACCGTCGACACTCGCAGCTCCCCCACCAAAAGTAGAAGTACTACATCCTCCTTCATGTGTAGTGGAGAGCATACATGAAACTTTAAATTTAACAATTTGCAAGAATTTTCGTGACAATGTTGATTTAAATGAAAATACTGGTGCTGAATGGAATTTCGATCACACTATGCCCCTTTTTAACTACCTATCACCTTTTTAACTACCGATCAGAAACGTTTGCTGGAGAAATAGTGCTGCTATCACACAGACCGCGAATCCCCACGAATTGATCAATTTTAGGATTTGTGAGGATGTGTTGATTATTTTTTAAACATTCTGGTTCAGTTTGTGACGCTTTACGATTCAGACATGATACAGGTACGATAGTGTTACAAATAGTCGTGGGAGTCGACCAGATTCGGCTGAAATCGCACGAATATTGTCAAGAATTCACACCGATCTGCAAGAATTTATATAAAATACAGTATGAACGTCAATATTCGGTTACGAATCCGTTACGAAAACGCACAATGCATGTACGAAACCGGTACGAAAAAAAAAATGAATTCTTGACTATTCTTGACAATTCATGAGATATGTATAAACAGGCCCTCATCAGCTCCAAAATGAATCATTACGAAAAATACGCCTATACAAATATATTGAAAACTTTATCGCCGAAAAACGAAACGTTTAAGATGAAAAATTGTATTTTTTTTTCTTCTTTTTGCTCAAAATATAGATTCTGGGTACTCGTAAGAATCGCCTCATCGAGGCGGTCCTAACGAGTACCCACAATCTATATTTTAGAGCAGAAATAAGAAAAATAAGAATTACCCTGTAAACCCCAGTTTTACCATATAAAAGTGGGGTTCAACGGGGTCAAAATTATATAGGCGTGTTTTCGTGATGAAGAATTCACAACGATTTGCAAGAATCTATATTTATACCGCAATCAGGCATTCTAGTAACCTAATAAAGGGGGTCGAATAAATGCACGCTATAATCGGTAGTGACCTATAATACCTTCTACTGACCTACAATACGTCTAGTGACCGTTTATAGATCGGACCTACTTTTCAGGTCACTAATTTTCAAGTGTAAACAATAACATGCAACCTTTCATACATTGGAAAACAACGAAACTACAAGTTAAAATCTTTGCAATATTTATTTGAACAAATTTTCAGAAATTTCAGCTAAATTCTTACCTTCTCGACCTTTCCTGGTTTGAATAGCCCGTTGGAATAACTGCGCACTGCTACTGCAGTTGCGTCTCAACCTCGAAAATAATTTCTAAAGCTAAAATAAACTATTTATTTGCAGATTTCCATACAGAATGTAAAGCGCTGAGAAACTTTTATTCGAGCGTCCATGTTGTTTCCTACGTCTTTGTGGCGCGGTGACGTCAGAAACTTTGCACTCGTTGACGTCACATTATACTACGTGTGCGCGCCATGGCACTAAATGTCGTTTAACATGCCACACTGTCTGCTGTCTTTTTTGCTTAAAATTGTTAAATTATTGCAAAAACCCTTGATTGTTTTGAATTGCGGTATAAACTAAATACATGATTAGTGTCTGTAATAATAAAATGGAAGAGTCTATTTGCAGTCAACTGCAAATAGCCAAAAAACGTTAAAATGGCTATTTGCAGTCAACTGCAAATAGCCAAAAAACGTTGAAATGGCTATTTGCAGTCAACTGCAAATAGCCAGAAAACGTTAAAATGGCTATTTGCAGTCAACTGCAGATAGCCAAAAAACGTTAAAAATGGCTATTTGCAGTCAACTGCAAATAGCCGAAAAACGTTAAAATGGCTATTTGCAGTCATTTTATATTCCTGCCATTTACACGTGCGCCCATCGAAATTCAGATCAGTCTGCGTATCCGCGCTGTCTATTCATAGTCTTCGTTGTGTGCTCTTCGCATCAGGTTAACAAGTCCATGAAATTATGGCTCCTCTAAACCCCACTTTATATAGAGAAAAGCCGGGTTTAAGGGGTAATTAATACCATTCCTTATTTTGGTGCAAACACATAGATTGCGGGTACACGTTAGAACCGCCTCATTGAGTCTGTTCTAACGAGTACATTCAATCTATGTTTAGACTAGAAATAAAGAAAATATTCATCATCTTCATTCAAATAAGAGGGCCGTGATGGCCCTGGATCGCTCAGCTGATCCTTATGGCAGGTAATATAAGGTAGAGTGGACGGTTTGAACAATGTTTGGCTGACAGTGGCCCAAGGAACATTTCATTCTCTGAGCAAGGTTGATGATGATTAGAATAAAATTGCGGCCTCTAGAGTGTTAACAAAGTTTTTCTATGATTTGACATACTGACCTACCTTTGACCCACATGACCCATATTCGAACATAACCTAGATATTGTCGAGACGATCATTCTGAGAAAGGTTGATGATGAGTGGACAAAAAGTGTGACCTCTAGAGTGTTAACAAGGTTTTTCTATTATTTGACCTACTGACCTACTTTTTGACCCGACATGACCCATATTCGAACTTGACCTAGATATTATTATGATGATCATTCTGGGCAAGTCGAATGATATTTGGACCAAAACTGTGGCCTCTAGAGTGTTAAACAGGTTTTTTCTATGATTTGATCTACTGACCTACTTTTGGGTCCAACAGGGCCCATATTCGAACCTAACCTAGATATTGTTATGATGATCATTCTGAGCAAGACCGATGATGATTGGAGCAAATAGCCACTCCGTAATAAAATATAATCGGTTCGCCGCGACAATTTTATAGGGGCTCGCTAAAGCTCGCCCCTATAAAATTGTCTGAGGGTCACCGATTATATTTTATTATTAAAGACACTAACCATGTATTTACTATATATAATACAGTATGAACGTCAGTAATCGGTAACGAATCCGTTACGAATACGCACAATGCATGTACGAAACCGGTACGAAAAAAAAAACCAAATGAATTCTTGACTATTATTGACTATTCTTGACAATTATTCGTGAAATATGTATTAACAGGCCCTCACACCTACTTTGGCATCAGCTCCAAAATGAATCGTTACTAAAACACGCCAATACATTGTAAATTAACCGCCGAAAAAAATGAAAATTTTAAGATGAAAATTGTGATATTTCTCTTATTTCCGCTCAAAATATAGATTGTGGGTACTCGTTAGAACCGCCTCATCGAGGCGGTTCTAACGAGTACACACTATCTATATTTTAGAGCAGAAATAAGAAAAATAGGGTTTACCCCTGTAAACCCAAGTTTTACTATGTAAGAGTGGGGTTCAAAGGGGTCAGAACTATGTAGGCGTGTTTCGTGATGGTTCAACGTGGATCTTCCAAAGGTAGACGTGTGGCAGACAATAGTTTCTGAAACTGGCTTACAGATTGCGATTCTTTCTGGACAGCCAAGAACAAGGACCTGGTGTGATGTAGCTATTTGTGGCTCCACAACTCAGGCACCCAAAACAGACAAACGTTACAAATTCACGGATCCCAGAATGCCTTCGAATCGACTATGATCGAGTTACGACACTACGAATTTGTTACGAATTAACTACGATTTTTTAAATCGGGAGTTCGTGGCAAAAATTTTAAAAAGCCCATAACATTTGCCACGAATAACCGATTTCATAAGCATTGCTAGAACTGACTTCGAATATTTACGAATCAGTTACGGACTTCGCGAATCGATTACGATCCAGTTACTTATCATAAAATTTATCAATTCGTGGCCGCGGCGATTCGTTGATTTCGTGGTCTGTATGGAATAGGGGCATAAGAGATAAACCTCTGTCAAACTGGATTAGTTAGTTCGTCATAAACGGATGTGTGCGCATTCTTATTCACACATACTCATGTCGACCGTCTGTGTTGACAGAGAATTTTGACTATAAAATGATATTTATTAGCGGAGGTTTTTGCTTAGAAGATTTATGGAGCTCTAGTTAAAGCGGTGATGTATTACCAGTGAAGAACAGTATATATAGAGTAAGATCTGTCACTTTTTGTCTTACAGTGCCATGTACATTGACCTTTCGGATGAAATGTCGTTTATATTTTGTCATAAGTATGGCTTTTCATCTTCAAAGGTTAGTTTTGAATTGAATAAGTAGTAGTAAGAAGTAGTAAGAGAAGATAAAGTAGTAAAAGTAACAGCAGCAGCAGCAGCAGCAGCAGGAGCAGGAGCAGTAGTAGTAGTAGTAGTAGTAGTAGTAGTAGTAGTAGTAGTAGTAGTAGTAGTAGTAGTAGCAATCGTATACTTGTAGCAAAATAAGGAGGAGCATGGGAAAGAAGAACAAGAAGAATAAGAAGAATAAAGAGACGTAGAAGCAGAAGAATTTGCTTCCATACTCAATAAAAAAGAAAAAGGGCTCACTACTTAACAAGCGCGGGGGAGCAAGAAGGGGGGGGGGGGGGGAGAAGAGTCGAAAAAGAGCATTTATTAGCCGTCGTCGTCGTTGTCGTCGTGTTATTATTATTATTATTATTATTATA
Source organism: Lucinisca nassula (assembly GCA_963580285.1). Taxonomy (NCBI): domain Eukaryota; kingdom Metazoa; phylum Mollusca; class Bivalvia; order Lucinida; family Lucinidae; genus Lucinisca; species Lucinisca nassula. The sequence goes on from OY757018.1 coordinate 113,467,733, forward strand.
AAGGGCACTTCCGGCTCAATTAACCCTTGGCCTGCTGAATAAATTTATTTTGCCGCACCATTCCTGACTTTCAAAATATCGGGTGCAATTTATTCATTTATTTATTAAATCTCAAATTTAATGACAAACAAAATGTTTGTAGAAGCCTCAGTGATGCAGTGGTTACACTACTCGCCTTGTAAACCAGGGGTCGCAGGATCGATCCCGGGCTTCTCCAGACTTTCGGATGAGTCTTTAAACCGAGGTCCCGTCTCCATATGACCTTAGCTGTTGGTGGGACGTAAAACTCAAACACTCACTCACTCACTCACAAAATGTTTGCAAAGATATGATGTATCCTGGTTCAAGAGAACACGGGTTAAAAATAACAATGATGCAGTTGAAATAAATCAAAAACACACGCAGTCGAACTTCAATGGCTCGAACCCCTTTGGGACCACGAAAATCTGTTCGAGACAGAGGTAGTTCGAGCCACTGAGGGTGACTGCCAGGAGCATAACGTGGTTAACTGTGGGACATCTTTTCGACGATCTATAATACAAATGAAATGTATGCTGTGTGAACTCATTATAATCGCCTCATCAAATCGCCTCATCGAGGCGATTCTAATGAGTACACACAGCATACATTGCACACAGCATACATTGCACACAGCATACATTGACAAGATAAAAGTCAAAAGTCTAAATTATCCCCCACTATTTCTTATGAAGAGGAATTCCTTAGGGACTTAACATGTTCGACTCAGCCGTGGTATACGAGCCATTAGTGTTCGAACCATCGAAGTTCTCTGATGGGAGTCTTTGGTGTCTCTGATGGGAGATGTGGGTTGATTGTATCGATTCCTGATCATTGCCTCCACTTCTATTCAAATGTAGTAGGTCATAATAATTGAAAATTAGAAAACACAACTTCGAGATATTTCTGCAGTTTTACCACAAGGAAACTTATGATATCCTGTTTGAATCCCTATACATCGTCAGACCAGAAAACGGTCTAAACAAAATTAGTGTAAACCGTGACAGAGGTAAGGGCGAGGATTATGGCCATGTAAAATCGATTTAAGCCCCCCCCCCCCCACCCCCCGCCAGTGGAATTATTTTCACTGACCGTTTCAAGGCGGTTCTTCTGTGGCGGTGTATTTATGTTGTTGTTTGTTACTTACTGTGTGTATCACTTGTGTCTTTTTTATTTTGGATGGCCATTTGGCCATTTTGTGGGAAAGTAACTGTCCTTATGGCCTTCCTTTGTTTAGGTTACCATTATGGTCTGGTCGCTTCATGTTTGTGTTTCTTTCCCTTTGGTGTCTTTGATGGGTGGAGTAAGTTAATTGTATCGATTCCTGATCTTTGTTACTTCTACTTTGCTTATCTTATCAAAGCACTGACAGTCCTGGTAGGAAATTGTATCTCTGTGTCTATGCCGGAAAAATGGCCGTGAACGTGGGCTGTTTCTTATAATCAACCTGAATAAAATCCTTGTATTTTAAGGAAAATGTGAAGATCCTTATCAGTCGTCGCGTAGTGTAGCGTCTGATCTGAGTCCATTGTATTTGAAATGTCGTTTTTACCGAATGAATATATATGGGTTTACTAATATTCAAATCTCATTGTCCGTACTTGAGGGCGCGGGGGGGGGGGGGGGGGGGGGGGTAGTGGGGGTGGGAAGAGAAGAAGGGCTTCATCTTTATCGCGCTCCGTTTATTAAACAATATGCAACAGTTTATTAAACCGTAGACAAAGTCTCTTATTTGCGCGTGGTTTGTTTTTCTTTCGGGGGTGAGGGATGGAAGGAGTGGCGGAGGTGTCGTGTATCATACGTCACCGGGGCGTTCAATTGATATCGGCGTTCAGTTGGGTAGGTCCTTCTATCCTTGTAGCATACAGGCAAGGGTAATGGGGGAATGTTTTTACTCCTTCCATTTCTTCTCTTTCATCCATTTTTATGTTATGCCCCCCCCCCCCCCCCCGGCGCCCGTCCGTCTGTAAACTTCTCGTTTCCGGATAACTCCTCCTACAGTTTACGTCTGATCAAGCTGAAACTTCATACATAGTTAGACCATGATGTGGGGCAGCGCGTATTGTTTCGAGGTTACGGTCCATCTATACTTAATAGAGTTATGCCCCTTTGAAATGTTTTGTAAACTTTTCGTTTCCGGATAACTTCTCATATAGTTTACATCCGATCAAGCTGAAACTTAATATGTAGTTAAACCATGGTGTGGGGCAGCGCATATTGTTTCGAGGTTACGGTCCACCAAGTAGTTATAGAGTTTTGCCCCTTTGAATTTTTGTATACTTTTCGTTTCCGGATAACTCCACCCACAGTTTACACCCGATCAAGCTGAAACTTCATCCATAGTTAGACAATGACGTGGGGCAGCGCATATTGTTTCGAGGTTATGGTCCACCAAATAATTATAGAGTTATGCCCCTTTGAATTTTTGGTAACTTTTCGTTTCCGGATAACTCCTCCTTCAGGTTACATCCGATCAAGCTGAAGCTTCATCCATAGTTAGACCATGATGTGGGGCAGCGCATATTGTTTCGAGGTTATGGTCCACCAAATAATAATTGAGAAATGCCCCTTTGAAATGTTTTTGTAAACTTTCATTTACGGATGACTCCTCCTATTATTTACATCCGATTAAGCTGAAACTTCATATATAATTAGACCATGATGTGGGGCAGCGCATATTATTTCGAGGTTATTGTCCACGAAATAATAATAGAGTTATGCCCCTTTGAAGAATTATCTAAACATTTTGTTTCCGGATAACTCCTTCTACATTTTAGATCCGATGATGTTGAAACTTTACATACAGTAAGACCATGATATGGAACAGTGCATATTATTTTGAGATTACGGTCTGCCAAATATTACCAGAGTTATGCATCCCCGCCCATCGGGGCCTGGAGAAACAAATTGGGCTGCACGGTGCTTCCGCGCAGAGATGAAACCGTCCGAACTTGAGTACTGGTAAACAGCTTAGGTCTGAGCCTGCCCAGGAAAAGTGACGCGAGTCGTACCGCTCCTTGAAACCCCAGCGGTTTCTATGGCGGTAGGGCTTGAGATGTCATTTCATCGCAATGGCGGGTAAAATGCCCACAAAAACGGAAGCAACGTGGCCAAAATGACCTTAATAGTGTTGATTGGGACGTTAAACCTCAACTAAAAAAATACCAGTTATTTTTTTTATTTCGGTTTTACGGCCCTTTCAAGATTATTTCACTCATATCGAGCCGATCGTTAATCAGAGGTGAGCAGAAACCGGAGTGCCCGGAGAAAAAACATCTGACCTTCCGTTGCAGAACCTGACGTCTCACATGTGACCCGAGCGAGGCTCGAACATTTACCAGTTATACCCCTTTCACAGAATTTTCTAAACATTCCGTTTCCAGATAACTCCTCTTACGTTTTACATATGATGAAGCTGAAACTTTACCGATAGTAAGACCATGATGTGGAACAGTGCATATTATTTTGAGGTCACCAAATATTACCCGAGTTATTCCCATTCGCATATTTTACTAAACATATTTTGTTTCTGGATAATGCCTCCCACATGAAACTGAAACTTTACGTATAGTTAGACTATGATGTGGAGCAGCGCATATTATTTCAAGGTTACAGTCCACCACTTATTGCCAGAGTTATGCCTATATTATTTTGAGGTTGCGTTCCACCAACTATTACCGACCATGAAAATGTGTTGGAGACAGGTAGTTTGATTCATTGAGGGTTATTAATAGTGCCAGGTAAGAATAATTGGAGCACTTATTGTTCCTTGGTTACATTACACAAACCCAAACTTGTACAACAGTCAGTACATATTTGCTCCATCTTACTAATTGCCACGGGCATATAATGCCCCGCTTGAGGAGTTCTTGTTCTCTTTCTTCTATGCCCCCTCCTTCATCTCTTTCATTTCTTCCTTCCCATAGGAGAAGACACAAAATGATACCAAAAAGCAACGAGTCAAAACCGCTATGGAAAAAGGCAGCACACAAGGTTTTAAAAGATTCACGCCCCGTAAAGGTGTTTGCATTACCCCTGAAGAGTGGGCTTTATTAACCCTCACACCAGTCATAACAATTTGCGTCTGCTTTGATGTCTGCTGGTTACATTAAAAGTCATTGCTGCAAACAGTTTGGCCCCAGATCAGACTGCTCCTCTAGGAGAAGTCTGATCAGGGCCCATACTGTTTGTATACAAAATTATGTATGTTTGTTTTGTTTGTTTGATTTAAGGTTTACCGTCCCCGTCAACACTATAAAGGTCATTTAGAGACGCTGCTTCCAATTTTGTGGGACTTTTACCAGACATTGAGATTAAATGACATCTTAAGCCCTGCCGCCCAATGAAACCATTATTGATAAGTTTGCAAGAATTTGCAGCAAACGACATAAAGGGACGACATTTTCAGATGCAGTTTTTGTTGGCGTCTTAAAGGTTAATGTAGATACTACCTTTTGTTATTATCCATGCATAAGAATGGCATTTCCCTGTCAATATTTTGTATAATATCTAGTTTAAGGAGTCGAAATATAGTTAGTGTTTTATTCCGATAACTTTCTGACATTCCGTGGAAGCATTTGGTACTCTGGGATAACCTTGCAACTTACTTCAAAGAAACGCGTGTCTCATGAACAATATGCAGACCTTTTCTTTTCACCCTGAGTGATAAAAATAGAAAACAGAAGTCAGTTATACATTTGAGGCTCATGTTCGCGTGTGAGATTCTCACAGAAAATAGGTGCGATTGAGACTCATTCGATTAGCTATTTGATAAACTAAACGAACCTTCTTACGCCTTTCATCATAGACTTCGGAACAATTGCGTCACAAGTATTGTGATAAAGAACAGATGAAGTCGTCTGCTCAGCGAGAACAAATTTTTAACATAGGTAGGGCGTCATTTAGTGAGCCTGTCCCAATTTTTTAAAGCCTTTTATGGTTCTGGTCGTTCGTTTGTCTGTGCGTGCCTGTTTTTCATCACTTTGCATAGAGTAGAATGTCTTTATTAAGACCACCTTTGGGACTGCCTTATCTAAGTATTCAAGACTGTTTATGTGTGTATGACTTGTCAGCATGATGCCTTTATTTAAACCACAGCTCGGACTCTCGTGCAAGTATGTTTGTCATCATTCTGTATACAGTATAATACCTTTATTAAAGGCATTTATTCTTGTATCAGTAGGACACACCGTGTGTTCATAACTGTTTTATTGCCCCCTGGGCTATACTGTCTATAGCAGATCAAAGGCGGTCCTTAATAGGGTAATAGGTAGCTCTTGTTGAATCCCCTGACTGAGGCACTAAAGGGGAATATCAATAATGTACACATTAGTCAACAGTTAGTGAATTATTGATTTTCCCCAGGGAGACCCCTTACCTGTTGAAGACAGAGGTCTTCACTTCAGTCAGCACTGAGGGCTACATATAATATTATGTAATGAAATGATAGTCCTCAATAATCAAGAATAAATGCCTTTAAGGACACATATAAAGACCACATTTGAACACTCCCATAGGTTTTTGTTACTTATGGACATTGGGTGAAGAAACAAAAACAAAACAAAACAAAACAAACATAAAAAAAAAAAAAAAAATTAGTCTCAATTTTAACTGGTCTTAATAGCCCCCCCCCCCCCCCATCGGGGCTTGGAAAAATAGATTGGGCTGCATTCTGCTTCCGCGCAGAGTTAAAACCGTCCGAACATGAATACTGGTATAAACCGCTGTGAAGGTCTTAGCATGCTCCGACAAAGTGGGTTGAGTCGGACCGTCTTTTTAATCTTAGCGGTTCCTTTGGGCGATAGAGCTTGAGATGTCATTTCACCTCATTGGTGGGTAAAAGTCCCTCAAAATTGGAAGCAACGTCTTCAAAATTACATAAATAGCGTTGAAGTGGACGCCAAACATAGCTCAAGCAAACAAACAAAATTAAAGACTGTGTATGGCTTAACATCGTTTTGTATACAGTAGAATGCCTATGTTAAGACCACCTTTGGGGCTATTCAAAAGTGGTCTAAAAGGCCATTTTTGAACAGTCCCAAAGGTTGTCTATTACTAATGGACAGTGGGTGTAGAAACACAAAGAAATAGGCAGCCCAAGGACAACGATCGCTGACCTGAGTCACTGATACCTACATTCATATTTTACCTTTTCCGATTCAAAAGTTGAAGGGATGCTATTTGCCGTAAAATAGGTCAAGTTAATTTTGGTAATCACTTTAAGTAATTTGGTGCGGCTGAGGCACTTGATACGGCATACTTAGTTTCATGGCAATCGGACAAGAGGTACTGTAGAAATAAGATCTCTGATGGGAGCTGTGGGTTAATTGTATCGATTCCTGATCAGTGCCTCCACTTCTACTTATACCATATACGGGTGTGGCAACTGTCTTGGGCATGTGACATGGACCATTAAAAAATTACTCTTTCCCACTTGGCTGGAAGCTGCACATAAAATTTAATGGAGTTTAGCCCAGCATTTTAGAGATTTAGTCCTTTAAAATGCTGATGGACACATACTCCTAGTGACGTTATGCCAAAGTCACTGAATGACGTTGACCTTTGACATGCAAAGAGGCTCATATAAACTACAATTGGTTTGCAAGAATGCACTGGTTTACCTTTTTCTCAATCAAACATCTAAGGGAACGAATTTGACCTTGATATAAAATAGGGCAAGGTCAACCCAGAAGCATCATTTATATATCTTAGATGTTCTTCAGCAGATTAGTTATAAATGTTTCTACCATATTATGTTTTTGGCATGGCTACCATCTTTGTCAAGAGACCAGGACTAATTATATAAACTTTTGTTTCCGTGAGGCATTGGTATTCAAAATAAAAGCGGACTCCCACTGGCCCTGTGGTTTCTGAGAAGATGTTTGAACATTTGATGGAAATTCAAATTCAGTAAAGTGACCTTCTAGTGACTGTTTGCAAAGTTTCAAGGTCACTGGAGAAGATACGTTGAAAGCTTTTACCATAGTGGGCATGGCGGCAATCTTGGTCATGTGACCAGGACCAATAATATAAACTTTAGTTCCCGTGAGGTGTAGAGGCTCTAAATACAATCTAACTTTGTGGGGCTTTGTGGTTTCTGAGGATGTGATGTTTGAAATTCTGATGAACATTCAGTCCTAGTGACCTTAAACCAAGGTCACTGAATGACCTTGACCTTTGACATTCACAGTGGTTCATATAGACCTACTTTCATTTCTTAAACGTCACTTGTTTTGGATAAAACGCTGTTTAATCATTTTCCAATTCAAACGCCTGGGGGACCAAATTGGACCTTGCCTTAAAATAGGTCAAGGTCAACATAGAATCATCATTCATATAAATTTCCCAGGGCTTAAATCCGTTGTGCTGTCTTCCAAGCTTTAAAGGCATTTATTCTTGTAAGGTAGGACACACCGTGTGCTCATAATTGTTTTAATGCCCCCTGTGATGTACTCTCTGTAGCAGATCAAAGGCAGTCCGTTATAAGGTGATTAGTAGCTCTTGGTGAATCCCTGACTGAGGCACTTAAGAGGAAAATCAATAAGGTACACTCTAGTCAACAGTTAGTAAACTATTGATTTTTCCCCAAGAGGCCCCTTACCTGTTGAAGACAGAGCACTTCTCTTCAGTCAGCACTGAGGGCTATATAATATTATGTAATGCAATGATGGTCCTCAATAAACGAGAATAAATGCCATTAAGATTATCCGACTTACGGTTCTGGAGAAGAAGTTTTTAAAGGTTTTTTTTTTACCATATATGGGCATGGCGGCCATCGTGGTCATGTGACCAGAACCAATTATATAAACTTTACTTCCCTTAAGGCATTTATCTTCAATATAAAATTTGAATTCCTTGGCCTAGTTGTTTCTGAGAAACAGATGTTTGAAATTGTGAATTGACGACGTACAACGGAGAATTTATAAACTATATGAGCTCGCTTAAAAGTCAAATATTTTAGAAGAATACAGTCTTAACTTTAACTGGTTTTAATTAATAGCAGAATTATTTTGATACTGTGTACTACGGACAGACTTGAATTAAAGCATATTTCTTTCGTTCTATTTCCATCGTATCGATATGGCAAAATGAGTGTTGATACCACTGTATACTCTATACCACAAACGAATGTGTCATCACGGACCTAAAATGCCATTAAGCTATTTTTAGTAACCTTAATTCTAGGGAGTTTGCTGAACTTGTGGTATGAATTATTTATGTTCACAATACATCACGAAAACCCGCCTATATAATTCTGGCCCCCCTTGAATCCTACTTTATATAGTAAAACTCGGGTTTACAAGGGTAAACATTTTTTAAGAAAATTAACAAAATTTTTCATCTGAAATTTTCGTTTTTGCACGGTAAATATTTCAATGTATTTGAATAGGCGTGTTTCGTAATTAATGTGTTTTTAAATTAAATTGTATGTCGTACAGCTTTTTCATATTTCTGAAAAACGAAGTGTTCACCTTTTTGTGCATGCATATTTATGCATTCCGAATATTGAAGACTTAGAGAAAATTAAACGCTTTATTCTTTTGTTCTTTTGATATATTGTTGATTTCCATACTGTTTTTATGGCCTGCATAAATACTGATTCTTTCACTTATGAATGCATTTTTGCGTGCTAGTTTTCATATATTTTGCATTAAGGAAAAATTATTGCCTTGGTTTTTCGATGTTATCAGATTTCATTAATCTACAGGCTGCTAATGTAAAGCCAGACAATGCTTAAATTTGATTCCAAAAATCCATTAAGACAACGATATGAATTTTCATCCCAGTGTATGGATATTTTCGCATGAATGTTTCTTTCGTTACTGCAATTTTATGGTTTCTGAGGTAGACATAACAAGCAAACAGTTAGGGGATAACTGTATTCAAAATTGTCATTTGGGGAAGTAAATCGGTGGATTTCGTTTCATGGCGACGCTTCAGCATAAATACGAAACTCGCCCATTCAAATACATTGTAAATTTTACCTTGCAAAAACGAAAATTTTCAGATGAATTTTTTTTTAATTATCCTCCATTCTTGCATAAATACCTATGCGCATGGCTGTTTCAAGCCATTGTCAAATGAACCAAAAGCCGTGCTCAAACAGTAAAAACCATGTTCAAATCATGAAATTCGCGTGCTGTTTGAAAATGGATTTTGAGCTTTTGACATCACAAGACGGGCCTTCCTTTGTTACCTTACGTTGAGCGACGTTAATTATCGCCCTGCACGTAGCGTATGAGGGTTCTATGATGACGTCAGATGGTTACTGCGTAACAACGTCATTGTGAACAACATTCTGAAATGGCCGCCATGTTGGTTCGCCGGTCGCATTTGAAGAGTTTATTTGGAGGGCCTATCGGAACCGAGGCTCGGCCAAGGTTCTGATTGGCCTGTTAATCCCGAGGGTCACGCCGGAAAGATACTTTTTCTTGCATGCCACAGCATTCTTTTTTTTCAATTTAATGTCCATCATTTACCTCAAAGTCATGCTTAGTGGCCTACAGTTCTTGAGCGAATACATACCACTAACTTAGACCACCAGTAACATACACTTGTACAATATGTTCTAGAAAGGGTCATCCTTTGAAAGTAAGGAATACACCACAGAACTTAAAAATTTGGAGTGCACATGTTTTCTGGGCCAGACTAGCTAGTTTCGGCCATTTCGGCCTTATCAGTGACCCTCAAGTATTTTCAAAATTCCACAATGGAATCAATGATCCCAAAGGACAAGAAAATATAAATTACACTATGGTATAGGGCAGGGAGACCTTTTACGGCCGCCACACATTTCCACACAGCAGCTGTAGTGACATTAAATATGTTCTAGAAAGGGTTATCCTTTGGAAGTCTCATACTTTAATTTTCTTTTTTCTTCTGTCTCTCTTTACCATGAGGTGTTGGTTAATTGTATCGATTCCTGGTCATTGCCGTCACTTCTATGGTAATCTACTATTAAAGAGGGAGCAAAGAGGTGTACATAGTAGCACTGCCAAAATGTTTAGTGATTTTCAGCCTATCGTGTTTGGCCATAACTGCGTTTCATTACGAAAACACACCTATATAAATACATTGTAATCTTTACCACCGAAAAAACGAAAATTTTAGGATGAAAAATTGTGATATTTTTCTTTTTTCTTTTCAATATATAGATTGTAGGTACTCGTTAGAACCGCCTCGATGAGGCGGTTCTAATGAGTACCTACAATCTATATTTTAGAGCAGAAATAAGAAAATAAGGTTTACCCCTGCAAACCCCAGTTTTACCATATAAAAGTGGGGTTCAAGGGGTTCAAAATTATATAGGCGTGTTTTAGTGATGGCGGGTAAAATTATAACTTAGCATTTGTATATACAAGAAAAGACATGACAATTCATCAGTGACTCGATTAACTGCAAGAGTGTCTGTGGAACACTGTGTTGCAGTGTTCTCCACATAGAACTTGGAAAAATATGTCACTCAAGCATGAGCTCAGCAGCATTTTATAAAACCGGCTACTATATATACGTTGTGTGTTAAAGTCTGTTCTTCTACAATGCCTGAGTGTATGAGTCTAAAACAACAGATATTTTTTTCTGTGAATTATTAAAACAACGTAGTAACGACTTGAAAACGTTGGTCATGCCATAAGTCACCCTATGCATTGTTTATTATTATTAACAATACATCACGAAAACAAGCCTATATAATTTTGACTCCCTTGAGCCTCACTTTTAGTAAGTAAAACTGGGGTTAACTGGGGTAAACCTTTTTTTCTTATTTCAGCCCGAAAATATAGACTGTAGGTACTCGTTAGAAACGCATCGATGGGGCGGTTCCAACGAGTACCACCATCTATATTTTGAGCAGAAATAAGAAAAAATATCACAATTTATCATCTAAAAAATTTCGATTTTTCGAAGGTAAAGTTTTCAATGTATTTGTATAGGCGTGTTTTCGTAAGCATATTTATATAATACGAAATTTTCAAACCCGGAACGTGCAGAATGGGATCTACACAATTTCCTTCTTTGTAAATAAAAGTGAAGGCAATGATCAGGAATCCATACAATTACCTCAGATCTCCCATCAGAGACACCAAAGGAAAAAAAACATGAACATGAAGTAACTGGACCTCATAAAAGCATCACTATTTTTACTAGCGGACAGCCGGAAGGACAGTTACATTCCTACAAAACGGTCAAACGGCTATCCAAAATTAAAAGATATAAGCAATACGTACTTGCTAATACAAACTATAACAAATAATATACAACGACAGAAAAACCTCCTTGGAACGGTCACCAAACAGTAGTTACACGGCAATAATCCTCGACCTTGCGGTTCTGCTGTGGTTTAAGACAAATAATTTCCTCAGTCCGCATGAAGGCTCTCTAACTCATCAGTGCTACATCTCCGAGAACATAAAAGTAAAACAACTACAGATATGAGGACTCAACCGCATGAAATAACTGAAATGCTGGAGCAAAAGAAAACCAACAGTTAGACTCCAGTGGACCCGACCAAAGACAGGGCATCAGGTACCAACCGGCATTACGTAAATATAGGATCTTACATGAGTGTTCATGTATTATTGAATTTATTAAACGAGTTGAGGAAAAGGGATAAAATGCGAGGCTTTGCCGAGCATTGTATCTCTTATCCTCAATGAATTTATTAAACGAGTTGAGGAAAAGGGATAAAATGCGAGGCTATGCCGAGCATTTTATCTCTTTTTCTCAACGAGTTTGATAAATTCAATAATACATGAGCACGAATGAAAGATTATATTTATCATATGGCATTTAAAACTCATTTTATTCACGATTGTTTACAAAAATTTCAACATTCCGTCATTAGTAAACGCGACGTCGTTAAGGACGTCGTACATGTAACGTTACGGGACGTATGTAGCTAATTTGCATATTTAATTTACTAGTGGATTATCGAAAATATTACATGGCGTTATTAAACTCTCAGACGCGACGTCATATGATAAAATAAAAAAGTAAGCCTTTGCGCTTGGTCCGTCATAGAATCTGAGGCCCAAACCGCCGACGTGCAATTAAAGAGGAATCAGGGCACGTGACCGAAAGACCATAGTCCACGTTTGAAACTAAGGTGCGAAAAGGGTAACAAACCGTACAATGTGACTGTTGTGTAAGAACCTTTAGTGTACTTTTGAAGCTGGGGCCGAACTGGTAACTAGCCGCTAAATGTATTCGTGCGCGTATCCATAACTGAACAATGTACAGCAAAACATAAAGTGCATAACCTTTACTTACTTGAAAGAATATCTGCAACTTGAACTATTTAAAACCTTATTCACTGCTTCGCATCAAGTTTTAACAACCATTTCCTTGCAACAGAACTATTCATGTCAGAACACCTGAGCATTGCAAGAGCTAAAAACGTGAAAAATGTATATGAATTGTTCCGTGTAATTGTAGGGAACTATAAATAGGTTAGGGTCGAGTCACATTATAAATCGAATCCTAATACCAAATCTCAGCTCACAACGTTTTACATAGTTCCATGAAGTGAATGCTTGTAATTTAACAATGGTGGCCATTTGCATTCTGTGTGGAAATTTCTGTGCAATGCCAATTGTAAATATGCAGACGACCAGAAGAAACTGTATTAATGCGAAGCAAGCCATTTCCATTACGCAAACACGCCTATACAAATACATTGCCACCTTTATCGCCGAAAAAATGAAAATTTTATGATGAAAAATTGTGATATTTTTCTTATTTCTGCTCATAATATCGAGGCGGTTCTAACGAGTATCCACAATCTATATTTTAGAGCAGAAATAAAGAGAATAAGGTATATCCCCGGAAACCCCAATTTTATTATATAAAAGTGGGGTTCAAGGGGGTCAAAATTATATAGGCGTGTTTTCGTGATGTACTTTGAAATTGTAAGCTTTTAACAAGCAAAACCTTATAGCTTTATGAAATATAAAAAATATCCACATTTCATAAAGATATAAGGTTTCGTTTGTTTAAAAGTACATGTAGGTGCAGCTACAGTGAAAATATTCCTTAGAACATGAAAATTAGCTCCCCATCCGCGATCCGTTCTTACTGTATGTATTTTTTCTAGGAATCTTAACCACAACCTGTAGCGGGACCCGCCCATCGGGGCTTGGAGAAATAGTTTGGGCTGAAACCGACCGCACATGAGTACTGGTAAACCGCTTAGAGGCTCTAAGCCTTCCCAGGTAAAGTGGTGAGAGTCGGACCGTCCATGTATATAAACCCTACAGTATTGGTTTCATTGGGCCGTCATTTCATCTCAATGTCCGGTAAAAGCCCCACAAAATTGGAAGCAACGTCTCCAAAATGACCTAAATAGTGTTGACGGGGACGTAAAACCTCAAATCAAACAAAAATCAAACAAAACAGCCTATAACAATTATTAACTGAAATTTTATTATCCCTTTTAAACGCTTTACAAAGATATGTTGGTTTAAACTTTATTTCGGTTGCTTCAAATACAGCATTATGTATATATCCTTTCCACTACCATAGCGTATTTTTGCGTAATTGCTGCCAAAAACTTTTTGAACGACCCTCATTCTTTCCCATATTCAACCATACTTTTGATAAGGGTGTTTTTGAATAGGGTATTCCAACAACTGTTTGCAACATGCATATCAATCCTCTAAGAGATACTGGAACAGGACCAGAGGCTTCCAAACCTGGCAAAAAGTCGAAACAATTAGCCTCTGAAATTGCCATTCTGCCCCATGTTCTTTGAGACGGTGTGCTGTCTGTACGAAACAAGTGCGGCCAAAACAAAGACATGTCGAGAATAGGTACAAAAGAGTGAAACGTACATAAGGTAAAATGATAGAAAACGAGAGGAAAATTAGGTTGAGAAAAACGCAAAAAAAAAAAAAAAAAAGAAGTCCGTGAGCATGTTTTAGCATAGCGTGACCCCTGCGCCATGACCTATGACGTCATCAGAAAGTTTGTTTTCACATACCGAACAGTACATTTTGTCTTCTATTGAAAACGGGCTAGACAAGACTAAATGAACCAAAAGATCGGGTTCTAGGGCGAAATGTTCTCCCCTACCCCCATTTTAGTCATGGTTTCAAAAATGCCCGGCAGTCCTAAGGATATACAATAATACTATAAGAATCTTATACGGGTGTGAGTGGGGGATTGAAAATCCGTCCCAAGGGACACTGTCCGGCATCACGAGGCTTGCCGGACAGTGATCCCGAGGGACGGATTTTTCTATCCGCCCCTCAAACCCATATAGGATTCTTTTTCTTGCATACCTTCATTTCTTTGCGCGGATTGTTAATGCTGCAGTCACTTCGAGTACCGACGTCCGCCATATTGTGATGACACTACAGGAATGTTTAGTGACGTCACTTAACGTGCATGACGTCAACCTTAACGACGGCACATACGAGGTCGTATTCAACCAGTGCTTTTATCAAACACGCGGGCATATTCGATTTTGGGTCGGAACACCAGGGTCAGAACATAAATTTTCCCAGGGTAAAATCACGGATTTCCTTGTCTGGTGTGCAAGAATATAAGAATCTTATATGGGTGGGAGGGGTGGATGGAAAAATCCGTTCCAAGGGTCACGGTCCGGCATCACAAGGCTTGCCGAGTGATGCCGGACAGTGATCCCGAGGGACAATTTTTTCTATTCACCCATATAAGATTCTTTTTCTTGCATACCATCCATTTCTTAGAGCAGCTTTTTAATGCTGCAGTCCCTTCGGTTACAGACGTCCGCCATACAGGAATGTCTAGTGACGTCACGTAACTTGCTGTGACGTCAACCTAACGACGGCGCATACGAGGTAGTATTCAACCAGTGCATTTATCAAACACGCGATTATAATCGATTTTGGGTCGGAACACCAGGGTCAGAACATAAATTTCTATCCCAGGGTAAAGTCGCTGATTTCCTTGTCTGGTGTGCAAGTTTATATTTTCCAGGATCTGACAGTAAGCTTATCTGAAAGTCATCTCCTGGTAAAATGAAAATTTGTTCAAGATAGGGGTAGTTGGAATTACTGAAGTTTACTCATATTGCCAGAGCATGAGGCATAGTGCGATCACTTCAGTAAGGATATCTTTATGATCTTCTATTAAATAAAAGGTATGTTGTGTGTACTCATTAGAATCGCTTCCTGAAGCGATTCTAATCAGAACATACAGCATACCTTTTCAAGATAAAATTAGAAAAAAATCCGCATAGTATCCTAAATACAGTAGAACTTCGATGGCTCGAACACCGATGGCTCGTTTACCATGGCTGAGTCGTTCCCGTTCTTGAGCCCCTAGGAAATTCCTCTACATAAGGAACAGTGGGTGATAATTTAGGAGATTTTAGTCTTTTATCTTGCAAATGTATGCTGTGTGTACTCATTAGAGTCGCCTCAGTGAGGCGATTCTAATGAATACACACAGCATACATTTTTATTTGCATACATTTTTATTCTAGAACACCTAAAATATGCCTCAAAGTATATCGTTATGCCTCCTAACAGTAACCCTCAGTGGCTCGAACTACCCCTGTCTCGAACAGATTTTCGAGGTCCCATAGGTGTTCGAGCGATTGAAGTTCGATTGTATATTGAAGCCTCCGTGGTGCAGTGGTAACGCTACTCGCCTTGTAAACCAGGGATCGCAGGATCGATCCCGGGCTTCTCCAGACTTTCGGATGAGTCTTTAATTCGAGGTCCCGTCTCCGTATGACCTTAGCTGTTGGTGGGACGTAAAACTAAAACTCACTCACTCGACTGTATATTGGTAGCTGGAGCTTTGGATAATATTATCAATTGTTTTCATAACTAGTTTAAGTTAGTCGTGGTAAACGAACTATCCGTGTTCGAGTTATCGAAGTTTCAGAGTAAACCGCCTCTCTTTCGCGCGCGTGAAAACACCAGGAATGTGTGTTCGAGAGCGATTCAATAAGCTTGAAGCTTTCATCGCAATCGCACTAAAACAATCAGCTATTTTCGAAATCAATTTTGAAGAAAACACAATCTGTCACCCCTGAATTTTGAAATGGACTCCTGCTATATATATATATAAAATGAAAATTTCCATTTGGTGCATAAAAGGGTTAACAGTACCTGACAGTACCTACGAGTACATAGGACGTAGTATTAACACGACTGCGCATCGGCCATACTAGAGTTACTCATTCTTATATTTTTAATGGTGATGATCAGCCTTCTTGTGTAGGTTGTGATCAGCCATTCACTGTGAAACATATCTTAATTGACTGTGTTGACTTTTCACCCTCACGTATTTTATATTTCAAAGCTGACACTTTGCAACAACTGTTTCGAGATGTACCTGTTGATAACATTATTTTATTCTTAAAAGAAATTGGTCTTTTTCATAAGATTTAACTGTTTCAGGTTTTTATACATTATCATTCTGACTTGTTACTTTTAATATCATCATAATTATTCATGCCGTTTAACCGTTAACCGACTGACGCTTATGACCCACCAGGAGGGTTGACGCGTCGTTAAACAAGAAATCATCATCATCATCATCCTACGAGTACAGTACCCGCATTTACAGTTATAGTTACTCATTGGGAGTCTCCAAGAGTTATCGTAGCTTGAGTATAAAAATACGCTAGCGAATTTATGAATGCACGCGTATTTTACAACAATGCTCATTATTTGGTGCTCGAGTAGTTTTATCGTTTGTGGAAATTTCTATGCACTGTAAACTGTAAAATATGAATAATACGAAGAGGAGAAACGGTACTAGTGCGAACGAAAAACAGTCAAACCAGCCGTTATGCAACGATATGGCAAGCTATATTATCGATATTTCAATAAACTTATAAAGGTTTCCATTGTTGCAAAGAAGGTGCGGCAACATGGGAAATACATTGTACATTGGAAAATAGCACCCCGATGATTCTGCTCTTATTTTAAATTTATTTGTGCCAGGAATGTTACACACGTTTTGAACCGCTTTACTAACGTGCATTAGGATCTTTTTTGTTTACGGCCCTTTCTAGATTATTACACTTATTTCGAGCCGAACGTTAATCAATGGTGGGCGAAAACCGAGTACCCTGATTAAACTTCAAGGATATTTTTTAATCCTTGTTACAGAACTTGGCAGCAATAAGATTATAACCAGTTAAGGTTTAAACCATTAACGAAATTATTGTACTAACGATGCTTTGAACATATAGGCCGTGATAAAGAAGCTGGAACTGAAAGTTGGATATACACAAAAAACTGTGGCTTCGCCAAAATACTGTTTGAGAATATTTGTTCCTGTAGTTATGACTGCAAAACTAGGAAATTTGTTTTGTTTGTCTGTTTTGAGGTTTAACGTCCCCGTCAACACTGTATAGGTCATTTTGGAGACGTTGCTTCCAATTTTGTGGGACTTTTATTCGACATTGAGATGAAATGACTTCTCAAGCCCTGCCGCCCAATTTAACCAATAGGGTTTACAAGCATGGACGGTCCGACTCACACAACTTTACCAGGACAGGCTTAGATCTCTAAGCGGTTTACCAGTATTCGTGTGCGGCCGGTTTCAGCTCTGCGTGGAAGCATCATGCAGCCCATCTATTTCTTCAAGTCCCGATGGGCGTGGGCGGTGGATACTGTTTGAGAATATTGGCTCGTGTAGTTATGACTGCAAAACAAGGAAATAGTAATAATAAATTATAAATGTTGCAAGTACTAGAATTCTTACAAACAATGAAGCTTTTAGCCTTTCGGGTCCGCAGAAATGTTGTTAATGTATCTTGACAGCATCTATAAACATCCAGTAGATAGGGACAAGATAACTCCACAAAGACCAACAAAAAGCGTTTAAGGGGAGTGAACATACCTTCAGGGGAGGATACTCTTTTTAAAATAGTTTTTGTTTCTCGTGTCAATAGGGGTCTGCTCTTAAGAATTTGCTCCTGAGTAGCAAATTCTTTCCTTAAAGAGTAGACCACGTCTTCTGAAGGGTTGAGTTTATACCAGAACACTGAAATAGGAAATACCGAAAGTTGTCGAACTTAGCCGAACAAATTGACAGGTGTATCAACTCTCCAGTAATGCTTTCCAATCGATACTTTGGCAATGGAATAATCAACACACCACCGCTTTATCGAAATATACATCAATTGCCATTTTCAAGTTTATCGGATTTCGTGTGAGTGCCAGAATTTCTTGACCTTTAACATTGAAACTGACATCAATACAGCACGAGAGGTCCGTTATGTTTGATAATGCATCGCGAGGACTAATTAAGGGCACGTGACCCTGGCACGTGCCGAATGTCAAACCGTTTACCGTTAGGCTAATTATGATTGGTCTGTTATGCTGACAAGCATGCCACGAGCGCTGGTTATCGAATGAGAGCGAAAGTTCAAAGTATTGGCTACTATTCCAATATTTCTGACATTTTAATTAGCTACTTTCTCCAAAGTAGTCTGATGCCGCTTTTTTCGGTTTCAACTGCACACTTTATTTTTTCTGTTCAGAAGATGTCCATGCACTTTTAAGTTCGTATAGCCCATAAATACCTTGCGTCCCCTTGGATTTCCTACAGGTCAGTGATACATTCACCTTATTTGCATTATCTGCTGGTTCCTAGTCTGAAGGTTATCAGTGTTGGAAAAACAGGTAACCAGACCCCCCTGACATTGGAAGGTCAGGGGGTCTGGTTACCTGTTTTTCCAATATTGACAATGTGCAAGCTGGGAGCCAGCAAATAATGCAAATTTGGTGAATGTGTAGTCACGAGTACTTCATCGGTGAAACGTTACTGCGCTTTATAACTTAAGGTCGAATCAGTGACAATCGACCCAAAAAGGAAAGAAAAAATCTCCCTTATTATCCTTAACTATTTGCTATCTGCCAGCAATGGGATGTATTCTCCAGGGACTTAAAACGAGTTCGAGTCAACCGTGGTAAATGAGCCGTCGATGTTCGAGTAATCGAAACTTTACTATAGGCCTACATTCTTGCACAACATATAAGGAAATCCGTAGTTTTAGCCTGGGCAGGAAATTCTGTTCTTACCCTGCATGGTGTGGGGTAAAAATCGAATATTCTCACGTGTTTGATATGCACTCACCACACCGTCGTGAAGTTGACGTCACCGTTTTTGTTTGTTTGTTTGTTTTAGAGTTTAACGGCCATGCCAGCACTATTTCTGGTCATTTTTGAGCCGGTCAGTTTACCTATCCACATTTTTCCTGGGCAGGTTAACCAGTACAGTGCACATTGTTTCGTCAGAAACTGACAACTGCCCTTCTCGAATCAGCGGAAGGGAGAGAATGACCGTAGAAAAGATTTCATGATCAATCTCCACGAAAGAATGTTGTCGACCCCGACAGATATCGAACCCGCGTCCTCCTGATCACCAGTCAGACGCACATCCGACTGAGCTTCCGAGGCCGGCTGACATCACAGTACGTTACGTGACGTCACTAAACATGGCACCATTATCATCATAATACGGCAGACGTTGGCAACCGAAGTGACTGCATCAGTAAAAATACACGCCCAGAAATGAAAGGCATGCAAGAAAAAAGAATCGTAGATCTACATGGTATTAGGGGTGGATAAAAAATCCGTCCCTCG
This sequence comes from Lucinisca nassula, assembly GCA_963580285.1. Classification (NCBI taxonomy): domain Eukaryota; kingdom Metazoa; phylum Mollusca; class Bivalvia; order Lucinida; family Lucinidae; genus Lucinisca; species Lucinisca nassula. The sequence goes on from OY757018.1 coordinate 113,487,340, forward strand.
GGATCACAGTCCGGCATCACTCGGCAAGCCTCGTGATGCCGGACTGTGACCCTCGGAAAGGATTTTTTCTCTCCACCCCTCACACCCATGTAAGATTCTTATATTGTCACCCGAATACAGAAGCGGAGTAATACAAGAACCACTCTCTTCGAGTCAGGAATTGTACAGTACTGTTAGCGTTCAGACAAAATTGAGTCTGTCAACCTTAATTAAAAGTAAATAAGATGAAAATCTACAGAGTATTGTTATAATTTAGCCATCAAAGGATTTACTGACAAATCAAAACCACTTAAAGTCATGTTAACCTTTGATCTGTCAGAGTTTGACATTTTTATCATTTCAACTTACAGACGGACATTTTGATATTATCATTTGCCCGCCTTCGTTGTTTCCAAATATTTTCGTATATATTTGATTATTATAATTCCATTCAACTGGATATCTTTGATTCGAAATAGAAATCCCAGCATGCAACAGACACTCCTGAAGTATTCCGAATGTTTGTGGCGAAAATACATGTTTTCGTCCATGGTGGTGGCGAGGGTTTTAATGAAAACTGACATTTAATTTCCATTTTTCTCCAGTTTGTGTTTTTTATTATTAGATATAAACCTTTTTCGCTTTAAAGGTTTTATCAGTTAGCTGAAAAAACATATCGGTTTGGTCTCTGGGAACAGAAATCATGATTTTAGATTTTTTCATCAACAATTGAAAAGGTTATTAATTTTTTCATAGAATCCAACTTCATTTTTCCTCGTCTGTTTTGAATCACTTAAACAAGTCCACGCAATGATACAATCAAACTAAGTAGAAACGGGCCTCCGTGGCCTAGTGGCTAAGAGCGCTGACTCTTGATCATTAGGTCTCCCATCGCTGGGGTTCGAGCCTCGCTCGGGTCACATGTGAGACGCCAAGGTCTGCAACGGAAGGTCAGGCGGTTTTTCTTCGGGTACTCCGGTTTTTGCCCACCTCTGATTTACGATCGGCTCGATATGAGTGAAATAATCTTGAAAGGGTCGTAAAACCAACCCCCCCCCCCCCCGAAAAAAAAAAAAAAAAATAAAAAAATAACACTAAGTGGAGAAAAATGGTTTTCATGTTCATAGCATATTGTAGCTCGCGGGTCCCACCGAAAATCCCCGTAACATAACCAAAACACGCTCATTCAAATGCATTGTAAATTTTATCGCAAAAAAAAAAAATCAGAATAAAAATTGTGATATGTTTCTTATTTCTGCTCAAAATATAGATTGTGGGTACTCGTTAGAACCGCATCAAACGCCTCTTTGAGGCGGTTCTAACGAGTACCCACAATCTATATTTCAGAGCAAAAATAAAAATAAGGTTAACCCCTGTAAACCCAAGTTTTACTGTATAAAAGTGGGGCTCAAGGGGATCATATAGGCGTGTTTTCGCGACGATACCCGTAATTTTAAAATGACATTCTTAGTTCTTGTCTCGCAGAACCAGGATACATGTACGCTCTAACTCTGCAAACAGTCTCGCTACAAATAAGATGGACCAGTATCTACACTGTTTGACATTCAGTTAGTGAATTTGAAGGAATAAATTAAGAACCTGATTGGCTGAGAGTCAGAAATGGGTGTAGCTAAATTAGATTATTCAGCTGGACAATGGTTAGAGTGTGAAAGATACACATCACGAAAACACGCCTATACATGTATAATTTTGACCCCCTCCAACCCCACTTTTATATAGTCAAACTGAGTTTTACAGGGGTAAACCTCATTTTTTCTATTTCTGCTTGATCCTCAGATCTGATCGGCACACCAGACAAGGAAATCCGCGATTTTACCCTGGGATAGAAATTTATGTTCTGACCCAGGTGTTCCGACCCCAAATCGAATATAATCGCGTGTTTTATAAATGCACTGGTTGATTACGACCTTGTGTGCGCCGTCGTTAAGGTTGACGTCATGCACGATCCGTGACGTCACTTTACATTCCTGTAGTGTCACACAATATGGCAGACGTTGGTAACCGAAGGGACTGCAGCATTGAAATTCCGCTCTAAGAAATGGAAGGTATGCAAGAAAAAGAATCCAATATGGGTGTGAGGGGTGGATAGAAAAATCCGTGCCTCGGGATCACTGTCCGGCATAACTCGGCAAGCCTCGTGATGCCGAACAGTGACCCTCGGGACGGATTTTTCCATCCGCCCCTCACACCCATATAAGATTCTTATATTATCAGCACCTTAGTGTTTGCAGTGCTTTAGTTTCTATATTTCTAGTTTCTAGATTTAGATCTAGGCTGGTCTGTGTCTTACCTGACCGCAAACCCCCCAGACAGATTTTCTTGGTACTGGGCTCCGTTATACTTTTCAATCAATACGAAAACACACCTATTGAAATACAATATATTGGAATTTTTACCACCAAAAATTATTTTTTTTTTTCATAGTTCAGCTCAAAACATAGATTGTGGGCCCTCGTTAGAACCGCCTCGGCGAGGCGGTTCTAACGAGGGCCCACAATCTACGTTTTGGAGCAGAAATAAGAAAAATAATGTATAATAAAAAGCTAAAAGGTTGCCTTTGGAAACAAAAAACACATAAAAGAACGAAAACCGGAGACTCGGTTTTATTGGGTCTTCATACAATATAGTTTGCAAGGCTGCATACGCCTCCTAGCACCGGCTTAAGCGATATTCGAGTTTCAAAGTAACCATACTGGGAAGGAAAATATAATACAATCTGCACTATGATGAAGCACGGGGATACTTTTTACCAGCTGCAGTGAGGTAAAATAATACGCTCAAAGGTTACCCCAGTTTTACTATATAAAAGTGGGGCCCAGAATTATACTGGCAATTTTTCGTGCTGACTGTGTACTTTTATCACTTTCAGTTTGAGAATGTTGTCATGATTAATTCATATATTTGTACCAATTTCTCAGCCACAATGATAAATCCGTAACTGTTTTATCAAACTTCTAGAGTCATCAAACATTACACAAAACTTTACTACAAATATGTCAGACGTACAAATCTCCATGTTTTCATCATTTCAAAATTAATATCTGAATTTTAAAAAGAATTTGATAACAATGTAAGAGACCAGATATGTCTGGATGATAGGTCTTTCACAGACTAATACTGGAGTTATTTCATGAATGTTAATATGGAATAATAGAAGAAAGATGCATTATCATATGACGTCGCGTCTGAGAATGCAATAACGTCATGTAATAAATTCGATAATCCACTTGTGGATAAAATAAGCCAATTAGTTCGATACGCCCGCCAAGTTACATGTACAACGTCCTTAAACTACATGGCGTTTACTAATGTTGGAAGTTTGACATTTTTGTAAAACAATCGTGAATAAAATGCGTTTTAAATGTCATTTGATAAACAGAATCTTGCATTCGTGCAATTTATTAAACTCGTTGAGGTAAAGGGATAAAATGCTCGGCAAAGCCTCGCATTTTATCCCTTTTCCTCCACTCGTTTAATAAATTCAATACTACTAAGACCCCCTTCTTAACATACCGCTACTTTATTGAACACCTTTGGTTAACTGCTTATTATTCATTTTTTTTTCCTTTTCGTTCTAAGAAAAGATTAAAAATGCCTGCCTCAGCATCAGAAGCTTTTCAAGGTCCCTCATTTGGATTAAAATTTTCAACCCAAAAGATGGATGCTGATATTGCAAAACAAAAAACAAAAAACAAAACAAAAAAAAAAGAGATACGTCCATCGGCGTAGACATTATAGATTTGTGGTTTAACACGGAAGTACAACCATTAATTACCCCCAATGCAGGTTGGCCTTTATATTTATGCAAGAACAAGTATAAGCTTTCACGAGAAGAATAAGCGGCTCATAACAAGCATGAGATTTCACAGAAAAAGAGGCCCACGGACAGAGCTCTGGCACAGAATTGCTATCACATTTGTTAAAGCCCATATTTGCTGTCATATTTGTATAGGCTCATAACTTTGTGAGCTAAAAACTTGCTTCGCCAGCCATTAGCGACATTTTGGGGTTAATCTTTAAATAGACTTCTATAGAGTGTAGGGGAGTTGTTTACAGTTTTCAAGCATTCTATTTGATAATATATGACAAGCATATTGAAGTTGCGCATGTGCCTTTTTAAAGTTGAAAAAGTACTTTTTGACAAAATTTCAGCATCTGCAACTTTGACATTTTAGACATTATACTTCAGTCGACAGGATCCTGGGTGCAGACTGGCAATTAGAATATTGCCAAAAACAGTGTGTGTGTGTGTGTGTGTGTGTGTGTAAAATCGGGTTTTACGTCGCTTTCAACAATTTTTCAGTCATATCACGACGGTGTCTGGTTGCGACAGGGAGCTCAATGCTCACGTTTATAGTGCTGCCTCACTGAAGTATCATGTCCCAGACACATTACATGATACCACACCCAGTCACATTATCCTGACACTGGATCGACCAGTCCTAGCTCTACCCCGTAAATCTGAGTGCCAAGCGAGGAGCAGCTAGTACCATTTTTAACGACTTTGGTATGTCGCGGCCCGGGATCGAACCCGAGACCTCCCGTTCCCCGGAGCGGACACTCTACCAACTGAGCTATCGGGGCCGGTTTGCCAAAAACAGTTATTTTCATCAAACACATTTCTGGGGTATAACTCTAGACATTCACATCCAATGTGTGCTAAGCGTAGACCTATTTTTTGTAAAAGCTATATTCGTATGACATCAGCTTTCAGACTGAAAGTGATGCGGTATGATTTTGAGTTTGCTACTGCATGCAAGTGTTGATGATGTGACTGGGGAAGGTAATTATTGCCAAAAGGAAGCGTAGCCACACTAAATCGCAAAATCTCTTACTCTTGGTCTGAGTACACGCTATCTTAGCGAGCAGTAAAGGAGAGTGCGAGACTATGCAAACCCGTAGGCTCGCGTGAATTGTCACGGTTGGCCTGTGCTTGAAGTATTCACCAACTGGACTATGGTACCGGAAGTCAAACTGCGCACGATCCTTCACAAGTGTGATCGAACAACCTTTGGTAGATATTCGGTAAACAAACATGGCAACCCCATGGCACGATCGGTATAGTAACTCAATGACCTTTGAGAGTACAAAATCCAAGCGTGACGAGATTTTTAGGGAAAGCAAGTTTCGGGTAACTTTTGTTACAGAATTTAAAAAAAAAATATGTTTTTTGTACGAATTCCAGACTGTTTCGACATGTCTTTCTGGTACCACAGAGTATAAATAGAGGATCTTACATGAGTGTTCATGTATTATTGAATTTATTAAACGAGTTGAGGAAAGGGATAAAATGCGAGGCTTTGTCGAGCATTTTATCCCTTTTCCTCAACGAGTTTGATAAAAGCCTCGCATTTTATCCCTTTTCCTCAACTCGTTTAATAAATTCAATAATACATGAGCACGAATGCAAGATTCTATTTATCATATGACATTTAAAACGCATTTCATTCACGATTGTTTGCAAAAATACCAATATTCCGCCATTAGTTCACGCGACGTCGTTAAGGACGTCGTACATGTAACGTTACGGGACGTATCTAGCTAATTTGCATATTTAATCCACTAGTGGATTATCGAAAATATTACATGGCGTTATTACACTCTCAGACGCGACGTCATATGATAAAGTATTGTAAACTATCGACCAATTCAAAATACAAGCTAAAGACGACTTACCTAAAACATGGTCGAGTACAAAATTAAAATTGCAGTCACGTCACACTGCATTTTGAAAGACCATTTTTAGACGACGAGAAAGATCATCATTAACATTTGAAAAATCGCAGTCCCGATTATATCTTTCATATATGAAAATTTTACATCTTGTTGTAAATAAAAATGCTTTAACAACACTTAAAATGCGTATTTTTCCCTGGGTCGCGGCCATCTTGTACACTGCTGTACCAGAGAAACCAACGCTTTGGTCTGGTTCGACTTAAGTGACGTCATGACTTTCCCGCAATTGAACCAGATTCAGTTATAACTACGGTTAACCATGGTTGATGATTTATGTTGACACATTTTGCACGACGTCCCTTCAGTGTTTGGTGCTGGCTAGGTGTATGACATGGTGAGACTTTTACGCTCAATTCCTGTATGCATGTGCAACTTGGACACTTACAGCAGAACTGGAGAGAAGACTCGAATCTCTAGTGATCAGATGCTATAGCAGGAGCCTTAAAAAAAAAAAAAAAACTCCGTTCAGAAAATCTGAATCATCGATTTTTTCGTTTCTTACTTTTAATACTCATTTTAGCCCATACATCACTATGGGAAAGTTGTAGACCTCACCCTCCGCCGATTTCTCCAGCAAGTCGTATGCCTCAGCGACAGCCAGGAAAGGCTGTGATTATTTGGAGAAAATTGCAAAATCTAAATTTTCGTTCACAGACTAAGACATTCTGACAGGTTCGACACACCCTTTTAAACCATATATAGAAGTGGTCACTGCTCTTGTAACTTACAAGGGCGTCTATATTTTATTTGCACGATCACTTCATGGAAAATCATTAGCTGTGACACCACATCTGATATCGGTATAATTCATTTTGACCACTGTTGACAGCACATCGCGCTAGTTGCTCCCCGTGCCTAGTGAGCTTCTATCTGGCCATTCGAATGTAAGGTATGTCGTAATTGCATATCTATTTATAAAGTGCATCACATGGATTTGAATATGTATTATTTTACCTGACAATCATCATCAAATAGACTTAGTCTGTAGTCTCATTTCTTTGTTTTGCAATTTTCTCCAAATAATCACAGCCTTTCCTGACTGTCGCAGAGGCATACGACTTGCTGGAGAAATCGGCGGAGGGTGAGGTCTACAACTTTCCCATATTGATGTATGGGCTAAAATGAGTATTAAAAGGAAGAAACGAAAAAATCGATGATTCAGATTTTCTGAACGGAGTTTTTTTTTTTTTTTTTAACATCTCTTTATAAGGGCCACGTCGCAAATGAAGAGACCCGTAGTCGGATAAAGGAATTGAATGACCTAAAATAAAGTGGCCAGCGCATGCCTCTCGTTCATCATGCCTCGCCAAGACAATACACCAGGGAACAGTTAATGGGACAAGAAGGCGCGGAAGATAAAGAAGAGATTGGACGATAGAGTCGATTAGAGAACATAGTTGAGTCACTCAGAGCGACAAAGTGGAACGTGATTGTCTTGGAGTCATCCAAGGTGCCCCTAAGACCGACCGAAAGTGAAGTGAAGTAGTTAAGACAACATTTCTGTATGTGACAGAGAGCAAGAAAATGATCGGTTCTGAGTCTTCGATACGTTAAGCTTCTTGTAAATTGCAGTTGTTACTAGGGCTTTGTTTATTATATTTCCAACTGCACATACGTGTACAGTAAAATTCCTCTATTAAGAGGAATGGGAACACCTTCAGGGGAGGCAACTCCTCCAAAAGTATTTTTGTCTCCCATGTCAATAGGGGTCAACTCTTAAAGGAAAGAATTTGCTCCAAAGGAGCAAATTCTTTCCTTTAAGAGTTGACCCCTTTTTCATTGCGACAGGGCTTACAGTAAAGTGTACAGGAAGTCCCGAAAGTTGTCTCCCTTAGAAAAATGGCGGAAAAATCTGCCAGGTGTTCCCATTCCCCTTAAGACCACCTAAAATAAAGACTTATTCTCCTAATTCTGCTTTGTAAACCTTATTTCGCAGGTTTCAGTAGTTCTTTTTTCGTGTTTTTTGCATATAGTGACCTCTGGACAGAGACTACCTTTGGGATTGTTCAAAAGTGGTCTTAAAGACCACTTTTGAAAGTCCCAAAAGAGGTCTTTATATTGGAATTTTACTGTATTTGTGAAAAACATGACTGGTGCAGACAGTGAAGACATAGACTAAACTGTTCAGAAGGAATTTCCCGCGCCAGAATCTACTGGATATCAGAAACCAAAAGTTTTGAGGCGACTCTTTCATGTTTGAATAAACCCATCGTTGTACCGGAAATCCCCAAAAGGGCAAAGAGTGCAGGCCCAGATCAGACGCCACAAAACTCGGCGTCTGATCAGGGCCTACAATGTTAGAAAAAGTTGAGCCTTTTTTAATCCCAAGTATAACTATTGCGTTTCGTTTCCGCAGGTTTTAGTTGCAAGTTCATGACCAAACTAATCTTTAGAAGATACCGTAGGCCAAATATTATAAATCTGGCCGCAAGATTCAAATGTACAAATCATAATGCCTCTACATGTCTTTGACAGACAAGATTTAGCTTATAATTATTACTTGACAAAAGAAGATTTGTTACGTTACGAAGTCATTGCGGGCTAAAGAAATCGTGCCCTAAGCTGTCTTCTTGAGATAAGATTGGATATACATGCTTAGACCACTCAATGCTGACATAATGAATGATGGTACAAGTACTGATGTAGACTTGTACAAGTCTCCTACAAGTCTTTATTTTCTTGTTTTTTTTTTTCTGTCTCTCCTTTCCTTGCTTTTTTTCAGTTTTACTCTGGCTTGAAGTACTCCGCTGCTATTAAAGGTGCATTATTGAGCTAACGGGTCTCAATTTTTTTTCTGGTTTTTATCTTCAATGCATACTCCTTTGTCATGTGTACACTTTTGGAGCCAAATACAGCTTCAGAACTTTGTGAAAATGGTCTTTTTCATTCGTGTTTACCATTCGCTCTGAACATGTGTTCGGAATTTCTGTTCTAAAAATAAATCTTTCACTTACACAAACATGGCGACAGTATCGTCTCAGAGTGTCGTTACTTATGGCATGGTATTCAGCGTCATATTTTTTCCGATTCAGGCATGGCCTAAGCAAACAAGGCCAAAAATGAATGTCGCATAACGTCATATATGGGGATTCTATTTTTGTCACAAACTAAAAATAGATCTAACTAGTGTTCGAAACCTATTCGGAATCCCTCTCAAACTCGTTTACCTGTCATCATAATTGTTCGCATTTTTGCATAAAATGCATTCATTTGTATTGTTTTAAAGAAAAATACCGGCTATATGTATTTTATTTTTGGAAGCATTTTTTCCAGATAGCTCAATAATGCACCTTTAAAGAGGGAACACAGATTAGACTGCACTGGTGTTGATCAGACGGTTTTTCAGACATGCAGTCAAACCTCAAAATCACGAACACGGAAACCCTGTTTACCATGGATAGATATTTCGAACTCGTCCTGAAGTCCATGGAGAATTCCTCCCATAGATCCAGATAGCCATATACATGTATTTTGGATGATCTAGGGATTTTGTTCTGATTTTATCTGGAAGAAGGATGTTGTGCTTACACCTCATAGGCGATTCTAATGAGTACACACAACATTCCTTTGTTTCATCGTAGATTGAGTAAATACCCTAGAGTTAGTCCAATCATGTCACTTGTAACCCTCAATAATTCGAACAACCCCTGTTCCGAACAAATATTCATGGTTCCAAGCATAACGACATATAAGGTTGGTATTTTGAGATAACTGAAGGATAGTTTTCCTTATTTCTCCATATAAACCTATGTTGTGGGTATTCATTAGAACCGCCTCGCCGAGGCGGTTCTAATGAATACCCACAACATGGGTTTTTATGGAGAATTGATAAAAACTATCCTTCAGTTATCGCAAAATTTCAACTTTGTCTGTTACTATGGACCAAGGGTGTTCATGCTATTGAAGATCGACTATAGTTTCATCTAGGTCTACTTTATCCACAGATCCCCACCAAGCTGCTCCGTTGGATCCGTAATGTTTCAAGACATAATTGATACATGTCACATTTTAAATTCGATATAACCACTTCAATTTGAAATAATGGTGTATATTTAATAGCAATATGACTGACGTTTGGTCATTTTTTTTTCTCACTTGTGTACCAAACAAGCCAACTCGTCAGTAAAATGTCCATTGAAACGGTTCTAAGACATCACGAAAACACGCCTATATAATTTTGACCCCCTTGAACCCCCACTTTTATATTGTAAAACTGGGGTTTCCGGGGGTATACCTTATTTTTCTTATTTCTGCTCTAGAATATAGATTGTGGGTACTCGTTAGAACCGCCTCGATGAGGCGGTTATAACGAGTGCCCACAATCTATATTTAAGCAGAAATAAGAAAAATATCACAATTTTTCATCATCAAATTTTCATTTTTTTTTTTTTGGCGATAAAGGTGGCAATGTATTGGTATAGGTGTATTTTCGTAATGAAACATCCACAAAAATAGGATTTAATCCGCATTCTTACTGGGGATCGTAGGATGTTCGGTAAACGGAGGTGTGACTTTCGTCTAGGGGCTCGACTTGCGATAATAAGCGGACCAAAGCAACAACAACAAAAAACTGTTTGGCGCTTCCCATGAAGAAATTTGCTTTTCAATGCAGGTTTCTTCCCCACCAAAATCGTATTAATAAGATAGAACCTGCCAATGAATCTTTAATGCGATACTGATGCGAAATTCTTGAAACTACTGCGTTCTGAAGTACTCTTGTATACTTTATAGCGCCAAATGTAATAGTTTTACATTTTTAATTTCTTTTGAATGAATTATTAGGAATAAAACACTTCACAGAAAATATATATCTGGAATTCTTGGAGTGGAATGGCGGAGCACTCTTGACACCGTGTTAAGTGATGAAATTAAGTTATGAGGTATTGCACAAAGACTGACATGGGAAAAAATTATGACAGTTTTATTGAATATTTCATATCCGGAAGACCTTGTTCGATTTGTAAAAAAAAAAAAAAAAAAAAAAAATGTTGATTTGAAAAAGTTGCTTCCAGGATGTCATTACGAAAACACGCCTATGCAAATGCATTGTAAACTTTCCTGCCGAAAAAAAAACCGAAAATTTTAAGATGAAAAATTGTGATTTTTTTTCTTATTTCTGCTCAAAATATAGATTGTGGATACTCGTTAGAACCGCCTCATCGAGGCGGTTCTAACGAGTACCCACAGTCTATATTTTAGATCAGAAGTAAAAAAAATAAGGTTAACCCCTGTAAACCCCAGTTTTACTATATGCAACTGGGATAGAAGGGGGTCAAAATTATATAGGCGTGTTTTCGGGATGGTGTATTTAGGTAGAATGATGGACCCAATATAGCCTAAATAGTGTTGACCGAGCCGTAAAATTCAAAAGAAGCAACAAACAGTATTCTTTATAACATGTTATGGATATAAGTCAGTTTAAGTAGATTTACATTAAAGGTTGTTATTTCAAATAAAATTGACATCGGTCAACCTTAAATGAAGTTAACGTTAAATGAAGAAATTATTTCAAATAAGGTTATTTCAAATGAGGTTGTTATTTCAAATAAGGTTGTTATATCTCATAAGGATTTTATTTCAAATAAGCTTGTAACAATGCTGTCTAGCGCATAACATCTTTAATATGTCCAATCTTTTTTTGCACCCGACATTAATAACCAATATAAAGTTTATTACAAATTCTAACAAAGCTCGCATATATCGTCGGCAATGGAATTAAATTGTGTTTTATTATGCAACAAATCACTAGTCGAAAGAGCGGGACGAGTGACATCATTAACAGCTGCAAATATATGACGTCACTTGTAGATTCTTTGACGTTAGACAGTGTAGCATCACTTTCTCGCATCGAAAACGTTACATAAAGGACACACATGCATGGGTTACAGTCAATAATTTTTGCGAAATTCCTTCTTACAATGGCGCAAAGTTGTGAGATTTTTAAATTTTGATGGAAACAACAACATTACTGCCGATTTTCAGCGTGTTAGAATGGAAATAGATCAGCTGTAGTCTGCGATTTGTTGAGTAATAAATCACAGTTTGTCGGTCAGTTATAAGCAGACAAATCACGCGCGCTACTATGCGCGCGTGATTTGTCTACTTACAAATGACCGACAAACTGTGATTTAATACTCAACAAATCACAGCTGGAGCTGATCTATTTCTTGAACAAACAAAAAAAAAAGAGCATACTCGTCTTGCCTTGCATTTATATTTCTATTGAAGTAAAGCCACACAAACTGCAGAAAAATATGATGGTTCATAAGGAATCCAAGCTATACATGTTTTCTTAAAACAAACCATTAAGCAATAATTGGAGGGCGAAGGAATCTGGCCCGTCCATTAAGAGAGCTAATTCAATTTCAGTACAAAACGCCCACTTATAAGCAAAAGGTAAAATATAGCCAGAGACCGATGCCCTGTCGTCGCTACATTTAGATTTTTTTTCGAGAGTTCACGCCCTCGAAATTAAATACGGGCAAGCCAAAGTGTGGTAATGTCTTTTTAATGATTGACATAAGTTGCTGCACGTGCAAGGCAAGTGTGCTTATTGTCAAGAAATGTGTTTTTTCAAGGTTTGACACAGTTCACAATTGTTTTTAACAAGCTGTCATATGTTTTTAATTCATCTTTAACAGCGAGGGGGTAAGGCAACAATTCTACAAATTTGAACTCTCCGAAAAGCAAATTTGAGGCGCATGTCAAGGCTGTACTATTATTAAACGTGCATTCAGAACATGCGTTTCTTATTTGGACAGGTAAAAGTGAAGAATACTGTTTTGATATTGGCCCCGTCAAGCGATTTTGGTACTTATCGCCTATGCGAGCAGCGAAGGTTCAGGCGAGCCTGCGCATCCGCGCACCTCGCCAGAACCTTCGCTGCTCGCTCATACAAGCTGTGAATCAAGAGGAACCTTCAGACAGAAAGCCATGTCCCTGGCCCCTCTGAATGGCTGGGCATGCGCAGTTAAAATTTGTCATGACGGAATGCTCGAAGACACAAATTCGCTTTGCGGGGCTCATATTTGAAGGTAACAAAGAAGATGCACAGGAATTGTAACATGCTTGTTTGTGTTGAGGTTTTCCTTCTCCATCAACATTATTAAGGTCGTTCTGGAGACGTTGCTTCCGATCTTGTGGAACTTGTACCCGATATGTACATGAAATGACATCTTCCGCCCAAAGAAACCGCTGGGGTTTAAGGAGCGGCCCGACTCGCGCGCACCACTTTTCCTGTGCAGGCAAAGACCTAAGCGTTTTTACCAGCACTCGAGTTCTATCGGTTTCATTTCTGCGCGGAAGCACCATGCAGCCAAATCTATTTCTGCAAGCCCCGATGGGGAAATGTTACACGTATAGGCTTAATGGTGAATACTGGCGAGCATTGACCCGAGCATGGCAATAGAAGGACAAGGCTCGAAGGACACAGCCGTGTCCTTCGCTTCGAGCCACAGCCGTGTCCTTCGAGATCTCAGCTCGGGACAATGTTCGCCGATATCAGTGAAAAAAAAAAAAAAAAAAGACGAAATATTTTAGATGAAAAATTGTGTTTTTTTTTCTTATTTCTGCTCAAAACATAGATTGTGGGTACTCATTAATATCGCCTCATCGAGTTAGTTCTAACGAGTACCCCACAATCCATATTTTAGAGCAGAAATAAGAAAAAAAGGTTTTACCCTATGAAAGTGGGGTTCAATGGGGTCAAAATTATACAGGCGTGTTTCCGTCATGCTTTGCGTTGTAATCAATAGTTTTAGCATCAAAACATGCATTACAACGGAAGATATATGTATGAGTGCGTAACATTTTCACACATGATGTCATTGCCGTAAGACGTATTTTCGAAGTCGCCTTATGGTAAGACTTTTTCTTTCCATTTCCAATCGTCAAATATCGTAGCCTTAAGGCAGAATGGGGTAGAGGTTGGGGGCGCTCGCATACGTTTGAAAAGAAGAACACTGTACAGAAGTCAGTATAACAAACACGGCTCTAAATCCCACTTTATATTTAAGAAATAGATCAGCTCTAACTGTGATTTGTTGAGTAATAAATCACAGTTTGGAGGTCAGTTGTAAAGTAGACAAATCACGAGCGCGTAGCGCGCGTGATTTGTCTTCTTACAACTGACCGACAAACTGTGATTTATTATCCAACAAATCACTGGCTAGAGCTGATCTATTTCGATTCTAACACGCTGAAAATCGGCAATAATGTTGTTGTTTCCTTCAAAATCTCACAACTTTTCGCCATTGTTAAAAGAAATCTCGCTAAAATTATCGACTGAAACACATGCATTTATATCCTTTTCTAACGTTTTCGATGCGAGAAAATGACGTTACACCGTCCAACGTCAAGGAAATCGACTAGTGACGTCATAAATTTACAGTTTTTAATGACGTCACTCGTCACGCACTTACTTGTCGTGATTTGTTGCAGAATAAAACACAGTTATTTTGCATTGCCTATATAGGCGCGCTGTGTTAGAATCAGAAATCTAGGGTTTACTGGGGTATATATTATTTTTCTTATTTCTATACCAAGACAAAGTTTGTTGGTACTCCTTAGAACCGCATCAAGGAAACGCAATAGGGGTAAGGCTGTTTTATCAAAAGATGCCAGACTAATGCAATGTGCAAGATAGTCCATTCAGAGCCCCGCCCCCACCAAACCCCGCCCCCGAGCCTCCCACAGGAACAAATCCCCCCCCCCCCCCCCCCCCCGTTAAATACTTTTTACTGACCGTTCCAAGGCGGTTCTTCTGTCGCGGTTTATTTTTTGTTACAGTTTGTCTTTGCATTTATGTATTGCTTATATCGTGTTTATTTTGGATAGCCCATTACGAAAACACACCCGTGCGACATAGTGCAATTTTTCACATATCCAAAATGGCCATTTTCCTGATGAAAATCCGTGATATTTTTCCTATAAATACTGCAAACATAGGTTGTGGGGCCTCGTTAGAACCGCCTCATTGAGGCGGTTCTAACGAGTACCCACAACCAATGTATTGGGACAAAAATAAGGAAAATAATGTTTACCCCCGTAAACCCCAGTTTTCTCTATATAATGTGGGGTTTAGGGGGGTCTTCATTTCACGGACTTGTTCACGTGATGCGTTTGGCTCCTTGGCGTGAACGGTTCGACAAGTGCTACGTTTTGGACCAGAACCGTTGGGATTGTAGTGAGCGAGTTTCAGCGCTGATCATAAGACCTAATTACATATTGTACAGCGCAATACAATCTCGCATCCCCAGATAAAAGGGGGTATCCACGTACCATTTTTTCTTGTCTCTGCAGCAAAACATTTGTTGTGGGTACTCATTAGAAACGCCCCAGCAGTCATAGGCACAGCACTGAATTTGAATCAGCCATCATAGGCACACAAACTTAAGTTTGAATCAGCCATCATAGGCACACAAAACTGGAGTTTAAATCAGCCGTCATAGGCACTCAAATATTAGTTTGAAACAGCCATCATAGGCACACAAAACTGGAGTTTGAATCAGCCGTCATATGCACTCAAACTTTAGTTTGAATCAGCCATCATAGGCACACAAAACTGGAGTTTGAATCAGAAATCATAGGCACTCAAACTTAAGTTTGAATCAGCCATCGTAGGCACACAAAACTGGAGTTTGAATCAGCCGTCATAGGCACTCAAACTTTAGTTTGAATCAGCCATCATAGGCGCATAAAACTGAGTCTGAATCAGCCACCATCGACACACAAAACTGAGTTTAAATCAGCCGCCATAGGCACTCAAACTTTAGTTTGAATCAGCCATCATAGCAGACAAAACTGAGTTTGAATCAGCCGTCATAAGCACTCAAACTTTAGTTTGAAGCAGACATCATTGGCAAACAAACCTAAGTTTGAATCAGTCGTCATAGGCACGCAAACTTGAGTTTGAATCAGCCATTATAGGCACTAAAAATAAATTTGAATCAGCCATCATAAGCACTTTTGGAGACAAAGAGTTGACATGTTCGGGTATTTTCGGAATTAAGGCATTCTCTAACGCCCCGCATTATTCCTGTATACCGACTACTTTTCCCCGCCGGGAAGATCCAATACCATCACTTTGACAACTGAGCTGTACCGCTTAGCATTCTGGGTAAAAATTTCAGCAGACGACATTATGAAACCTTTCTCTTATTTTTCTCAGAAAACAGATTTTGACATGTCATGCAAATTGTCTCCATTGGAGACAATTTGCATGAAATATCAAAATTTGATTCTAGGAAAAATATAAGAAACATATCGCCATCTTGCCGTCTGCTGGTTTGGTCCAGAGTGTGATAAAAGTTAAGCAGTAGCCCCGATAGAGCATGGAGACATGCTCTGTTGTGTCACAGTTTTTCCTTGAAGAACTATTCTACTGTATTCTGAACTAGGCTCAATTTTTCTAGACAATCACATCTTACAAAATTTCATTTAAATTCATTAAAAGGGTTGTTGATGCACTCAAAATACTGTTTATGTCTGATTCGTAACAGATAAACCAACATTCTAACAGTGTTCATCAGAAATTATGGCAGTACCAAATCAAGATCGCCCGCAGTCTGATTTCCAGCAATCATGGGAGAATGCTAAACAGATACAAATTACCATGTTTGATAGTGGTTTTAACATAAGTGTTGGTTCCAGAACGGCATTTGCGTAAATATCGGTTTAGATTCAATCCAATTCTCCTGGAAACGTATAATTTTTGACTAGATATTACTGATTTAATTATCACTCTAGAATAGAAAATCATAACAGATTATTATTTCTATGAATTCATAATGATGTAAATATTTGGGTGATTATCAGTATCGCTACAATTTCTGTGACTATAAATTTTTCATAGGTTATTGGAATATCTCGTCTGATTGTCCGCAATACTAAACGATACTCATTGAAATTTTCCACATAAGTTGAGATCTTACTTCACGAAAATGCGCGTAAATAATTTTGACCCCCTTACAACCCACTTGCAGGGGTATACATTATTTTTCCTATTTCTGCTCAAAATAATAGATTGTGGCTGATGCGGTTCTAACGAGTTCCCACAATCTATGTTTTTTTTTTGGTGGAAAAAGTTTCAATATATTTGAAGAGGCGTGTTTTCGTATGGGCTGAGTGACCTCATCACCTTTCCAAGTCCATGTTTTGTTTGTTTGATTTGAGGTGTAACGTCCCCGTCAACACTGTAAAGCTCATTTTGGAGACGTTGTTTCCAACTTTGGGGAACTTTTACCCGACGTTGTGATAAAATGACATCTCAAGCCCTGCCGCCCAATGAAACCAATAGTGTTTATTGGCATGGACGAACCGACTCGCACCGCTTTGCCTGTGCAGGCTTAGATCCTCTAAGCGGTTTACCAGTACTCGTGTGAGGTCGGTTTCAGCTCTGCGTGGAAGCATCAAGCAGCCCATCGATTTTTGAAGCCCCGATGGGCGTGGGGGGGGGGGGCACAAAAGTTTAGACCTCATATCTCGAAAAGACGCCTGTATAATTTGACCCCTTATACCCCACTTACAGGGGTATACATTATGTTTATTATTTCTGCTCAAAATAATAGATTGTGGGTACTCGTCAGAACCGCCACGCCGAGGCGGTTCTAACGAGTGCCCACAATCTATGTTTAGAGCAGAAATCTAATTAATATCAGATTTTTTGGTATGAAAATTTTCATTTTTTGGCGGAAAAAAATTCAATATTTGAATAGGCATGTCTTCGTAATGGGCTAAGTGTCCTCGTAACATTAATAAGTTCATGTGGTGAAAATACTTGTAACCCTAACTTAACGTACAGAAAAAATCTGATATTTTTTCATATTTCTGCTCAAAACATAGATTGTGGGTACTCGTTAGAACCGCCTCGCCGAGTCGGTTCTAACGAGTACCCACAGTCCATGTATAAGCAAAAATAATTGACACCCCTGAAAACCCTAGTTTTACTATATAAAAGTAGGGTTTAAGGGGGTCAAAATTATATAGGCGTGTTTTCGTGATGGGGATAACGACATGGCAGGGGTCAAATTGGCTGAAAGGGGATAGCGTGGGATATATTTCCGAATTTCTGTATACAAATAGCATGCTGTTTGTACCTCGAAGAGGCGATTCTAATCACTGCACATAACATACACTTCCGGGATAAACTAAGAATTATCCCTAAATGTGTATTTCTCTTCCGTCCCTCACTTTCACCTCCTCTACTATCGATCTCTTTTCTCCGTTTCTCTGGGAGACGACGCAAAATGACCCACACGAGTTGAGGTGTCGCTAAACACCAATTAATCAAGTAATCAATCAATCAATAAATCAATCATTCAATCAATCAATTCCTTGGGACCCAAGAACGGATTCGAATTAGCCAGTATTAAACGAGCAATCGATGTTTTAGTCACTGAAGTTTTAGAGTTGTTTCCCTTGTTAACAACAACAAAAAAAAAAAAAAAAAAAAAAGCCAACTACGACTATTGTCGTCTGCTTTGATGTCTGCTGCTTACTTTAAAAGTTATTTTTGCCAACACTGTAGACCAAAATCAGACTGCTCCTCTGGGTCCACACTGGTTGCCTGTACTCAAAAAATATTTTTTTAAAAGTTTGCAAAAAGATTCAGCAGACGACATAAGCAGACGACATTTTCAGATGTAGTTTTTCTCGGCGTCTTAAGGGTTAAAAGTATACAGTTTGAAGAAACGCTTTTCTCTAAGATCAGCACCATTTTAACCATTACCACGCTCTTGGATAACATAGCAGACGACACACTTTTGATAGTGTTCTTATTTTCCCCACAATCAGAATTTGACATCACATGCAAATTGATTTGCATGGGATGTCAAATCCTGTTTTCTTGGAAAGATAAGAAAAATATTCAGAGAGACTTCTGCTGAAAAAAAATATCCAGAATGCCGAATGTTACGAAACGATACCAGGAAAACGGTATCTGTATCTGGATTGCCCTCTACGCCACTGGAAGTACTATTGTCTTGACGTTTTTTGATACACGTACTTTCCCCGCAACAACCTAATGGGACAAGACGAGATCAATCAAACTAGAAGACGAATATCGACGACAATGTGGTGGCAACAATCTTATACGCAGGACTAATGACTAGAACTTCAAGGCAATTAGCCAGTATTTTCTCTGGCAGGGAAAAACGAAAAAAAAGACAGGCTCTTTGATCATGGTGATATAATCGAATTCATCATAAATATCAGTGCAATTGGTGTGACTTTATGAAATCAAACTCGAACTCCGTAACTGTCATTATCAGCTCTTACAAATACGAAGCGGCGGTTATCGGTTTCCACCATCTTGGATTCTAGGAAAAATAATAGCTGAAGCTAGTCGTGCGGAATGAGCCGCTATTAGGCTCTTGAAATGAGACAGATTGTAGATCTTGATTTTGCCCAGATGTGGTTAAAATCTATACAGTTAGAATTAATGCATCTCAAAACGATTCAGGTGTAACATCACAGCAGGCAAACATCATTTTGCCCCTTTTGTCCAAACATCGCAAGAAATACGGTGTTTTCATCAGTCGAACTTCAATGACCCGAAGAACAAACAAAGCATCAACTATACAGATTATTAACAGTATCACGTATCCTGAACATTTACAGCGGAAAGCACAGTATCACGTATACTGAACATTGACGGTTGAAAGCACAGTATCACGTATACGGAACATTTACAACAGAAAGCACAGTATCACGTGTACAGAACATTTACAGTGGAAAGCACAGTATCATGTATAAAGAACAATTACCGCAGAAAGCAAAGTATCACATATTTTGGTTTGATTTGATGTTCAACGTCCCCGTCAACACTATAAAGGTCGTTTTGGAGACGTTGCTTCACAATTTTGTGGGACTTTTACCCGACATTGAGATGGAATGACATCTCAAGCCCTGTCGCCCAATGAAACCCTGGGCAGGCTTAGATCCTCTTAGCTATTTACCAGTACTCGTGTGCGGGACGGATTCAGCTCTGCGTGAAAGCATCATGTAGCCCATTTATTTCTTCAATCCCCAATGGGCGGGGGCCCTAGTATCACGTATAAAAACATTAATATTCGAATGGACAGTGTCACGTCTGCAAAACAATTACATCGGAAAGCACGGTATCATCCATATAGACCATTTACAGTAGAAAGCACAGTATCACGTATACAGAACATTTACAGATGAAAGCACAGTATCACGTATACAGCAGTTACAGCAGAAAGCAAACTATTACGTGTGCAGAACATTTACAGTGGGAAAGACAGAATCACTTGCACAGAACATTTACAATCACTCGTACAGAACATTTACAGCGGAAAGAACAGTATCTCGTTTACAGAACATTTAGAGCGGAAAGCACAGTATCACGTATATATATTTATAACGCAAAGGACAGTATCACTTGTATAGAACATTTTCAGTGGAAAATACAGTATCACGTGTGCAGAGCATTTACAGTGAAAAGCTCAGTTTCACTTTTACCGAACATTTACAATGGAAAGCACAGTACCGCGTATACAGAACATTTAGATCAGAAAGCACAGTATCACGTATACAGAACATTTACAGCGTAAAGCACAGAGGTTTGAAAGCTATATCCCACTTGTCCACGAAGAGGTCATCACAATGTTTTACGGCCATGTAAAGATTATTTTACTTAGTTTAAGAGAGGTGGGCGAAAACCGGAGTACTCGGAAAAATATCATCTGACCTTCAGAATGCGTCTTACATGTGACCCGAGCGAAGCTCGAACCATAGCGGTGATAGACCTAATCCAAATATTTAAGAGTCAGCGCTCTTATCCACTAGGCATCGGAGGCCCGTTGGATCACAATGGTATACTTGTAAAGTACCGAGAGGGGGTATCCGTTGAAATAAAAACATCATTGAAGCAACGGGTCACAGAGAATGAACAACACTACAGCATTTGAACGTCACTGGAGGTTATAAATCAATTATACATGGTCAAAGTCTTCACCATAGGTCCAATTGTGTTCAAAACGTACATTAACTATATTTTATTCTCGCCCCAGTCCATCGGGGCTTGAGAGAAATAGGTTTGGCTGCATGATGTTTTCACGCAGTGCTGAAACCGTCCTAACAGCCGCTTAGAAGGTCTAAGCCTTCCCAGGGATGTAAAACCTCAACACAAACAAACAAATTTCGAATAAAAATATGTTTAGTGGCTGTTTTACGTCCCCGTCAACACTGTTTAGGTCGTTTTGGAGACGTGCTTCCATTCTGTGGGACTTTTACCCGACATTGTGATCTAATGCTCCCCCCCCCCCCCGCCCCCCCACACACACCAAAAAAACCCAAAGACTCTAGGGTTTAAGGAGCGGTACGATGTGCGCCACTTTTACCACCGGACAGGCTTTATACTTTCTAAGCATTATACCAGTAGTTTCAGCCCTGCGCGGAAGAACATTGAAGCCCAATATATTTCTCCAAGCCCCGATAGTTGGCGGCGCATATTCGGGATGTGTGGTATTACAAGCTCAATCTTATCTGAAGAAAGCTGTGACATCATGGCAAATAAAATAGAAAGAATAAGTTACATAAAAAGCCACCGAAAACAGAAAGACTAAGTGAGACTAAGTGCGACGAGCGTACTCTCAAAAACACATGTACAGACATCCATCACGAAAACACGCCTATATAATTTTGACCCCCTTGAACCCCACTTTTATATAGTAAAACTTGGGTTTGCAGGGGTACACCTTATTTTTCTTATTTCTGCTCTAAAATATAGATTGTGGGTACTTGTTAGAACCGCCTCGATGAGGCGGTTCTAACGAGTGCCCGCAATCTATATTTTGAGCTAAAATAAGGAAAATATTAAAAGTTTTCATCCTAAAATTTTAGTTTTGTCGGCGAAAAAATTATACTGTGCTACTATAGGCGTGTTTTCGTAATGACGATAACAAACTCGTGTCCTGAAATGACGTCTTTCATATCTATAGAACAAGAAATTTTCAGATATAATTCTGTTATATCCAGACATTGATTGTGGGTGCTCGTTAGAACCGCCGCATTTATGCCGTTCTAACGAGTGCTCACAATCTATGTTTTTGAGCAAACAGAAGGAAAATAATGAATACCCCCGTAAACCTCACTTTTGTCTATATAAAATTGGCTAAAATTTGATGGGAGGCATTTTGGCGACATGGAGATTCAGACTTGTTAGAACCATTCTGTTCTGATATCCCATAATGACTGATATGTTTTTTTTTCTCTGATTCAACATTACGGTAACACACACCCGTGCGATATAGTGCACTTTTCCACATCTCCAAAACTGGCTACCTTTCTAATAAAAGACCGTGATATTTTTCTTATTTATATTGCAAACATAGGTTGTGGGTGCTCGTTAGAACCGCCTCATTGAGGCGCTTCTAACGAGTTCCCGCAACCTGTGTCTTGGAGCAGAAATAAAAAAAATGTATACCCCCGTAAACCCCAGTTTTCTCTATATAAAGTTGGGTTTCTGGGGTGTTCATTTCTCGGAATTGTTCACGTTTATGATCAGTTGTTTGGATCACGTTGACAAAATACAAACAAAAGATGTCGTCCCCGCCCATCGGGGCTTGGAGAAAAAGATGGGCGGCTTGTGCTTCCACGCAGAGCTGAAATTGACCACACATGAGTACTGGTAAACCGCTTAGAAGGACTAAGCCTGCCAAGACAAAGTGGTGAGAGTCAGACCTTCCAACGCATATAGGCCTTTTGGTTTCATTTGGCGGCAGGGCTTGAGCTGTCATTTCATCTCAATGTCGGGTAAAAGTCCCGCAAAATTGGAAGCAACGTCTCAAAAATGACCTAAATAGTATTGACGGGGACGTTAAATCCCATTTCAAACAAACGAACGAAAATGATCCGAAATGCCCCAATCATACAGTCTTACTCGAGTTGTCATTTCATATGAATTTTATGAAAGGTGTCTATGGCAATCTATAACTAAAGCAGAAATAAGGAAAAAATATCGCAAATTTTCATAAAAATACCAGTTTGGGTATCATGAAAGAATGCACTTTGCTACACGGGCTGTTATAACAATGTAGGGTCGGTGATCGTTAACCCATTGAGTACCAGAAGCCTCAAAACGGTTATTGGCAAACAGCGCAGGCCCAGATCAGACGCCGCAGAACGCGGCGTCTGATGAGGGCCTACACTGTTTGCAAAACATTAAGCCATTTTCCAAAGCAATTTGGAAGAAAACACAAACTGACACCCCTATATTTTGAAATGGACATGTGCTATATATAAGGAGGAAGATTCCATTTGGTACAAAAACGGTGAAAACGTGCGATTCATGCTCTGTTTCTCAACAGATCTGGCAAATATTTATTTTGATAATTAGAAATCGAGAGTGGTTCAATAAAAATCATTATGCATATGCTCATTTGTTAATTGATGGCCGTCCAATTTCTATCTGGACATACGAAGTCAACTGTACGCCAATCAGAAACGTGATAACCTGTATTGAAACGCCATCGCTGATTAGGCAGTGTGTTTACTTTCGCTTTCAATGATAAAAAGACGGTTATTTTAACAAATTACGGGTCACGTGCGTTTTTTTTCTCCCATTCTTTCAGTTTCATTGCCAACAATAAAGTGTGTTCGCTACAAAAATGTAACTTTTTATTGCAGGAGTCCCTTAACGCAAATGTTTTATTTTGATTCGTGTCGGTGATTCGTTTAATTAAGCCAACCACATTTCTTTATTTGCCAAGTGATTAGAAACATTGATCCTTGCATGCTGCTTGCTGCTGCTAGTACGACACAGAGCGGCTGCAGCCGGGCATATCACAGTGAAATTCCACTATTAAGTCCACCTAAAATTAAGACTAATTCTATTTTAAAAAAAGTTTATTCAGAAGGGTGCTGTTATTCTTTCTTCACGTTTTCGGCATACAATGTCCTTTGGTCAGGGACCACCTTTTAGAACAGTCTCAAAGGTGGTCTTAATAAAGAAATTTTACTATATTTTTTCATTATAATATCAGTACAACGAGGTGTAGAAACCTCCGTGATGTAGTGGATAAGCTACTCGCCTCACAATCAGGGGTCTTTGGATTCCGAGCATCTCCAGACTTTGTTGGTGGGACGTAAAACTTAAATAAACGCACATTACAAGGTTTTGTTGGGAAAATCATCCCTTGAACTTTGGAGGCCACAGACTGCACTGCGGATTTTTTGTGTTCGTGGATTATTTTCTGCTCCTATCAGAATAATAAGTAATTGACCAATACGAGATCTCATCACGAAAACTCGCCTATATAATTTTGACTCCGCGCAACTGTGGTTTACAGGGTCTATATTATTTTTCTTATTTCGATTCTTTGAGCAGAAATCCCCCCCCCCCCCCACAAAAAAAAAGAAAGAATATTTTGTCTGAAAATGTTCCCTGTTTTTTTTTTAATGGTAAAATTTTGAATACATTTGAAACGGCATGTCCTCGTAATGTTTTTGTGGACTGTTTCCCGATGGGGTCCCCCCTTACCTCTTCATTAAGAACAAGAAATATCTTAAAAAAAAAGGTATGCGGCGTAGTTTTAATTGAAAGGTTGTTTTAAAATATGAGCTACGATAGTGATTTAGCAACGAGTGTTGTTTTGTGTTTAACACATTCAACCATTGTGGGTCATTTTGTGTCGTCTCCCACAGAAAGTGAGAAAATAGAATGAAGAAATAGTAGATGAGATGATTGTAAGGGACACGGGAGAAAGAGGAAAGTTAATGGAAGTGTAGAAAAGGAAGAAATAACAACACTTCCCTTCTACCCCTACCTGCGTTAAGGACAGCCGGTCTTGCCCAACTATCAGCAATATGATTTGGACGCCCCAGTGATGCAAGATACACGTCACCTTTACCTCACTCAACCACCCCATACTCTATATTAATGAAGTAAACCAAACTAACAATTAACAATAACGCTGTGCGAAAATTTAGATCACCGTTATCTTTCTAAAATTTGTGACACCTAAAAAGTTTTCTCTTTCTTTCTATATATACTGCAACACCTCCTCACGAGGATTACGAGCAGGTGTACATTACATACACTCCAGGTTTGCAGGATGAAAGCCTACACAGTAATCATTGTAATTACCGTACAGATCTTTTACCTGCACAGGGGATGGTTCTGTCTGCACGGGGGGCCTTCAGTTTACGTCCCGATCCGAAGGACGGTGCACTTTGTGGCATTCATTCAGGTTACTGCAATCAATACCCCCAAAAATGGAATATAGTTCTTTACAATGCACCAATATGCCAAAAGCATTTAGATGGAATGGCAAAAAGTGAAGACCTTGAGCAGACTGCTCTTCTAAAGCATTAAAACTTTTTGGTTTATCAAGGGAGACAACAAAAGCTTTAAATAAATCAATGTCACTGGGCGTTTGCAATGCGTTCAGGTATATGGAAAACCAAAGTAGAAACTTTGATTGTATTTCACCATAATAAATCAGTAATTGTTTCCGTTTGCCCATTCAAATAGAGGTGTATTAAAATACTAGACAACTAATAAGGTACTGGTCTGTCTCTATTACACATATAAAAAATGAAACATTTCCTAGGTTAAAATGAAGAGAATGGACACTTCGGTAAACTGTCGTAGTTGTTGTATGGAAATATTTAATATGCAAATTATTGACCAATAAAATCGTCATCTCCTCGAACATGTGGTTTTATTGACCAATGGAATACCGAACAATGTAGGACAAAACCAAAAACATAATGGCTAAGCCGAAAAAAATGCATATTAATAAGTATTGAAAAATTTACCACAAAACAAAACACACATAAAAACGGAATGAAAATGTAATATTTTTCATATTTCTGCTCAGCGAAGCAGTTCTTACGCATTCTCATATTCTATGTTTTTGAGCAGAAAGAGAAAAATACTGTAAACCACAGTATTACTATAAAAATTATTAAGACATGTTTCGTGATATGGAGGGTAAAAACCGTCACCAAGGCGTGGTCAAGTTACAGCGGATACTCTAGATGCGAGTTCGACCCGGTCGATCTACGAACTGGCTCTGGCTAGAGGAAATGGCGTCAATTTAGTGTCTACGGTTCAAACTTTAGACAATGGTTGACTGGTTCTCAGTTTTCCCCGAAGGATAGCAGAACACTAGAACCAGTAATTTTGTTTCATCAATTGTTATACAATAGCGAAAGGTCTAATTAAAGTGGCCGTAGTTGGAAATCGAACTCCCTATTAATGGTAAAGACACCTTTCGATAGGACACCTGTCTGTGAAAATGTAGGTCCTGATGGGACGGTTCAAATTTGGATCTACATTGTTTGTATAGGTGTAAGTATTTATTTGGCATGGAATTTAGCACCTCAAAAAACACGCCTGGTAAACCCGTAAAGGGTAGCCGGAGTGAAAAATTGACAGGTCCATTTGCAATACATGACTATTAATGGTTGTCTACTTTATTTTACTCATGGTGAATGGAAGCGAAGGCAATGATCAGGAATCGATACAAATAACCCACAGCTCCCATCAGAGACACCAAAGGGAAAGAAACAGAAACATGACAAAAAAACTAGACCCTAATGGAAACATCAATAACGGAAAGCCAAAAGGACGTTTTTTTTCCCCACAAAATGGCCAGCCAATTGGCTATCCAAAACAAAAAAGATATAAGCGATACTCAGACTAAAAAATACACCGCGACAGAGTTTTGAAAGCACTGCCCAAATTATAAATAAACTGGTCTAAGTCTGAATCAGATACCGCTTTCTCTGTTGCCATGAATACCAACGCACCGTTTACAATTTAGTACAAATATGCTTAGCATCTCATAATGATGTAGACCCAGAGCCTTCACTGTTTGCTGAAAGCGCATGCGTATTTTTGTAAAATGTACCTCAAAGAAAATAAATCTGACATCCCTATAATTTGCAATGGATCGGCCCAAGCTTCTATTGTTATTGGATAGACGCTCTGTTTACATATTGTTTGTTTGTTTGAAGGTCATTTTGGAGACGTTGCTTCCAATTTTGTGGGACTTTTACCCGACATTGAGATGAAATGACATCTCAAGCCATGTCGCCCAATGAAACCAATAGGGCTTATAAGCAGGGACGGTCCGAGTCGCACCACTTTGCCAGGGCAGGCTTAGATCCTCTTAGCGGTTTATCAGTACTCGTGTGCAGTCGGTTTCAGCTCTGCGTTTACATATTGTAATCTATTGCTAACGCAATGCGTTTTTGGTGGTCCATTCACGATTTATTGGCCATTTTGTA
Organism: Lucinisca nassula; assembly: GCA_963580285.1. Lineage (NCBI taxonomy): Eukaryota > Metazoa > Mollusca > Bivalvia > Lucinida > Lucinidae > Lucinisca > Lucinisca nassula. The sequence continues at coordinate 113,514,334 of OY757018.1, forward strand.
TAACAATCCTGGTTTTTAATATAATTAGAGATTTAAAATATTATTGAGTAATGGATTTGAAGAAAAGGAAGAAAGAAACAGAAATATCAACACACAATTCACTGAGCGCACAGATGTAAATAATAGCAACAGAGATAATATGTTCCATTAAAAAAGGTTGTCCTCTGGAAGGGATTGCACCCTGAACTGAAATATTGGAGTGTACAAGTTTGTCTAGGTCAGACTAGCTAGTTTCTGTCAGTCAGTAGGCCTCATCACTGGGCCATAAATATTGTTTAAAACTCCACAAGGGAAGCAATGATCTCAAATGACTACAAAATATAATCTACACTGTGTTGAAGGACAGAGAGACTGTTATTTAAACCCGTGTGTCATTGAAGGGGTTCTATGGAATACACACATTCTACATTTAGGAGGAAAATAATAAGAATACTATATTTCCTCGTAAACTCAACTTTTTATTGATCAAGTCCGATATTTCTAGGTACGCGCAAGACGAGTTCGTGTTTGATTGTGTTTATAATCAGGCAGCAATTCTGGAATTTTATGTCCTCACAGAATTATTACCATTTGTCAACACAAGTCAACAAAAGAATGAAATCAACATTCACAATCATGAAGATATATAGTTTTAATTAATTCAGTCTATAAAAGCGTCCGTTGTTTTTCTCATCTAATCCCAGGAGGGATCCATTATTATTCCAGGTCGTAAACTTCGACTGCTTAATTTTCGAATTGCGAATTCTGGACTGGCGTATAGTTTGATGACATGCGTTCAATATTGTCATAAAGGTTGATTAAAACGTCTCAGTTTACATTGAGTTACACGATCCGAACAATAAATGTTGCACTTTTCATTATTTTGATTTGACGGCATTTCTAATTCCCATAAATTCTCCACTGTGTAAGCTTCATTTATTCTCAATTTTGGACTAACGGGTCAGCGGGGAAATTAATCAATTACTCCCTTATTCCATGATCTAATGTGAACTGTCGCCTGTAGTATTACGTTTTCTCATCAAATCTCTTGGAATTTTCTTGAAATTTAAAATGTAGATGATGATGAATTAAAGGATATGGATACTTGATCCCTCTCCTTCAGATCAGGGGTTAATATTCCATGTTTCTCACACGGTCCCTATCCTCTTGACACTTCCGTTGACAAGAAGGATTAAAACCCATCACTTCCGGTGATGGAAATAGACTGTCTTATACGAATGATTTCTCCCTTGATGTATTAAGATTTTGCTTGACTTTCTTCGACTGATTAGGAACGTGCATGCGATTCCATGTTTTGTCTCTCTTTTATCCTTCCGCTTATCCAATTAAAGTATGGCAGCTTAAAATGTGTTTTATGCGCAGAATCTAACGCATTACGAATGCTGCTGTAGCAGACAAAACCTATGTTACACAATATATGCATTGTTAAAAGCCTGCACATAAAGTGACACTATTGAATTTCTTCAAATATATGAAAATGCATGGACAGTTCAGAGGCTTAAACCATATATCAACTTTTTTCTCAACTGCTTAAATCATTACGATAAGTATGTGATTGCATGTTTGTCACAAGTTAATATTTATTCTTGGCTTATTGTTTTGACATTCTAAATAACTATTTATTTCACAGCTAACACACAGTTCATATGCAAAAAAAAAAAAAAAAAAAAAAAAAAAAAAAAGAAATAAACTGTAAGAGCAAGACATAAAGAAAACATAAAACATCAACGAACCCGTTAAGCTTATAAAGCTGACGATGTTATGAACAACCGAGCACCGGTCTTTGTTGTGTATGAAATATTTACACCAAAAATTAAACACATTATTAGGGCCCTTTAACACTACTCGGCCTCAGCTAGAAAAAAATGGTATTTCTGTTTCCTTTTGGCATACAACTATAAGAAAGGGAATCTGACTATAGTATGTTTCCTCTGGCTTTCTTTGCCGGATCATTACAGGGTCACTGATGAGGCTTTATTAGCCGAAACTACGTAGTATGACCCATCTTCTTTCTTATGAATGTTTTCATTGCTATTAAAGGAACTCATTTTTTTATTTTTATTTGCCTTCACTGCAGCTGGTGTTGTGCCGTGTGGCGGTCGTAAAACGTCTCCCCGTACATCAACCATAGTGCAGTTTATATTTTAATTTTGGTCCTTTGAGATCAGCGTGAATATTCTGAGAAATCACAAATAAATTATTGATTTAGACTCATAATCTAGACATGTTTTTAATTATTTGGACCCCATTTTGATTTATACCAGTCTTTGAATCGACTGCCTATTCGAAATTCGCAAAATTGCAGTATGTTTCCTCTGGCTTTCTTTGCCGGATCATTACAGGGTCACTGATGAGGCTTTATTAGCCGAAACTACGTAGTATGACCCATCTTCTTTCTTATGAATGTTTTCATTGCTATTAAAGGAACTCATTTTTTTTATTTTAATTTGCCTTCACTGCAGCTGGTGTTGTGCCGTGTGGCGGCCGTAAAACGTCTCCCCGTACATCAACCATAGTGCAGTTTATAATTTAATTTTGGTCCTTTGAGATCAGCGTGAATATTCTGAGAAATCACAAATAAATTATTGATTTAGACTCATATTCTAGACAGGTTTTTAATTATTTGGACCCCATTTTGATTTATATCAGTCTTTGAATCGACTGCCTATTTGAAATTCGCAAAATTGCAGTATGTTTCCTCTGGCTTTCTTTGCCGGATCATTACAGGGCCACTGATGAGGCTTTATTAGCCGAAACTACGTAGTATGACCCATCTTCTTTTTTATGAATGTTTTCATTGCTATTAAAGGAACTCATGTTTTGATTTTTATTTGTTTGCTGTGTTTATATATGCAGACTGCACAAGTTGGATACGCATAAAGGTGGCAGTAATCTGAAAATCGGACACAAAAGAAATCAAAGCTGTCACCAAATACCTTCATATGGGCCCCGTCAAGCGATTTTGGTACTTATCGCCTATGCGAGCAGCGAAGGTTCAGGCGAGCCTGCGCATCCGCGCAGTCTCGCCAGAACCTTCGTTGCTCGCTCATACAAGCAGTGACTCAAGGGGAACCTTCAGACAGAAAGCCATATCCCTGGCCCCTCTGAATGGCTAGGCATGCGCAGTTAAAATTTGTCATGACGGAATGCTCGAAGACACAAATTCGTTGACGGGGCTCATATAAAAGGAAGAACGAACGCCATGGTATGGTGTAAACAATTTGTGATTCTCCTTCCTATTCCACTATAGGGAGCTTACCACTAAATAGTTTCCATAGGCGACAATAGTAACCTTTTACATGCTCCCACAAAAACTACACATACAAAACTTTTCAAACCTTACTTATTTATAGAGCCATCCTAGCTCAACAAGTTGATGAGAAAAAAATCCACATGTTGCCCGTCTCCTTTTCAAGTTATGGTCCGCCATGTTTGTTTACATGCAGATTCGCAGTGAATACAAGCCGGCTTATTAACGGAGAGGTGACAATATAAAATCAGCCACAATTTCTTTGAACTTGCAGATATAATTATAAAACACACATCATTTTATTTCCTTATAACTATCCTTTTCTCACATTGAAATGAAACATGGGATATTTATCCAATGGAAGCCTGCCTGGTATTTAGACTGCAACTAAAAGCTCTGTCCCAAAGTGATAAAACCCGGTACCTCCAGTATTTAGTGCAAAGCTACCTGTAAAGAAGTGGGTTGCTGATTTCGAGCGAGGCAGTCCGACGTATTGCAGACATTATGTGTATCAGTGTTTGCTATCTGGGGGATATTTATTTGTTTTAGGTGAATACCAAAAATATTTCATCTCGTGTGTTGAAAACATCAAAATTTTCACGAGTGCTTCTTGTTTTCAACATACTAGATGAATATCGGAAAAAGTAAAATTGCCTATTTATTTTATACGTGACATTGGCGGTATACATTAATTGGACAGCTGCTCGTAACATGCGTCGCACTAGTAAAAATTTCTGTTGCTTTCAACACACTCGATGAAATATGTTTTCAACACATTCGATAAAATATTGGTATTTATCGAAAAAAGTAAATTTTCTTTTATTCTATATGAAAAAATAACCAATAAAAGAAGGCCGGGCTGCTACTCATCACAAAAACGTCTATAGAATTTTGACCCCCTTGAACCCCACTTTTATATAGTAAAACTGGGGTTTCCGGGGGTAAACCTTATTTTTCTTATTTCCGCTCTAAAATATAGAGTGTGGGTACTCGTTAGAACCGCCTCGATGAGGCGGTTCTAACGAGTGCCCACACTCTATATTTTGAGCAGAAATAAGAAAAATATCACAATTTTTCATCATAAAATTTTCACTTTTGCGGCGATAAAGGTGGCAATGTATTTGTATAGGCGTGTTTGCGTAATGGTAAAAATCACTCTTCAATACTCTGGCGCTATTGCCCCAAAATACAAGTTGCAATCTGTTTCACTACAACACCTCCGTGCGACAAAGTGCATTCTTTCATAACTAAAAAATGGTGATATTTCTGATGAAAATTTGTGATATTTTTCTTATTTGTACTCCAAACATAGGTTATGTGTGCTCGTTAGAACCGCCTAAATGAGGCGGTTCTAACGAGTACCCACAACTTATGTCTTAGAGCAGATATAAGAAAATTAATGTATACACCTGCAAACCCTAGTTTTCTGTATATCAAGTGGGGTTTAGAGGGGTATTCATTACACGGACCTGTTAACATGATATGTAAAGTAATGGTCCCTGTTTTCTGCGCCTGCGAGGAAGTGCTGATGAGTGACTTCTAGAAAAAGGGCCAAACCATTCACGGGGTCTGTTATGCAGCTGAACCGCGACAGCTGAAAGAAAAGGCGTTATATTGCTGCAGAACAATTCTTCAGCCAACACAACACAATTGGAAATGCCATAAGCTAAATACACATGTATGTGGCTTTGAACTTTTGCTCCATACCGCGTTCTCACCGGATCTTCAACTGTCTTCCTAAGCTGAAATCCCACTGGTCACCATTTTTAAAGTGATGATGACGTCATTGATACTATTTATAGTATTTTAAACCTTAAGCTGCATCCCTCTTCCATGAAAAATAAAAAGAGAAGCGACAAGGAACTGATACAATCAGATCCAATATCACTATAGGGAAAGAAGTCGAAACATGGAGTGACGATAATAAACAAAACGGACCACAGGTAAACAGAGTCAGCAGCTCTTTCCCAAACAGGTGATGACTCTGAATATATCCAAACCTAACTAAAATGGAGCAATTTCCATAACAGGTGAAAGAATCAGAACCACCGACATGACAAACATTAAACTGGAAGGACAAACGTAACTAAAAATGAACAACCATAAAAAGGGGAAAGAATCAGAATCATCAAGGTAACAGCATATATAATTTGGGAAAATATCAGAACAACCATCACAAAATATGAAAGAATCACATTGCATCCACTTCTATTTTACGGGGTGTTTATATCACAGAATAGGCGAGGTACTTTAATTTTTATGGTCCAACTAATTCCTTGAGAAATTCTTTTAACACCAAAACACAGGGCTATGTTATATTAATTACCAAAAAAAGTCCTCAAAAAATATCCATGCCAGTTCTGAGAAAAATCTCAGGATTTAATCCGCAGAAAAAGCATTAAATAAGTAATGGCCAGATAACAGCACCATACACTGTTTTACCGGCTGTAAGGCTCCTCACGCGCAAACAAATGACGTCATCAAAAACAAAACTTACGTCAGAAATTGATACAAAGTGCCATGTTTCTACATTCTATTTTTTAATACATGCAATTTATATTTTCCTTGTATGCTATTGATAAACAAGATCTATGTTCAAGTTGTAAGAATAAACATTTTTTTTTTTGGTCGGAAAATACATTTGTCAATGTCTCATGACAAAATTTTAATGTATGGAAGCACATTTGTGCCATCAGAATCAAATGAATTAATATCGTAAATATGTGCATACGGTGTATTCCGGTAACATGGCGCACGTAAGATTTTGATAGCTATGTGTGACTTTGTGGAAGCAACCACTCAAAAATCCCAATCAGAACAATTTCAACACTGTCCTATCTACTTACTGCAATAGAAATTGGCCGCTGACTTTTTAACAGGCTGGAAAAATAATAGGGGTGTACCCCTTGAAATTGATTTACAAAGTAGGTCTCACAACATTGCGCACAATAACTGTTTTGAGCTGACTGAACACAAAGGTTGACTCAAACAACCTTAAAAGGGGCAAAATCCGGATGAGAAAAATATCTTTCAGCTAATTTGCCATGAGGAATCCATATGTGAAATTTCAAAACCCTGGCATACAAGGTTCTAAAGTTTTGCTATGCATCACAAAGCATAGGCCTACAATGTACCCAAAGTGACAAAGAGCCATTAGCCACAAAGAATTTTTCGGAATTTAATCAAAAGTTTATCAGGACACCTACTCGTCACCAACTTACAAGGCTCTAACTCCAATAGATTTTGAGATATTTTGCTGACAAGATTTTATAAAAAAAATCAAAGGGCAATAACTTTTGAAAGGGGCATAATCCGGATAAGAAAAAAATACGCGTTAGCTAATTTTCCATGAAGAATCTATATATAAAATTTCAAAACCCTAGCATGCACGTTTCTTGCGTTATGCTATGCATCAAAGGCGTAACGGAAAGTCGAATGGACGAATCAGAAGCAATATGCCCCTCCAACTTTTTTAAAGTAGGGGTCATAAAAACATAACGAAAACACGCATATTCAAATCTACTGGAAGATTTGATCACCCCCCAAAAAATCCAGAGAAAAATTATGAGGTTTTTCTTATTCATCACGAAAACGAGACGTTGCTTCCAAGTTTGTGGGACTTTTACCTGACATTTGGATGAAATGACATCTCAATCCCTGCCGCCAAATGAATCCAAAAGGGTTTACATGCATGGACAGGCTGACTCGCAGCAACTTTTCTGGATATTCTCAGCGGTTTAGCAGTACTCATATGCGGTCGGTATCAGTTCTTTGCGGAAGCATTAGCTGCCCAATCTATTACTCCAAGCCCAGATGGGTGGGGTCAAAAACACGCCTATATAATTTTGACCCCTCGAACCCCACTTTTATATAGTACAGGGATAAATATTAAAATTCTTATATCAGCTCAAAAACATAGATTGTGGGTACTCGATAGAACCGCCAAGTTCAGGCGGTTCTGTCGAGCTCCGCAATCTATGTTTTGAGCAGAAATAAGAAAAACATCATTTTTTTTAGCTCACCTGAGCCTTTAGGCTCATAGGTGAGCTTAAAGTATAGCCATGGTCCGTCGTCCGTCTGTCCACCATTTTCAAAGATCTTCTTCTCCTATACTGCAGGGCCCGCAATCAAAGCCAAATTTCATATGGAGCCTCAGTGGGATGGGGGAACGAAAGTTTGTTCGCGGGGTCTGGATCACATGACCAAGATGGCCGCCATGCCCATATATGGTAAAAAGCCTTCAAAAATCTTCTTCTCCAGAACCATAAGGCCAGTGGCCTTGAAACTTGGCATGTAGCATATGGTACTCGGGCCCATCATGGTTTGTACAAATGGTGACCCCGGGTTGGTCTTGACCTATTTTACAGCAATGTCAAATTTGCCGAAGTAGGCTTTTGCATGGGGCAAAGTGAAAATAATGGATTTATAGGAAAACCATTGAAGACAGTGTCACCAAAATTTGTAGATCAGGTAAAGTAACTGAATACATGAAGATCTATGGGTCAGAAAGGTCAATGTCATTCATTGGCCTTAGACCAAGGTCATTCAGGATCCATATTTCAAACATTTTTTTCTCCAAAACTGCTGAGCCAATTTAAGTGAAATTTAATATGGAGCCTTTGTGAGTTGAACAGATGAAAAAATGCCAATACGGTCTAGATCACATGACCAAGATGGCCGTCACGCCTATATATATGGTAAAAAGCCTTAAAAATTATTCTTCTCCAGAACCGTAAGGCCAATCTTGAAACTTGGCATGTAGCATATGGTACTCAGGCCCATCATAGTTTGTACAAATGGTGACCCCGAGTTGACCTTGACCTATTTTACAGCAATGTCAAATTTGCCGACTTAGGCTTTTGCATGGGAAAAAGTGAAAATAATGGATTTTTAGGAAACCATTGAAGACAGTGTCACCAAAATTTGTAGATAAGGTAAAGTAGCTGAATACATGAAGATCTATGTGTAAGAAAGGTCAAGGTCATTAATTGACCTTAGACCAAGGTCACGCAGGTTCCATATTTCAAACATTTTTTCTCAGAAACTACTGAGCCAATTGAAGTGAAATTCAATATGGAGCACTTGGGAGTTGAACAAATGAAAAGCCAATAGTACTATTTCAGGAATAATAATTTCAGGTGATTAATAATACCTCCCTGTTAGAAACAGACGCACCCCATCATGGTTGTAAGACACCCAACTGACACCACGGAAAGATAGGCAAAACAATGTTGTTTAATGATCAGAAAGCATCACAGGCAGGAAAGTGAGTTCTGAGCCATGACTAGATTTTTTTTCAGTGATTATGCCTACCGGCTGTTTTTGGAAACATTTGCATTTGTTCACGGTTTTAATAGAGGAAACAATGTTCAATCCATTTTTTTTTTCTTAAAATTCCATTTTTGGGCTGAACAATTGACAATGGTTTTGTTTAGGCGTGTTTCGTATTGTCTGCTCAAAAGCATAGATTGTGGGTACTCGATAGAAACCCCCTCCTACTGGAGTTTTAGTTTATACTAATTTAATTTAGTTCGATTGCGATGAAAGCCTCAAGCTTAATTAATCGCTCTCGAACACTCATTACGGATGTTTTCACGCGCACGAGGGAGAGGCAGTTGAATTTTACACCACCGCTACCCATTTACACCTGGGTGAGTGGGGCAGTGGGGAGTTTTGGGGGTGTACATGTACATTATTTTCCTTATTTCTGCTTAAAGAAGCCTCCATGGTGTAGTGGATAAGCTACTAGCCTCATAAACCAGGAGTCGTGGGTTCGATCCAAGGGCTTCTCCAGACTCTCAGATTAGTCTTTAAACCGAGGTCCGGTCTCCGTATGCAGGGGTTTCATCAATAAACGGGTAGTGGGGATTTTCCCGTTTACTTAGACATTATGCCCCTGCTACGCTTGATAAATTTGTAAGGGCTTTATTCAGATAACATTGAAAATCACATTCCTATCTTTCCTTGAAATCTAGATGCCGAAATGTTTTTGAAACCACTGCATATGACATTTGCTGTTGACGGGATGTAAACCTCAAACACACTCACTCACTTGTTTTTGCTCAAAACATAGATGAGGCAGTCCTATTGAGAATCAACAATCTCAGAAGCTATGTTTTTGAGCAGAAAAAAATATATATAACCCCTAAACCCCAAGTTTTTCGAGTACATAGATAAAAGTGGGTTAGTGGGGGGTCAAAATTATATAGGCATGTTTTCGTGATGTGTTTGCTTTTGATTTTCCTATTTTCCCCTTCCCCCCACAAAAAATATCTTTTTACAGAAACTATTATTTTATAATGATTTCATAAAGTTAAGTACCGATATGGATTTACTTTTAAGATATATGTCAGTGATATTAACTTTTTCTTGTTTTAAGCGACTTTCTTGTATTGCCTACGCCCACGGGTGTAGACAATCTTAATGATAGCTTTTGCTCCGGAAGTATTTACTGAAAGGTCATAACTGGTATTCTGTTGACTGGTTTTACTTTTCATTTTCCATCTGGTTACCCCCAGGACACCCCAACTCTGGTCATACTGGGACGCCCACTTGCATATTGAAACCCAGCAATTACCTGAAAGCTGCCTAAAGTTTATCACATGGATATGCACGATTGCTCTCACACTTGCAAAATTAACATATATTTGCCCTTATCTAGTTCTTCCCACATCCAATTCTTAATGTTTTCATTTCTAGATGGCAATCTTGGCAGATGACGTTAACCTAGAATGTAAAATGAAAGTTTAAACTAGAATGCGAAATGAAGAAACCGTAAATGTAGGCATGTAGTACAATTAGTTGAAATTGATAGTGATAAAAAAATCCGAAATGTTGTTTGATATGACATTGGTGATAAGATTTGGAAATCCTCATTTGATATCTGTGATTTTTTTTACACTTTGTGGTAACTGGCATATTTCAGTTCTACACAAATAAATGTGTGCTTAGCATAGACTCAAGCTTTATTATAAAAGCTAATACTTGTTGTTCGAAAAAATTTCACACAAAAAAAAAAAAAAAAAAAAAATTAAAAGAACACTTTTATCTTCAGAAGTTTTAGTAGTTTTCCCCAGATAGAAATATTCATTTTGGATGCTTTAATAAAGTCAAGTATTAATTGTTTAACATACGCCTGTTATTTTGTGATTTTTCTTCATTTTTCGTATTTTTTTCACCCCTCAAAAATACCCTTTCCCCTCGGATTTTTTTTTGAGGACTTTTTTTCTATAAATCAGGACACCTTCCTGATACTAAAACTGCTGATAACATTGCTCAAGGAATTAGTTGTGGGTCAAGGGTCATTTCCGGCTAAATGTACTGGCCTAGAAATAAAAATCGGGTTTACGGGGGTGTTTATTTCGCGAAAATACACCATGTGGTCTGAACAAATCATTTGTCTAAACCATGACAGAAGCAAGGGCGAGGATTGTGGCCACGTTGCATTCGATTTAAGCTCCCCAGTGTAAAATTTTTACTGACCGTTCCAATGAGTCTTCTGTTGTGGTGTATAGTTGTTGTAGTTCGTCTTTGCATGTATGTTTTGCTAATACAGTAAAATTCCATTATTTAGACCACCTTTTGAACTGTTCAAAAGTGGTCTTTAAGACCACTTTTGAACAGTCCCAAAGATGGATCATGACCAACTGAAACTGTGGGCAGAAATCACAAAGACAAATTAACTGAAGCCTTCAAAATAAGCTTTTAAAAAGCAGAATTAGTCTTATTTTTAGCGGGTCTTAATAGCGGAATTTCACTGTACCTTTTTACGGCGTAGCCGTTATGTGTTTGCTTTTGTCCTACATTTTTCGTTATTCCATTGGTCAATAAAACCACATGTCCAAGGAGATGACCATTTCATTGGTCAATGATTTGTATAAATAAATCTACTAAAAAAACACGACAGTTTACCGAAGTTTTAAACTAGGAAATGTTTCATTTTTTTATGCGAGACATGACTGAAAAATATATACAGTTTCGGCTTGCTCACCGCCTTGTCCTTTGATGACCATACGTCATATGTATAATTGTGTTTCTAGTGAATTCTGAAACTGCTGCGGTGAATAGCTATTGTGACCTAATTTCACGTGGTTGGTCTATATAGCGAAAGGAACCATTTCGCGAAAGGAAGAATTTTCTGCGAAAGGAATTGTTTGTTTGATTTGAGGTTTAACGCTCCCATCAACACTGTGTAGGTCATTTTGGAGACGTTGCTTCCAAGTTTGTGGAACTTTTACCCGACATTGAGATAAAATGACACCTCAAGCCCCGTTGCCCAATGAAACCAATAAAGAGATATAGCATGACAAAAACATGTAATAATCGCATTACAAATTGACAGATTAAGATGTTTAATTTACAATATATGCCCAATAAAAGTTGCAGTGTATCATTTGTCTTCAGCATACTTTATGTCCTCCATTTTAACACAAAATGGACATTTTCGAATATCATTAATGTTATATCAATTCTGAAAAGGAATAAGTGTAAGTTGAGTTTTAGTTAGGTGCACATAAGATCAAGTTTCCGTCCGTTTGTCTGCTCGTCCGTTTGTTCGTCCGTCTATGCGTTTACGTTCACCATGGCGACAACCCTAAATGTTAACCATAGAATTTGTATTCAAAAACAGTAAGTGATAAAGTTTTCTTATTTGTTGTGCATATACTTGAGATCATAAATGAAATGAGGTCATGTTTTTAACCTTGACCTTTTACATTGACCTTAGCTCAAACAGGCGGGACACCGCCCTCTGCAAAGCTATTTTACCTCGCGTGACATCTGAATTGTTTGAATACAGTAAACCAGTTCATAGCTAGACAACTGTTGCTGTCACTATTGTAGCTCATATTTCTAAACAACCTTCCAATTAAATCAACGCCGCATATCTTTTTTAAAGATATTTCTTGTCTATTTTCGAAAGCGGTTTGGCTGGACTGGTTCCAGTGATTACAACATTTTTGTTTTAATTTCAGTTATCCATCTTTTTGCAAGTCTAACTCATATTCATTTAGCTAGTCTTATTCTGATGGCTTAGTTTGTGGCTGCACTGGGAGACAGATTTTTATATAAAGGAAACTAATTTAATTAAAAATGAGCATATTGATTTTTAACCCAAACATATCAATATTTCAGACTGTAGCTAGTCTACCGTTTGGCTATTTTGTGGGAAAGTAACTGACCTTTTGGCTTTCCACCTGTGACGTTTTAATCATTGTAAAGTTGCTTCATGGTAGTTTTTCATTCCATTTGAGAGATGTGAGGTAATTGTATCGATTCCTGAGCATTGCCTCCATCACTTCTATTTTGTTAATGTGGCTATTATGACATTCTTCCTCGGTACATCGATATAGACAATGAAAAGGAACATTTTTTTTTTATTCTCCACGGAACAGCGTGACGCTTAAAGCCGCAGTTTTTGTTGACATTTTACTTTACGGCGACAGTCGTAGTAAATGACGTTAGTGGTAGTTTCCTTGACACCAGACGGCGAACATAAAAAAGTTACAAAAATGACGTTTACCCATATATGCCTTGCGGCCCTATTTTGGGACTTTGTCAAACAGTGCAGACCCAGATCAGACGCCGCAAAACGCGGCGTCTGATCTGAGTCTACCCTGTTTGCTCATAGAACATACATTTTTCTACAACTTACCGGTACTTTAAACAAAACAAAACGTGTACCCCTATAACTGAAAATGGACCACTCCAAAATTATAAGGTGGGAGATTCCATAGTCAGATATGCATCACGAAAACATGCCTATATAATTTTGACCCCTCGAACCCCACTTTTATATAGTGAAGCTGGGGTTTACAGGGGTAGACCTTATTTTTTGCTCTAAAATATAGATTGTGGGTACTCGTTAGAACCGCCTCGATGAGGCGGTTCTAACGAGTACCCACAATCTATATTTTAGAGCAGAAACCCACTCGTTAGAACCGCCTCGATGAGGCGGTTCTAACGAGTACCCACAATCTATATTTTAGAGCAGAAATAAGAAAAATATCACAATTTTTCATCTTAATTTTTTTCTTTTTTCTGCGATAAAGGTTACAATGTATTTGTATAGGTATGTTTTCGTAATGTGGGCTAATGGGTACAGTCAATTGTGTTTGAGGGATTTCTTCTAACGGTTGCAAAAAGTTGGGAGAATATGAAGGCTGTGACATCAATATCGTTGATTTTGGTGATCGAAAAAGTTACCTCTAGTGAGTAAATTGTTCAGTAATATATCACAGTTTCATGGGCAGTTGCAAGTGGGTAAATCGAAGTTGACTTCCAAACTACATGTGTTTTATTACACAATAAGTCACTGCTTGAGCTTTTTTTTCTTAATCAAATACATTCTTTGTTATTTAATATATTTTTATTATTTCATGCTGAACTATCCTCGAGCTTACATGTTTTGCTCGTAATCGAAAAAATCCCGTTCTTGTGAAAGTTAATGAACGATTCCTCGCGTATGACAATAGTCTCGCAGAGAAACGGAAGGAAACGTCATTTCCGGAAAGGGCGTTTGAATTGACACGTGATACAAATTCTATGTGACGACGTAATAAGGTAGGCCATTAAAGGAAAAATAAATCAATATCTGTGCTTGCTTTTCAAATTGGAACTATTATTCACCCAACTACTGGGCTGAAACAATATGGAACGATGATTTATTTTGTTTGCTCGTAACAAATTGATGTCGTGTTCCATGTGAAAGTTGATCCGTAAAATAGCTTTTGATAAATGGCGACATGTTACGAAAATCTTTCATATTTTTTACTTTGAATGGCAACAAACAATCGTGCGATAAAACGAATATTAATTAGAATTTCGCATGCTCGTAGGCGTAGACTTTTATGAATATTGATATTTCTGTATCCAAAAATATAAGATGTGCTGAAATTAATCCGCCATATAAAAACTCAAAGTGGTGTTTATGGTCTATAAACTTTTATTTTCTTGAAATACTATCTCAATACACTATAAACTTATATTTCTTGAAATACTATCTCAATACATTAATTTAGTTCTAGACCGCTTCCTATCGTAGTTCCAATACTGTATACGGGAGCTTACCACTAAATATTTTTCATAGGCGACAATAGTAACCTTTTACATGCTCCCACAAAAACTACACATACAAAACTTTTCAAACCTTACTTATTTATAGAGCCATCCTAGCTCAACAAGTTGATGAGAAAAAATCTACATGTTGCCCGTCTCCTGTTCAAGTTATGATCCGCCATGTTTGTTTACATGCAGATTCGCAGTGAATACAAGCCGGCTTTTTAACAGAGGGGTGACAATATAAAATCAGCCACAAATTCTTTGAGCTTGCAGATATAATTATAAAACACACATCATTTTATTTCCTAATAACTATCCTTTTCTCACATTGAAATGAAACACGGGATATTTATCCAATGGAAGCCTGTCTGGTATTTAGACTGCAACTAAAAGCTCTGTCCCAAAGTGATAAAACCCAGTACCTCCAGTATTTAGTGCAAAGCTACCTATAGGGAGCTTACCACTAAATATTTTCCATAGGCGACAATAGTAACCTTTTACATGCTCCCACAAAAACTACACATACAAAACTTTTCAAACCTTACTTATTTATAGAGCCATCCTAGCTCAACAAGTTGATGAGAAAAAATCTACATGTTGCCCGTCCCCTTTTCAAGTTATGATCCGCCATGTTTGTTTACATGCAGATTCGCAGTGAATACAAGCCGGCTTTTTAACAGAGGGGTGACAATATAAAATCAGCCACAAATTCTTTGAGCTTGCAGATATAATTATAAAACACACATCATTTTATTTCCTAATAACTATCCTTTTCTCACATTGAAATGAAACACGGGATATTTATCCAATGGAAGCCTGTCTGGTATTTAGACTGCAACTAAAAGCTCTGTCCCAAAGTGATAAAACCCAGTACCTCCAGTATTTAGTGCAAAGCTACCATACAAACATATGCATCGTGGTTTAAAGAAATAGATTGGTGCTTTAACGCAGAGCTGAAACCAAACTAATATGAGCACCGGTAAACCGTTTAGAAGGTGTAAGCCTGCCCAGACAAAGTGGTGCAATCTGGACCGTCCCTGCAAATAAACCCAAGAGGTTTCTTTAAGAGGTAGTGCTTAAGGAGTCATTTCATCTCAATGTTTGGTAAGAGTCCCACAAAATCGGAAGCAACCACTCCAGAGTGACCTGAACAGTGTTGAAGGGGACGTAAAACATCAACATAAACAGAACAACATATCTTTGCAAACGGTTTAGATCAGTATAAGACAGCTCATGATGAACCATCTAATCAGGACCAGCATTGTTTGCCATTATGCTAACGATGTTGACTAAATTCCATATTTCCACAAGAATGAACGTGTCTAAATTCAACGAGTCCACATCAGACACTATGGTCAGCACCAGGCCAGAAGTGACAGTGAGGATGATTAATGACTATCTTGTCAATCTTCTACAATGAGTGTATGTTGTGTGTACTCATTAGAATCGCCTCATTGAGGCGATTCTAATGAATACACACATCATATACGTGTATTTTCAGGATAAAGTAAGAAATTTCTTCCTAAATTCTCCAAATATATTGATAAATTGATGGATTTGTGACCGAGAGGTGGTGGGTTCGAATGCGGCTACCGGAGCCGAGGTGTGTCCTTGGGAAAGACACGTAATATCAATGCCAAACTCAATCCAGATGTAAATGGGTAGCAGTGGTTTAAAAGTCACTGCCTCTCTCGCGCGCACGTGATAACATCCGGAATGAGTGTTCGAGAGTGATTCAAATGAGCTTGAAGCTTTCATCGCAATCGAACTAAATCAAACGATACTCAGATTCAATGAAAACGCACCACTTTTAGAATTCTGATTTCCTTAGTTTAAGGTTAAAATGACTGACTTTTTCAACTGATAAATACGGTATTGTAAATTGTCACCGAAGCATGAGTTTGTTGGACACGAATACTGCGTGATTTTCATGATGTGTATGTGCACGTGCAAAATGAAAAAAAAAATGCAACATTTTCGTAATCACGATACACTTTCTTTACTGCCAGTAAACGGCAGCAAAACATTCCATAAGAACAAGCCAATGGGACGTCTAAGGAACGTCGATCGCCATCGTGCTCTCGGTATGGTTGAAGGTGGGCATTCATACCGCCGAGTTGAAAAGCGCAATGGTTGTTCGCACACTACGATTGCTCGATTGGTTGAAAGGCACAACTCTACGGGGTCTGTGGACGATAGACAACGCCCTGGACGTGAACTTGTTACTACACTTCAGCAGGACCGGTACACTATTTTGAGCCATTTACGCGACCGATTCAGGACGTCTGTGGAACTGCCCAGGAGACAGTGGGAACCCATAACCTACGCGTAAGTGCCTTAACTGTACGGCGGCGTCTCCATGAACGCGGTATTTCTAGCCATAAGACGTATAAGAGGAACTTTTTGACGTTGGAACGTCGATCAGTTTTGCTTTAATTGTTACCGACAGCGTATCCGATGGGCGTGGTGTACTGTACACGAAGGTGTCCCGTTTTTGTGTTGAAATGTTTGAAAGGCGGCGTAAAGTATGGCGTCGACGTGGGGTACGATTTCAAGGCTGTTGTGTTAAACAGGTGTCACGTCGGCGTGGTGATAGCGTAATTGTGTGGGGAGGGACCTCATGGCGCCACAAAACCCAGATCATCGTTGTTGCTGGCAATTTGACGGTACGTCGGTACATCGATAAAATCTAAGAGCCTGAGGTGGTACCGTTTTTACGCAGTAATGGTGACGTTACGCTTTTCCAACAGGACAATGCACGTGCTCATTCTGCGAGGCTAACCATGGGCTTTTTCAATCAAAATAGAGTGCAAGTTCTTCCTTGGCCGGCGTTTTCGCCGGATTTAAACCCACTTGAGCACTTTTGGGACCAGTTCGGAAAACGTGTATACAGCCGACGTCATCCGCAAATCAACCGTTAGCAGCTTGCCATGGCGCTACAGGAAGAATGGGACAACATCAAACAAGACCAGATACAGTGTTTAATTCGAAGCATGAGGCGTCGATGCCAAGCAACACTTGATGCTGATGGTGGACATATCCGGTATTAGGATATGTGATTTTGATTTTTCTAGTGTGTGGACTTATTCGAGTCTCCGTATCTCTGCATCCAATGAAATGCTGTAACTCTGTAGTGAGTATGTGGATAAGTTAGTGATAATTCATTAAACGTAATCAAGTGCTGGAAATATTGTGAATCAATTGAAATTTGAGGTAAAGTACTAGTTGTTCGTTTTCATTGAATCTGAGTAAAGTATAAACTAAATATATTGATATCTGGATTTATAAAAGATTCAAAGATAATTTAGAACCGTTGTGGACATAAAACATGGACTCATCCAGTTTATAGGTGCTGTTGTCCGAAGATAAGTTGAAAGTGACGTCAGCGAATGTTTTTGTTTTCGAGCATTGTCCACTGTTGTCAAAAGGTAACGACGCTTCGGTAATGATAATTATAGCGGTATAGTCTGTCTTGCGAGCCAATGATGGGTATGACAGTGATAACGGTGCAACCTGTCAAACTCACCTGTGGTGGTATACTCTGTTACGCCACTGTCTACTTATCCTCCGACAACAGTACTGCTGCTTGCCGCAGTTGCTATTCTGTAGGAGTTTGAACACCGTAATACAGACCAGCTGACAAAATAGAAGTGGAGGCAATGATCAGGAATCGACACAATCAACCCACAGCTCCCATCAGAGACACCAAAGGGAAAGACACACAAACGTAACCATGGCATTTGTCTTTCGGCGCTTGGGTACTAGAATTACTAGATAGTAACACAGTCTAGAGCAACCCACACTTTATGCATCGGAAATGCTTTTGACACTGAGCAGGTAGGTGCCCTGCTAGCATTCTACATAAATCTACAGCGGGCCGTTTGCGGCCCGTCAGCTACCCTGACGGGCCGCTAACGGCCCGCTGTAGATTTATGTAGAATGCTTACTGGGTGGTGTATAGACTAATATGGTCACATATTCCTGAAGGCAGGTTTGTCGCGACAAGGCTAATATACGAGCTGTATGAAAAATGGTATCGCCTTTTTACCATTTTTTTCAAAACACTTGTGCAAGATATTTTATCTACGGACGCAAGAACGAGCTCGAATTACCCATGGTAAACAAGCCATAAGTGGTTGAGTCATAGACGTTTCACTGCTCATTTTAAAAGAGAAAACTATAGCGCATTACGAAAACACGTCTATACAAATACATAGTAAATTTTATCGCCGAAACAAAACGAAAATTTTAAGATGAAAAATTGTGATATTTTTCTTATTTCTGCTCTAAAAATAAATCGTGGGTGCTTGTTAGAGCAGTCTCATAAGAAAAAATAAGGTTTACCCCTGTATAAGGTTTACCCCTGTAAACCCGTTTTACTATATTAAAGTGGGGTCCAAGGGGGACTCAAAATAGGATCTTGATAATTATTGTCCTATAAATAAAAGCTAAAACCAATATGTTTGCTGTTCAAGCGGCTACTGGCCTTTTGGCTTTCCGCTATTGATGTTTCCATTAGGGTCTAGTTATTTCATGTTTGTGCTTCTTTCCCTATGGTGTCTCTGATGGGAACTGTGGGTTAATTGTATCGATTCCTGACCATTGCCTTCTCTTCAATTATGATTCCCATAGTTTGACTGATTGATTGCGTTGGGGTTTAACGGCACGTCAACCCTTGTGGGTCATTTTATGTCGTCTCCCAGAGAAAGGGAGAAAATAGATAAAGAGATAGTAGAGGGCATGAAAGAGAGGGACAGGGAAGAAATAGGAAAAGGAATAAAACTATTCCCCTTCTACCATTACCTGCTACAAGGATAGCAAGCTTTGTCCAACAATAAGCCAATATCAGTTGGACTCCCCGGTGACGTAAGATACCCGACACCTTTGCCGCATCCATCCATCCATTGTTTGAAAATGATGCCTGCATGAATTACTAAGTAGTTTTATCAACAGCTTATTTATTTGTTAGTACCATTTTAATGTATAGAATATATAGTAAAACTACTGAATAAACCGACAGTTTGTCATAATGCCTTTGTCAATTGTAATTTTTATTCTTATGAAACGGGAGTTAAAAGACATGTGTGTTGCGAATACGCGCGAGTACGTTTATCGAAATTGTGTAGAATAAAACCGAAAACAATTTTGTGCGTTTGGAAATTCTAAAGCACCTCTCCTTTTTGTCCAATTTTCAATTACTTTGCCTTTCCTGGCTGCCTGCAGTTACCGTTTGTCGTTTGATTTTAAAATTGGCAGCGCGGAGCTATCGTTTGCACATGCCTTTGGAATATTCTATCTATAAATAAAATGGTCAATCAAGTCACTTTCAACTGTAACACAAAAAGCTATGCTCTATATTGCCATTTGGTCCGCTTGAACGAAGCATGCAAAAGGCACGCCTCTGAATCTTCTTGTGGATTCAGCGAATTTGATATATATTGACAACACCTTAACCGCCCGCCATGCCACTAAGCTGAGAAAGGTCGATGTCCGTATAAGTGTTGAAGATACATAGACAATCCTGCATACCCACATAGACTGTTTGTCCGCTGTAACTCCTTTTTATCTTTTTATGCTCTGTCTCTGCCTTTACCCAACCTCTTCTATCTCTTCTCTAGTTCCCCCCTTTCTCTGTGAAGCCACATTAAACATTATAGTATGGATAACAACTCGGTATTTAATCAAGACATCTTCTCCCGGGTGATTTCACCCCAAGTTATATCAATATCAACAGTAGAAACAGACTATATATATTGACGTCAGGGGAAATTAAAATTTCTCATCATCAAGTTACCTCTCTGAGGTAACGACACGTAACTTAGTAAACATTTTCAAGTATTAGATAATCACACATATTAACATCACGAAAACACGCCTATATAATTCTGACCCCATTGTACACCACTTTTGTATAGTAAAACTGGGGTTTACAGGGGTTAACCTTATCATCTAAGAAGAATATTACATTTTTTCACCTTAAAATTTTCGTTCTTTCGCCGGTAAAATTTACAATGTGTTTGTATAGGCGTGCTTTCATAATGAAAGCTGTTCAAGCCATGGAAGTTCGACTATATGTTGAAAAGTTACCACCAAAACGTTCCATAAATAAGTTAATAATATTAAAAACAACAACAACAATAACAAAAAATCGACGTTTTTTGCCTCTTGTACGAGTATATACAACACAGGACACCCTTTCTTCAGAGCGTCAACTGCGTGATAGGGACCAGGTCCTCGTTTGAACGCAGACCTATATTTCGTAGTTCAATATTTCTCTCGACGCACACATAGAGTTGTATATTTTGAATCGCTGATATCTGCCCAACATGTCGATGCAATATGAGATAATTCAGACAAGTCCCCATCCGGACCAGGGTAAAAACCAACAAAGTCGTTCAACTAGAACCACGCAAACACGCCAATATAATTTTGATCCTGTGGTTTACAGGGATATACATTATTTTTTCTTATTTCTGCTCAAAAACATTGATTGTGGACACTTGTTAGAACTAGTACCTAAAATCTACTTTTTGAACGGAAATTAAAAAAAATATATCAGGAGTTTTTTGAAGAAAAAAAAATCATTTCTGGTGGTAAAAATATATTTGAATAGGCACCTTTTCGTATTGACAAAAAAAAAAAAAAAAAAAAAAAAACGCCACCAGCGACATTCTTAGAATGTGGAATCGGGACAGTGTATTCGTCATTGTTTGAACCGTCTCCCTGCCGCACGAAGCTGAAAGCGGATACGTAGCTTTGCCAGACGGTGCCAGACTGTATTCTCTGCTTGTTTCAATGATGGCCTGAGCCGGCCCATCTACGTGTTCATCGGAGTGTCTCTATCGAATAGTGTAGGCCGTATCAGTCCCTGGCGGGCGTCCCGAGGGCACAGAGTAGATCATTAAAACTGACAGACGCTGATGGAGCGATACATATTTGCCATACGTATGTAAAATAATTCAATTATCGCCAATAAATGTACAATTGTCTCAATTGTGTCTTGGTTTATGATTTAAGGGAACATTTGTCTTGATAGGGGATGAAAATGTGTTTGTACGTGATTTTCATTAATATCTGTATCCCAGTCAAAGGCCCCTCACACACACACACACACACACACACACACACACACACACACACACACACACACACACACACACACACACACACACACACACACATGCACGCGCGCGCGCGCGCGACTTATTAGAAACGTATCAGAAACGGTTTTTCTAGAACAGTGAATTACTGAATTACAGTTTGATACTTCGTGCGCACTTCGCGGATGAAGTATCATACTGTTATTCTCTGGTCTAGAAATAAAGCACGGGCAGAACTGCTTGCTCGAATGTCTCTTACTGTAGGCTGATGAAAAGATGTCCCTAACGGGTCTTAGACTGTTTCGTTTAACCCTTAAATTCATGTACAGTAAGCAAACAGTGTATACCCCGATCAGGCGTCATGTTCCGTGTCACATGATCTGAGTCCACACTTTTTGCCAAGCCCAACCCATGATTCCAGTCCATATTTTAGATATCCCTATTACGCAACACGTTGACCTCACAGCGATAAAGTTAACGCGGCCATTGTATACAGATAACTGTTAGTCACGTGCACTTTAGCACTGAAGAATTTCTTTGCTTAGTAACTTTGACACACAATCGGCGCAAAAAACTTTTCTGATACGTTTGTAATAGCAAGCAATCTCCAATGAATCGCACACGGTTGAGAACATGTACATTTGTTGCCAACGTGGTAGTTCGAGCCTCTTAGGGTTCATCATTATCGAGACGGTTCTAATGAGTACACACAACACACCTCATGAATATAAAAAAGGAAAATCCCTCTCCCTCAAATTATCCCTCAAATGTTTGTGACCAGGAAGTCGTAGGAAGAATTTCTCAGGGGCTCATAACGATAACACAATCATGTGACATAGTGCATTTTTTTCATATCTTCAAAATGGTTACTTTCTGATTTTTCTTATTTATACTGCCAACAAAGGTTGTGGGTGCTTGTTAGAACCGCCTCAATGAGGCGGTTCTAACGAGTACCCACAACCTATGTCTTGGAGCAAAACAAAATAGAAAAAAAAAAAATGCGTACCACACTGTAAACCCCAGTGTTATCTATATAAAGTGTGGTTTAGAGGGGTGTTCATTATACTGACTTGTTAACGTGGTGTCAAATACGAGGTCATATCAGCCAGGGCTAATGAGTCATCCGTATTCGAGTTATTCAAGTTTCAAATGAGCCCCGCCAAGCGAATTTGGGTCTTCGAGCATTCCGTCATGACAAATTTTAACTGCGCATGCCCAGCCATTCAGAGGGGCCAGGGATATGGCTGTCTGTCTGAAGGTTCCTCTTGATTCACTGCTTGTATGAGCGAGCAGCGAAGGTTCTGGCGAGACTGCGCGGATGCGCAGGCTCGCCTGAACCTTCGCTGCTCGCATAGGCGATAAGTACCAAAATCGCTTGACGCGGCCCAAATTATTTGTCAAAATTGCGATGGAAGTAAGGGCGAGGATTGTGGCCGCGTTAAATCGATTTAGGACCCCAAGGGGAATTCTTTTCACTGACCGTTCGAGGGCGGTTCTTTTGTCGCGGTTTATTTTTGTTTTGGTTTGTCTTTGAGTGTGTGTACCGCTTGTGTCTTTTTGTTGTGGATAGCCGGTTTACCATTTTGTGGGAAATAAATGTCATCTTGGCTTTCCGCTATTGATGTTTCCATTAAGGTCTAGTTGTTTCATAGTTGCGTTTCTTTCCCTTTGGTAAGTCTGATGGGAGCTGTATCGATTCCTGATTCTTGCCTTCACTTGTAATTCTCATTTTTATGTACTATGTATTGCAGAAAGATTTTGCAAAACGAGTAACCAACGCGCTTCCCTTGTTCTGTAGACCGTGTGCTAATGTAGTTATTTTTGGACGGAAATGTAGCGCAGTCAATATACCCTGTTTCACAAACTCGACGCCTGCAAATGAGTAGATGCAGTAAGATGTTCCGCGAATGATAGTCCCAGTTTCCGAATCGGCACTCTTCTCTATCATTTTTCGAATGACTTATTCCCCGAATTCCAAGCTAGGGATCGCAACTGGATTGCATGAAAAATCGAACCTTTAACCACTTGACCGAATATAACCTTGCACGATCTTTATGCATGCTGTGCACCAGAACGGTCATTGTAGTAAGGTCGTGCTTGATTCGACCTTCAGGAACTTCTGAAGTGGACACTTTTAAATCAAGTGGCGCCGAAGATCGTACGAAAGGCTCTTCCAAAATAGAAGCTCCCATCAGAGACACCAAAGGGAAAGAAACACAAACATGAAACAACAGACCTAACCAGTGCTTCAGCTGAAGTGCACGACCCGCCGGATGCTTTTAGCTTTATGAGTGTTACCATATATGGGTATGGCGGCCATTTTGGTCATGTGACCTGGACCTAAAACGGTTCCCCCAATAAATGCGCCTTATCGTAAGGAGCAAAAATATATCTTATACTTTAGTACTGTATTCTGAATCGTTTGCAGGATAAAATGGATTCTCACTTTTCCAATTCAAAAGCATATGTGTCAAAGTTTGACCTAGGCACAAAGAAGGTCAAGGTCAACCCAGGGTCACCATTTTAGCGATTTATGAGTGGCCTACGTCCCAGATGCTATTTATAAAGTTTCGTGGAAATCTGCCCAGTGGTTCTGGAGAAGACTATTTTTGAAGGGTTTTTACCATATATGGCTTGGCGGCCATTTTGGTCATGCCTGGAGCAAAAGTTTGGTTTCCTCCATCCCATAGAGGCTCCATATGAAATTTAACTTCGATCGGCTCAACGGTTTCGAGGAGAAGCAGTTCGAAATTTTCACATTTTTCGCCTCGGCGAGGCTATACTAAATGGAATGTAATATTTCGCAAGTTCATTGGTTAGATCTCATTGATATCTATCAGTATAGCAAAAATTGTTTAAATATTCCAAGCGGTTAAGTCACTATCACCAATTTTCACAAACGGGTTACGGACGGGCAGACAGACAGACAGACAGACTATATACGGCTTGGCGGCCATTTTGGTCATGTGACCTGGACCCCATGAGCAAATTTTGGTTTTTCCCATCCCATAGAGGCTCCATATGAAATTTGACTTCAATCGGCCCAACGGTTTCCGAGGAGAAGCAGTTCAAAAATTTTCACATTTTTCGCCTTGGCGAGGCTATACTAAATGGAATGTAATATTTCGCAAGTTCATTGGTTAGATCTTATTGATATCTATCAGTATGCCAAAATTGTTTAAATATACCGAGCGGTTAATTCACTATCACCAATTTTCACAAACGCGTTACGGACGGACAGACAGACTGACAGAATGACACGGTGATTTTAGGGCACTCTATTAGAAAACCAACCGACTTCAGTTGGTCGCTTTTTCTGCGGGTCGTGCAATGGAAACATCAATAGCGGAAAGCCAAAAGGACAGTTACTTTCCCGCAAAATGGCCAATAGGCTATCCAAAATAAAATAATATAAGCGACACAAACACCCAAAGACAAACCATAACAAAAATAAACCGCGACAGAAGAACCGCCTTGGAACGGTCAGCGGAAACGAATTCTACTGGTGGGCTTAAATCGATTATACGTTGCCAAAATCCTCGCCCTTACTTCCTTCGCGATTAAGACAAATAATTTGTTCAGTCCGCATGAAGGCCTCCTAACTCATCAGTGCAACATCTCCGTGAACACAAATACTCAAACAAACACAGAGATGAAACAACGGTGAGGACTCGACAGCAAGAAACCACTGAAATGCTGGAGCAAAAGAAAACCAACAGTTAGACTCCAACGGGCCCGACCAGAGATAGAGCATCAGGCACCAACCAACATTACCTTGAATTAGATCTCTCTAATTCTCAATAAGCCTTTAAGCCAAACCTGCTTTTCAAAAGAGTGGCGATTGGGAGGATCACGTGATTCAATATAGCGGACAAAAGTAGAAAAGTCGCCAAAATGCGTTAAAATTCGATAGCGTTGAACATAATCTTTACACAGCTAAGTCAAATGCACAATATAAAACATCAAAAAGTTATACATCTGCAATGATCTCGATTTTAAAATAAACCATATGCTTTAATAACGGAATAAATCGAATTCCAAACGCCATACTCCAGACGCCAAGCCAACTTCATACACTTTTAATAATTGTGTTATTCACTATAAACAGTTTCGGCCCAAATCAATTCGCAAGAATGTTTTGCACAAGCAAGTATAGTGCATCCTTACATTCGTATATATTTTAGTGACATCTTTTTTTTTCAATAGCTTTCAATTTGATATAGTTCGTTACATCTAAATGACAAGTATTTATTAAATGTTTTTATTTGACAAAAAGAATATTTTAAGAACATTGTTGCGGTATTTGTTTTTATCCTGGAAGATTCTTTCTGCCTAAAGACACATGATTTATCGAGAGTCTTCTGGATCCCCCAGAAGACGGCGAATCAAGTCCGACCTAGATGACAATGTCTTTGACACTGTGCGAAAATATAGCCGAAAATAGCCATGCGACTGCTAAGTGCACACATTGCCAGACGTGTCACCATTGGAGATCAAAGCCAATTTGGATAAAGCTTATGATGGAAATGCACAGTTTGCAGACATGTGGACGAAGTTTAGTCAAAGAAGAGCCGCGACCGGGTCAACCGATTAACAGAAATCGAGAACTGAAGAAGACACGCGGTACGCTGTCGAAGAGATTTGGGATATACGTATATGGCATGAATTCGTCGGTCGTATTTTATATATTGAAAGAAGTGCTTAAGCTTCAGAAGGTTTGTGCTAGGTGGATCCCCCTCTTTTGACAGCTGAACAAAGTGGGATAAAGTTGGAAAAACCTCAGAACGTCTGGCAAAATATAAGGATGCGGATCCCAGGAGACTCGGAGAAATAGCAACTGGACCTGAAACGTGGCTGTTTTTTTAATTCGATTGCAAAGAAAACAATAAAATGTTTTAGAAAGGGTTATCCTTTGGAAGCAAGGAATACACCACAGAACTGGAAAATATGGAGTGTACAAAATAAAAAAAAGCCTGTGTAGGTGAAAATGGCGAAATACTTCAAATCGCGCGGAATAAGACGTCAAGACGTGTCATGTACGCTCTATTTTTGACTGCGGTGGAATTGTCGGCCGAATACCAGTACCTGAGAACAAGAGTGCCACAGGATTACTTTAATAAGATTTTTTTTCTGCTATAGCAGATCACTATATTGCAATGCGCCCATGCGCGGGGGTTCGTAGTCTTCATGTTCTTCGCTATAAGATCAGGCGTGGTGATAAAATATTTGGAGGAGTTCAACATTAAACTTTAGCACACCCTCCATACAGTCTAAACCTTTCTCCCTGTGATTTCTGGCTCAACTCATATACATGTATTAAAATATATCTGTCAGGGCGTCATTATGAAAGCCGTCATGTATTGGGTAGTGCGTTGTTCCAGTGTATAAACTGTATACCCCAAAAGGACTTCAAAGTGGATAAAAAGACTGGAAAAGTGCGTAAAGAACAATGGAGAATAGTTGTTCGTGATAGTTGTTCGGCATCACGGGGCCTCGTGATTGATTGATGTTTTCGGGTTTAACGACATGTCAACCATTGTGGGTCATCTTGAGTCGCCTCCCAGAGAAAGGAGATAAAGAAACAGAAGAAATAACAATGCCGCCCCGCCTACCTGATGCAAGGACAGCAGGCCTTACCCAACTGTAAGCCAATATCAGTAGGACGCCCCAGTGATACACGTCGGCGACGGACATAGCCCTAGGACTGATTTTCCTAGCATCCCCACTCACACCCATGTCTTATATGAAAAGTTACTTCTAGTTGCTTATACGCACATTACGAAAACACCCCTGTACAAATACATTGTAACATTTATCGCCGAAAAGATGAAAATTTTAAGATTAAAAATTGTGATATTTTTCTTATATAAATTTTGGGTACTCATTAGAACCGCCTCATCGAGGCGGTTCTAACGAGTACCCACAATCTATATTTTAGATCAGAAATAAGAAAAATAAGGTTTGTCCCTGCAAACCCCAGCTTTACTATATAAAACTGGGGTCCAAAATTATATAGGTTTATATATATGTATTCGTGATGATCGACAGGTGTGTTACGCACAACTCTTTCCCAGATAAATCAGATATTCTAGGATGGAACTATAGTTTTAATCTACAGGACACGGGCCGTAAAACGGAAATTAACAGGAAAGGGTAATAGACTGATTTTCTAGAAAAATAAAGTTTTTGTAACACGTTGATTATTGAACGTATGAACCGGATTGAAAACGGAAGTTGTGAAGGAAGCTTAGACGAAAACACGTGTTTGATTGTTTCAAAGCGCAACCGGCATCCACTATAGTTCAGTTAATCGCCATCAGGTGTTTTAAAATCGATTTGTTCTCAGTCATCACCCAATCATTTGATTTCAAATAATTGTAGTAAATTGCCATGCAACTTTGTTTTATGTTCGTTAATTTGTTTAGCTCCCTAGAGAGCGCGTGTATTTGAACGTTGGGTTTCTTGGAAAATACATGTATTTAATGACAATACATCGGTTGGTTGTTGAATGACCTAGTCAACACTAGTAAGGTCATATCGAACCGGCCAGTTTACCTAACCGCACTTTGCCTGGTCAAGTTTATTGTGCTGTCATGTATTGGCACATGGGCAAGACGTGCATCGGGCGTTTTGAAAAAAGATAAATAAATTACAAATTCCCAACTCGCTGGGACTAGTTAGAAATCCTTGTTCGGCCTTGTCTAACGAATGTTGAACGAGTTCAGAGCGTGTTGTGGGCGTGCTCTTGGCGTATGGGTGGCGTAGACTGTGACGCAGACTGGCACAAAACCAGAAACGAAACGTACTTGTGACATATTCCTAGTGTGTATTTGGGAAGGGGGTGGGGTTTGGTCTTGGGCGTGTTCAAAGCCGGTTCAAGACATGTGTCGAGCGTTGCTGCCGTCACAACATTGAAGTAAAAGGATAGCACCGCACACGCTGCTTGCTATGCGTGTTTTGTTGACCTACGAGATCACAGTGTAAATAAATATACATGTCTTGCATCTTGAATTGATGAACTTCTTAAATTATACTTGTTGAATTTTTACGCGTGACATTGTAACTGCTGATCTTGCACTGCTAGAAAATAATGATCCATTCCCTGTGATACAACATGTAAATGGAGAAAAGCAGTGCTTTGTTCTAGCGTCAAAGCTGTTCCAACGACATTCCAAAAGACTAAGGCATTTCCATAGAAGCTGTCTTAGAAAACTTCTAATGATTATGATAACACACCCGTGTGACATAGTGCATTTTTCTTATCTCCAAAATGGCTACTTTTGTGGTGAAAAAGCTGTGATATTTTGTTTATTTATACTGCAAACATTTTTCTCTATATACATGGTGTTTAGAGGGGCGTCCATTACATGGACTTGGTATCGTGATGAGACAGGATTCCAGACGCAGAGGTCCTGAAAAGGGCAGGGGTATAGAGCGTTCATACTCTTCTGAAACTGGTACAGTTAAGATGAACAGATTTCGGATGAACGTTTGCCGAGGAAAATCCTCTGTGGAGAACAAGAAGTGGGGATGGGTCAGAATAAGCAATACAAGGAC
Organism: Lucinisca nassula; assembly: GCA_963580285.1. Taxonomy (NCBI): domain Eukaryota; kingdom Metazoa; phylum Mollusca; class Bivalvia; order Lucinida; family Lucinidae; genus Lucinisca; species Lucinisca nassula. The sequence goes on from OY757018.1 coordinate 113,543,299, forward strand.
ACTCTCAAATCCTCTCACAAGGGCTTTTGATTATAATTTATATTATTGTTCTCAGGTATATAAATTCCAATATTAAGACCACCTTTGGGACTGTTCAAAAATGGTCTTTAAGACCACTTTTTAACGGTCCCAAAGGTGGTCCCTGACCAGAGGACATTGTGTGCAGGAAATTCGAAGAAAGAATAACTGCAGCCTTCTAAATAAGCTTTCTAAAGCAGACTTAGTCTTAATTTCAGGTGGTTTGAATAGCGGAATTTCACGGTATTTGAAAAGTCAGAATAGGTTTCTGATACGCCACATGCATGCTGCAAGCACGTTACACGTTCGTTGCGCGGTTTAAACGCGCGATTGACACGTTTGGGACACGCTACAAAAGCGTCCCGAAAACGTCCGGCCCAAGGCCTTTGAAAATCGAACGTGCATGTGCGTACACAACGTGCCTCAAAAACATGCGCTGAATGCCTCTGTAACTTATCCGACGCGCTTTTGAGATGGGGCCTGGAAAATTTATTAACATGCTTAAAAAGGTTTAGAGCTCAAACGTACACCAGGGTACAGCGAGTTACAACAAATGTACGCGACGCTCGAGTAACCATTTTATAACGTGTTTCCGACTTGTTTGTAACGTGTTCAGACCACGTCAATTTCTTCAAAAGGTCCGGCATATGCCCGACTCATACCCCAATGTTCCACAGGCGCACATTTGAACACTTTAAGTGGTTACCAGTCACAAGTGGGGCAGCAGGTACTTTTTGGGGTTTGGTTTTACGGCCCTTTAGGGATTATTTCATTTATTTCGAGACGATCGCTATTCAGAGGTGCGCGAAAACCGAATTATCCGAAGAAAACATGCACATGGCCTTCCCTTTCAGAACTTGGCGATTAACATGTGACCCGAGCAAGGCTCAAATCCACAGCGGTGAGGGCTATAATGAATAAGAGACGGCGCTCTTACTCACCAGCCACGGAGGCTAGGTACTGAAAACTCGGCCATTCAAGACTTAGCGGAGCGACCCGACGTATCCTTGTCGCAATGCTCATTTGATAAGCATTTTCATAACTATTACATATGAACCAGGCACGATAAACCTTTTCGGCTGGGAGAAATAGATTTGGCTTCATGGTGCTTCCACGCCTCAATGTCGAGCAAAAGTCCCACAAAATCGGAAGCAACGTCTCCAAAATGACCTATATAGTATTGTCGTAGACGACAACCTCAACACAAACAAACGATAAACGTACCAATAGTATAAGACCTGAACATATCAACTTACGAATGCGGGGCCTAAAAGTTTTCGCTTAGGCCTAAAAACAGCTGTGTTTCTGCTAACCCAACCGACCCTGGTTTTTTTCTGCTGAGCCTCCAATTTTATTGGCACCCAGAAAAAAAGAAAGATTTTCTTAACCGACCTTAATATTTTCTAGCACTTTTGACGAAATCAAACTAGCAAAAGTACTAATAGAAACCCCGATCTTTTTCGGCCCCCGCCCATCGGGGCTTGAAGAAATAGATGGGCTGCATGATGCTTCCATACAGAGCTGAAACCGACCGCACACGAGTACTGGTAAACTGCTTTGAGGATCTAAGCCTGCCCAGACGGACCGTCCATGCTTACAAACCCTATTGGCTTCATTGGGCGACAGGGCTTGGGGTGTCATTTCATCTCAATGTCGGGTAAAAGTCCCACAAATTGGAAGCAACGTCTCCAAAATGACCTTTACAGTGTTGATGGGGACGTTAAAGCTCAAATTAAACAAAACAAACAAACTGTTCTTTTGATTTATTGATGCTTTTAATCTCATTATTTGAATGTTTTAATGTAATATACTTAGAATTTAGCCTTTTTTTTTTTTTACTGTTTTTTGCTTTTTTCCGTCAAATAAAAAGTTGGTTAGAAATAAAAAGTTTTAGCGACCTACCGACCGATACCCTTTGTCGGCATATTAGCGGAAACACAGCTACCGTTTTAGGCCTTATCTCTGCTGGGACAGCGTGGAGGCAAAATAGAAGGCTCATGCAATTAGCGTTGATTTAGATCAGCCTGTGCAGGCTGATCCAAGTCTTCGCTGGTCGCACAAGTATTATTTTTGTCGTGCTGTGGCTCATATTTTTGTTGTGCGCTTACAAGAATGTCCAAATTTTTTTAACCATTGTGGTGTAATTTTACGTGAATTCTCTAAATTACGATTGGACGCTGGCGATGTTGTGGTGTAAATGACGCAGTTCTGATTGAGTGTGAATACATGCTCAGTTCATTTACACAAAATATGATCACTGATTGTTTAATACTGAGGGCCTCATTTTGAAGATTAATTTTTGCAATGACATGTGTTTTTGTATGTGCTAAATACTGTTACCCTGATACGAGTACTTGCCTACTAACTGAAAACGCCGTATAATTACTGTTGTGACCTAATGTTATTCAGGCTTCAATGGACGTTAAAAAATCCATTCATTTTTTGAAATAAAACAGGATGTAAATGCATGATAAAGCAATCAATTTAAATGTTCTGGTGTTTATTAAATATGTGACATCAGGTCTCTTGCAGCGTACATACTCCGTGATCTACATGAAACTGGTGGTTTTCTGCTTCTCTGACGTAATAACTGTTGGGGATTTAACCCTCATTTGTGATTGTTAACTCACCTTGAGCGGATCTCCAGATCAGCTTATGCCGTGGCCTGTTGTCTGCCGTCTGTCCGTCCTCCATAACTTTTCATATTTTGGACATCTCCAAAACCGCTAAGTCGGATATTGAGCTGATACTTGGTGGGAGGCACTTTGACAACATGGAGATTCAGAAATGCTAAAATCATTCCAATCAGACATCATAGATGACGGTTATGGCGGTCAATGCTCTCTCCTAACGACATCTCCTCCCAAACAGAAAGCCGGATTAAAACAAAACTTAATAGGCAGCATGGAGGTGACTTGGTAAATTTTTTCCATTTGGATATTATTCAAACGACATCTACTCCCAAACCAGAAGTCAGATTGAGTAAAAACTTGATGGGAGGCATCGGGGCGACATAGCGATTCAGATTTGCTAAAATCCTTCCGTTCTGTTCTTATTCTTGATGGCCATCTTGAAATTCTTCTAACGACGTCTCCTCCTCACCTGAAGTCTGATGGAGTTGAAACCTAATGGGAGGCATAGGGGTGACATGGAGATTCAGATTTGCCATGACAACCATCTTGAAATTCGTCAAACGACATCTCTTTCCGAACGAAAGGTCGAATTGAGATGAAACTTGATGGGAGGTACCAGGGAAACATGGTGATTCAGGACTACTAAAACCATTGCATTCGAGTATCCATGATGGCCGCCATAGCGGCCAACTTGAAATTCTTTAAACATCTCCCGTACCAAAAGTCGGGTTGAGCTGAAACTTGATGAGAGCCATCAGGGCGACATGGTTCAGAATTACTCAATTCATTACATTTCGATATCCAAGATGGCTGTCATGGTGACTATCTTGAAGTTCTTCAAAGAAAATCTCCTTCAGAACCGAAAGTCTGATTGAGATGAAACTTGATGGGAGGCATTGGGGTGGCATGGATATTCAGAATTGCTAAAATTGTTCCGTTCCATTAACTAAGATGGCTGTCATGGGGGCCATCTTGAAAATCTTCAAATCAAATCAAGTCGAATTGAGCCGAAACTTGGTGGGAGGCATTGGGGGTGACACAGGGATTCAGATATGTAAGAACCATTTTGTTTTGATACGCCACAGTGGTCATCTTGAAAATCTGGAACCCACATCTGCTCCCGAATGGTCGGTTGTTTTGAGTCGAAATTTGGAGGGAGCATATAGGTGACATGGAGAATTGTTAAAAGTGTTACTTTCAGATATCCAAGATGTGATACCCTCGACCAATTGTCTGAAATATTTGCAAAGATGGCACCTACTCATGGTATTATTATTGGTGGTGATATGAAAGGAAACATTACAGCCGACAGAGGCAGTCGTAGATCACAATCTCTGATGGACTTCATGGAAGAAAATAACCTGAAACACATCTTGTACAAAACCAAGCATTGTCAATTCAAATTGTGTGAAGGTGTCTACAATTGGTTATTTCTAATAAGATATGTTTTTTTTTTTTTTCAGATAGGATAGACTCGATCGAAAGGTTAAATACTGTCATATCCAACATCTCGGCCCGTTACCCTGTAAAACTTGAACTCAAATTTTCAAAGTCAAATCGAGTGAATTGGGGAAAAGTTGATATATAATAAGGACCTGTATGCAGCTCTTGTGATAGAAAAGCTACCAGAGATAGGAAACTGTACTGGTTCGGCTTATGATCTGGATAAAACAGTCAGGAAAATGAATGAAGTGCTGACTGAAAGTGCTGAAGCTGCTGCACCAAAAAGGGCGCGTACAGCTAGGAAAGCGAAACTTAGGTTATGGTCAGTTAATACATGTATAAGAAATGCTATTGCTAGGAAAAAAAAGCTTTCTTTTTATGAAAGTGCGCAGGAAATTGCCTATTAAAAAAGTTACCCACGGAATTTCTGTGTCTGTTGTGCAGGAAGAAGAGTGCGAATCAGTATATTAAAGGATAAGCAAGAGTTTCTGAATGCTAAGGGTCAAAATTAATCAATCAACACCGTGGAAAACTTAGTGAATGTGTCTATGAATTACGTAAGAGTGAATCTGTCTTCAAAATTGAAGATAATATCCTAGAGGTCTTGAAGCAGCACTTCGAGGGATTGGCTCTGCAATCTTCAAATGCAATTTAAAAAAAAAAAAAGAATAAGTATATTATTGATCACGAACTGTTGGACAATGTGGATATATGTGAGGCGCCACGTCATGTGTGCGATTTGGTGACGGTGAATGAGATAACCGAAGCTCTGTCAACCCTGAATAAGGGACAACCATCTGATATATTTGGTGCAGCATCAGAGCATCTCTTGTCGGCTGGCAATGACGTCATACCTGTGCTGTCTGCCTTTATCAAAGTGATCTTTACTGTTGGAGCCCTTCCAGAGTCCATGAAGTTTGGTCTACTCACGCTTGTTTTCAAGAAGAAGGGCTCGAGTCAAAGAGTTAAGAATTATAGAGGGATAACAATAACCCCAATATTGTCAAAACAACTCGAGAGCATATTGCGGGATAGAATTAAGTCAAATAGAGATTCAAAATAGAAGTGAATGCAATGATCAGGAATCGATACAATTAACTCACAGCTCCCATCAGACACCAAAGGGAAAGAAGCATAAACATGAAACAACTAGACCCTAAAGGAAACATCAATAGCGGAAAGCCAAAATGACAGTGACTTTCCAACAAAATGGCCAACTGGCTATCCAAAATAAAATAATATAAGCGATACACACTCAAAAGACAAACCAGAACAACATAAACCGCGACAGAAGGACCGCCTTGGAACGGTCAGTTAAACGAATTCCACTGGGGAAATAGCATGCAAAGAGGCTTTATTTTCTTGTACTTTGGGATCACTGATTCCATTGTGGAATTTTGAGAATATTTGAGAGTCACTGATGAGGCCCTCATTGGCCGAAATTAGCTTGTCTGGCCCAGAAAACGTGTACACTCCATATTTTCCAGTTTTGTAGTGCATTCCTTGCTTCCAAAGGATAACTCTTTCTAGAACATATTTAACGGCACTACAGCTGGTGTCTGGGAATGTGTGGCGGCAGTAAAATGTCTCCCTGCCCTTCATCATAGTGTAGTTTGTATTTTCTTGTCCTTTGGCATCATTGTTTCCATTGTGGAATTTTGAGAATATTTGAGGGTCACTGATGATGCCTAATTGGCCGAAAATAACTAGTCTGGCCAAAAAAGTGCCTAATTGGCCGAAAATAGCTAGTCTGGCCCCAAAAACGTGTACACTCCATATTTTTCAGTTCTGTAGTGTATTCCTATCTTCCAAAGCATAACCATTCTAGAACATATTTAACGTCACTACAGCTGGTGACTGGGAATTAGGGGCGGCAGTAAAACGCCTCCCTGCCCTACATCATAGTGTAGTTTATACTTTCTTTCTTGTCCTTTGGGATCATTGATTCCATTGTGGAATTTTGAGAATATTTGAGGGTCACTGATGAGGCCTTATTGACCGAAATTAGCTTGTCTGGCCCAGAAAACGTGTACACTCCATATTTTCCAGTTCTGAAGTGTATTCCTTGCTTCCAAAGGATAACCCTTTCTAGAACATATTTACTAAGGATTCCTCATCTATGAATTGCTCTTTAAATTTGGCAGGCTTATACGTAAGCGTTTAACCAGTACAGTGCATATTCTTTCGCAAGAAACTGACAACTGCCCTTCTTGAATCATCGGGAGAGAATGGCCGTAGAAAAGATTTCATGATCAATCTCCACGAAAGAATGAAGAGTAAATTCGTGAAAGCAGAGATATTAAAAAGGACATTTTTATTGCCTTCCTGGACGCGAAGTCAGCATTTGGTGTAGACAGTCACTCAAGTTTATTGAGAAAGTTATTTCACATGGGAGTTAAAGGAGTAGCTTGGAAGAAAATACATAGCCTGCATAAAGAAGCACAATCAGTCGATCGTTGGTGTGGTGCGAAGTCTATGCCTTTTGAAGTACAGCAAGGAGTCCGGCAAGGAGTTTTTTTGTGCACGGACCTGTATAAAGTTTATCTTAACCCCCTTTACGGGCCTACGTGGCCTAGTGGATAAGAGCGCTGACTCTTAGTCATTAGGTCTCTCACCGCCGTAGGTTCGAGCCTCGCTCGGGCCACGTGTGAGACGCCAAGTTCTGCAACGGAAGGTCAGGTGGTTTTTCTCCGGGTACTCCGGTTTTCGCCCACCTCTGATTAACGATCGGCTCGATATGAGTGAAATAATCTTGAAAGGGCCGTAAAACCCAAACCAAAAAAAAAAAAAAAAAAAATTATCTTAACCCCCTACTGGATAGAGTCAAATTCCATGATGGGTGGAAGGATTGGAGAAATCAGCTGTGCAGGGCCTACATGCGCTGATGATATAACCCTTGTGATCGTGATAAGAGTGCACTTCAATCACTAATTGATGAGGCAGCTGACTATGCCGGGATGGAAAGGTCTCAGATTCAGCCAGTCAAAATGGTTCGTATGTCTGTCAAAGAAAACACGACTAAGTGCTAAGAAGCCTGTAACCTCATCAGGACTTTTAACGGCGAGACCATGCTTGAGGTCGAAGAAGCTTCGCATATGGGTATTCTGCGGTCTTTAACAACTAGCGAAGTAACTATGTTAGAAAAATAAAGAAAGCCAGACATACCCTGTACAGCCTGATGGTTCCTGGATTGCACGGTCACAATGGGCTCGATCAAGAGACGTCCGTTCAGCTCAACCAGATTTATGTTTTACCAGCGTTGGCCTATGGGCACCAGAACAGAGATGGCTAGATTCCTTGGAAAGAAGTAATAAGAAGTTTCTCAAGCATATTTTGCCACTACCAAATCAAACTTAGACCAGCAGACCCTGTGGTTTATATTATTACGGGTACTATACTTATTGAAGCCTGATTCATAAATGTCCTCTTTCAATGTTTGGTAATGTTTGTCACTTGGGTGATGGTACAACAGAGTGGCAAATGGCGTAACGACAACTGACTGTTAAGACTCTCAACAGTAAAAGCTCGTTCATTGCCATTAAGAAAATTATTATTAAAAATAGAAGTAAAGGCAATGAGTACGATCTACCGATTCCAATGGAGCCGTTATCTAGACCGCCAAAGAAGATCTCCTGGAAACGTAATCTAAACAGACAAGTCAACTCCTACTGGATAGACCGTATAAAGAGTTCTGCAAACTTTATACTCTATTTCAGTCTGCAATATGTCACTACTAACAACTATCTATGCCTGTGGGAGGAGTCACCCTCTGCTAAGAGTCTACAAGGAATGTTAGGGAGGTGCAACGCATACACATTCACTCAGGATAGCCACTGACACCTACATACTACAGGTCAATAGGGCTTTGTTTAACACAAATATGCTGTGCGAAATAGAAGTGAAGGCAATGATCCGGAATCGATACAATTAACTCACAGCTCCCATCAGAGACACCAACGGGAAAGAAACACAAACATGAAACAAATAGACCCTAATGGAAACATCAATAGCGCAAAGCCAAAAGGACAGTTACTTTCCCATATAATGGCCAATTGGCTATCCAAAACAAAATAACGTAAGCGATACACACACACTCAAAGACATACCATAACAAAAATAAAAAGCGACAGAAGCATCTCCTCGGAACGGTCAGTCAAACTAATTTCACTGGGAGCTTAAATGGATTTTATGTGGCCACAAGCCTCGCCCTTATTTTCGTCAAGATTTAGACAAATAATTTGTTCAGTCCACATGAAGGCCTCCTAACTCATCTGGTGAAGAAACGTTACAGCACTTCATGCTTGACCGCAGTTCACTCTTATAGATAAGAAATCCTATTGAAGACAACATACTGGATGCTTGTAGAGGCTTCTGTGAGTGTTAGATATTTATGTCGCACCAACAGCTAAGGTCATACGGAGATGGGACCTCAGTTAAAGTCTGGAGAAGCCCGGGGTCGAATCTGCGATCCCTAGTTTACAAGGCGACTAGCGTAACCACTACACCACGGAGGCTTCTATAGAGGCTTCTGTAATCCTTCCTTTTTTGTTGAAAACCTGCTGCAGCTACATTTTATGGTTGACTGTAGTGTGTTAACAGACTTACTGACAAACATGGACTTACGAAATGGTATTCCACTCGCTCTTAATTGTATAAGTTACAAAAGATAAGCGGTTGTTCCTTGGCGTATTAGAACTGCTAAGGCAAAGAAGGCACAGCGTGGCACATCCTAGCAGGTTGATCGATTATAGTTTTTAGTACTTTTAGAGATAAAGCCTCTTAGAACTGTAAATACTATTGCATAGACTGTAATTAGGGTGATGGTTATTTCATGAGTTTAACCCGGACTTAAAGTGTTCCACTCTATGAAGAGGTGTCCCAATATTGGGAGAATTTATAACAACAACAACGACGATGGCCATTTTGAATTTTTTTGAAGCACATGTATAGTAATCGATGATAAGATACTCTAATACTTATAATATTAATTGAATTATTTTTCATCCATTATAGCATGTAAAATTCTTGTTTGCGGGCTAAAATTGAAATAAGAAATCAACTGATTGCAGATTTCCTATTAATAGCGGAAGAGTGCCGTTGATGTCATAACGTCACTATGGTCCAATCATATTGATGAGAACTTTGGTTTATTTTGAACATCACTTAATGATCATGTGAAGTTGGGACTGTCGCAGAAGTCAAGGTATTCATTTAGGTGTGAATAACATTGCAGCCCAATAGTAAACTATAGGGGTTTTCTTTAAATGCACTGAGAATGTAAATTAACCTTATTTGCATTATCTGCTGGTTCCTTGTCTGAAGGTTATCAGTGTTGGAAAAACAGGTAACCAGACCCCTCTGACCTTAAAAGGTCAGGGGGGTCTGGTTACCTGTTCTTCCAATATTGACAATGTGCAAGCTGGGAGCCAGCAAATAATGCAAATATGGTGAATAGCTTGTTTACCAGCCTGTTTCGAACTCCTTGAATTCTTAGGAAAAATCCATTTTCTGAATATATCTATTCGAGATAACGGGATAATTTAGGGAGATATTTGCTTATTTTATCTTGAAAATATGTGTTGTGTGTACTCATTATAACCGCCTTATCGCCTCGATGAAGTGATTCTAATGAGAGTATAGAACGCACCTTTATTTCAAAGAAACTGGAAAATATATCCCTTCTATGCCTCCTGGCCGGGGCTACCTTTTTGAAAAATTTCTCATGAGCCCAAAGGTGTTCGAGAGAAAGAGAGTTTCACACCATGCAGTTTTGTAAGATAATTCTCTCTTAATCCACCCAGTTTGTTTGTGATAATTTTCATCACTTCAAATCTGAATGTCGACTTTCAAGTGCTGTCTCGATTTGCAGATGATATTTTCAAAGTGTAGTTTTCTTAATTTTCAGTGAAAATAAGGCTAGACAATACATGTGAATCGTCTGCAAACTCATGTAGTATCAAGCCTTATTTATTAAAAATGTTGTAAGAATTCCAGTTGTCGTCTGCTTCATCGAATAGGACAACAAACATAAAAGTTATTAAGCGAAATGCACTTCAATGTTTAGAAAAACTACCGAGGGGCGTAACTCAAAGAGTTATGTCAAAGAGTTATGGACCATTGACTCTTTTTCTGCTTTACATGATACATCAAGTCATTTTCCATGTTTATATGAACTTACAGCTGTCTAGCTTTCATAGTTCCTGAGAAATCTGTCACACAAATTTTCAAGAAAAGCAAAATTTGAAAACCTACATAAATGGGTAACTCCTGGAGTCATAGGCCCTTGGCGACTGTTCTGCCATTACACTTTCCTTATTTTAGAGACAAAGTGTGGTGTAAGTTTCATTGAGGTAGGACCACAAACATAGAAGTTATTGAACAAAATGTATTTTTTTGGTAACCTATCAAGGGATATAACTCCTAGAGTTATGGACCCTTGGTCCCAATCAAGGTACAAAGGATACAGCTAGTCATTGTCTATGTTTATACAATTTTTTAACTTTCTAGCTTTCATATTGCTTTAGAAATATGACAAGAAAAATTTCAAGAATGGCAAAATTTGAGAATTTTGAGAAGTGAAATATCTCAAAGAGTTACAGACCCATGACCCCTATTTTTGTATACACAATACACCCAGTGATTGTTCATGTTCATACAAACGTTCAGCTTTCTAGCTTTCATAGTTACTGAGAAATCCATCAAGAAAGTTCTCATGAACGGCAAGATTTGAAAACACAACATGGGATATTATTCTGCTACTACACCTTCCTGACTTATAGACCAAGTGTAGTATAAGTTTCATTGAAGTAAGACCACAGACATAAAAGTTATTAAAGGCATTTATTCTCGTTTATTGAGGACCATCATTGCAATACACAATATTATGTAGCCCTCAGTGCTGGCCAAAGAGAGGTCCTCTGCAACAGGTAAGGGACCTCCTTGGGGAAAATCAATAATTTACTAACTGTTGACAAGACTGTACCTTATTGATTTTCCCCTTAAGTGCCTCAGTCAGGGATACAACAAGAGCTACTAATCACCATATTAGGGGCTGCCTTTGATCTGCTACAGAGTATATCACAGGGGGTAATAAAACAATCATGAGCACACTGTGTGTCCTACCTTACAAGAATAAATGCCTTTAAGCAAAATAATGCAATCTAAAATGTGTAAACCTATGAAGAGTTATGTGCCCTTGGTCACTATTCTGCTACTACACCTTCCTTACCTTAGAGACCAATTGTAGCATACATTGCATCAAAGTTGGACCATGATTATAAATGTTATTAAACAAAATGCATTTTAATTTTGCAGTCACGGAATCACAGAATGACAGAATCACGGAAGGACATGGCAAATCCTGGTATAGCCCCATTTTTTCAAAGAGGGGCCATAAACAAGGCTGTTGACTTTTTACCTTGTGTGACACAGACTTTGGCTGTGTCTATAATCATCTATCTGCAAGCATACATTAAATTTTAGGTTCCCACTTTCATTTACATGGATCTGTAATGCTAAGCCTTATGTTATAAACTATAATATATATGCCAGCAACGTCCCACACAAGAATGCACTAATGTCATATGAATGCATTATCTTAATGTTGGCAGCGAGTTTGACCATCATTACCCAAACACGCCTATACAATTACATTGCCACCTTTATCGCCGAAAAAATGAAAATTTGAAAAATTGTGATATTTTTCTTATTTCTGCTCGAAATATAGATTGTGGGCACTCGTTACAACCGCCTCATCGAGGCGGTTCTAACGAGTCCCACAATCTATATTTAAGAGCAGAAATGAGAAAAATAAGGTATACCCCCGGAAACCTGCGTTTTACTATATAAAAGTGGGGTTCAAGGGGGTCAAAGTTATATAGACGTGTTTTCGTGATGTCAAAGCTTATCAGAATATTGGAGTCAAAGAAGAAAAACTAATAGATATATTCACTCATGTATTTCGATTTTAGTGTATCACAATTAATTTAAAACAATGTGCAAACACAACACAGACATACCATGGACAAACTGCATTTGAAGAAAACAGCACAAATTTTTTAAAAACAAACCCACTCAGAATTTACAAAAAAAAAGTAGAATTTTTTTTTTTTTGAAGGTTGTTGATGAAATCAAATAAGGAAAAAATGAAAGAAATTCGCAACGCCCTTGCCATGTTAATATTTGGACTGCAACCTCGAAACAATATGCACTGCTCCAAACAATGGTCTAACTATATTATTATCAAGTTTCAGCTTAAACAGATCAAAATTGAACGAGGAGTAAGCCACAAACAAAATGCCTACTGAAATTTTCAAAGGGCCATAATTCTAAATATTTGGTGGACCACAACTCAAAACATTATGCACTGCTCCACATCATAGTCAAACTAGATCTCAAGTTTCAGTTTCATTGACTGTAAGTTACCTGCAGGAGAAGTTAGCCACAAACAAAATGTTAACAGAAATTTTCAAAGGGGGATAACTCAATCAATATTTGGTGGACTGCCACCTCGAAATGACATGCACTTCTCCACATAATGGTCTAACTACATACAAAGTTTCAGCTTGGTTGGATCTAAATTGTAGGAGGAGTTAGCCACAAACCAAATCTTTACAGAAATTTACATAGGGGCATAACTCTATTAATATTTGGTGGACCAACCCCCAAATAATATGTGCTGGTCCACATTGTGGTCAAACTATACATCAAGTTTCAGCCTGACCGAATGTTAACAGTAGGAAGAGTTTGCCAGAAACAAAATGTTCACAGAAACTTTCAAAGGGACATAACTCTTAATATTTGGTAAACCGTAACCTTGAAAAATATGCGCTGCTCCATATTGTGGTCCAACTATATATCAAGTTTTAGCTTAACGGGATCTAAATTGCAGGCTGAGTTAGATGGGACAAAATGGTTACAGAAATTTTCAATGGGGCGTAACTTTTTATTTGGTGGACTGCAACCTCCAACTAGTTCACTGACCATGTCAAAAAGGGCCCCACATAATGCTGTCAAATAGGGATGGTACAAGTTTATACGTATAACTAATAAGATGGTAAGTATGAAATTTCATGACATTGGTTAAGGCATCACAAACACATGGACAAAAGCAATAAATACATGTATATGGCGCTTTGTCGGAATGTAAGTTTTGTGACGGTGTAACGGTCAGTTTCATGACCCGGCCTGGTTATTCCCATACCATGCAGTCTGATGTAATTTCAGAGATCAAAGCATTGAAAATCTGTTTAAAGTTATATTAAACTCTCACCAACTTGTTTGTATTTCAGACTTGTCGTACGGGCAATTCTGATGATTAAATAATAAAATAATAATAATAATAGACTTTATTTCTGAGTGGCTGTCACATTTAGCAACAACTCATCTTCCAAGAAGCTCTCACTAACAATAGATATGTATATGACAGCACATGCATATTGACATGTCATAGACATGTGTCCCGTATTGAGCACATGCAAATGACTGAAAAAGCTATGTATTTGATTGGATACCCACAGACTTGTAATGTCCTGTTATTTTTAGCCTCCTTGTCAGTTTGTGACGTCATAATCTCAACTTAGGTGACATTACGATGACACACCGTGCGACATAGTGGATTTTTTTACATCTCCAAAGAGGCTACTTTTCTGATAAAAATCCATGATATTCTTCTTATTTTTACTGCAAACATCGTATGTGGGTGCTCGTTAGAACCGCCTCATTGAGGTGGCTCTAACGAGTATCCATACCCTATGTCTTGGAGCAAAAATAAGAAAATAATGTAAACCCCAGTTTACTCTATATATGAAGTAGGGTTTAGGGGGTGTTCATTTTATGGACTTGTTCATGTGATGATGCAGCAATGCTTTTGAAGTTGGTTGCCGTTATCATTGTTGAGTGTCATGTCCCAACCAAATTCATCTATTTCTATATTTTTGTATTATATGCAACTTTTTTACTGAGCTACGAAATCTGAAAATAATGATAGCCACACATGTATCAGTGGTCACAAAACTCTATATTCCATTCAGACTAATGCAAGGCTGTTAAAACTTCACAACATATAAGTATGTTTATCAAATAATGCTACTATTATTTAGTACAGTCATGTAATAAAAATCATATGACCACATGTGTAATAACACATGGTTACTGGCGTGTAACCCCATGGTCTTGTCCGTGACAACCTTAAGTTTTCTTCTGATATTCTTTTCAATAAAATCTGATTTTAAATCATTATATGATAAACAGAGTCTTTAATTAGTGGTCATTTACATGAAATTTATGAAACTCGCCAAAGGCTTGTTTCATTAATTTCATATAAAATGACCACTTGTGTAAGACCCTCCAAGTTTTACAAACTATCACTATAACACACATACAGACAGCACATACATATACAGACACAAATATTTAACACTGAAAGATCCAATTATGAATACAGCAGGCAAACATTTTTTCGAAACAAGATGTGTTTGTGAAACACTGATGCCCCTGGACAGCGCATGTTAAATATGAAAGCAGTATCACTAAGCAATCAAAAGGTATGGCCAATGTTCAAGTCTTAAAAAAGTAGGTCAAGGTCACAAGGTCAAAAGTTATGGGATTGTTGAAAAGATCTTGTGACCAGGGCTCGAGAAAATATCGGTTTTTCGGTTCTGGACCGATTTTGGTATTTCTGAACCGATTTTGACTTACAAAGGATGTTAAAAAATCGGTCCAGTATTCAATGATATTTTCAAAAAATCGGTTCGAAATTTTTCGCCAAGTCGCTAAATTGTGTAAACGAACTGACCTTTTGCCACAGATAATCCAAGCGTGTATTGAAAAAAAACACCTCGAGGGCCAGTTATTGGACCGGCTCATTATTGGTATAGGTAAATCGGATTTGTCCACACAGCCGAACCATTTTCCAGACAGGTTAGACAGCCAGTACATTGAAAAAGTTGTTATATCTATAGGAGATCTATAGGAGACACACGAAGGGTAATTGAATACACGTTTAATTGAAACAATTTATCAGTGAGAAAAGGTCAAGTTGTTGACCTATTACAAAGGAATTAATTAGGCACTACTATTCAAATGGATTATTCCGCTACTAACCTGTAATCCCCTGGCGTTATCAGTAGGTAAGCTGTCAACCAATAGGAAAAGGTGTGAAATTTGGGTCAAATAATGCAGGACAGACGCTTATTTGTTTACACAAGTGTTTATGTCATTAATATATGACTGCCTATGTTGAACGGATATTTAAACATAAAAAGTGGTTTTCCACAGGGCGCAATTCAAAAACCACATCTGTTGCGTGTAATCATGGAAAAATAAAAAAAATAAAATAAATAAGAAATAGATCTTCGCTCCAAAATTGAAACAATAACATAAAACACGTGGTATTACGTCCTAGTGTAATTTAATGTGTATTGTATAAAATGAAACTGAATGACGACATTTTTCCGATCACGTGGTTTCGTGTATTTTTTTTTTTTTTTTGTATAAGGTTTTTTTTTTTTATTTTTTAAGATAAGGGTAGTAGACATTAGTTATTATGAAATAACATTTATTTAGAATATTAAGAAGTTCGGTTCGGCCCTATAAGATTTTCAGTGACTCTAGTAAACCCACGTTTTGGTTCGAGATTTAACCTATTTTTTTTTTTTTTTTCTTTAACGACAGCAAATGATTTTTTATTTAAGAAACAGCCACAATTTAAATCTATGACATAAAACATGTTTGTTTAACGTTCTTTAATGAAAAAATGTGTATTGCGTAAGCTAAAACCGTATGACGTCATTTCCGACCACGTGGCGGCAATTTCGGTCGCCATTTGTAGTTAAAGGACAACGCTCAAAATCAGTAGAATTGGTATTTATTTTGCAAATAGATAACATGAAAACGATAAAAAAACAATCATACACTCGCATACATATATACCGGTACCCATGTGTGGAGGGTGAACCTACATAGGCGGACTTTATATAAACTAAACCAAAATGGCGGCCGCCAGCGAAGTGTAAACGAGGGCATTTTCACGAATAAAAACAGGTTCGAGACATTTTTTTAACATTTTTGTAAGTTTTCGGACACCTAACACCCTGTATTTTGAAATTGAAAAATAATAATGAATGGAAACAAATTACCTTTCCGGAAATGACCGAAAATCGGTTCTGCAATTTCCGGGGGGGGGGGGGGGGGGGGGGGGGGGGGGGTTGCCGAAAATCATGCCGGACCGATTTTGATTCTTCAGTTTCTCGAGCCCTGCTTGTGACATAGAATGTACATGTGAAATATGAAAGCCCTATCACTTACCAATTGAAAGTTATGGCCAATATTACAGTTTTTAAAAAGTAGGTCAAGCGTCAAGGTCACGAGGTAAAAAAATATGGCACCACTGGAAAGGTCTTGTGAAAAAGAATGCACATATGAAATCCCAATCACTTACCAATCACACGTTATGGACTATGTTAAAGTTTTTAAAAAGTAAGTCAAACGTCAAGGTCACGAGGTCAATAATTTTGGTACCACTAGAAAGGTCTTGTGACAAGAAATGCACATGTGAAATATGAAAGACCTACCACTTAACAATCAAAAGTTATGCCAATATTAAAATTTTTAAACAGTAGGTCAAATGTCAAGGTCAAGATCACGAGGTCAAAAATTATGGTACCATTAGAAAGGTCTGTAACAAGCAGTGCACATGTGAAATATGAAAGCCCTACCACTTACCAATCGAAAGTTATGGCCAATGTTAAAGTTTTTAAAAAGTAGGTCAAACATCAAGTTCAAGGTCACAAGGTCAAAAACTACAGTACCACTAGAAAGGTCTTATGACAAGGAATGCACATATGAAATATGAAAGCCCTATCACTTACTAATCGAAAGTTATGGCCAATGTTAATGTTTTTAAAAACAATTGAAAAAAGTAGGTCAAAGGTCAAGAGATCAGAAATAATCGTACCACTGAAGAGGTCTTGTAATAAGCTATACACATGTGAAATATGAAAGCTCTATCTATTACCATTCAAAAGTTATGCCCAATGTTAAGGTTTTTGTAGACAGACAGACAGACCAAAAACTATATGCCCCCCGAATCTAGATTCCGGGGGGCATAAAAATAATTTTTCTGGTACTATAAGTCTTGACATTTCATGTGAATCACATGAATTGTCAAGCCACATTTTTTCCAGAAAATAAGAAAAAACAATAAGTTAGAATCCCCTTTTGCCTGGGTCCAGTTGTTCAAAGCCTCGTTAGCTTAACGAGCTTGTTAGTCAATCAATTGTTAACTGTTCTAGCAATTATAATATCTGAAGCTTGTTATTTTTGCTGAAAAAATGCGAGTAGCTGCACAAGCTACTTACATTTTTTCAGCAAAAATATTAGCATATTTTGCCACATTAAATGATCAAAGTTGGAAGGATTCGTTAACAATGATGTTAGTTTTGAACAACTGGCCCCTGGTGTTCAAAGGCTAAGAACATATATTAACAACATCACTAACAATGCTTGGCCCCCACCCAATGGGGCTTGAAGAAATAGATAGGCTGCATGATGCTTCCACGCAGAGCTAAGACCGACTGCACACGAGTACTGGTAAACAGCTTAGAGGATCTAAGCCTGCCCAGGCAAAGCGGTGCGAATTGGTCCATCCATGCTTATAAACCTTTTGGTTTCATTGGGCGGCAGGGCTTGAGATGTCATTTCATCTCAATGTCGGGTAAAAGTCCCACAAAATTGGAAGCAACGTCTCCAAAATGACCTATACAGTGTTGACGGGGACGATAAACCTCAAATCAAACAAACAAACACTAACAATGCTATATAACACTTACACAAAAATTTCTTGCTTTCATACCTCCAGAAAAGGAATGTCTTTGATGATCCTTTTTCTTATCTTCTTTCCACATTTACTGGCTTTGGCCATATGTGACCATTACTTGCAAGTGTACATTAGACACCCCCAAGACTTGCACGAGGAGGGTCAACATTGACCCATTGAAATCATGTAATCATTTTAGTTATCATGTACTTATGGCAGAGATGTTCAATGATGACTCTCTCTCCCCCCGCTCAAATTGTAAACTGTTCTGAAGAAAAATATCTCAAACAGTGGTATTTTTGCTGAAAAAAAAAATCTGAGAAAAGCTGCTCATATATTTTCAGCAAATATATCAGTATATTTGCCATATATTAAATGTTTTAAATTTAACAGTATGTTAACACTGTCACAAGTTTTGAACAACCGGCACCTATGATACCCCCTTCTCTCCTTCTCTGTATACTTATAAAGGATTTACAGGGGCATACAATAAATGAGCCCCATTATGAGAAAAACAAATTTTGCCATTTGTGAACAGCAAATGCAAAAGCTACTCACATTTTTACAGCAAAAATACAAGAGTCTTAGATATTATTCTTACTAGAACAGTTAACAATTTGACCACTTATGACCTCATTACGTTGGCAATGGTTTGAACAAGTGGGCCCCGGTATAATTGATAACATGACAGAAAAAATACTGAGACAGTTCACAACCTCTGGTTTCAGAGCATCATGTTAAAAAGTCTATATCAACATCTCTGTAAACACTACTTTATATAGAGAAAAGTGTAATTTAAAGGGTATACATTATTTACATTATTTTTGTTCCAATACATTGGTTATGGGTACTCATTTAAACCATCTCAATGATGCAGTTCTAACAAGTACCAACAACGCATGTTTGGAGAATAAATTAGAAAAATATCCAAAATGTTTCTGAAGAAATTTAACTGTTTTGGACTTATGAAAGAATGTACTACCGTAATGTCCCTAAGTATTTGGACAGATAGGCTTAAGCCAACACTGAAGACAAGCAGTCTGATCAGGGTACACACTGTTTACAATTCTATCTGCACCTTTTGAACTCAGTGCTGGATTAAGCAACTAATTTGTCAAAATTATAGGAGAATTACGGCAAGTCCTTCAGGTGTCTGAATTTTTTAGGACTTTTCAGTATGTCACACAGATATGTTATCGTAAGGGTACATACACAAGATTCTACTAAAGGAATATGGATACACCTGGCTTATTTTCTGACAATTATAACAAGGCAGACAACTCTCCAGGCTGAATACTTCAATATTCAACACTCCTCCCCGATTTTCAGCCAATTTTGTTGTACAAATTTCATTTTTTTCGATGAAAACAGAAACAGAATGGAAAACGTTCCTGATCACCTGGCTTCCAAGAAGCCAGCTGATCTAGATCTACACTGTTTTTTATTGAAAGGATATATCAGTATTCAGCATGGTAAGGGTTAGGAAGAAGACAACATTTGGGACTTTCAAATATATGCAACCCTCTGCAATAGGGGGTCTACTCTTAAGGAGAATGGATACACCTTCAGGGGAGGCAACACCTTCGAAAGTATTCTGGTCTCCCATGCCAATAGGAGTCAACTCATAAAGGAACAAATTTGCTCCTGAGGAGCAAATTCTTTCTTTAAGAGTTGCCCCCTTTTTCCTTGGTACAGAGTTTATACAAAAAGCAAACAGGAAGACTGAAAAGTTGTCTCCCTTTGAAAAACTGGCGGAAAAATCGGTCAGGTGTATCCATTCCCCTTAAAGGAATTAATTTTGGTTCTCAAGATTTTAGCTTTGGTTTGGAGTTTAACAGCCATGCCAATACTACTCAGGCTATTTTGAGGCCCGACAGTTGATTTAATCACACTTTTCCTATCATTGTCCTCTGGGAGCATTGATTGCATTGTGGAATTCAACTATGAAAATATTTGAGGGTCACTGATGAGGCCTAACTGGTGAAACTATCTAGTCTGGCCCAGAAATTTTAGAACAAGTATGGTAAAGATTTGAGGTGTCTGAAAACTTGGGGTAAATATGGTAGCAAGGATTCCATTGTGGAATTTTTAAAATATGTGAGGGTGACTGATGAGGCCTAACTGGCTGAAACTAGCTAGTCTGGCCAAGAAATACTTGTAAACTCCATACATTTTAGTTCTGTGGTGTATTCCTTGATTCCAAAGGATAACCAACTCATTGAATATATTCATATGTAAGCAGTTGACCAGTAAAGTGCACGTTCTTTCGCCAGAAGGGAGAGAATGACAGTAGAAAATACAGTTGAATTTCAAAAACTCGAACAGCTTCGGGACCGTGAAATTTTGTTTGAGATAGGGGTAGTTCAAACTACTGAGGGTTACTCATACGCCATGAGGCATAATCCAATGACCTTTAGATATATTTTTTATTATTTTCTTTTTTAAATGATTGCATGTCATGTGTACTCATTAGAATTGCAGAGTACACACATCATACCTTTTCAAGATAAAGTCAAACAGACATTCATAAATTAAGCTCTGATTAGCAATTGGCTCAATATGAGTGAAATAATCTTAATATGAAAAAAAAAAAAACAAGAGGGCCATGATGGCCCTGGATCGCTCACCTGATCCATAGAGTAACAAGTGGGCCCCGTGGAGGGTCATTATTGACCCTAGGGCTATAATGTGCATACTGTCGAGGGAGGTCTAAAACGGTGAAGCTTCATACCAAATATCAACAAAGGCTATAATTTGAACAATCTTGGCAAAGGTCTACTAGATGAAGCTACACACCAAATATCAAAGACCTGGGCCTTGCGGTTTCAGAGAAGATTTTTTTAAAAAATATTCCCAACATAAGCCTATATAAAACCAAAGGACCCCAGGGCGGGGGCATTTGTGGCACGAGGGCTATAATGTGGACAATCTTGGTAGGGGTCCACTAGATGAAGCTCCATACCAAATATCAAAGACATGGGCCTTGCAGTTTCAGAGAAAATTTTTAAGATTTCCCCATAAAAGTCTATGTAAAACCAAAGGGTCTCAGGGCGGGGGCATTTTTGGCCCACAGGCTATAATTTGAACAATCTTGATAGAGGTCCACTAGATGAAATTTCACACCAAATATCAAAGACCTCGGCCTTGTGGTTTCATAGAAGAAGATTTTTAAATATTTTCCCTATATTAGTCTATGTAAAACCAAAGGGCCCCCCGAGGATGGGGCATTTTTGGTCTCAGGGCTATAATTTGAACACTCTTGGTAGAGGTCCACTAGATAAGGCTTCATACCAAATATCAAAGACCTACGCCTTGTGGTTTCAGAGAAGAAGATTTTTCAAGATTTTCCCTATATAAGTCTATGTAAAACCAAAGGCCCCCGAGTGGGGGCATTTTTGGCCCCAGGACTATAATTTGAACAATCTTGGTAGGTGTCCACCAGCTGAAGCTTCCTACCAAATATCAAAGACCAGGGCCTTTTGGTTTCAGAGAAGAAGATTTTAAAATATTTTCCATAACTAAGCCTATGTAAAACCAAAGGGCGCCGAGGCGGGGGCATTTTTGGCCCCAGCGCTATAATTAGAACAATCTTGGTAGGGGTCCACTAGATGAAGCTTCATACCAAATATCAAGGACCTGGGCCTTAGGGTTTCAGAGAAGAAGATTTTTAAAGATTTTCCCTATATAAGCCTATGTAAAACCAAAGGGCCCCGGGGCGCGGGAATTTTTCGCCCCAGTACTATAATTTTAACAATCTTGGTAGGGGTCCACTAGATGAAGCTTCATACCAAATATCAAAGACCTGGGCCTTGTGGTTTCAGAGAAGAAGATTTTTTAAGTTTCCGGTGAAAAAATCTATTTTTGGCTCCTGTGGCCTAGATGTGCAATGGACCGGAACCATTTTAACAACTTTGAAAGGGGACCACCTAAGGATCATTCCTGTGAAGTTTGGTCAAAATCCGATCAGTGGTTTAGGAGGAGATGTTGTTTGAAGAAATTGTTTACGCACGGATGACAGATAAAAAGTGATCCTAATATAAAACACAAGAGGGCCATGATGGCCCTGGATCGCTCACCTGATCCATAGAGTAACAAGTGGGCCCCGGGGAGGGCCATTATTGACCCTAGGGTTATAATGTGCATAATGTTGAGGAGGTCTAAAAAGATGAAGCTTCATACCAAATACCAACAAAGGCAATAATTTGAACCATCTTGGCAAAGGTCCACTACATGAAGCTTCATACCAAATATCAAAGACCTGGGCCTTGCTGTTTCAGAGAAGAAGATTTTCAAAGATTACCTCTATATAAGTCTATGTAAAACCAAAGGGCCCCGGGGGGGGGGGGGGGGGGGGGGGGGGGGGGGGGAATTTGTGGCCCCACATTCTTGGTAGCGGTCCACTCGATGAAGCTTCACACCAAATATCAAAGATCTGGGCCCTGCGGTTTCAGAGAATAAGATTTTAAAAGATTTTCCCTGTATAAGCCTATGTAAAACCAAAGGCCTGCGGGGCGGGGGGCATTTTTGGCCCCAAGGCTATAATTTGAACAATCTTAGTAGAGGTCTTCCAGGTAAAGCTTCGTGCCAAATATTAAAGATCTGGGCCTTGTGGTTTCAGAGAAGAAGATTTTTTAATGATTTTCCCTATATAAGCCTATGTAAAACCAAAGGCCCCCGGGGCGGGGGCATTTTGGCTCCCAGGGCTATAATTTGAACAATCTTGGTAGAGGTCCACTAGATGAAGCTTCACACCAAATATCAAAGATCTGGACCTTGCAGTTTCAGAGAAGAAGATTTTTAAAGATTTTCCCATTATAAGCCTATGTAAAACCAAAGGCCCCCGGGGCGGGGGGCATTTTTGGCCCCAAGGCTATAATTTGAACAATCTTACTAGAGGTCCACAAGGTAAAGCTTCACACCAAATATTAAAGACCTGGGCCTTGTGGTTTCAGAGAAGAAGATTTTTTAATGATTTTTCCCTATATCAGCCTATGTAAAACCATAGGCCCCCGGGGCGGGGGGATTTTGGCCCCCAGGGCTATAATTTGAACAAATTTGGTAGAGGTCCACTAGATGAAGCTTCACACCAAATATCGAAGACCTGGGCCTTGTGGTTTCAGAGAAGAAGATTTTTAAAGATTTTCCCTGTATAAGCCTATGTAAAACCAAAGGCCCACGGGGTGGGGGCATTTTTGGCCCCGAGGCTATAATTTGAACAATCTTAGTAGAGGTCCACCAGGTAAAGCTTCACACCAAATATTAAAGATCTTGGCCTTGTGGTTTCAGAGAAGAAGATTTTTTTAATGATTTTCCCTATATAAGCCTATGTAAAACTAAAGGCCCCCGGGGCGGGGGGCATTTTTGGCCCCAAGGCTATAATTTGAACAATCTTACTAGAGGTCCACAAGGTAAAGCTTCACACCAAATATTAAAGACCTGGGCCTTGTGGTTTCAGAGAAGAAGATTTTTTAATGATTTTTCCCTATATCAGCCTATGTAAAACCATAGGCCCCCGGGGCGGGGGGATTTTGGCCCCCAGGGCTATAATTTGAACAAATTTGGTAGAGGTCCACTAGATGAAGCTTCACACCAAATATCGAAGACCTGGGCCTTGTGGTTTCAGAGAAGAAGATTTTTAAAGATTTTCCCTGTATAAGCCTATGTAAAACCAAAGGCCCACGGGGTGGGGGCATTTTTGGCCCCGAGGCTATAATTTGAACAATCTTAGTAGAGGTCCACCAGGTAAAGCTTCACACCAAATATTAAAGATCTTGGCCTTGTGGTTTCAGAGAAGAAGATTTTTTTAATGATTTTCCCTATATAAGCCTATGTAAAACCAAAGGCCCCCGAGGCGGGGGCATTTTGGCCCCGAGGCTATAATTTGAACAATCTTGGTAGAGGTCCACTAGATGAAGCTTCACACCAAATATCAAAGATCTGGGCCTTGCGGTTTCATAGAAGAAGATTTTTAAAGATTTTCCCATTATAAGCCTATGTAAAACCAAAGGCCCCCGGGGCGGGGGGCATTTTTGGCCCCAAGGCTATAATTTGAACAATCTTACTAGAGGTCCACAAGGTAAAGCTTCACACCAAATATTAAAGACCTGGGCCTTGTGGTTTCAGAGAAGAAGATTTTTTAATGATTTTTCCCTATATCAGCCTATGTAAAACCATAGGCCCCCGGGGCGGGGGGATTTTGGCCCCAAGGGCTATAATTTGAACAAATTTGGTAGAGGTCCACTAGATGAAGCTTCACACCAAATATCGAAGACCTGGGCCTTGTGGTTTCAGAGAAGAAGATTTTTAAAGATTTTCCCTGTATAAGCCTATGTAAAACCAAAGGCCCACGGGGTGGGGGCATTTTTGGCCCCGAGGCTATAATTTGAACAATCTTAGTAGAGGTCCACCAGGTAAAGCTTCACACCAAATATTAAAGATCTTGGCCTTGTGGTTTCAGAGAAGAAGATTTTTTTAATGATTTTCCCTATATAAGCCTATGTAAAACCAAAGGCCCCCGAGGCGGGGGCATTTTGGCCCCCAGGGCTATAATTTGAACAATCTTGGTAGAGGTCCACTAGATGAAGCTTCACACCAAATATCAAAGATCTGGGCCTTGCGGTTTCATAGAAGAAGATTTTTAAAGATTTTCCCTATATAAGCCTATGTAAAACCAAAGGCCCCCGGGGCGGGGGCATTTTGGTCCCCAGGGCTATAATTTGAACAATCTTGGTAGAGGTCCACTAGATGAAGCTTCATACCAAATATCGAAGACCTGGGCCTTGTGGTTTCAGAGAAGAAGAATTTTAAAGTTTTCGTTTAAAAAATCTATTTTTAGCTCCTGTGACCTAGATGTGCAATGGACCAGAACCATTTGAACAACTTTGAAAGGGGACCACCTAAGGATCATTCCTGTGAAGTTTGGTCAAAATCGGATCAGTGGTTTAGGAGGAGATGTCATTTTAAGAAAAAGTTTACGCACACACGCACATACGCACACACGCACGCACGCACGCACGACGGACGCAACAAAAAATGATCCCAAAAGCTCACCTCGTCACTACGTGACAGGTGAGCTAAAAAAAAAGCAACACACTTGGTTATCTGGATCTACAGGAACGATTCTCCAAGGACCCAAGAGTGAATTCGAATTAGCTATAGTAAACAAATTATAAGTATTCGAATTATCGAAGCTTCACTGTATGTTATGATCAATTGCCATGAAAATGGACAGGGACTGAATCCGTGACCTCCTTATCACCAGTTGGTGGCATGGATCTGAATGAACCATGGAGGCGAGCTTGCTCCTCAGGGGCAAATTCTTTCCTGTAAGAGCAGACCCTTATTATAAAGGGAGACAAACAATGTTTTTGGAAGAGTTGCAGCCCCTGAAGGTGTATCCATTCTTCTTTAACAGGTATAAATTTCTCCCCTGTCAAGTAATTTTGAAGTATTCTTGAGCAGCAGTCCATTGTTCAACTGGGAACCGGGCACCCAGTATCATCCTCGACTCTCCTTCTTTGTTGTCTCGCTTGTCTTTGTCTGAAAAATAGTTCATAAACTATTCAAGCGCTGAGAATATTGAGCAGATGGCATTTTTCGAAGTTTTCTTTTTTTTTTTTTACTTTTCAACAAAAATTTGGCTTGACACATGTCAACCGATTCACATGAAATGTCAAGCCATAATTTTGCGGAAATGTTAAAATTCTAGAATTGTCTGCAGTGGATGAAGAGTTAAAAAAATAGTCACATACATGTATGATGCATTAAATGTACATATGATTTTTGCTACATATTGATAAGAACCAAGCATTGAAAACGAAAAAGGAGACATCTTTAAACAAGAGGGCCATGATGGCCCTGGATCGCTCACCTGATCCATAGAATTAAAAAGTGGGCCCCGGGGAGGGCCATTATTGACCCCAAGGTTACAATGTTCATAATGTTGAGAGAGGTCTGAAAAGGTGAAGCTTCATTCCAAATATCAACAAAGGCTATAATTGTCCACTAGATGAAGCTCCATACCAAATATCAAAGACATGGGCCTTGCAGTTTCAGAGAAGAAGATTTTTAAAGATTTCCCTATATAAGTCTACGTAAAACCAAAGGGTCTCGGGGCGGGGGCATTTTTTGCCCCAGGGCTATAATTTGAACAATCTTGATAGAGGTCCACTAGATGAAGCTTCACACCAAATATCAAAGACCTAGGCCTTGTGGTTTCACAAAAGAAATTTTTTAAAGATTTTCCCTATATAAGTCTATGTAAAACCAAAGCCCCATAGGCAGGGGCATTTTTGGCCTCAGGGCTATAATTTGAACAATCTTGGTAGGGGTCCACTAGCTGAAGCTTCATACCAAATATCCAAGACCTAGGCCTTGTGGTTTCAGAGAAGGAGATTTTTCAAGATTTCCCCTATATACGTCTATGTAAAACCAAAGGGCCCCGGGCGGGGGCATTTTTGGCCCCAGCACAATAATTTGAACAATCTTGGTAGCGGTCCACTAGAGGAAGCTTCATATCAAATATCATAGACCTGGGCCTTGCGGTTTCAGAGAAGAAGGTTTTTACAGATTTTCCCTATATAAGCCCATTTTAAACCAAAGGGCCCAGGGGCGGGGGCATTTTTGGCCCCAGCACTATAATTTGAACAATCTTGGTAATCGTCCACTAGATGAAGCTTTATACCAAAAATCAAAGACCTGGGCCTTGTGGTTTCAGAGAAGAAGATTTTTGAAGATTTTCCTATATAAGCCCATGTAAAACCAAAGGGCCCTGGGGCGGGGACATTTTTGGCCCAAGCACTATAATTTGAACAATCTTTGTAGGGGTCCACTAGAAGAAGCTTCATACCAAATATCAAAGACCTGGGCCTTGCGATTTCAGAGAAGAAGATGTTTTAAGTTTTCAGTGAAAAAAAATCAATTTTTGGCTCCTGCGACCTATATGTGCAACGGACCGGAACCATTTGAACAACTTTGAAAGGGGACCACCTAAGGATCATTCCTGTGAAGTTTGGTCAAAATCCGATCAGTGGTTTAGGAGGAGATGTCGTTTGAAGATATTGTTTACGCACGGATGACGGACAAAAAGTGATCCTAATATAAAACACAAGAGGGCCATGATGGCCCTGGATCGCTCACCTGATCAATAGTGTAACAAGTTGGCCCCAGGGAGGGTCATTATTGGCCCCAGGGCTTTAATGTGCATAATGCTGAGATAGGTATTAAAGGTGAAGCTTCATACCAAACATCAACAAAGGCTATAATATGGACAATCTTGGCAAAGGTCCACTAGATGAAGCTACACACCAAATATCAAGGACCTGGGCCTTTCAGTTTCAGAGAAGAAGATTTTTTCAAAGATATTCCATACATAAGCCTATGCAAAACCATATTTGCATCTGGGCTATATAAGTCTATGTAAAACCAAAGGGCCCCTGGCTGCGGACATTTGTGGCCCCAGGGCTATAATTTGAACAATCTTGGTAGAAGTCCACTAGATGAAGCTCCATACCAAATATCAAAGACCTAGGCCTTGTGGTTTCAGAGAAGAAGATTTTTCAATAAGTCTATGTAAAACCAAAGGGCCCCGGAGGGGGTGGGTGGGGGGGGGGCATTTTGGTCCCAGGGCTATAATTTAAACAATCTTGGTAGAGGTCCACCAGATGAAGCTTCATACCAAATATCAAAGACCTTGGCCTTGCAGTTTCAGAGAAGATGTTTAAAGATTTTCCCTACATAGCCTATGTAAAACCAAAGGGCCCGGGGCGGGGGCATTTTTGGCCCCAGCACTATAATTTGAACAATCTTGGTAGGGGTCCACTAGATGAAGCTTCATACCAAATAGCGAAGACCTGGGCCTTGCAGTTTCAGAGAAGAAGATTTTTAAAGATTTTCCCTATATAAGCCCATGTAAAACCAAAGGGCCCCGGGGCGGGGGCATTTTTGGCCCAAGCAAAATAATTTGAACAATCTTGGTAGGGGTCCACTAGATGAAGCTTCATATCAAATATCAAAGACCTCGGCCTTGCGGTTTCAGAGAAGGAGATTTTTACAGATTTCCCTATATAAGCCAAAGTAAAACCAAAGGGCCCCGGGGCGGTGGCATTTTTGGCCCCAGGGCTATAATTTGAACAATCTTGGTAGAGATCCACTAGGTGAAGCTTCACAAAAAATATCAAAGACCTGGGCCTTGTGGTTTCAGAGAAGAAGATTTTTAAAGATTTTCCCTATATAAGCCTATGTAAATCCATAGGCCTCTGGGGCGGGGGCATTTTTGGCCCCAGGGCTATAATTTGAACAATCTTGAAAGAGGTCCATTAGATGAAGCTTCATACCAAATATCAAAGACCTGGGCCTTGCAGTTCCAGAGAAGAAGATTTTTAAAGATTTTCCCTATATAAGCCTATGTAAAACCAAAGGCCCCTGGGGCGGGGGCGGTTTTGGCCCCAGGGCTATAATTTGAACAATCTTGAAAGGGGTCCACTAGATGAAGCTTCACACCAAATATCCAAGATCTGGGTCTTGCAGTTCCAGAAAAGAAGATTTTTAAAGATTTTCCCTATATAAGCATATGTAAAACCAAAGGCCCCGGGGCGGGGGCATTTCTGGCCCCAGGGCTATAATTTGAACAATCTTGGTAGGGGTCCACTAGGTGAAGCTTCACACCAAATATCAAAGACCTGGGCCTTGCGGTTTCAGAGAAGAAGATTTTTAAAGATTTTCCCTATATAAGCCTATGTAAAACCAAAGGACCCCGGGGCGGGGACAATTTTCAACCCAGGACTATAATTTGAACATTCTTGGTAGAGGTCCACTAGATGAAGCTTCATACCAAATATCGAAGACCAGGGCCTTGCGGTTTCAGAGAAGAAGATTTTTAAAGTTTTCATTTAAAAAATCTATTTTTAGCTCCTGTGACCTAGATGTGCAACAGACCGGAACCATTTGAACAACTTTGAAAGGGGACCACCTAAGGATCATTCCTGTGAAGTTTGGTCAAAATCCGATCAGTGGTTTAGGGGGAGATGTTGTTTGAAGAAAAGTTTACGCACACACGCACACACGCACGCACACACGCACGCACGCACGACGGACAAAAAGTGATCACAAAAGCTCACCTCGTCACTACGTGACAGGTGAGCTAAAAAAAAAAATGTTTGAACTGAAATTAACAGAACTCTACTTATCTCTGTTTAATAAATATAAGATTATGTTGTCTGATCTCACAGTATGAGCACTAAGTCCATTGTCCAACAGGGAGCCGGGTACCCAGTATCACCCTTGACTCAATGAACCAATAGGGTTTATAAGCATGGACGGACCGACTAGCACCACTTTGCCTGGGCAGGCTTAGATCCTCTAAGCGGTTTACCAGTACTCGTGTGGGGTCGGATTCAGCTCTGCGTGGAAGCATTATGCAGCCCATTTATTTCTTCAAGCCCCGATGGGACGGGACCTATTCTCATGAAGTCTGAATGAAATTGGCCCAAGGGTATGAATGATGTGTTTTTTTAGGTAACCGGGCACTCAAAGCACATTGGGGCTACCCCTGCTCCAAGGGTTTAGGAGTTGGCATTTATAGACAAACTGTTGGTGCCATACAATGGACATTGACCAATCACAATAGCTAACCATGAGCACTTCATGCTCAGGTGAGCTAAGTAATGACCTTTTATGCTAATTTTCTATATATTGTTTGTTTGATTTGAGGTTTAACATCCCCATCACCACTGTAAAGGTCATTTTGGAGAGGTTGCTTCCAATTTTGTGGGACTTTTACCCGACTCTGAGATGAAATGACATCTCAACCCCCTCCTCCCAATGAAACAAGTAGGGTTTATAAGCATGGACAGGCCAACTCGCACCGTTTTGCCTGGGCAGGCTTAGATCCTCTAAGCGGTTTACCAGCACTCATGTGCGGGTCGGTTTCAGCTCTGAGTGGAAGCATCATGCAGCCCATCTATTTCTTCAAGCCCCGATGGGTGGGGGCCGAATTTTCTATATAATCTACACACTTCTGAAATCTATCTTTAAACTGTTACATCCAAAAACATTTATAATGACCATTGCTATAAAAAGGTTTAGGATTACTTCCAAAAGTGGTCTCCGACCAGAGGACATTGTATGCTGAAAGCACGAAGAAACAAGAACTGAACCCTTCTAAATAAGCTTTTTGTAGCAGAAATAGTCTTGATTTTAGGTGGTCTTAAGGGGAATTGGAACACCTTCAGGGGAGACAACTCCTGGAAAAGTATTTTTGTCTCCCATGTCAATAAGGGTCAACTCTTAAAGGAAAGAATTCGCTCCTGAGGAGCAAATTCTTCCCTTTAAGAGTAGACCCCTTTTTCATTGGGACAGGGCTTATAGAAAGGCAAACAGGAAGTCTCCAAAGTTGTCTCCCTTTGAAAAATGGCGGAAAATCTTCCAGGTGTTCCCATTCCCCTTAATAGAGGAATTTTACTGTTATGAATTTATGGTATTTTTCTATACTATCTATATATTTTTGAAATCCATCTTTAAACCTTTACATCCAAAAAAACATTCATAATGAACAGCGTTATAAAAGGGGTTTATGAGTACTTGCACTCCATAGACCTGTATGGGGAAAGGGAAGACTTAACCCTTATCCAGCTGAATATGTGAATTAGCCACACCCATTTCTAACTATCAGCCAATCAGATCACATGTTTTCATTCAAATTCACAAAATGAATGACAGTGTTGATCCTGATCAGATGGCTTCTTCAGAAGCCATCTGATCTGGATCTACATTGTTTGCAAAAGGTAAGGGTTGCCATGAACAGCAGAGTAAGGGTCAATACTTTATCTGTCCCAGATTTCAACTTTATTTATAGTATTTTATAGACTCACTCACCTGCCCCTTTCTTTGTGGGTGGAGCTGTTAATTTCTGTGACTGAGCTTCTAACAACTTCTCCTGAAAGAACATTCAAACCAACACAAGTTAATCATTTCATCATCATCCTTATCATCATCATCGGAGTTTTGATTAACGTGCAGGTGCAGGGGCAACATCCACATAAATGGGCCCCATTTGCTGCAGGCATGGCAGATCTCACACCAGATCTCCAGGTTTGTCTATAATGAGGGTCGATAGCAACTGTGATCTCTCTCTGTCAGCTGCTTCCAAGTCATCTTGGGCCTGCCTCCAGGCCCACGCCTTCCATCTACCTGTATATCACAGGCTCTCTTGACTGCACCGTTGGAGCAGTCCACATGTCCATACCAGCGGAGCCTTCTCTCTTTCAGGATGAGGTCCTCAATGCAACGCCTTGCAAGTAGCTCACTAGACCTGATAGTGACAGTGTCCTGTGGCTTGACATTGCAGATCTGTCTGATCATTGCCCTGTCATTCCGCTGCAGATGCTGGAGGTTGGCTTTGTCAATGGCCAAGTCTCACTGGCATGAAGCATTGCGCTGCACACACAAGAGCTGTACACATGGCCTCGTGTCTTGAACGAGAGATGGCGAGAAGAGAGAACTGGTAGCAGCTCCTTGAATGTCTTCCAAGCTGTTTTCACATGTGAAGTAAAGTGTACTGATTATGATGTGGTAAACTCTTGTGGATCACTTTCTATTGTTTCTGTGCTGGGGCATCTGATCTGGGTCTACACTGCTTGCTTATGTCCCACAAAAGGGATGCAAGGTGTATGTGGGTCAAATGGATATTAGGCATACATGGGTAAATTATTTCATTCTATCAACAAATGAAATACACTACCAAATGGAAATTAATCCTCCCTTATCTATATTTCAATCTACATAAAACACAGCACCAAGTTATATTTTACAGTACTGTCATGTCAGCTATCATTCAACTGTTGACAAGCATTGTCAGTTCTGTAATGGGCCACATCATGGAAAATGCAACAAAATGCATACTGTCAGGCATAGTATTCCTAGTCATACTCACAGCCCAGTCAACACCATTTAGGTCATATTCAGCCTCTCAATTTACCCAAACAATTCCCAGATAGGCTGATGCATAAGCAGCTGACCAGTTTAACTAGAAACTGACAATTAGAATCGGGCCCCCATCCAGCGGGGCTTGAGGAAATAGATTGTCAGACTGTCCATGCTTATAAACCCTAATGGGTCATTGGGCAACAGGGCTTGAGATGTCATTTCATCACTTTGGGTAAAAGTCCCATAAAATTAGAAGCAACGTCTCCAAAATGACCTATACAGTGTTGATGGGGATGTTGAACCTCAAATCAAAGAAACAAACAAGGACGAATAAGAACACGCTCACATGTATATAATTCTTACTCCCTTGAACCCCATTTTATACATTAAAACTGGGGCTTACAATGGGTAAACCTTATTCTTCTTATTCTGCTCTTAAATACAGATTGTGGGTACTTGTTAGAACTGCCGCATCGAGGCTGTTCTAATGTGTACACACAATCTACATTTTAGCAGAAATAAGATAAATATCACAATTTTTTCATCTGAAAATTTTCTCTTTTTTTTTTCATCAGTAGAATTAACCCTTGTCCTGCTGAACCCGGATATGCATTATTTTCCAAACAATTAAGATCCAGATCAGATGGCTTCTGACGAAGCCATCTGATCAGGATCTACATTGTTTGCCAGTCAGTCTCAGATTTTGAATTTGTTGCAATAATTTGCATCAAATAATCTGATTGGTTGATAATCGGTAGTGGGAGTGGCATATATGAATATTCAGCAGGACAAGGGTCAACGATGAATTTGAATAGGCATGTTTTCGTGAAGAATAGAAAGAAGAGGATGATTGCAGAAATAAAAGAATGTTGCCAGACTTGCTGGGGATTGAAACCTTGACCTGATCACTAGTCCGACGTGCAATCCAACTGAATAACCCAGGCTGGCCCCCTAGGTCAGAATGTATATTTAGCTCTTCAGACACAAGCAATAATTTATAAGAGACAGAACCAAACCGGTATGGTACAGTTCAAATTTCATTTGTGCCAGATCGAGCTCCAAGTTATTATTTTTTTATTTATTTATTTTTTTTTGTGTGTGTGTTATATGGCCCACCAACAATTAAGGTCATACGAAGATGAGATCTCAGTTTAACCCTTTTTGTACCAAATGGAATCTTCCTACTTACATCATGAGTCCATTTCGAAATTTAGCAGTGACAGGTTGTGTTAATTCTTTAAAATTTATTTGGAAAATAGCTGCACTTTTTGCAAATAGTGAGGCCCTGATCAGAGGCCGCATTCTGCAGCATCTGATCTGTGCCTACACAGTTTGCCATGGTACCCATTTTGGGGTTTACAGTACCAAATGGGTTAAAGTCTCATCCTACATAAAACATGGTAAAACTTTATATTTTACCCATACTGTCATGTCAGTTATCATTCAACATGACAGTATGGGTAAAATATAACTTGGGCTGGGTTTTATGTAGATTGAAATACAAGGGCCAGTTGTATAAAGCATCGTAATTTAACGAGCTTGTTAGTGGTCATATTGTTAACTCTTCTAGCAAGTACAATATCGTAAATTTTGGTATTTTTGCTGGAAAAATGTGAGCAGCTTTTTCATCAGCAAAAGCTGCTCACATTTTTTTTTGGTATTTTTGCTGGAAAAATATGAGCAAAGCTGCTCACATTTTTTCAGCAAAAATTCCAGCATATTTGCCATATTTAATAATCAAAGTTTTAACGATACGTTGAACAACTGGCCCCAGGTAAGGATGAATTTATTCCATTTACTGACAGAATGAAATAATTTACCCGTCTATGTCTAGTGTCCATGAAAAGAGAAAACACCCAGTTATCCTATAGTTGGGTGAAGCCCACAATCAAACCCATTTTGTCTGCACCAGATTTAAACACTTTGCTAATGTATAAACTAGAGCCAGTGTTTATGAAACACAATGCCCCCAACTGCTTGACCCTAACACTGCTTGTCCCTAACAGTAATTGAGATATCTTGTTTTTATGTGGCTGTAATGCTGAAATTACACAAGAAAAGCTGTAGTTAATCATCTACTCATCATCCCTGACCAGTCTGTGAAGTTTCGGGGAAAAACCTAAAATAGTTTTTTAGATATCTTGCTTACAAACTTAAAACGCGAAAAATTTCAAAGGGCCATAACTCAAGAAAAAAATTTCGGATTTTTTTCAAAAGTTAATCAGTTCATCTACTCATCATCCCCAACCAGCCTGTAAAGTTTCAGGGCAATAGCTCAAACAATTTTTGAGATATCTTGCTTACAAGCTGAAAACATGAAAAAAATCAAAGGGCCATAACTCAAGAAAAAAAAATTGGATTTTTTTCAAAAGTTAATCAGTTCATCTACTCATCATACCCAACCAGTCTGTGAAGTTTTGGGGAAAAACCTCATATAGTTTTTGAGATATCTTGCTTACAAACTTAAAACGCGAAAAATTTCAAAGGGCCATAACTCAAGAAAAAAATATAGGATTTTTTTTCAACAGTTAATCAGTTCATCTACACATCATCCCAAACCAGCTTGTAAAGTTGCAGGGCAATCGCTCAAACAATTATTGAGATATCTTGCTTACAAGCTGAAAACACGAAAAAAATCTAAGGGCCATAACTCAAGAAAAAAAATCGGATTTTTTTCAAAAGTTGATCAGTTCATCTACTCATCATCCCCGACAAGTCTGTGAAGTTTCGGGGAAAAACCTCAAATAGTTTTTTAGATATCTTGCTTACAAACTTAAAACGCGAAAAATTTCAAAGGGCCATAACGCAAGAAAAAAATTTCGGATTTTTTTCAAAAGTTAATCAGTTCATCTACTCATCATCCCCAACCAGCATGTAAAGTTTCAGGGCAATAGCTCAAACAGTTTTTGAGATATCTTGCTTACAAGATTTCATAGTATTTTTTGCAAAGGGGCATAACTCAAAAAAGGGGCATAATCCTGACGAGAAAAAAAACACGGGTCAATTATTTTTTCATGAGGAATCCATATATGAAATTTCAAAAACCTAGCACCCATGGTTCTAAAGTTATGCTATGCAGTAAAAAGTGGGACGGACGTAAGGACGGAAGGACGGACGGACGAACAGGGCAAAACCAATATGCCAAAACGCGAAAAATTTCAAAGGGCCATAACTCAAGAAAAAAATTTCGGATTTTTTTCAAAAGTTAATCAGTTCATCTACTCATCATCCCCAACCAGCCTGTAAAGTTTCAGGGCAATAGCTCAAACAATTTTTGAGATATCTTGCTTACAAGCTGAAAACACGAAAAAAATCAAAGGGCCATAACTCAAGAAAAAAAAATTGGATTTTTTTCAAAAGTTAATCAGTTCATCTACTCATCATACCCAACCAGTCTGTGAAGTTTTGGGGAAAAACCTCATATAGTTTTTGAGATATCTTGCTTACAAACTTAAAACGCGAAAAATTTCAAAGGGCCATAACTCAAGAAAAAAATATAGGATTTTTTTTCAACAGTTAATCAGTTCATCTACACATCATCCCAAACCAGCTTGTAAAGTTGCAGGGCAATCGCTCAAACAATTATTGAGATATCTTGCTTACAAGCTGAAAACACGAAAAAAATCTAAGGGCCATAACTCAAGAAAAAAAAATCGGATTTTTTTCAAAAGTTGATCAGTTCATCTACTCATCATCCCCGACAAGTCTGTGAAGTTTCGGGGAAAAACCTCAAATAGTTTTTTAGATATCTTGCTTACAAACTTAAAACGCGAAAAATTTCAAAGGGCCATAACTCAAGAAAAAAATTTCGGATTTTTTTCAAAAGTTAATCAGTTCATCTACTCATCATCCCCAACCAGCATGTAAAGTTTCAGGGCAATAGCTCAAACAGTTTTTGAGATATCTTGCTTACAAGATTTCATAGTATTTTTTGCAAAGGGGCATAACTCAAAAAAGGGGCATAATCCTGACAAGAAAAAAAAC
Source organism: Lucinisca nassula (assembly GCA_963580285.1). Lineage (NCBI taxonomy): Eukaryota > Metazoa > Mollusca > Bivalvia > Lucinida > Lucinidae > Lucinisca > Lucinisca nassula. The sequence continues at coordinate 113,579,116 of OY757018.1, forward strand.
ACGGGTCAATTATTTTTTCATGAGGAATCCATATATGAAATTTCAAAAACCTAGCACCCATGGTTCTAAAGTTATGCTATGCAGTAAAAAGTGGGACGGACGTAAGGACGGAAGGACGGAAGGACGCCAAAACGCGAAAAATTTCAAAGGGCCATAACTCAAGAAAAAAATTTCGGATTTTTTTCAAAAGTTAATCAGTTCATCTACTCATCATCCCCAACCAGCCTGTAAAGTTTCAGGGCAATAGCTCAAACAATTTTTGAGATATCTTGCTTACAAGCTGAAAACACGAAAAAAATCAAAGGGCCATAACTCAAGAAAAAAAAATTGGATTTTTTTCAAAAGTTAATCAGTTCATCTACTCATCATACCCAACCAGTCTGTGAAGTTTTGGGGAAAAACCTCATATAGTTTTTGAGATATCTTGCTTACAAACTTAAAACGCGAAAAATTTCAAAGGGCCATAACTCAAGAAAAAAATATAGGATTTTTTTTCAACAGTTAATCAGTTCATCTACACATCATCCCAAACCAGCTTGTAAAGTTGCAGGGCAATCGCTCAAACAATTATTGAGATATCTTGCTTACAAGCTGAAAACACGAAAAAAATCTAAGGGCCATAACTCAAGAAAAAAAAATCGGATTTTTTTCAAAAGTTGATCAGTTCATCTACTCATCATCCCCGACAAGTCTGTGAAGTTTCGGGGAAAAACCTCAAATAGTTTTTTTAGATATCTTGCTTACAAACTTAAAACGCGAAAAATTTCAAAGGGCCATAACTCAAGAAAAAAATTTCGGATTTTTTTCAAAAGTTAATCAGTTCATCTACTCATCATCCCCAACCAGCATGTAAAGTTTCAGGGCAATAGCTCAAACAGTTTTTGAGATATCTTGCTTACAAGATTTCATAGTATTTTTTGCAAAGGGGCATAACTCAAAAAAGGGGCATAATCCTGACGAGAAAAAAAACACGGGTCAATTATTTTTTCATGAGGAATCCATATATGAAATTTCAAAAACCTAGCACCCATGGTTCTAAAGTTATGCTATGCAGTAAAAAGTGGGACGGACGTAAGGACGGAAGGACGGAAGGACGGACGGACGAACAGGGCAAAACCAATATGCCCCCACAACTTCTTCGAAGTTGGGGGCATAACCATTAGATATGGTAAAACTCCTCTATTAAAACCACCTTTTGGACTGTTCAAAAATGGTCTATAAGACCTCTTTTGAACAGTACAAAAGGTGGTCTGTTTCTAGATGATCTGGGTGTAAAACACAAAGAAAGAACAGCTTAAACCCTTTCGGCATGCCATTAAAAGCAGAATAAGTCTTAATTTTAGTTGTTCTTAACCCATTTTGTACCAGAAACCCCAAAACAGTAATATAACTGGCAAACAGCACAGGCCCAAATCAGACACCGCAGTATGCAGCTTCTGATCAGCAATTACACTCTTTGCAAAATAGTTCAGCCATTTTCCAAATAAATTTTGAAGAACACACAAACTGACACCCCTAATGTTTGAAATGAACTTGTGTTATATATATGGTGGCAGATTCCACTTGGTTTTTTTATTTTTGTTTGATTTGAGGTTTAACGTCCCCTTCAACACTGTAAAGGTCATTTTGGAGACGTTGCTTCCATTTTGTGGGACTTTTACCCGACATTGAGATGAAATGACATCTCAAGCCCTGTCGCTCAATGAAACCAATAGGGTTTATTAGCATGGACGGTCCGCCTCGCACCGCGGTTCCTGGACAGGCTTAGATCCTCCAAGCTGTTTACCAGTACTGGTGTGCGGGCCGGATTCAGCTCTGCGTGGAAGCATCATGCAGCCCATATATTTCTTCAAGCCCCTATGGGCGGGGCGACGATTCCACTTGGTACAAAATGGGTTAATAGCGGAATTTTACTGTATCATTATGATAACACACCCGTGCAACATAGTGTATTTTCTCACATCTCCAAAACGGTGACTTTTCTGATTGAAATCTTGGATATTTTTCTTATTTATACTTCAAACATAGGTTGTGGGTGCTCGTTAGAACCGCCTCATTGAGGAGGTTCTAACGAGTACCCACAACCTATGTAATGGAGCAGAAATAAGAACAAGAGGGCCCACAGGGCCCTGGTTCGCTCACCTGTGTGACACTGTCTCGAGTACATACTATTTTAGCTATGGTTGCCATCTTGTTCATCAGCAGAGTGATTTTAGCTTATTTGGTAGGGAGTAACCTAGGAAACATTCCTGTTAAGTTTAAATCAAATTGTCCTTAGGGTTTAGGAGGGGTTCACGTTTGAAACAGATTTACAATATTTTTCTATTTTTAGCTCCGGTGGCCATTTTTTCTTCAGAGCGGGATTGTTTTAGCCTTTTTGGTAGAGGGTCATCTAAGCAACATTACTTCAAAGTTTGAATGAAATTGGCCCAAGGGTACAGAAGGAATTATCGTTTGAAGAATTTTTATTTTTAGCTCAGGAAGCCATCTTGTTCATTGAAGTGGAATGAGTATTAACTATTTTGGTAGGGAGCTAGTCACCTAGGCAACATTCCTGTGAAGTTTTAAATCCAATTGGCCCAAAGGTTTAGAAGTAGTTTGCATTTGAAGCAAATTTACAATGTTTTCTATTTTTAGCTCTTGTGACCATTTGTTAATCGTTATGCTATTTTCCTAGAGGGTAATCTACACAACATTCCAATGAAGTTTAGAAGCCTTCATGGTGAAGTGGTCATGCTACTTGCCTTGTAAACCAGGGTAGCAGGATCGATGCCAGGCTCCTCCAGATTTTCAGATTGGTCTTTAAACAGAGGTCCCATAACTGTATGACCTTAGCTGTTGGTGAGACTTCAAACTCAAACACTCACTTCTATGAAGGAACCTATATGCCAAATATGAAGGCTGTATCTTAAATGCTCCAAAAGTTATGACAAAGTAGGTCAAAGGTCAAGGTCATGGCTCAAAAGTTTTGAATGGTCGACAAAACCTTGTCACAAGGAACATACATGCCAAATATGAAGGCTCTATCTCATATGGTTCAAAAGTTATGATAAAGTAGGTCACAGGTCAACGTCACAGGTCAAATCTTTATATGAGTGGGAAGCCCTTGTCACAAGGAACCTACATGCTAAATATGAAGGCTCTATCTCAAACAGTTCAAAAGTTATGACAAAATAACCTACTGATCTACTTTTTGATTTGACATGACCCATATTCGAACTTAACTTAGATGTTGTCCAAATGATCATTCTGAGCAAGTTTTATGATGATTTGACTAAAACTGTGGCCTCTTAGAGTGTTCAAAACGTTTTTTCTATGATTTGACCTGCTGACCTACTTTTTGACCCGACATGACCCATATTCAAACTTGACCCAGATATTGTCAAGATGATCATTCTGAGCAAGTTTGATGATGATCAGACCAAAACTGGGGTCTCTAGTGTGTCGACAAGGTTTTTCAACAATCTGACCTACTGACCTCCTTACTGACCAGATATGACCCATATTCGACCGGCCCCGATAGCTCAGTTGGTAGAGTGTCCGCTCCGGGGAACGGGAGGTCTGGGGTTCGACCCCGGGCCGCGACATACCAAAGTCGTTAAAAATGGTACTAGCTGCTCCTCGTTTGGCACTCAGATTTACGGGGTAGAGCTAGGACTGGTCGATCCAGTGTCAGGATAATGTGACTGGGTGTGGTATCATGTAATGTGTCTGGGACATGATACTTCAGTGAGGCAGCACTATAAATGTGAGCATTGAGCTCCCTGTCGCAACCAGACACCGTCGTGATATGACTGAAAAATTGTTGAAAGCGACGTTAAACCCGAATTCACACACACATGACCCATATTCGAAATTAATTGAGATATTGTCAAATGATCATTTTTAGCAAGTTTGATGATGATCACACGAAAACTGTGGCCTCTAGTGTGTTCAGAGGGTTTTTCTATGATTTTATTTACTGACCTACTTTTTGGACCGACATGACCCATATTCAAACTTGACTCAGATATTGTCAAGATGATCTTTCTGGGCATATTTGATGATGATCGGACCTAATCTGTGGCGTCTAGTTTGTTCACAAGGTTTTTCTCTGATTTGACCTACTGACCTACTTTCTGACCTGCCATGACCCATATTCGAATGTGACTAAGATATTATCAAGATGATCATTCTGAGCAAGTTTGATGATGATCGTACCAGAAATGTGGCCTCTAGTGTGTACACAAGGTTTTTCTCTGATTTGACCTACTGACCTACTTTTTGAACCGACATGACCCATTTTCGAATGTAACCAAGATATTATCAAGATGATCATTCTGAGCAAGTTTGATGATGATTGGACATAAATTGTGGCCTCTAGTGTGTTCAGAAGGTTTTTCTATGATTTGACCTACTGACCTACTTTTTGACCCGACAACACCCATATTCGAACATGACTGAGATATTGTCAAGATGATCATCCTGGGCTAGTTTGATGATGATCGGACCAAAACTGTGGCCTCTAGTGTCTTCACAAGGTTTTTTTTCTGATTTGACCTACTGACCTACTTTTTGACCCAACATGACCCATATTCGAACTTGACCGAGATATTTTGTGGTGGTACAAAATGTGTGCAAGTTTAGTTAAAATCAAATGATAAATGAAACAGCTATCATGCAGACAAGACCAAAAAAGGCAATTTTTGCGCTTTCAGGGGCCGTAACTCCGCAACACATGATGGGATATGGCTGGTTCAAGAAAGGGACCCAGATCTCATGGTGGTACAAGTTGTGTGCAAGTCTGGTTAAAATCAAATCATAAATCAAGATGCTATCGTGCGGACAAGACCAAAATAGGCAATTTTTGCCCTTTCAGGGGCCGTAACTCCGTAACACATGATGGGATATGGCTGGTTCAAGAAAGGAACCCAGATCTCCTGGTGGTACAAGTTGTGTGCAAGTCTGGTTAAAATCAAATCATAAATGAAGATGCTATTGTGCGGACAAGACCAAAAAAGGCAATTTTTGCCGTTTCAGGGGCCGTAACTCCGTAACACATGATGGGATATGGCTGGTTCAAGAAAGGAACCTCGATCGCATGGTGGTACAAGTTGTGTGCAAGTCTGGTTAAAATCAAATCATAAATGAAGATGCTATCGTGCGGACAAGACCAAAATAGGCAATTTTTGTCCTTTCAGGGGCAGTAACTCCGTAACACATGATGGGATATGGCCGGTTCAAGAAAGGAACCCAGACCTCATTGTGGTATAAGTTGTGTGCAACTCTGGTTAAAATCAAATCATAAATGAAGATGCTATCGTGCGGACAAGACCAAAATAGGCAATTTTGGCCATTTCAGGGGCCGTAACTCCGTAACACATGATGGGATATGGCTGGTTCAAGAAAGGAACCTAGACCTCATGGTGGTACAAGTTGTGTGCAAGTCTGTTTAAAATCAAATCATAAATGAAGATGCTATCGTGCGGACAAGAAATTGTTTACGCACGGACGGACGGACGCACGCACGCACGGACGACGGACAAAATGTGATCACAAAAGCTCACCTTGTCACTACGTGACAGGTGAGCTAAAAATAATGTATACCCCTATAAACCCCAGTTTTCTCTATACAAGAGGGCCATGATGGCCCTGAATCGCTCACCTGAATCCAAGATGTTTCAAAGCTTATGGAAATGATGGATTCACTGCTTTAAGGAGATGTGGACCAAAGATTTTTCTTTGGAGGTTATTTTTCATTGTAGTGGAATTTGAAGGTTTTTCTATTTTTAGCTCTGGTGTCCATTTTGTTTAACAGAGTGGAACAGTTTAGGCAATTTTGAAAGAGGCTCACTCAAGGAACATTCCTGTGAAATTATTTTCAAATCGGGCTCTTTGCCTAGGAGAAGATGTCATTTAAAGGTCTTTCTATATTAAGCTCTGGTGGCCATTTTGTTTAACGAGCGAAACGATTTAGACAATTTTGAAAAAGGGTCACTCGACGAACGTTCCTGTGAAATTATTTCCTAATCGTGCCATTTGCCTTGGAGGAGATGTCATTTAAATGTTTTTCTATTTTTAGCTCTGGTGGCCATTTTGTTTAACAGAGTGGAACAATTTAGGCAATTTTGAAAGAGGGTCACTCAAGGAACATTCCTGTGAAGTTATTTTCAAATCGGGCCATTTGCATAGGAGGAGATGTCATTTGAAGGTTTTTCTATTTTTATCTCTGGTGGCCATTTTGTTTAACGGAGCGGAACGATTAAGGCAATTTTGAAAGAGGGTCACTCAAGGAACATTCCTGTGAAATTATTATCAAATCGGGCCATTTGCCTAGGAAGAGATGTCATTTAAAGGTTTTTCTATTTTTGGCTCTGGCGGCCATTTTGTTTAACGGAGCAGAATGATTAAGGCAATTTTGAAAGAGGCTCACTCAAGGAACGTTCCTGTGAAATTATTTTCAAATTGGGCCATTTGCCTAGGAGGAGATGTCATTTAAAGGTTTTTCTATTTTTAGCTCTGGCGGCCATTTTGTTTAACGGAGCGGAAGGTTTAGGCAATTTTGAAAGAGGGTCACTCAAGGAACATTCCTGTGAAGTTATTTTCAAATCGAGCCATTTGCCTAGAAGAAGATGTCATTTAAAAGTTTTTCTATTTTTAGCTCTGGTGGCCATTTTGTTTAACGGAGCGGAACGATTTAGGCAATTTTGAAAGAGGGTCACTCAAGGAACGTTCCTGTGAAATTATTTTCGAATCGGGCAATTTACCTAGGAAGAGATGTCATTTAAAGGTTTTTCTATTTTAAGCTCTGGCGGCCATTTTGTTTAACGGAGCAGAACGATTTAGGTAATTTTGAAAGAGGGTCACTCAAGCAACATTCCTGTGAAATTATTTTCAAATCGGGCCATTAGCCTAGGAGGAGATGTCATTTAAAGGTTTTTCTATTTTTGGCTCTGGCGGCCATTTTGTTTAACGGAGCAGAATGATTAAGGCAATTTTGAAAGAGGCTCACTCAAGGAACGTTCCTGTGAAATTATTTTCAAATTGGGCCATTTGCCTAGGGGAAGATGTCATTTAAAGGTTTATCTATTTTTAGCTCTGGCGGCCATTTTGTTTAACGGAGCGAAACGATTTAGGCAATTTTGAAAGAGGGTCACTCAAGGAACATTCATGTGAAGTTATTTTCAAATCGAGCAATTTGCCTAGAAGAAGATGTCATTTAAAGGTTTTTCTATTTTTAGCTCTGGTGGCCATTTTGTTTAACCGAGCGGAACGATTTAGGCAATTTTGAAAGAGGGTCACTCAAGAAACGGTCCTGTGAAATTATTTTCAAATCGGGCCATTTGCCTAGGAAGAGATGTCATATAAAGGTTTTTCTATTTTTAGCTCTGGCAGACATTTTGTTTAACGGAGCGTAACGATTTAGGTAATTTTGAAAGAGGGTCACTCAAGCAACATTCCTGTGAAATTATTTTCAAATCGGGCCATTTGCCTAGGAGGAGATGTCATTTAAAGATTTTTCTATTTTTGGCTCTGGCGGCCATTTTGTTTAACGGAGCAGAATGATTAAGGCAATTTTGAAAAAGGCTCACTCAAGGAACATTCCTGTGAAATTATTTTCAAATTTGGCCATTTACCTAGGAGGAGATGTCATTTAAAGGTTTTTCTATTTTTAGCTCTGGCGGCCATTTTGTTTAACGGAGCGGAACGATTTAGGCAATTTTGAAAGAGGGTCACTCAAGGAACGTTCCTGTGAAATTATTTTCAAATTGAGCCATTTGCCTAGAAGTAGATGTCATTTAAAGGTTTTTCTATTTTTAGCTCTGGCGGCCATTTTGTTTAACGGAGCGGAACGATTTAGGCAATTTTGAAAGAGGGTCACTCAAGGAATGTTCCTGTAAAATTATTTTCAAATTGGGCCATTTGCCTAGGAAGAGATGTCATTTAAAGGTTTTTTCTCTTTTTAGCTCTGGCGGCCATTTTTTTTAAAGGAGCGGAACGATTTAGGCAATTTTGAAAGAGGGTCACTCAAGCAACATTCCTGTGAAATTATTTTCAAATCGGGCCATTTGCCTAGGAGGAGATGTCATTTAAAGGTTTTTCTATTTTTGGCTCTGGCGGCCATTTTGTTTAACGGAGCAGAATGATTAAGGCAATTTTGAAAGAGGCTCACTCAAGAAACGTTCCTGTGAAATTATTTTCAAATTGGGCCATTTGCCTCGGAGGAGATGTCATTTAAAAGTTTTTCTATTTTAAGCTCTGGCGGCCATTTTGTTTAACGGAGCGGAACGATTTAGGCAATTTTGAAAGAGGGTCACTCAAGGAACGTTCCTGTGAAGTTATTTTCTAATCGAGCCATTTGCCTAGAAGAAGATGACATTTAAAGGTTTTTCTATTTTTAGCTTTGGCGGCCATTTTGTTAAACGGAGCGGAACGATTTAGGCAATTTTGAAAGAGGGTCACTCAAGGAACGTTCCTGTGAAATTATTTTCAAATCGGGCCATTTGCTTAGGAAGAGATGTCATTTAAAGGTTTTTCTATTTTTAGCTCTGGCAGCCATTTTGTTTAATGGGGTGGAACGATTTAGGTAATTTTGAAAGAGGATTACTCAAGCAACATTCCAGTGAAATTATTTTCAAATCGGGCCATTTGCCTAGGAGGAGATGTCATTTAAAGGTTTTTCTATTTTTGGCTCTGGCGGCCATTTTGTTTAACGGAGCAGAACGATTTAGGTAATTTTGAAAGAGGGTCACTCAAGCAACATTCCTGTGAAATTATTTTCAAATCGGGCCATTTGCCTAGGAGGAGATGTCATTTAAAGATTTTTCTATTTTTGGCTCTGGCGGCCATTTTGTTTGACGGAGCAGAATGATTAAGGCAATTTTGAAAAAGGCTCACTCAAGGAACGTTCCTGTGAAATTATTTTCAAATTTGGCCATTTACCTAGGAGGAGATGTCATTTAAAGGTTTTTCTATTTTTAGCTCTGGCGGCCATTTTGTTTAACGGAGCGGAACGATTTAGGCAATTTTGAAAGAGGGTCACTCAAGGAACGTTCCTGTGAAATTATTTTCAAATTGAGCCATTTGCCTAGAAGTAGATGTCATTTAAAGGTTTTTCTATTTTTAGCTCTGGCGGCCATTTTGTTTAACGGAGCGGAACGATTTAGGCAATTTTGAAAGAGGGTCACTCAAGGAATGTTCCTGTAAAATTATTTTCAAATTGGGCCATTTGCCTAGGAAGAGATGTCATTTAAAGGTTTTTTCTCTTTTTAGCTCTGGCGGCCATTTTTTTTAAAGGAGCGGAACGATTTAGGCAATTTTGAAAGAGGGTCACTCAAGCAACATTCCTGTGAAATTATTTTCAAATCGGGCCATTTGCCTAGGAGGAGATGTCATTTAAAGGTTTTTCTATTTTTGGCTCTGGCGGCCATTTTGTTTAACGGAGCAGAATGATTAAGGCAATTTTGAAAGAGGCTCACTCAAGAAACGTTCCTGTGAAATTATTTTCAAATTGGGCCATTTGCCTCGGAGGAGATGTCATTTAAAAGTTTTTCTATTTTAAGCTCTGGTGGCCATTTTGTTTAACGGAGCGGAACGATTTAGGCAATTTTGAAAGAGGGTCACTCAAGGAACGTTCCTGTGAAGTTATTTTCTAATCGAGCCATTTGCCTAGAAGAAGATGACATTTAAAGGTTTTTCTATTTTTAGCTTTGGCGGCCATTTTGTTAAACGGAGCGGAACGATTTAGGCAATTTTGAAAGAGGGTCACTCAAGGAACGTTCCTGTGAAATTATTTTCAAATCGGGCCATTTGCTTAGGAAGAGATGTCATTTAAAGGTTTTTCTATTTTTAGCTCTGGCAGCCATTTTGTTTAATGGAGTGGAACGATTTAGGTAATTTTGAAAGAGGATCACTCAAGCAACATTCCAGTGAAATTATTTTCAAATCGGGCCATTTGCCTAGGAGGAGATGTCATTTAAAGGTTTTTCTATTTTTGGCTCTGGCGGCCATTTTGTTTAACGGAGCAGAACGATTTAGGCAATTTTGAAAGAGGGTCACTCAAGGAACATTCCTGTGAAGTTATTTTCAAATCGAGCCATTTGCCTAGAAGAAGATGTCATTTAAAGGTTTTTCTATTTTTAGCTCTGGCAGCCATTTTGTTTAACGGAGCGGAATGATTTAGGCAATTTTGAAAGAGGGTCACTCAAGGAACGTTCCTGTGAAATTATTTTCAAATCGGGCCATTTGCCTAGGAAGAGATGTCATTTAAAGGTTTTTCTATTTTTAGCTCTGGCGGCCATTTTGTTTAACGGAGCGGAACGATTTAGGCAATTTTGAAAGAGGGTCACTCAAGGAACATTCCTGTGAAATTATTTTCAAATCAGGCCATTTGCCTAGGAGGAGATGTCATTTAAAGGTTTTTCTATTTTTAGCTCTGGCGGCCATTTTGTTTAACGGAGCGGAACGATTTAGGCAATTTTGAAAGAGGGTCACTCAAGGAACGTTCCTGTGAAATTATTTTCAAATCGGGCCATTTGCCTAGGAAGAGATGTCATTTAAAGGTTTTTCTATTTTTAGCTCTGGCGGCCATTTTGTTTAACGGAGCGGAACAATTTAGGCAATTTTGAAAGAGGATCACTCAAGCAACATTCCTGTGAAATTATATCAAAATCCATTCACTGGTTTAGGAGGAGATGTCATTTAAGTAAATTGTTGACAGACGCACGACGCACGACACACGACGGACATTGACCGATCACAATAGCTCACCTTGAGCCTTCGGCTCAGGTGAGCTAATAAAGCGGGGTTTAGGGGGTCTTCAATTCACAGACTTGTTCAAGTGATGTGTCTGGACCAGATTTGCACAGCATCATTGAAAATAATTGAGGAACACTCAGATGAGGCCTAATTGGCTGAAACTAGCTAGTCTGGCCCATAAAATACTTGTACACTCCATAGTTTTCAATTCTGTCTTGTAGTCCTTGCTTTTCAAAAAATTAAATTTATAATATATTTATGAAAACACACCTATTCAAATATATTGGTAAATTTTACCACCAAAAATGATTTTTTTTGCAGATGAAAATCCTGACATATGTCATATTAAATTTTCTGCTCAGAGTGGTTCTAACGAGTAGCCACAATCTATGTTTTTGAGCAGAAATAAGAAAAATTATAAACACCCCTGTAAACCCCAGTTTTACTATATAAAAGTGGGGTTAAAGGGGGTGAAAATTATATAGCTGTGTTTGCGTGATAAATAGTTCTGTTATCACAGCTATTTGACTCTGAAAAGGAAAAATTCTCAGGCATTTATGTTCCGATAATTAGGGCTAATACCATTTTGTTGCGTTTCTGTGAGTGGCTAAAATCTTTTTTCTTCCTATAAAAAAAATAATTTTTTTCAATCAATTAATTCCAACTTGCAGGCCATTCATTAATCAGATTTCAATGTAAATATTGATGATTCTGTCCAGGGATCAGATTTCAAACGAGATTTCCTCGGAACTATTTGTTCTTGAATGATATGTGTTTTCCGCATGACAGGCTCCAAACAGATCTATTTGTTGAAGTTTCGGATGACCGCCATTTATCTTTACTATTCACTCCAATTTTGGTATTAATCTTCCCAATTGTGGTTATTGTGGTTTCAACAGACAATTTATTTCATATAATCTTCTTGACAAGATAAATCACGCTTACTTTTCCAGTTGCAAAGTCATACCCAGTCAGTCAGCGAAAATTTTTTTTTTTTTAATAATTTCAACCTATCATCACGAAAACATGCCGATGCAAATACATTGTAAATTTCACAGCCAAAAAAGAGCAAAATTACAGATGAAAAATTGAGGTATTTTTCTTATTTCTGCTCTAAATATAGATTGTGGGTACTCGTTAGAACCGCCTCATTGAGGCGGTTCTAACGAGTACCGAAAACCTATATTTTAGAGCAGAAATAATTCTGACTCCCTTGAACCCTACTTTTATAGATTAAAACTGGAATTTACAGGGGTAAACCTATTTTTCTTATTTCTGATCTAAATATAGATTGTGGGTACTCGTTAGAACCGCCTCATTGAGGCGGTTCTAATGAGTACCGAAAATCTATATTTTAGAGCAGAAATAAGAAAAATAAGGTTTACCCCTGTGAACTCCAGTTTTAATATATAAAAGTAGGGTTCAAGGGAGTCGGAATTGGTGGGCGTTTTTCGTCAGATCTCATCAACATGAATAAATTTTGTTTGTTTAAATTTTTTCCATTGTCAGTCATTATTATGAGTCTATTATCTTACACAAGGATGCAAACTTTTGAGCATCGACCGGTAATGATCATCACGAAAACACACCTATATAATTTTGAACCCCCCTTTTATATAGTAAAACTGGGGTTTCCAGGGGTATACCTTATTTTTCTTATTTCTGCTCTAGAATATAGATTGTGGGTACTCGTTAGAACCACCTCGATGAGGCAGTTCTAACGAGTGCCCACAATCTATATTTTGTGCAGAAATAAGAAAAATATCACAATGTTTCATTATAAAATTTTCATTTTTTCGGCGATAAAGGTGGCAATGTATTTGTATAGGCATGTTTGCATAATGAGATTGATTACCGGTATGTTAGGGTTTAATAATATGTCAACTCATTTTGTGTCATCTCCCAGAGAAAGGGAGAAAAGAGATAGGAGAAACAGTAAAGGAGATGAAAGTGTCAGGAATAAGGGAGAAAGAATGAAAGCGTAGAAACATGGATACACATGCTTTTCCTTATTTCTGTTCAAAAACATAGATGTTGGTACTCATTCTAGAGAGCACTAACAATCTATGGTTGATGCAGAAATAAGTAAAATATCAAAATTTTTGATCAGAAAAATTTCTGTATCGTGAGGCATGGAAAAATTCACTAGTCACATGGGTGTGTTTTTGTAACCTTACCTATGCAAAAATTTAAGCATTCAAAATTAAACATATAACATACGTCACAGCATTAGGAAAACATGCCCATGTAAAACGTTGGCATCCAATATGGTATCAGAAATGACAAGTATTAGGTAAAAATTGTAACATATTTCTTATTTTTGCTTTCAACATAGATTGTGACAAGTACCCATAATATGTATTGTTGAGCAACAATAAGGCAGATAAAGTGCAAACCCATAAAACCCCACTTTTCTCAATATAAAGTGGGTTTAGAGGGGACTTTGTTTCACAGACTTTTACTGTGATGGAATATGAACTGCCCCAAAACAAACGCTAACATGAGAGCTCCGCAAGCAAGTTAATATCTGTTGGACTGACACCTTGAAATAATAAGAAGTGCTCCGTATCATGGTCTAACTACATATCAAGTTTCAGCTTGATCAGATCTAAATTGTAGGAGGAGTTACCCGGAACTGAAAATGTCTACAGATATTTTCGAAGTTTTATACTCATATATATAACTAAATATTTGGTGGACCATCCTCTCTAAACCATATGCACTGCTATACATCAAAGTCAAACTTAATATGAAGATTTTGCAAGATCGAATGTTACCTGCAGAAGTTAGACACAAACAAAATGTGTACAGAAATTTGAAGAAATATATGGGCTGCATGATGCTTCCACGCAGAGCTCAATCCGGCCCGCACACTAGTACTGGTAAACCACTTAGAGGATCTAAGCCTGTCCAGGAACTGCGGTGCGAGGTGGACCGTCCATGCTAATAAACCCTATTGGTTTCATTGGGCGACAGGGCTTGAGATGTCATTTCATCTTAATGTCGGGTAAAAGTCCCACAAAATTGGAAGCAACGTCTCCAAAATGACCTTTACAGTGTTGATGGGGACGTTAAACCTCAAATCAAACAAACAAACAAACAAACAGAAATTTTCAAAAGGGCATAACTAGATTAATGTTTGGTTGACCATTACCTCAAAACAATAAGCACTGTGCCACATAATGGTCTAACTATATATGAAGTTTCAGCTTCATTGGATATTAGTTCTAGGAGAAGTTACCCATAAACAAAATACTTACAGAAATCTGCAATGGGGCATAACTTTATTTATATCTGGTAAGCCATAACCTAGAAACAATATGTGCTGCTCCGCATTGTGGTCAAATTATAAATCAATTTTCAGCTTGATTAAATGTTCAATGTAGGGAGAGTTAGCCATAACAAAATGTTCACAGGAATTTTGAAAGGGACATTACTCTATAAATATTTGGTGGACTGTAACCTTGAAATAATATGCACTGCTCCACATCTTGGTCTAACTATATATCAAGTTTCAGCTTGATCGGTTCTAAATTGCAGGCAAAATTGCTTACAGAAACTTTCAAAGGGGCATAACTTAGTTTTTTTTGTTGGACCAAAACCTCAAAACCAGATCAATGACTACGTCAAAAAGGGCCCCACATAAAGCTATCAAAGAGGTGCGGTACAAGTTTTTGTCAGAATGTAGGTATTGTGATGTAATTATTTGTGTGGATTTTCATGAGAGAAAGGCAAATACTTTTGAATTTATCAGCAAGGTTAAGTTTTTTGGTTAAGGCAAGACAAAACACACAGACAAAAGCAATATAGGTATGGTCCTTTGTCAGAATATAATCTTGTGATGGTAAGTAAGTGTGTGAAGTTTCATGAGAGTAGGGCAAATCCTTTCGAAGTTATGACCAACATTACCCTTTTTGGTTAAGGCATTACAAACACACAGACAACAGCAATATAGATATAGCCAGTGTGGGGCCCTAACAATATGCACTGCTCCACATCATGGACTAACTATATCTCATGTTTCAGCCTGATCAGAGGAGTTATCCGGAAACGAATTATTTACAGAAATACTCAAAGGGGCATAACTCTGTAAATATTTGGTGGACTATAACCTCGAAAGAATTTGCGCTACATCAGGCAATGGTCTTACTACCTACTTAATTTTAGCTTGATCAGATGAAAACTGTAGGAGGATTTTGTTTGATTTGAGGTTTAACCTCCCCGTCAACACTGAAAAGGTCATTTTGGAGATGTTGCTTCCAATTTTGTGGGACTTTTCCCCGACATTGAGATCAAATGACATCTCAAGCCTTGTCACCCGATGAAACCAATAGGGTTTATAAGCATGGACGGTCCGACTTGCACCACTTTGCCTGGCCAGGCTTAGATCCTCTAAGCAGTTTACCAGTACTCGTGTGCAGGTCGGTTTCAGCTCTGAGTGGAAGCATCATGCAGGCAATATAAAACTGTAGGAGGAGCTATCCGGAAACGAAAAAGTTTATAAAAATGTTTGAAGGGGCATAACTCAAAATGATATGCACTACATCAGGCCATGGTCTTACTATCTACCAAGTTTCAGCTTGATCGGATGAAAACTGTAGGAGGAGTAGTCCGGAAACAAAAAAGTTTACAAAAGTTTTCAAAGGGGCATAACTCTGTGAATATTTGGTGAACCATAACCTTGAAACAATATGCGCTACATCAGCTCATGGTCTTACTACCTACCAAGTTTTAGCTTGATCAGACGAAAACTGTCGGAGGAGTTATCCGGAAACGAAAAGTTTATGGATGGACAGACAGACGGACAGACGGATGGATGCCGACCCGATACCATAATAAGACCATTATTACAAAATGGACGTATAAAAACAATCATTTTCCCACAAAGCAATCCTTTGATTCTCGACATAGAAATTAATTTTCAGCTTTGCAATATTTTTTTTCTTCAGTATCTCATATTTGACTTATTGATTGTAGGGAAACATCAAACTATTATCAGCCTAAAATCTATTGTTTTGTTGAATTTCTATGCGAAGATGATTTCTATTGTGAAAAGATTGAAAAGCAGATTAATACCGCTTCCACAGGGAATGTATGATCGCTATTTGATATTTAACTATGTTTGTTCACACTGATTTATTTTCTGGAGTCGGGAATTTAATAACAATACCACCAGCTGTAAATAAATATTGGATTACTCTGAGGTTAATGCGGCAGTTTAAACCTTAAAATTTCTCTAATTGCGTGAAAGAATTAGCCATCCCTCTCTTGCTAATTACTCTGAATCATTCAACAAAAAATCGTATCTTCCTTTTGTTACTAATTCCAGAAAAGCAATTAAAGCCATTACATGTATTTCAAAATAAAGTCATATATCTCATATTACATACAAACTAGGAATGTGTCCAAAGTGCACTAATAGTGCATATTATTAATTGACTATCCTGTATTGATCAGAGGTCAACCAATATTAACTGAGGTCAAGTGAGGTCAAAAAATCAATAATCATGCTTTTTTAATTGTGTCAATTAATAAAATTGTCATTAATCAAGTAATTTCACATTGGCCCAGATACAGGTCCTCGGTCAGCTGCATTGGCCCTTGGCCTTCGGCCTCGGGCCAATGCAGCAGACCTCAGACCTGTACCTGGGCCAATACGAAATTATTTGATTAATAACCTTATATTACTTACACACATTTCATCAAGTTCAACCACATACTATTGCTGTGGGTGGCATTACAATAACACACCCGGCCTTTTTTTCATATCTTTTTTATCTTATAATGTTATTTAATCAAGTAATTTCATATTGGCCCAGTTACAGGTCCGAGGTCTGCTGTATTGGCCCGAGGCAGAAGGCCGAGGCCAATACATCTGACCAACGGCCTGTAACTGGGACAATACAAAATTACTTAATTAATGACAATTTTATTAATTGACATCATTAAAAACATGATTATTGATTTTTAACATCAGTGTTAATACGGATGACCTCCAAACAATACAGGATAGTCAATTAATAATGTCTGATAAAAATCTGTGATATTTTTCTTATCTATACTTCAAACATAGGTTGCGGGTGCTCGTTAGAACTGCCTCGTTGAGGCGGTTCTAACGAGTATCCAGAATCTATGTATTGCAGCAGAAATAAGAAAAATAATGTATACCCCTGTAAACCCCAGTTTTCTCTATATAAAGTGGGTATAGAGGGGTATTCTTTTCACAGACTTGTTCAAGTGATGGGGTACCTGGTGTGGTTTTGGAACTTACCCACATCTTATACACAGCTGGAGCCTATTTCAAAATTTAGGGGTGTCAGGTTGTGTGTTATCTTTAAAATTTACTTGGAAAATGGCACCGAATGGCACAGTTAAGATCAAACAATCTCGAGACCCAGCAAATGTAAATGCATGAAAAACAAACAACAACAAAAACAAGCCTTCCGTTAACACATGAGTGTGACATAGTGCATGCTTCAATATATGTGTATCTACAAAATTGTTATTTTCCGGATGAAAATTTGTGATATTTTTCTTTTTTAACTCCAGGTTTTTTACTCTACTTAATATAGGTTGCGGGTGCTCGTTAGAACTGCCACTTGTTCACATGATGAATACAACAGAAATTTCACGCTGAAAAGAGACCATGTCTTGGAGCAGATATTAACCCTTATCTTGCTGTTCACGACAATCCCTATCTTTGGAAACAGTGTAGATCCAGATCAGATGGCTTCTGAAGAAGCCATCTGATCAGTATCTACACTAACATTCAATTTATGAATTTGTAGGAATAAATTACATCAAGTAATCTGATTGGTTCAAAGTCAGAAGTGTGTGTGGCTAATCAGAATATTCAGCAAGAGAAGGGTTAAGGAAAATAATGAATACTCCCTTTAAACCCCCTTTTCTCTATATAAAGTTGGGAATAGAGGGGTGCACATTACACAGACTTGTTAACATGTTGAATAACCACTATAATACCAAATGTTTGTAAAACTTACATCAAATGAAGCAAAAACCCTATTTTTGGAAATGGACTTGTCCATCGCCATTATTTGGAGGGTTCTATTTTCATATACTGTTTTCTTAATATTTTTTATTAAAGTAAGCTTCATTGAAGATCATATTAATCATTGTCACTAAAGTATTGAATATTATGTTTTTATGTAATTTTATGTGATTGTCATCAGCAAGTAAACTATAAATTTTATGAGTCTGGCTCAGATAAGATGTTAATTACCCAGAATTTCATTATTATAAGACACCCGTGCGACATAGTGCACTTTTTTTCACATCTCAAAAATAGCTACTTTTCTCTTGAAAATCCGTGATATTATTCTTTCTTATGCCGCAAACATGGGTTGTGGGTGCTTGTTAGAACCGCCTCATCGAGGCGGTTCTAACTAGTACCACCAACCTATGTCTTGAAGCAGAATTAAGAAAAATAATGTATACCTCCGTAAACCCAAGTTTTCTCAATACATAGTGGGGTTTAGTGGGGTGGGGTCCATCATTTCACGGACTTGTTCACATGATGAATACAACAGAAATTCCAAGGTGAAAAGAGCCCATGTCAGAGCTGTTCCACTTGGTCAAATGCAAATGCAAAAGCTACTCACATTTTTGCAGCAAAAAAAAAAAAAGTTTATCACATGACGTCATTGATAAGCAGTGGATAACGTCGAGTAATAAAAATCGTATGACCACACGTGTAAAAACGCTTTGACGGGATTAGGTAACGTCATGATGACGTCTGTGTCAACCATGCATGTTTGTGGGGAAAAATGTCAAATTTAAAGGCGATAAAATTAAATTTAAAGTTGTCATATGATAAACAGAATCTTACACTCGTATAGATTGTGGGTACTCGTAAGAACTGCCTCATCAAGGCTGTTCTAACGAGTACCCGCAATCTATATTTTAGAGCAGAAATAAGAAACCTGTAAACCCAAGTTTTTCTTATAAAGGTGGAGTTCAAGGGGGTCAGAAATATATGGACATGTTTTCGTGATGTCTTTTAACAATTGGAGCCAGATTTACAGCAACATCACCAATGAAGGATCAAAACCTCGCAACTATGCCAGCCACTAAAAGGCAGGAATTAGGAAAACATGCCTAATCTCTCCCTTCCGCTGATTCAAGAAGGGCAGTTGTCAGTTTCTGGCGAAAGAAAGTGCATTCTACTGGTTAACCGCTTACATATAAGCCTGCCCAGGAAAAGTGTGGATAAGTAAACTGACCGAATCAAAAATGACCTAAAATAGTGTTGACTGGGCCGTTAAACTCAAATACAAACAAAGAAATACAAATACATTGTAACCTTTATCGCTGAAAAAAATGAAAATTTTAAGATGAAAAATTGTGACATTTTTCTTATTTCTGCTCAAAATATAGATTGTGGGTACTTGTTAGAACCGCCTCGATGAGGCGGTTCTAACAAGTTCCAACAATCTTTATTTTAGAGCAGAAATAAGAAAAATAAAGATTACCCCTGCAAACCCCAGTTTATAATTACTATATAAGTGAGGTTCAAGGGGATCAGAATTATGTAGCCGTGTTTTCGTGGTGAACTTTGAACTTACAGCAACATAACTAATGAAGGATCAAAACCGCACAACTACGCCAGCCACTAAAAGGCAGGCTTTCTTGCAATTACACTCATTATGAGATTACTAAACTGATCCGGTAAGAAAATGAAATGTTGAAATTTAATCTTGTTGATAAATACCTAATACTACTTGGTACAGTCATGAACTGTGAAATTAAAAGTCATATCTGTCGTGATAAAACCATGCCCGCCTGAGAGTAACATGCCGATCATGGAGATTTATTTTGATATTATTTGAATTTTATATTAAAAAGGCAAATATTCCCAACCAAATTAAAATAGTGCAAATAGTGTAAAGCAGGGTAGGATAAGGGGTCTGAGATAAGAATTTCTATATCCTGTGAAAATGTCAGACATTCTTATCTGATATGAAAGAATATAAACATCTTTCATGAATTTGGATCTAATTTGATACAGGCGTTTCCAATCCCATGAATGCCCCAACTGTTGGGAAACAAGGCTATGATTCTTTTCTAGCATACCACATGCTTTTAACCCTTATCCCACTGAATAAATTAATTTAGCCGCTTCCATTTCTGACTTTCAATCAATCAAATTACTTGATGTAATTTATTTATTCAAATTCACAAACTGAATGACAAACAATGTTGATCCTGATCAGATGGCTTCTTCAAAAGCCATCTGATCTGGATCTACACTGTTTGCAAAGGTAGAGATTGTTGTATTCAGCAGGATAAGGGTTAATAATTGTAGGATCAAGTTTTGCAAGGGGCAGAGGCTTGATATATTTTTTTTCTTTAACAAGTGGGGTCCATCACGAAAACTCGCCTATATAATTATGACCCCCTTGAACCTTACTTTTATACTATTAAAATATAGATTGTGGGTACTTGTTAGAACCACCTCGATACCCACAATCTATATTTTGAGCAGAATTAAGAAAAATATTACCATTTTTCATCTTAAATTTTTTTTTCGTTTTTTTCGGTGGTAAATTTGCAATCTATTTGTATAGGTGTGTTTTCATAATGCAACAGGGGTGTTCATTACATAGATCTGCTAATGTAATGATCTACAGGTTATGTCAACCCCTGGCTCATATATGAAATATAGCACGGCCCTAATCTTTGCTGTGATTTCCGCTGTGAATTTAGAAAATTACGGATTTATTTGAAATGAAAAATTACGGATTTATTTGAAACGACTGAGATGTAATCTTTCTAATGTGAAATTCATTAAAACAGCTCTGTCAGACTGACTGATTTTATTGCCAGTCATAAAAATATGCATTATATTTGATCTGTAATGATTGACAAATAACATGGCATTTTTTATAGCTAAATGTGTCGCTTACATGTTTGGAGGTCTTTTTATGTTGCACGGTTGAAGGTGCATGCATATTACACCCCTCATTCATGGAAATTTCTCAATGACAGGATTATATGAAAATTTATTTTTCTCCCCATTCTGTACAAAAAGAAGAGTTTTTAATCAGAGCAGTGGGTAACACTTGAGTAATTTAGTAAGTTAATTTCAACATTATTGCTTTTTAATGGTCTCTTTGTATACTGCAACTAAACATGAACTATGTCTCACACTACCATAAATATGATCCAAACAACTATTTGAGGTTGAACATAAGGTCAAGGTCACCAAAGTTGGATAAAGTCTTTGCAAATTTGTCATGATATACAGTAAAATTCTGACCGCCCCCGCCCATCGGGGCTTGAAGAAATAGATGGGCTGCATGATGCTTCCACGCAGAGCTGAAACCTTCCGCACACTAGTACTGGTAAACCGCTTAGAGGATCTAAGCCTGTCCAGGAACCGCGGTGCGAGGCGGTCCGTCCATGCTTATAAACCCTATTGGTTTCATTGGGCGACAGGGCTTGAGATGTCATTTCATCTCAGTGTCGGGTAAAAGTCCCACAAAATTGGAAGCAACGTCTCCAAAATGACTTATACTGTGTTGTCGGGGACGTTAAACCTCAAATCAAACAAACAAACAAAACAGTAAAATTCTGCTATTAAGATCACCTAAAATTAAGACTAATTCTGCTTTTAAAAGCTAACTGAGAAGGTTTCAGTTAACCTTACTTCATGTTTTCTACATACAGTGTCTCGCAATAAGAGACCACCTTTGGGAGTGTTCAAAAGTGGTCTTAAAGACCACTTCTGAACAGTTCCAAAAGTGGTCTTAGGAATTTTACTGTACAGAGTTTTGCCAGAATTCTTTCATGGGTTTAAAGGACATGGTACAGACAAAAAAAATTAAAACTGTTTGGACACACATGACCTAGAAACCTTTATCAAGGTCACCAAAATCCAATCAAGTTTCTAGTATGTTGAAGTAACATATAATAACAAATCAGGCTGGAATTCATTCATTGGTTCAGAAAGCTGACAATCTTTGCCCTTGTATAATCTTGAACATCAAAATCTAATCAAGTCTTTGGTTAATTACTATGTTATATTGTACCAAGTTTGACCACTATTTATGAAATTCATGCAGAAGATAAGGTACAGACAAGGTATTTTTTGGCAGTTTTAGGAAGACAGACCTAAAAAATGAGGCCAAGGTCATCAAAATCTAATCAAATCTTTGGTAGATTACAATGATATATTGTATCAAGTTTGGCCACAGATCATAAATTCACTCATGAGATAGGGTGCCAACAAGCTATTTTTGGCCAAAATGTTAAGCTTGAAAATAATTTCAAGGTCACCAAAACCTTGGTCACCAAAACCTAACTAAATTGTTTGTCACCAAAACCTAACTAAATTGTTTGGAAGGTTGCAATGATATATTGTCCCAAGTTTAACAAACAAGGTATTTTTGGCCCAAATTTGACAATTTTCAAATAAATTACTCAACCCAACACCCACAAATTTTGAAAATGAGATGGAAGGTCTCCAAAATCTAACCAAATCTTAAAGATATTGAACCAAGTTCGACCAAAATTCATTTAATAAGAGATAGGGTGCCAAGGTACTTTTGGCCCAAACTGGACAGTTTTCAGTAGCCTATGACCTTGCAAAATGAGCAAAGGTCAAGGCCATAAAAACCTCACCCCTTTTTTCCCACATCCTATGCAATGCAAGTCTGATATGAATCCATTCATGGGTTCAGGATATATAGTGCCTCAAACATGCTGAGGCCCACACAAACAGAATATATACCAACAACCATATGCACCTCCCCCCCCCCATGCCCTGGGGGGGGGGGGGGTGCATATCTGAGAAAGGGAAAAATATGTGGCTACTCATATACTGTAAAGCTTCTAAGTATTAGGACAGATAAGCCTAAGCAAACAGTGCAGACCCAGATCAGCAGTCTTGTCAGGATCTACACTGTTTGCGATTCTGTCTACACTTTTTTGACTCCTTGCTGGATCTTGAAACAAATTTGTTAAATCTTAGGAGAGTTACAAGAATTCCTCAAGGTGTCCCATCACGTGAACAAGTCTGCGAAATAAAGACCCCCCTAAAGCCCACTTAATATAGAGGAAACTGGGGTTTACGGGGGTAAACATTATTTTCCTTATTTCTGCTCCAAAACATAGGTTGTGGGTACTTGTTAGAACCGCCTCAATGAGGCGGTTCTAACAAGCACCCACAACCTATGTTTGCAATATAAATAAGAAAAAAATCACAGATTTTCATCAGAAAAGTAGCCATTTTGGAGATGTGAAAAAATGCAATATGTCACACGGGTGTGTTATCGTAATGCAAATTTAAAGGATTTTTATGGTACCAACATGGGTTTTGTTTGTTTGATTTGAGGTTTAACTTCCCCGTCAACACTGTATAGGTCATTTTGGAGACCCTGCTTCCAATTTTGTGGGACTTTTACCCAACATTGAGATGAAATGACATCTCAAGTTCTGCAGCCCAATGAAACCAATAGGGTTTATAAGCACAGACGGTCCGACGCGCACCTCTTTGCCTAGGCAGGCTTAAGATCCTCTAAGCGGTTTACCAGTACTCGTACTATGCGGGTCGGTTTCAGCTCTGCATGGAAGCATCAGGCAGCCCATCTATTTCTTCAAGCCCCGATGGGCGGGGGCCAACCAACATGGGTATACAGGCTGATCAGATTCTACGGTGATCACACATCACTGCTCCATACATGAATGAGTAATGAAGGGATAGTTTTCTCTTATTTCTTGTCAGAAATGTATGCTGTCTGTATTTGTTAGACTCACGGCCCCCGCCCATAGGGGCTTGAAGAAATATATGGGCTGCATGATGCTTCCACGCTGAATCTGGCCCACACACTAGTACTGGTAAACTGCTTAGAGGATCTAAGCCTGTCCAGGAACCACGGTGCAAGGCGGACCATCCATGCTAATAAACCCTATTGGTTTCATTGGGCGACAGGGCTTGAGATGTTATTTCATCTCAATGTCGGGTAAAAGTCCCACAAAATTGGAAGCAACGTCTCCAAAATGATCTTTAGTGTTGATGGGGACGTTAAACCTCAAATCAATCAAAAAAAAATTTGTTAGACTCTCCTTAACCCTTATACCACTGCATAAATTAATTTAGCCACACCCATTTACATTTCAACCAATCAAATTACTTGATGTAATAAATTCATTGAAATCTGCAAGCTGAAGCCATCTGATCTGGATCTACACTGTTTGCAAAGGCAGGGGTTATCGTGTTCAGCAGGATAAGGGTTAACCCTTGTCCTGCTGATCCCGGATATGTCTTATCTTTCAAACAATGAAGATCCAGATCAGATGGCTTCTGACGAAGCCAAACAATGAAGATCCAGATCAGATGGCTCACTCACTGTACAAATAGCTATACTGTAAAATTTTACAGATGATTAACGCCTGAGCAAAAAAAAACAAAAAACAGGCCTCCTAGTGGCCCACTTTGAAAATACAGGTTTTTATATAGGTTCTTCTTACTCAAAATATAGGTTATTTACAGGTTTTTCAATAAAAATACAGGTTAAAATAAAGAGTCTTCCAAACTTACATAAAGATTTAAAATGAAAGAAAAAATATTTGATGAATTTTTGTGCCACAATTACTCAGATAAAGTTGATTTAAATTTTACAAAGTCCGAGCGAGCAAAGCGAGCGAGGAAACAATTACAATTGCTTGACAGTTTTCATCACTTTTTATGGGACTAAAAAGCAAAAAATAGTAGTGCATTTTGAAGAAAAGTTAGGGTTGAGTCGCAAGAAGGTTAAAAAAGTGAAAAATATAGGTTTTTTTCATGAAAATACAGGCTTTTTATAGGTTTTATGAACAAAATAAAGGTTTTATAGGTTTGGCACAAAATTATAGGTTATTATAGGTTTTATAGGTTTTGCTAGGAGGCCTGAAAAAAAAAAAAAAAAAAAAAAAAAAAAATACCAAGGCTCAGTTGTTCAAAACTACTAATGATATTGTTAGTTAATATATGAGCCCCGCCAAGCGAATTTGTGTCTTCAAGCATTCCGTCATGACAAATTTTAACTGCGCATGCCCAGCCATTCAGAGGGGCCACGGATATGGCTTTCTGTCGGAAGGTTCCTCTTGATTCACTGCTTGTATGAGCGAGCAGCGAAGGTTCTGGCGAGACTGCGCAGATGTGCAGGCTCCCCTGAACCTTCGCTGCTAGCATAGGCGATAAGTACCAAAATTGCTTGACGGGGCCCATATCGTTTAAACCTTGATCAATTCATACTGCAAATATGATAACATGTTTGCTGAAAAAAATGAGTCCTTTTGCATTTGCAAAAACAACTCGCATCTTTTTCAACAAAAATACCAGAGTATCAGATATTGTACTTTCTAGACATTTTGACCGCTAACAAGTTTGTTAGGCTAGCAATGCTTTGAACAACTAGACCAAAGTCTCCAAAGCAACACGAAAACATGCCTAAATAATTTTGATGCCCTTAAACCCATCTTTTATACAGCAAAACAGGGGTTTACAGGGTTATACATTAATTTTCTTATTTCTGCTCAGAAACATAGATTTTGGGTACTCGTTAGAACCACCTCTTTCAGGTGGTTCTAATGAATTCCCCCAATCTATGTTTTGTGCAGAAATATGAAAAATATCAGAATTTTTATCTGAAAATTATCACAATTTTGGTGGTAGAATTTTCAATATATTTTGATGTGTGTTTTTGAAACGGTATGGAAAATACAAACCTCTATAAAATTTGACAACAGTACACAACTGAGCTCCTGCTCAAGAATCTCTCTGTTAGCTTGGTTGTTATAGCAACAGGATATCAGGGTTGGGAAGAGGACATTTACAAGACGGGGGTCGGAGAAATACTGGAATGGCAGAGAGCAGAGTTGCTGTAGTACGGTAGGAGGCTGACCAGACTGTATCACAACCTGAAAGGAGAACATAACATTATTTCAGAAATGGCAGAGAGCAGAGTTGCTGTAGTATGGTAGGAGGCTGACCAGGCTGTATCACAACTTGAAAGGAGAATATTACATTATTTCACAAATGGCAGAGAGCAGGGTTGCTGAGGTATGGTAGGAGGCTGACCAGACTGTGTCACAACCTGAAAGGAGAACATAACATTATTTCAGAAATGGTAAAGAGCAGAGTTGCTGTAGTACGGTAGGAGGCTTACAAGACTGTATCACAGCCTGAAAGGAGAACCTTACAATATTTCAGAAATGGCAGAGAGCAGAGTTGCTGTAGTACGGTAGGAGGCTGACCAGACTGTATCGCAACCTGAAAGGAGAACATTACATTATTTCAGAAATGGCAGAGAGCAGAGTTGCTGTAGTACGGTAGGAGGCTGACCAGACTGTATCACAACCTGAAAGGAGAACATTACATTACAGTAAAACATGTCTTCGTGGCCACCTCTATTAAGCAAGCAAACTGTCTTAATCAAGCAGGCATTCAGTTCCCCAAAAAAGCAAATGTGTTAAATTTTACCTGTATTAAGCAAGCACTTGTCAAAAGCAAGCACATTTTGGTTATCCCTTAGGCACTTGCTTAATACAGGTTGGACTGTATTTCAGAAATGGCAGAGAGCAGAGATGATGTTGTATGGTATATGGCTGACCAGACTGTATCACAACCTGAAGGGAGAACATTACATTATTTCAGAAATGGTAGGGAGCATGGTAGATGGCTGGCTTTAAGGGGAATGGATATACCTTCAGGGGAGGCAACTCCTGCAAAAGTTTTTCTGTCTCCCATGTCAATAGGGATCAACTCTTAAAGGAAGAATTTGCTTCCTTTAAGAGTTGACCCCTTTTTCCGTGGGATAAAGCTTCTAGAAAAGCGGACAGGAAGTACTGAAAGTTGTCTCCCTTTGAAAACTGGTGGAAAAAATCAGCCAGGTGTTACCATTCCCCTTAAGGTCTCCTTAAATTATTGATAATTAAACCATGTCTTGCTAAAAACAAGATGTGTTTGTGAAACACGAACATGTCCCCGGGCAAGGTAATTTTTTATACAAAGTTGCTCACAGTTCAAGATGTTTGTGTGGGAAGCCCTTGACACAAGAAACTCACATGCCAAATATGAAAGCTCTATCTTAAACGGTTCAAAAGCTATGAACAATAATATTTTTTCTTTAAAGTAGGTCAAGGTCACAGGTCATGGTCCAAACATTTTTCATAAATGAAAAACCTTAATCACAGGGAACCTACATGCCAAATATGAAAGCTCTATCCCAAACGGTTCGAAAGTTATGACCAAAAATGTTTATTTTATTTAGGTAGGTAAAAGGTCAAGGTCACAGGTCAAAATTTTTGCATGAATGTAAAGCGTTTGTCACAAGGAACCTGCACGCTAAATATGAAGGCTGTATCTCAAACGGTTCAAAAGTTTTGACCAATGTTAAATTTTTCTTTTATGTAGGTCAAATGTCAAGGTCACAGGTCAAATTTTTTTGTGTGAATGTAACGCTCTTGACAAGAGGAACCTACGTGCAAAATATGAAGGCTCTGTCTCAAACCCTTCAAAAGTTATGACCAAAATGTTATTTTTATATTTTAAGTAGGTCAAAGGTCAAGGTCAAGGTCACAGGTCAAATTTTTTTGCATGGATGTAAAGCTTTTGTCACATGGAACATACATGCTAAATATGAAGGCTGTATCTCAAACGGTTCAAAAGTTATGACCAATGTTAACTTTTTCTTTTATGTAGGTCAAAGGTCAAGGTCAAGGTCACAGGTCAAAATTTTTTGGGTGAATGTAAAGCTCTTGTCACAAGGAACCTACATGCAAAATATGAAGGCTCTATCTCAAACCGTTCAAAAGTTATGACCAAAATGTGATTTTTTTATTTTAAGTAGGTCCAAGGTCAAGGTCAAGGTCAGAGGTCAAAACTTTTTGCATGAATGTAAAGCTTATGTCACAAGGAACATACATGCTAAATATGAAGGCTGTATCTCAAGTGGTTCAAAAGTTATGACCAATGTTATTTTTTTCTTTTAAGTAGGTCAAAGGTCAAGGTCAAGGTCAAATTTTTTTGCATGAATGTGAAGGTCTTGTCACAAGGAACCTTCAGGCCAAATATGAAAGTTCTATCTCAAACGGTTCAAAAGTTATGGCCAACGCTATCGCTACCGGGGACATAAAAATGAATTAGCCACACCCACTTCTGACAAGCAACCAATCAATTTACTTGATATAATGTATTCATTCAACTTCCCAAACTGATTGACAAAGTCAGATGGCTTCTTCAGGAGCCATCTGATTTGGATCTACACTGTTTGCAGCTGCAGGGGTTACCACCTTCAGCAGGACAAGTGGAAACCCCAAAACAGGTAATTGGCAAACAGTGCAGGCCAAGATCATACACCATAGAAGATGCCGCAAAATGTGGTGTCAGATATTCCCATTGTTCAAGAAAAAAAGCTGTTAAAAATTTCAAGGAAGAAATATTGCTGTGTACCTCATATTACATGACAATGGTTTATTTATCTTTCTAAAAAAGAATCACTCTGCTTATCTGACATCTTAGTCAAAAACAGCTGAAGTAAACATATAGACAAACATGCAATCTCAAAATAATCACACTGTGATGCTTAAGGTTGGAAATCATTTTCATAATTACTTTTTTAATTTAAATGTTATTTTTATTCAATGATTAAAAAAAATAATAAGCCGTGACTTGGATAACCCAGCCCTACAATACAAACATACAGCAAGGAAACAGACAGTTGTTGAGAGCCCTTCTGTTTCAATGAAGAAATTACGGTAAAGGCCCTAAATGATCCACCAAAGGCTTTTTTTATACTGTTCAGACTCCCCGAATGCCAACTGGCATATTATGAGCAGAGTCTTCACAGGATATAAATGCTATCAGGTTCATTTTCCAATGACCCAATTAAAAATCAAAGGACTTAAACCAACAGAACCAGATGTTTTGATACCATGTTAATCGCCAGAACTGTCAGGTGCCTGTTTTGATATCACAATTTCGGTCACCCACGGGACTTCAATTTCATGATTAAATTCTCTCATTCCACTGAATACAGCACAATATCTCACCAAGAATTAACTAAGTACCCTAAAAACTGGATACCCAAATGAACCTTTTCAACTGCCCTAAATTTGCATTTGTATGGTGAATTTATTTTTGACTTGATGCCAATAAGGCAAACAGTGTAGGCCCTAATCAGACTGCACCACAGGAGCAGTCTGATCAGGGTCTACACTGTTTGCATAGACTTATGAGTCCCAATATTTAAGTATATCATGGTAGCCATCATGTTTTTGATTGTAATGCGATTCTTCAAACTGTAGTATTTCATAAACCACTTTTCTTTAATGTGCCATCTCTACTCTGAAGTATTTTTGCAACCCACCAAAGATTTATGGACCAATCACACTGTCTAAAAGCATTTTCTCCAAATATAAGCAGAGCTATGATCCTTTAGGAAGACACAAGTATGCAAGCTGGTTTTTGTATTTTCTGTTGAAAAACAACAATTACAAAAAAAAAACAACAAAAAAAAAAACTTTTTCTCATGATGCGGCATATTTTCAATTTCATTGCTAACTACTGTGAATGAACTGGCTCTCATTGTCCCCGAATCCCGTTATCTCTAATCGAGCGTGCCACAACTGAAGATCCTTTTGAAAACCAGTCAAGCAAGAACGTACATATTGTATCGTGCGGTTTAAATCGTGAACAAATAAATTAACAAATCTCTTTCATTGGGTTCTACGTCTGTCAATCTTTAGTGGATTAAACTGAGATGTTGATCAAATTGGAATAATAACCCTTTTTGTACCAAATGGAATCTTCCTCCTTATATATAGCAGGAGTCCATTTAAAAATTTAGGACTGTCAGGTTGTGTTTTCTTCAATATCTATTTGGAAACTGGCTGAACATTTAGCAAACAATGTAGGCCCAGATCAGATGCTGCATTCTGAAGCATCTGATCTGGGCCTGCACTGTTTGCCAACTACCCGTTTTGGAGTTTCTGGTACAAAATGGGATAATGCTGTCAACGATGGGGCAGTCATGAAAATAATTTCCGTACGATTAGGCAAGATTAACCTGTCGGAATCTCGTTCACTTCATTACTTTTGCAAGGAAAAATCTCTTCATGTATTTCATTTTACCCTGATTATCTGTCAATTTATGGTGCATCTTCCTTTGAAGATTCAATTTTTTGTCATGCAAAAATTAAGAATACATCTGGCCATTGACCATGTATTTTTCTAAATCAATTTCCAAACCTCAGCAATTCTGTCATCAATTTATAATACCTGTTAATTTTATACAAAGTTATAAGGACAGTATTTTTTCCTTAACATTTTTCTAAGTTTCTTGGATGAATCTGTCATACTTTTCTCTTAATGTAAGCTACATTTGTGCGTGTTTATTTATCTTTTTTTTATACACAATTCTAAATACATAGATTGGCATGGTACCATGTTTGTTAACTCCAGTTAAATTATGAACTTGATAAAAACAGATGTATACATTATTAACCCATAACATGCCAATCACGACAACAGCCGTCTGCTTTGTTCTCTGCCGATTACTTAAAAACTCATTTTTACAAATAGTGTGCACCCATATCAAACTGCTCCACTAGGAGCAGTCTGATCTGGGTTCACACTGTTTGCCTGTATGCAAAAATATTTTTAAACAGTTTGCAAGAAGATTCGGCAGACGACATAAGCAGACGACATTTTCAGATATAGATTTTCTTGGTGTTTTAAGGGTTAATGATTATGACATGTTTGTATATTTGCATGCATTGTTTGTGTATGTTTGTATTATGTCATTTCTGCAATAAAACTATAAATTACAATTTTTTTATTTCATCATAATGAATTCGCTCTAGTGTGAAGTATCCCAACAAGTGGAAGTGATGATGATGATTTTGTGTTTCATTATACAAACATGCCTATACAAATACATTGCCACCTTTATCGCCCAAAAAATGAAAATTTTAAGATGAAAAATTGTGATATTTTTCTTATTTCTGCTCTAAATATAGATTGTGGGCACTCTTTAGAACCACCTCATCGAGGCAGTTCTAACGAGTAGCCACAATCTTTATTTTAGAGCAGAAATAAGGTATACCCCCGGAAACCCCAGTTTTACTATATAAAAGTGGCATTCAAGGGGGTCAAAATTATATAGGTGAGTTTTCGTGATGTTAACGGTGCTTCAACCCTGTTTGTGGGTGATATGCATCAAACAATTTATAATCAAACAAGGAGTTTGTTTGTATTGGAGTTTATTGGCCCAGTCAAAACTATTTGAGGTCACTTATGAGCCGGTCAGTTTACCTATCCACACTTTTCCTGGGCAGGCTTATACATAAGCGGTTAACCAGTACAGTGCACATTCTTTCGCCAGAAACTGACAACTGCCCTTCTTGAATCAGCGGTATGGAGAGTGTCTGTAGAAAAGATTTCATGATCAATCTTCACGAAAAAATGTTGCCGCCTCTGTCAGGTATCGAATCTGAATCCTCCTGATCAACAGTCAGACGCGCATCCGACTGAGCTACCGAGGCCGGCCAACAAGGAGTAGTACAAAGGTAGTTAATGTCCCTTAATTAGTCAACAAAACAACCGCAGCGGACATGTGTTCAAGCAATTAGGCAATTCTTACAGGTACCCACAATATAAGCTGCTAAAAGCTACTATGGGGGTTTCTTATTAGAAATGCCTCAACCAAGGCGATTCTAACAAGTAGTCACAACAGGTTTCCAAATCATATAGTGGGGGTACTTATTAAAATTGCCTCAACAAGGTGAACCTAACAAGTTCTCACATCACATGTTTCGACAAGAATTATTAGCTCTTATCCTGCTGTACACGACAACCTTTATCTTCTGAAGAAGCCATCTGATCTGGATCTACACTGTTTGACATTCAGTTTATGAATTTGTAGGAATAAATTACATCAAGTAATCTGATTGGTTCAAAGTCAGAAATGGGTGTGGCTAAACTGAATATTCAGCAAGAGAAGGGTTAAGGAAAATTATTCCCAAATTATTCTTGTTACTCCACCTTATCTCATGTTTTTTTGTTTTGGTTTTGGTTTTATGGCCTGTTCAAGATTATTTCACTTATATCAAGCCGATCATTAATTAGAGGTAGGGCTGGCTAATCGGGGCTGAACAGATAATCGATTATCACTCCTGTCATTGCGATCGATAATCGATTAGTAATCGCTAAGGTTTTTGTCATTATTTTACCTGTCTGGCTTTCCGTCTGAGCATGACTCTTACCATAATGTTTCACTTTACCATATGTATATTTGAACAGACAGGCCAGAGCAAACAGTGTAGACCCAGATGAGATGCCGCATAATGCGGCGTCTCATCAGGGTCTGCACTGTTTGCCACTCATCCAGTTATGTTTGGCATAACTTTGGGTAGTAAATTGTACCTATCAAGTAATCGATTAAAAGCAAATCAGCAATGATAATCATTTTTGTGGAATTTATCGATCGATTAATTGATTTTAGAGGTGGGCAAAAACCAGAGTACCTGGAGAAAAACCACCCGAATTTCCATTGCAGAACTTAGCATCTCATATGTGACCCAAGCCAGACTTGAACCACAGCAGTGAGAGACCTAATGGTCAGCGCTCTTATCCACTAGACCACAAAGGCCTTTTTTATGGCCCTTTCGAGATTATTTCAGTCATATAGAGCTGATCGTTAATCGAAGGTAGGCGAATAAACTGGAGTGCCTGGAGAAAAAC
Organism: Lucinisca nassula; assembly: GCA_963580285.1. Lineage (NCBI taxonomy): Eukaryota > Metazoa > Mollusca > Bivalvia > Lucinida > Lucinidae > Lucinisca > Lucinisca nassula. The sequence goes on from OY757018.1 coordinate 113,611,595, forward strand.
CACCTGACTTTCTGTTGCAGATCTTGGCGGCTCCTTATATGGAGCTATGATAATATTTATAGGGATATGGTTTATTACCTGATTATCTAGATGTCTCACAGTGAAGTAGCCCACACATATAATCACTTCGTGGAGCAGTTCCTCCGCATTGTGGTGAGAGCAGTACCATATAAGGTAGCTGGCTATATGACGGAATTCTAGGGAAGTGCCTTCTTGCCCCAAGGTCGCCTATAAAAGTAAAATGATCAGAATGATGGTTAACCCTTTTTGGACCAAATGAAATCTTCCTCCTTATATTATGGCACAAGTCCATTTTGAAATTTAGGGGGTGACAGGCTGTGTTATCTTTAAAATTTATTGCATAGCTGAATTTTTGGCAAAAAGTGTAGATCCTGATCAGACGCCGCGTTCTGCGGCGTCTGATCTGGGCCTGCACTGTTCGCCAGGGTACCCTTTTGGGGTTCCCAGTGCAAAATGGGTTAACACTAAAGATGCCAATCACAACAATTGTCATCTGCTTTGTTATCCTGCTGAACACAACAACCAAACCCTTTCCAAACACTGTACATTCTGATCAGATGGCTTCTGAAGAAACCAGCTGATCGGGATCTGAACTATTTGTCATACAGTTTGGGAAGTGAATGAATACATGATATCAACTATTTTGATTGTTGGATAGTCAGAAATTGGTGTGGCTAAATTAATTGAGCCCCGCTAAGGGAATTTGTGTCTTCGAGCATTCCGTCATGACAAATTTTAATTGCGCATCCCCAGCCATTCAGAGGGGCCAGGGATATGGCTTTCTGTCTGAAAGTTCTTCTTGATTCACTGCTTGTATGAGCCAGCAGCGAAGGTTCTGGCGAGACTGCGCGGATGCGCAGGCTCGCCTGAACCTTCGCTGCTCGCATGGGCGATAAGTACCAAAATCGCTTGAGGGGCCCAATTTATTCAGCAGGATAAGGGTTATAGGTCATTGTTGCAAACAGTGTGAACCCAGATCAGACTACAGGAGATGTATGTATGCTAAAAAAATGTTTGAAAATTTCCAAGATGACAGTTTTTCTTGGGGATTCAATTTTTCTTGGGTTACGATTTATAAATCATAAGGAGCAACTTTAGAATCAATCCCCCACTTCATATTATCTAACCCTTACCCTCAGTGAACCCTAATGACCTAATCTAACCCTAACCCAACCCTAACCATCAGTGTCCTACTCCTAACCCTAACCTAAACCTAATCACCAGTGACCTACTCCTAACATACTAAAGTCAATAAACAGTGGTGGACAAATTCTAAAGTCTAGCCGATCATAAATTTTCAATCATGTCTGAAAGCTGTCAATCTCCAAACCTTTGGTTTAATTTGGAATTTAACCCTTGTCCTGCTAATCCCGGATATGCCTTATCTTTAAAACAATGTAGATCCAGATCAGATGGCTTCTAACGAAGCCATCTGATCAGGATCTACATTGTTTGCCATTCAGATTGTGAATTTGTTGCAATAATTTGCATCAAGTAATCAAATTGGTTGATAATTGGTAGTGGGTGTGGCATATATAAATATTCAGCAGGACAAGGGTTAACAGCCCAGTCAACACTATTAAAGTTATGTGGAGCTAGTCATTTTATGGAGTACACTTTTCCTGGGCTAACTCATTGTACTAACAAGTGGTTAACCAGCAGACTATAAGAATCTTATATGGGTCTGAGGGGTGGATGGAAAAATCCGTCCTGAGGGTCACTTTCCGGCATCACGAGGCTTGCCGAGTGATGCCCGACAGTGATCCCGATGGGACAGAGTTTTCTATACACCCCTCACACCCACATAGGATTTCTTTTTCTTGCATACCTTCCATTTTTAGCGCGGATTTTTAATGCTGCAGTCACTTCGGTTACCAACGTCCGCCATATTGTGATGACACTACAGGAATGTTTAGTAACGTGCATGACGTCAACCTTAAGGACGGCGCATACGAGGTCATATTCAACCAGTACATTTATCAACACGCGGGAATATTCGATATTGGGTCGGAACACCAGGGTCAGAACATAAATTTCTATCCCAGGGTAAAATCACGGATTTCCTTGTCTGGTGTGCAAGAAAGCACATTCTTTCACAAGAAACTAACAAATGCCCTTCTTGAATCAGAAGGGAGAGAATAACCCTAGAAAAGACTACATAATCAATCTACACGAAAGGATGTTGAACCTTGCATCCTCCTTTTTAGATATCATAATGGTTATAGACATCTCCATGAAACGATGTTGCCAGGCTCCACAACTATCAGCATGTCTGAGAAGTTCTCTGCAAATAGGGAACACTCTTTTCCATTAGTCAAATCAGATAAATTTTGTCGAATAACCTCTCAAAAGATCAGTCTTGTCAAATCTGGTGACATCAAATTCTGCAAAGAATACTTGTATATAGATCTGACCTACCATATTTACCCTTAGTATTTAGACACCTAAATTCTTTACCATACTTCTTCTAATTTGAACAAGTACAATTTACTACCCTATGTAGTGTCTAAAATAGCTGGATGACTGAGGACTAGGGCTGCTAATCGGAGCTGAAAAGATAATCTATTATCATTCATGTCATTGCGATCGATAATCGATTAGTAATCACTGAAGATTTGGTTATAATTTTACCTGTCTGGCTTTCTGTCTGAGCATGACTCCTACCATATGCTGTACTTTGCCATATGTATTTGAACAGAATAGCCTAAGCAAACGGTGTAGACCCAGATGAGACGCCGCAGAATGTGGCGTCTCATCTGGGTCTGCACTGTTTGCCACTCATATAGCTATTTTAGGCACAACTTTGGGTAGTAAATTCTACTTATGAAATAATCAATTCCAAGCCAATCCGTAATGATAATCATTCTCATCATCGATTGAATAATCGATAATATCGATTGAATAATCGATTATCTGATTAATCGTGCCAGACTTACTGAGGACCTTGGTAGTAAGTTGTACTTGTTCAAATTTTAGAACAAGTGTGGTAAAAATTTCAGGTGTGTGAATACTGCCTCAGGGTAAACATGGCAACAAGGTTTTGAATAATTGAGCCCCACCAGGCGAATTTGTGTCTTCGAGCATTCCGTCATGACAAATTTTAACTGCGTATGCCCAGCCATTCAGAGGGGCCAGGGATATGGCTTTCTGTCTGAAGGTTCCTCTTGAGTCACTGCTTGTATGAGCGAGCAGGGAAGGTTCTGGCGAGACTGCGCGGATGAGCAGGCTCGCCTGAACCGTCGCTGCTCGCATAGGCAATAAGTACCAAAATCGCTTGACGGGGCCCAATTGAGCCCTGAAGTGAAGGTGAATTTGAAGCACCTGAAATTTACCTGCATCATGTTAAGGTCTAGAGTAGCCATGTGGTTCAACATCCTCAGCCCCGTAGTTGCCACCCCCAGTGTGTGTTGTGGAAACTCCGGTGGAGCTGCGTCTCCTCGGCTTGGTGTCCCAGAATGCAACAGCATACCATACAGAAGGGAGACAATCCCAACAAGCTCTGTTACTTCAAAGGTTGAGATAAGTTGAGTTGGATCCTCAATTTTCTTCTTGTCAAATAAAGAAGTTTTTCTGAAATGATACAATTGAATTCATTTTTAAGCCAAATAGAAGCCTCTGTGGTGTTGTGGATAAGCTCCTTGCCTCATAAACAAGGGGTCCTGAGTTCAATTCTGGGCTTCTCTAGACTTTTGGATGAGTCTTTATTGAGATGGGACCGCAGCTTAAATCCTCATCAGATCTGAAGTCCGGAGAATCCAGGAATCAAACATATGATTTGTGTGTTTGTGTTGAGGTTTTACGTCCCCTCAAGACCATTATGGAGATTCTGGAGACATTGCTTCAAATTTTATGGGGCTTTTACCTGACACTGAGACATCTCAACCACTACCGCCCAAAGCACTAGGGTTAATATGCAGGGACGGTCTGACTCATGCAGGCTGCCCTTGGTTTATAAAGCAAGCAGGCCAACCACTACATCACAGAGGCTTCTAAGTAGCAACAGAATATTTTAAATTTAGATACACTTGCTGAGATAGTGGTGGGCATTTTCAACACTTTTAAATATCCTTCCCAAAAAGTGTAGATTATATAGAATTTTTTTTCTATAAAATCTACATTTTTGTTTAGATAAAACATGGTTATTTACCTGCATGATTTCAACTTTGGTCACCAACAATAGCACTATAAAGAGGTTGGGAAGTATTGAGGACAACTACAGTATCAGATGACAACATTATGACTTAACATTAGAATCCTTTTTTGTGAAACTTGAAACCTTATTACATCAACTTCTTTTCAGAGCAAAATAATACATTTAGAAACCGGCTGTTAGTCTAACGGTACTAATAACCTAATTGCTTCACAGACAACAGCCCTTCACTACAGCCTATCAATTAGTGCTGCAGGGGTCATTATTTGGGGTCATATTATTGCCCCTCCAGGGGTCCAGAGGTCAGTTAATCATGTATTTTTTTGTTGTCTTCAGCACTCAGATTTATGAGGTATTATTTGACCTGCAACACAGGAAAAACGTGATTTCAGACATATACTCCCAGCAAATCTTCTAATCAGACTGTGCGGTCTGATTAGCAGATTTGCAGGATGCAACAATGGATGCCCCTTGACCGACTGCTTTAACAAATATATTGGGAAGGCTGTTTTTGGATTTGGTGGCTGTGCAGGCTGATTTGATTCATACTTCAGCATATATGTCCAAAGGATCCATCCTCTGGATATGTCCCATTTATGCTCCCCCTATCGTGCATATTATGTTGAACCCATTTTTTACTGAATGAAATCTTCCACGATATATACAGCAAGGTCCATTTTGAAATTCAGCAGCATCAGGCCGAGTTAGTTTAGAAACCCAGTTAGACAATGTATGGCTGAAATTCTTGCAAACTGCGAAGGCCCTGATCAGATGCCGCAGAATGCGGCATCTGATCTGGGCCTGCGCTGTTTGTCAATGTGCGACTGAGAGCCTACCCCGTCTGTAATGGGTCAGGAGACAATAAAACAACCACAACTGTGTATTGTCATTAGATTCCAATTAGGGAATGGTGCTTCAAATGTCCTGTTGGGGAGCTTTTAATGAAATATGGATGCCGATGTCCTTTGTGGAGAGGCACAAAAGCTTGGAAATCCAGGATAACCATACCAAGTTTTTGTTTTTTTTTTTTGGTTCTGGAGACAGTGACTGCTTCACCAAACTTGCGCGGTCAGCAAAGAGATTTGTTTGTATTGGAGTTTAACGGCCCAGTCAACACAATTTTAGGTCATTTTACATTTTACCTATCCACACTTTTCTAGGGCAGGCTTATACATAAACGATTAATCTGTACAGTGCCCTTTCTTTCACCAGAAACTGACAACTGCCCTAGTTCTTGAATCAGCGGAATGGAGAGAATGATCGTAGAAAAGATTTCATGATCAATCTCTACGAATGTTTCCAACCCCAGCAGGTATCGAACCCGCATCCTCCTGATCACCAGTCAGATTTGCATCCGACTGAGCAACCGAGGCTGGCTTGTCAGCAAAGAGACAAAAATTAAATGTTGAGACTATACAGTAAAATTTGGCCATTAAGACCACCTAAAATTAAGACTAAATCTGTTTTTGAAAGCTTATTGAGAAGGTTTCAGTTATTCTTTCTTTGCGTTTTCTACACCCAGTGTCTCCTAAGAGACCACCTTTAAGACTGTTCAAAAGTGGTCTTAAAGACCACTTTTGAACAGTCCCAAAGGTGGTCTTAATATAGGAATTCTACTGTACATGTATATTTTAGTAGGTAGTATGAATATTTCACTTACACAAGCCAAATGCTGAACAAAGATGAGTACCCAGAGAACCCCCCCCCCTACAATTACCAAACCTTGGCATAGATGTTCCCTAGATGAAGTCAAAGCTATGGGTTCACAATAGAAATGTGACCTTTGTTTAACCCATTCAGTACCAGAAACCACAAAATGGGTAGTTGGCAAACAGTGCAGGCCCAGATCAGATGCCGCAGAACGTGTCCACTGTTTGCAAAATATTCAGCCTTTTTCCAAATCGATTTCGAAGAAAACACAACCTGACACCCCTAAATTTTGAAATGGACTCCTGCTATACGTATATAAGGAGGAAGATTCCATTTGGTACAAAAAGGGTTAAAGATTCACCCTTAAGTCTGGAGAAGCCCGGAATCAAACTCAAGACCCCTTATTCATGAGGCGAGCAGCTTAGTCATTCCACACCATAAAGGGTTCTTCAGGATTTTTGTAAAACTTACAACAAATAAATCCAGGCACTCATATGATTTGAAATGGACCTGCCCATAATTATGAAGAGGATATTGTTTGTTTGATTTGAGGTTTAACATACCGGTCAACACTGTATAGGTCATTTTGGAGACATAGCTTCCAATTCTGTGGGACTTTTATCCAACATGGAGATGAAATGACATCCTAAGCCCTGTCACCCAATGAAACCAATAGTGTTTATAAGCATGGACGGTCTGACTAGCACTGCTGGTTTATCAGTATTTGTACTTGTTTGTGGTCGGTTTCAGCCCTCCGTGGAAGCATCATGCAGCCCATCTATTTTTTCAAGCCCTGAAGGGCAGGGGCGGAACTATGCAGAAGAAAATTCTATTTGGCATACAAGAGTTACTTTATGAGATTACAAAAGCAAGGCCATGAAGGCATTTTTGTTGCCAGTATAATTTTTCAAACAAACAATATTTCCCTGTCCATCTCATCATATTAATTACATTAAATTGCAGAAAACCAAATTATCCAGTGCAGCACGAACAAAGTTAATCCTTGGCATACATAACCAGAAAAGACTCAAAATCAGCCTGTAGGTCCGTACACCTCACAAAAACCTTTACTTGCCATGTGCATCAGGATACAGAAATATACCACATGTGAAGACTCAGATCAGCCTGCACATATGTGCAGGCTGATCTGAGTCTACACATGTCACACATGGCAAGCAGTACCTTTCTACATGGCATTGCACAGGCCAAAAGATTCTTTCAGGGCAAAAAGAGTCCCTTTTGTCTGAGTGCAATAACGTTAATAAGGTAATAATTTAGGCCTGTATGATTTCTACAGATTTCTCAAATGTCACTGTAAATTTCTGTTGATACAAATGAGGACGGACAACTAGGATAATAATGTTAGTGGACGGCCAGAAATCCGGCTTCATGGACGGAAATCAGAGAAAATGAGAACGTTGCTCTAAGTGACAGATTTTTTAAGGAGGACGTATGCACCAAACACATTTCTGCAATTTTACAATCATGGGTGAAAACTGACATCTGAGACTTTGTAACACTATTCATTACAAAACTAGAGCTGCCGCCTAACGGGCGCCAATTATACCCCCGCATGCGTTGTCAGACAAATTTTTACAAGTATTTGACCTTGAGGAAGGTCAAAGTAAAGGTCAAGGTCAGGTTTGTGTATATCAATCTTAAGTACTAGTGGCAAGGTGTGTGGTGTGTGAATATTAAAGAAATCGGTCAAAGAATAAGGAAGTTATGAGCAATGTTAAAGTTTTTGTAACGGACCGACGACAAATTTTTACAAGTATTTGACCTTGAGGAAGGTCAATGTAAAGGTCAAGGTCAGGTTTGTGTATATCAATCTTAAGTACTAGTGGCAAGGTGTGTGGTGTGTGAATATTAAAGAAATCGGTCAAAGAATAAGGAAGTTATGAGCAATGTTAAAGTTTTTTGTAACGGACCGACGACAGACGACAAGCTGACTACTATATACCCCCTTCAAACTTCGTTTGCGGGGGTATAATAACATTGGATATAACCTGGTTTTAAGATGGATCCAACATTATGAAAACATGCCTATCCAAATATATTGGAAGAATTTTACCACCAAAAATGATTTTTTCTGATACAAATGCTAATATTTTTCATATTTCTGCTCAAAGCACAGATTGTGGGTAATTGTTCGAACTTCCTCGGCAAGGCGGTTCTAATGTGTACGCTAAATCTAAGTTTTTGAGCAGAAATATGAAAAATAATGTATATCCCTGTAAACCCCAGTTTTACTATATAAAAGTTGGGTTTAAAGGTGTCAAAATTATATAGGCGTGTTTTTGTGATGACAAATATGGATTGTGTTTTCTATTATGACCTATATTTTTTGTTTGAATATAACACAGATATAGATCCTGAAAGCATAAAGACTAGAGAAAGCGACCAGTGGGTCACAGTATACCCCCGGCCAGTGCCACACTCTGATATATCTTTCGAGCTTGTATGTAAAATGAGTGAAGAAGTCAAGAAGCTATAAGAATCTATAATCTGCTTATAAAATCTAAACCAAACATAATCTTTCTAAATGGACCAAAGGAGTCAGAGCATCAAAGTTATTGAAGGGGTGGGGGCATCAATGTTACTGAAGCAGCAGGGTGGGGTATGCATCAATGAAATCTTTGGACTGGTATGCAACATTGATGCAAGTACCAATTGAATTTGTCTTAGAGTTTAGAACATAATGTAACAGGCATCTATAAACTTTGTCATAAAGCTTTAACCAAATGTAAACTTTCTAAGTCCATGACCCTGAGGTCTAGGTCACTGTGGGTGGGGAAGCGACATGCATCTCAAAATCTTTGGACTGGTATGCAACATTGATGCAAGTATCAATTGAATTTGTCTTAGAGTTTAGAACATACAGGCATCTATAAACTTTGTCATAAAACTTTAACCAATGTAAAATTTCTTGACCTCAAGGTCATTGTGGGGGGTGGGACATGCATCAAAGAAATCTTTAGACCAGTATGTAACTTCAGTGTAAGTATCAACTAAATCTATGAAAGGGTTCAGAAGATACAACCTCTTAGAAACTTTAACGCAAAACTTTAACCAAAATGTAAAATTTCTAAGTCTGTGACCTTGACCTCAAGGTCACTGTGGGGGGTAGGACATGCATTAATGAAATCTTTAGACCAGTATGTAACTTCAGTGTAAGTATCAACTAAATGTATCAAAGGGTTCAGAAGATACAACCGCTTAGAAACTTTAACGCAAAACTTTAACCAAAATGTAAAATTTCTAAGTTTGTGACCTTGACCTCAAGGTCACTGTGGGGGGTAGGACATGCATCAATGAAATCTTTAGACCAGTATGTAACTTCAGTGTAAGTATCAACTAACTCTATCAAAGGGTTCAGAAGATAAACCTCTTAGAAACTTTAACGCAAAACTTTAACCAAAATGTTAACAGACGGATGGACGGAAGGACGGATGGAAGGACAGACGGATGGATGGACACACGGAAGGATGGAAACATGGACAGACGGACGAAAACTATATACCCCCATAGCATACTTCGTATGCCGGGGGTATAAATAGCATACTTCGTATGCCGGGAGTATAAATATACAGTGCATAAATTGTATACATTATATAGAAAAACAACCATAAATACATGTACAGTAAAATTTCTATATTAAGACCACCTTTGGGATTGTTCAAAAGTGGTCTTTAAGACAGTCCCAAAGGTGGTCTCTGACCAGAGGACCATGTATGCAGAAAACACAAAGGAAGAATAACTGCAGCTTACTAAATAAGCTTTTAAAAGCAGAATTAGCCTTAATTTTAGGTGGTCTTAACAGCAGAATTTAACTGTATTTATTTTTCTGTTCTCTATATATTTTGGTGTGGAGATAACACTGTGAATCGTGTTCAGCTATCACAGTTTCTGTTTGGGCACCATCAATAGAGTTACAACAAGGTTATGATTTAAATGCTTGTTTGTTTGATTTGAGATATAATGTCCCCATCAACACTATTCAGGTCATTTTGGAGACGTTGCTTCCAATTTTGTGGGTCTTTTACCCGACAATGAGATGAGATGACATCTCAATCCCTGCCGTCCAATGAAACCAAGATGGTTTATATGCACTGGATGGTCCAACACACATCAATTTGCCTGGGCAGGCTTAGACCTTCTAAGCAGTTTACCAGTACTCATGTGCGATTGGTCTCAGCTGTGTGTGGAAGCATCATGCAGCCCAATCTATTTCTCCAAGCCCCAATGGGTGGGGGCCAATGATGTACCTGCAACTCATTCAAACACATTGATTTTTTCTTTTTTTTGTCATTTCATCAAGAAAAGTTGCTGTCATTTATATCTTCCCAATTCAAATTTAGTCAACCCTTAAGATGCCAAGAAAAACTGCATCTGAAATTGTTGTCTGATTACCGTAAAACCCTAAAAATTCGGACAGCTTGAGGACTTGCTATTATTCTACTAAAATTTTAACAAGTTTGATTCAAAATCCAGGAAGCAGTTCAAAAGGTGCAGACAGAATGGCAAACTGTGTAGACCCTGATCAGACTGCTCCTTCAAGAGCAGTCTGATCTGGGTCTGCACTATTTGCATAAGCCTGTCTGTCCCAATACTAAAGATCATTACGGTATGATCTCTGCTGCATCTTCTTGCAAAATTTTAAACATATTTTTGCATACAGGCAAACAGTGTGGACCCTGATCAGACTGCTCCTCTAGGAGCAGTCTGATCTGGGTCCATACTGTTTGCAACAATGTCTTATAAAGTAACCAGCAGACAACAAAGCAGATGACAATTGCTGTGATTGGCACGTTAAGGGTTAAAGTGGTTAGAATCGCGAAGCAGACATCATTCAATTTTCTAAGACTTCATCACAAAATGGATCAGAAAAGGGCCCATATGGTCTCCTTTCAGGCAAGATAATTCCATTAACCAATACAATCCCGTAAATGGCCCTTCAATGTCTGGTGCCGTATGGAAGTAATTGTATCAATTCTAAATAATACTTGAATAAGGAATTTTTATAAATTGTTTCCATGCGATTTCTCAATTCTCTTTGCTTCCATTTTTGTCATGCCTGCTATAAGCAAGGCGCTAAATAGGAGTCCGGTTTGATTCTTATGTTCAACTGTTTGTTTGTCGATCTGTCAACATTGGCGTCAACCCTTGCGTCTGCATAAATGTTCAAATCCTTTTCTCAAGAACTACAATCATAGGCAGGACATACCGTACAAAAAAAAACCCTAAAATTTCGGACACCTTGATGACTTGCTATAATTCTCCAAAAAATTTTAACAAATTTGTTTTACGATCCAGCAAGGAGTCCAAAAGGTGCAGACAGAATGGTGAATAGTGTAGACCCTGATCAGACTGCTCCTTTAGGAGCCATCTGATCTGGGTCTGCACTGTCTGCTTAGGCCTATCTGTCCCAATACTTAGGATCATTAGGTATTAATAACATCTACATTTTAGTTTGGCTCTGTAAAGAATATTTCACTAATGTTGCAACATCTTTCATCTAAGATTGATGCAAATTAAAATCTACTCAAGTTTCAGTTGGTTAGTTTGGTGTAGACTGACCCAGTCAACACCATTAAGGTCATTTGAAGCTGGTCAGTAGATCTAAGTTTCAAAGGCCAGGATTATAAATACTATAACAGTTAACTAGTACAGCGCACATTCTTTTTTTCAAGAAACTGACAAATGCCCATCTTTAATATAAACAGGAGATTATTTTAGTCATATTGAGCCAATTGTTAATTAGGTGGGCGAAAACGGGCGGAGAATGACCTGAGCGAGGCTCAAACCACAGCGGTGAGAGACCAAATAATTAAGAGGCAACGCCCTTATCCACTATGCCATATTATGCAGAATTACTAAAGAAAATATTTTTTGATCAGTCTCCCAAAAAGAATGTAATGGGCTCAGTGGGATTGAACCAGTGACCTCATGATCACCAATAGGGTACATATCCAACAAAACCACCCAGACCACCCAAGTTCTAGGATATACTTGTAAAGTTACAACCAATAAGAACAGCAGGACTTCCAACATTGGAAGTCCTGCTGTTGTTGCCTTTTTTCAATGTCTGCTGATTACTTTATAAGACATTGTTGCAAGCAGAGTGGACCCAGATCAGACTGCTCCTAAAGGAGCAGTCTGATCAGGGTCCACACTGTTTGCCTGTATGCCAAAAAAATGTTTGAAATTTTTCCAACTGAAAAATGCAAAGTTTTATAATAAATCTATTTTTGAGAACTGAAAACTTAAAACTCAACAAGGAAACTTTTATAAGATCAGAAAATCAAGACGAGACAGAATGGATATAAAAATTGATAAGAACGGCAGCAAAATAAAACGTTGTAATCGGAGCAGCATTTGTACAACAGCACCCTGCTAATGGATGTAACACAAGCCTTTTCACAAGAAAATTTTGTGACACATCTTATTGAACAGACTGAAACTTGCCCAAACTCATGTCAGACAGCCACACTGAACATCTGAATAACTTCTACTATGGATTCCCTGGAAACTGAAGATTCTTCAACAGAACGGCTAAGGCTGTGATTGGACTGCACGTTAGTGCAGTCCAATCACAGCCTTAGCTGTTCCACTTTGCCTCAGCCAGTTTTTCTCAACCGAGAGCTTATATGGATTTTGTCACCTTAGTGTACAACCTTCTGACTGCAGAATACTGAATGGTGTGAGGGAAACTCTAGAAATGATTCCAGACCATCTGTCTGTAATGGAACTGAATAATGATTGATTCCTTCGAGAGCCCGTTATCTTTGATATTTTTATAATGGGTTTAATTTTTTAAAAGCAAGGCTGGTCGCTTTATAAATGGAAAATTTCCTTTTTTTTTTGCTTCTGTTCATTAAGTTCAAATTAGAATTACGTAACTCGCCGGTACAGAAAATTTCAACCAGCATCAGGTTATTACGGCCATGAAACAAACAGCCTTGGGGGCAGGGGTGGGGGTTGGGGTGGGGCGACATCTTGAATACTATATTTGTTAAAATAAGAGCATAGTGAGTATTTATAGCCATTTCATTTCAATCACGAAAACAAGCCTCAGAATACCCCTCCATTAACACTTATCCTGCTGAATACAAGAAACCATTATACCTTTGCAAACAGATCGGATCAGGAACTACACTGTTTGTCATGCAGTTTGTGAATGCATCAAATAGTTTAATTTGCTGATAGTCAGAAATGGGTGTGGCTAAATTTTGTTTGATTGTTTGAATAGGGGTTCAACACCCCCATCAACACTATATAGGTCGTTTTGGAGATGTTGCTTCCATTTTGTGGGACTTTTACCCAACATTGAGATGAAATGGCATTTCATGCCCTGCTGCCTAATGAAAGCAAAAACCTTAAATGCATTGGATGGTCCGACTCACACCATGTGCCTGGGCAGCAGGCTTAGACCTTCTAAGCAGTTTCCCAGTACTCATGTGTGGTCAGTTTCAGCTGTGTGTGGAAACACCATGCAGCCCAATCTATTTCTCCAAGCCCCGATGGGTGGGGGCGCGTGGCTAAATTAATTTATTCAGCAGGATAAGGGTTAAGCAGTAAACTCAATACAGACAGTATCTTTATGATACAATAAATTCTACATAGTTCACAGTTCGTCCATGCATCATTTTTTGCTTGAATTTTATGTCCTTATAACTTCCTAATTTTAACAATGCAACTGCCAATCAAAAAGTGCTTAAATCAACATTATCCCACCTTGTCCGCCCATTTGGAAGAGGTGTTACAATATAACAGGCCATCAAACCCAATGTTGACAGAGAGAATCAAATTAGTTACAAATGACGGGTGTTGATTTCTATTATTATCTTGTGTATTTCGACCAAATCAGCGGGCGGTGATAAGGACATCTGTTTACAAATTGCAAATAGATTTTGATTTGGATACAAAAGGACACTCGAGTATGCTTTAGTGGCTTTACTAGTATTCCTTTGCAATATGATTACCGTTAAAGATTCTTACTTTTAAGTAGTGAACTTCTGATGAAAGCTTAAAGAAAATGAAGTTAAATCGGACAAGGTCTAGAATAAGTTGATAAACCATGTTCCTAAAATAGCACACATGCTCTAAAAAGGGCACACAATAAGTTTTCAAGAAGTACATGTATATTATAAGATTATCATATGACGTCATTGATAAGCAGTGGATAATGTTGTGTAATAAAAATCATATGACCACACATGTAATAACACTTTGGCAGAATTAATTAACGTCGTGACGACGTCCATGTAAACTACGCATTTTTTGTGTGGTAAAATTGTCCAATTTAAAGGCGATAAAATCCAATTTAAGTGGTCATTTGATAAACAGAATCTTACAATCAAGGTCATTTCATATGAAATTTATGAAACTCGCTGCAGGCTCATTTCATAAATTTCATATGAAATGACCATGAGCGGAAGAAGCTCTATATCTTACATGGGTGTGAGGGGTGGATAGAAAAATCTGTTCCAAGGGTCACAGTCCGGCATGGCCTCGTGATGCCAGACTGTGATCCCGAGGGATGGATTTTCTATCCACCCCATACACCATCTTTTTCTTGCATACCTTTCATTTCTTGCTTTTTAATAATGCAGTCACTTCAGTTGCCATCGTCCGCAATATTGCGATGACAATGGTGTGATGTTTAGTGACGTTATGTAAAGTGCTGCGACGTCAACCTTAATGACAGAGCATGAGGTCGTATTCAACCTGAGCATATATCAAACACGTGAGAGTATTCAATGTTTACCCTGTCCCTGGGTAAGATCAGCAGGGTAAGAACTGAATTTCTATCCCAGGCTAAAACCACATACATCCTTATCTGGTGTGCAGGAATTGTAAATTACACCCAGTCAATGCTTACCTCTTTGACATAAACTTCGTGATGGCCACAAGAAGTCCAAGACAACACTGTAGAAACTCGGCCGCTTCTCTGTCAGCGTCGATTGGTCCCTGTACCATCCTTAAATACTGCGTTAGTTTGTCCACAATACCAACACTTATGATGTAGCTGAAAACAAAAAGGTTTAACCTGTATTAAGGGATAATCAAAGTTTGCTTGCTTAAGACAGGTGCTTGCTTATTAAAGGTGACCACTTTGACAGAGATTGTTGATGCTTTGTTCTTAACTCTTTATCCTGCTGTTCATGACAACCCCTACCTTTGCAAACAATGTAGATCCAGATCAGATGGCTTCTGAAGCACTGTTTGTCATCCAGTTTGTGAATTTGAGCTAAAACATTATATCGTGTAATCTGATTGGCTGATAGTCAGCAATGGGTGTGGCTAATTAAATTAATCAGCAGGATAAAGGTTAATCTATCATTCTATATAATCCTAAAGCATAATTTGTTAGCCTAACTTGTTAACTTGGACAAAATCGTATATGGTCTAGCAAATGCAATATCTAGTTAACACTCAGATGTTTTTTGCTGAAAATATGTGAGTAGCTATAAATGGCATTTACAGAAGCTACTGACATTTTTTTTCAGCAAAAATATAAGCATATTGCAATATTAACCCTTCTCTTGCTGAATATTCATTTAAACCACACCCATTTCTGTCTATCAACCAATCAAATTACTTGATGTAATTTATTGCTACAAATTCATAAACTGAATGCCAAACAATGTACATCCTGATCAGATGGCTTTCAGAAGCCATCTGATCTGGATCTACACTGTATGCAAAGATAGGGGTTGTCGTGAACAGCAAGATAAGGGTTAACAATATGCTAATGTTAAGGGGAATGGGAACATCTTCAGGGGAGGCAACTCCTGCAAAAGTATTTTTGTCTCCCATGTCAATAGGGGTAAACTTTTAAAGGAAAGAATAGAATTTGCTCCTAAGGAGCAAATTTTTTCCTTTAATAGTTGATCCCTTTTTCTGTGGGACAGAGCTTATAGAAAAGCAAACAGGAAATACCAAAAGTTGTCTCCCTTTGGAAAATGGCAGAAAATGTGCCAGGTGTTCCCATCATTAGTTCTTAACAACTTGGATCTGGTAAGGTTTACTAAAAGTATTGCAACATTTTTGTAGACTTTGTCAAGGCATGCTTCAATTTATGTCCTACCAACAACTAAGGTCATACTGAGAGACAATCTTGATTATAAGACTCATCTGAAAGTCTAGAGACCTCATGAGGCGAGTAAATGAACCATTAAACCATGGAGGCGCCTAGACTTTCTTGAAGTTTATCACTTTTCCCAAAATTTTTTTTCACAGTTGCCTTGGAGACCTGGGGATTGGGGTTGGGGGACAGGGGTTGGTCCAAAACATTTGTTCCTTGGAGTAATTAATGGAATTCCTCATAGCAGGAAATGCATTATGAAAACACCTCTAGTCAAATATATTGGAAATTTTACCACTTTCAGATAAAATTCTGATATTTTTCAAATTTCTGCTAAAAACGTAGATTGTAGAAACTCGGTAGAACCACCTCGGTGAGGCGGTTATAACAAGTACCAACCATCTTATGCTTTTGAGCAGAAATAAGGAAAATAATGTTTGCCCACGTAAACCCCAGTTTTACGATTTTAAAGTGGGTTTAAGGGGGTCAAAATTATATAGGTGTGTTTTAGTGATGGTTTATTAAGTAAGGGAGCAAATACTGTAGTTATAACCAGGATCCTGTGTGAATTGTAGATCTAAAAGTATATTCTGCTGTAGCTACTGTTTTGTTCTCAAGAGAGGTGTTATATACTATGAATACAATTTCTGTCAAAACTTCAGACATCTTCCTTACAGATCTGTGTTCCTACACAAAACAAGATCTGATCAGAAACAATCTTGTACAATCTGGTGCCATATTTGGTTCACAAATGTTAGACAGCTGATCTGATTCAATCACAATGAAGGCTAATATGTAAGTTGTCAGCCAAGTATGGTATTTTTCACAAATATTAAGGAGAATGGGAACACCTGGCAGATTTGTCTGCCATTTTTCAAAGGGAGACAACTTTCGGGACTTCCTGTTCGCTTTTCTATAAGCCCAGTTCCACTGAAAAAGGAATCTACTCTTAAAGGAAAGAATTTGCTCCTCAGGAGCAAATTCTTTCCTTTAAGAGTTGACCCCTATTGACAACAGAGACAAATACTTTTGCAGGAGTTGCCTCCCCTGGTGTTCCCATTCCCCATAAGACAGCTGAACTGAGTCTCTAAACATTATTTAGGTCATTTTGGAGACATTTCTTCCAATTTGTTGGACTTTACCCGACATCTGAGATGAAATGACATCAAAATCCTTACTGCCCAAACTTTATATGCAGGGATGGTCTAACTGGCATCCATATTTAAATAAAATAAATCAGAAAATACCACAATGAAGTACTGGGACAGACACCGCCTAAGCAAACAGTGCAGATCCAGAGCAGTCTGATCAGCAGGAGCAGTCTGATCAAAGTCACCTTTTTGGACTCCTGGCTGGATATAGTGAAACAAAATTTTTGGAGATTTAACAGCAAGACCCAAAGGCCTCCAAATTTTAGGACTTTTACGGTACAAAGGGCCCTTGTCATACATCACATGAACAAGTTTTTGAAATGAAAACCCCGTGAACCCCACTTTAAATAGAGAAAACTGGGGTTTACGGGGGTATATATTATTTGTCTTATTTCTGCTCCAAGACATAGATTGTGGGTGCTCGATAGAACAGCCTCAATGAGGCAGTTCTAACAAGCACCCACAACCTATGTTTGCAATATAAATAAGAAAAATAGCCAAGATTTTCATCAGAAACGAAGCCATTTTGGAGATGTAGAAAAATGCACCTATTGATGTCGCATGAATCTGTGTTATCGTAATGCATATCAGTGCTATTACTGACTGGTTTGCTTACTTTTAATACTATTTAACAGTAATCACAAGTCATAAATCTTCACATTTCTTAACCCTATTCCTACTGAAAAAAAATTAATTTAGCCACACCCATTTCTGACTATTAACCAATCAAATTACTTGGTATGATATATTTGCATAATTCACAAACTGCATGAAACTGCTGACCATGAACAGGTATCTTTGCCATCTGATCTTGATCTATTTATGGTCTTTTTTCTATATGATCTATATACAGTAGAATTCCTAAATTAAGACCACCTTTGGGACTGTTCAAATGTCTTCTTAAAGACCACTTTTGAACAGTCACAGATCTGGTCTCTAATATGGAAACACTTATATTAAGACCACCTTTGGGACTCTTCTAAAGTGGTCTTAAAAGCCCACTTTTGGACAGTCCCAAAGGTGGTCTCTCATAAGGAGACACTGGGTGTGGAAAACACAAAGAAAGAATAACTGAAACCTTCTTAATCAGCAGATTAAGTATTAAATTTAGGTGGTCTTAACAGCGGAATTTTACTAATAATGATTTTCAAACTTTGAGGGATCCATCTTTTAGCCATTTTTTCCCATATTTTAGGGATCCATCTTTAAACTGTGTTTCGTTTGTTTGTATTGGAATTTAACAACCCAGTCAACTCTATTCAGGTCGTTTTTGAGCCGCAGCGGTCAGTTTACCTATCCAAACCTTCATGGGCAGGCTTATACGTAAGCGCTTAATCAGTGCAGTGCTCCACCTTTCACCAGAAACTGACAATTTCTTTTCTTGATTCAGCGAAAGGGAGAGAATGACCATAGAAAAGATTTCAAGATCAATCTCAATGAAAGAATGATGCCTAGCTGAACCCCGGCAGGTATCAAATCTGCGTCCTCCTAATCACCAGACAGACGCGCATCTGACTTGGCTACTGAGGCCGGCTTTAAACTGTGTAAAATCCAAAACCAAGTTTTACTTGACAGTATTACAAAGAGGTCAATATGCTTTTTGAAAGAAAACAAAAGCACCTCAGATAGGGATCAATTCCTCATAGATTGGTATTTTGTGATAGCTGAAGGATAGTTTTTGCCAATTCTCCATAAAAACCTATGCTGTATGTATTCATTAGAACCGCCTCGACGAGGCGGTTCTAATGAATACCCACAACATAGGTTTATATGCAGAAATAAGGAAAACTATCCTTCAATTATCACAAAACTGTTGCCATGATTCCTGGAGAAACTACAGCGTATTTATCACCATATAAAAAGCATTAGCAAGGTGTGACAATAACGCTATCTTTGAATTATGAGGGCCCAGCATCAGCAAGATGATTGTCATCCCGCTACCGAGCGCTGATACACGCAATGCCGAGTCCAATAAACTGATTGTAACATCAAAAAGATACCGTGAAGTTTTTGTTTTATGATACTGACATTCGTTTAAGCTCATAAAACTTTGCGATGCTGAGGTGCTGAATAAAAGATCAAAACGATAAACGTCTAAAATCTGCCTCCAGAAGTTTTGAATTTCATCATTAATTCCTGAACTTTATTGCTCAAATCATATATTGACACCACAAGCACTTTGCCAATACCCCATAAAACAGTTTTTTATGCACGCTATTTTCTTCCGACATCCTTTGGGCACCCTGATTGTGGAGATTGTGAATATTTATGAAAAATTTATAACCTGAAACCCAATCAAGCCTGAACAATGGTGAAGTGACAAGCAAGACTTTTGACATTTGTATTTATAATGTTTGTTTCACTTTCTTTAGATCATGTGACCATGATTAAAATTTTCTTACACTGACAGCAAAAATTGCTAGACATCATATTCTAACCCTTAAGATGCCTAGAAAAACTGCATCTAAAATGTCTGTTTATGTCATCTTCTGAATCTTCTTCTTGAAGATGGCGATGATGATGATGATGATGATGATAATGATGATGAACAAAATATCGCCTTTGTACATCACAAATTTGTATAATAACACTGTTAGGATCCAAAGACATTTTGTATTTTCCGTAAAAAGCCAAACAATTTGAATACCTTGAGGACTTGCTGCAATTCTCCTAACCTTTTAACAAATTGTTTTGCAAGATTCAGCAAAGAGTCCAAAAAGTATAAATGGAATAGCAAAAAGTGTAGACCCTGCGCAGTCTGATCTGGGTCTTCACTACTTGCTTAGTGTGTGTGAATTCGGGTTTAATGTCACTTTCAACAATTTTTCAGTCATATCACGACGGTGTCTGGTGGCGACAGGGAGCTCAATGCTCACTTTTATAGTGCTGCCTCACTGAAGTATCATGTCCCAGACACATTACATGATACCACACCCAGTCACATTATCCTGACACTGGGTCGACCAGTCCTAGCTCTACCCCGTAAATCTGAGTGGCAAGCGAGGAGCAGCTAGTACCATTTTTAACGACTTTGGTATGTCGCGGCCCGGGATTGAACCCGTGACCCCCCGTTCCCCGGAGCGGACACTCTACCAACTGAGCTATCGGGGCCGGTTCTACTTGCTTAGACCTGTCTGTCCCAATATTTCGGACCCAACCTGTAATAGCTAATTTAAAATGTTTAGAATGACCATTTATGGTAATTTATCTATGAAATCTGTACATTTACCAAGTAGCCTTCCATTATATTACATCCAAAACCATATAATAAGGAAAAGTGCTAAAATATTTTTGTCCGTTTCGTTGATTGATGTTTAACCCTTATCTTGCTGTTCATGACAACCCCTATCTTTGCAAACAGTGTTCACGACAACCCCGTTCTTTGCAAACAGTTTAGATCCAGATCAGATGGCTTCTGAAGAAGCCATCTGATCAGGATCTACACTGTTTGACATTCAGTTTATGAGTTTGTAGGAATAAATTATATCAAGTAATCTGATTGGTTCAAAGTCAGAAATGGGTGTGGCTAAACTGAATATTCTATGATTAACCGTTTTCTGGATTTCATATTTATTAGTAATATAGTCACATGGACATCAGCATCGAATAGCTACTTGTGCTAAGTAACTTTTGGTAGATTGAAAAACAATCAACCCAATATAGTGGTCATCAAAAAAGGTCTTCACTATAAGAATCTTACATGGGTGTGAGGGGTGGATAGAAAAATCTGTTCCAAGGGTCACAGTCTGGCATCACAAGGCTTGAAAAGTGATGCCGGACTGCGATCCAGAGGGACAGATTTTCTATCCACCCCTCAAACCCATGTTAATTTCTTTTTTCTTGCATACCTTTCATTTCTGAGTGTGGATTTTTAAAAACGCAGTCACTTTGGTTGCCGCCGTCCGCCATATTGTGATGACGATGGTGTGATTTTAGTGACGTCACATAACGTGCTGTGATGTCACCTTAACGACGGTGCATATTGTGTCGTATTAAATCATAAACCTATTGTATACTGGTGGACTCTTCCACTGTTATATGTTGGACGAGTTCATTTGTCATTTTAACCCTTATCTTGCTGTTCACGACAACCCCTATCTTTGCAAACAGTGTAGATCCAGATCGGATGGCTTCTGAAGCCATCTGATCAGGATCTACACTGTTTGGTTTTCAGTTTATGAATTTATAGGAATAAATTACATCAAGTAATTTGATTGGTTGATAGACAGAAATGGGTTCGGCTTAAATGAATATTCAGCAAGATAAGGGTTAAGGGGTGTCGGGTTTATTTTGCATTTTTGTTATTTTTTTTATGGAAAATCCTATTAGCAAACAGTGCAGACCCTGATCAGATGCCATATACTGCAGTGCCTGATCAGGGTCTGCACTGTTTGCCTATGTCCCCTTTATGGATTTCCAGGGAAGAGTGGGTTAACTCTCTGCATGCTGGGATTTTTTTTTTTTAGCAGCAGACAACATTTTGCAATATTCTCCTAATTTTCCCAGAAAACAGGATTTGCCATCTCATGCAAATTGTCTCCTAGGAGCCAATTTGCACGAAATATCAAAACTTGTTTTCAGGAAAAATAAGAAAAATATCATCAACTTGTCATCTGCTGAATTAGCCTAGAGAGTGGTAACTGATAAAGGACCTAGATAGGTCTTCAGTAAATGAACAAGCCTTTCCAAAACTGTCATGGCAAAAAATTTTTTGCCAAGTCCTAGATGTTTATGCCATATATTTGCTTTTGAAAATCATTTGGCACAATTGAGAGGTTGCAGGCATAGCATATGTAAGATTATTCTCCCTTGATCCGCCACATAGGAGACACCAGGCAGGTTTTTGTGTACATATTTATTCATTTTTGACCAATTATCCCATAGTGATAAAAACACTGAAGGGGTTAAGAAGGTCTGTGACAGTTCTTAAAGATCATAAGAATAAAATAATCAAGGTTTCGTAATAATTTTCCAAGGGACAAGAAAGATATTCACAAGGAAAGTACTATAAATTCTGTTGGAAATGAGCCTGCATGTCTTCAGCAAGAAAGATAACTGTAGGTTTGTGACGTCATCTGCAACCTCTCAATGTCATAAAGAAACTGAAGCATTCAGAGCAAAATTTAAAATCTAGTTTGTCATTCACAAAGTTTTGAAACTGTTCAAACAAAAACCAGAAATAGCACTGGTCCTGTCTGGCTCTGATATCAGAACTTTCATCAGTTGTCAGAAAAATTGCTCTGTAGTTTCTCATAATTTTTATCTGAGCACAGTAAGTTTTCTGAAATAAAATTATATCAGCTGATAGGGAATCTGACTGCGAATACCAGGGGGTCCATGAACATAAACTGTCAAACAGAGTTTGTCAGAAGAATAGGAGATATGAATCAAATCACAAGACAATTGTAGGAGATATCTGTAGACTGAGAGAGATGACTAAAATATTCCATGTCTGTCCCTGTCATCTTTACAGAAAGTATGGAAGCTGCAATGTGTGAGAAGACATTTTATTTTACAGAAATGATCAGTTTATGGTTGTACAACCATAAGGATCTAGGATCTGGATCTACACTGTCTGTAACCTGTTTCCTCAGGATGATAACATAAAACTTCAAACTTCAAAATGTTTGTGGGGGGATGTTTGTGGGCACTGCAACCACTGGGGGGGGGGGTTTGGTGGAGGGAGGAAAGAGTGGAGTTATAAGACTCATACAAAAGTCTGGAAACCCACAGCCTCTGGCTTACAAGGCAAATAGCTCAACCACTGCACCACAAAGGCTTCATTTTGTACAAGAAAACACAAAAGATTTGGTAGATTTTTAATGATACATTCAATCTGCCGTTCCATTGGGTTGGGGCTTGGAGAAATAGACTGGGCTGTATGTTGCTTCCACACAGAGCTGAAACTGACCACCCATGATACTTGTAAACCAATGAAATATGACATTGTGTTCTCACAAAACATAAAGCAACTTGTACTCATTATTTTTTTAGCCTTTACAGTTTCAGGCAAATCATATCAAGGGTAGGTAACTACCCATTCATCATGTTAACAAGGCTGGCTTCTGAAGAAGCCATCTGATCTGGATCTACACTGTCTGACATTCAGTTTGTGAATCTGTAGGAATAAATTACATCAAGTAATCTGATTGGTTCAAAGTCAGTAATGGGTGTGGCTAACTTAATTATTCAGCCGGATAAGAGTTAACTCTTTTCATGCTGTTCACGACAGCCCCTATCTTTCGAAACAGTGTAGATCCAGATCAGATGGCTTCTGAAGAAGCCATCTGATCAGGATCTACACTGTTTGGCATTCAGTTTATGAATTTGTAGCAATAAATTATATCAAGTAATCTGATTGGTTCAAAGTCAGTAATGGGTGTGGCTAACTTAACTATTCAGCCGGATAAGGGTTAAGTATTGTCTGCATTTCAAGAAAAACTTTAACAAAAAATTTAACTGTTCTAGTCACTGTGCCTCAAGATCACAAGGGTCATTGTATAATCTGCAAAAGTCAATGGGTCGATTTCACTGGGTCAAGGTGTAGTCAGCATGCCGGGAAGAAACATGTAAAGTTTGACAGTTCTAGCATGTAAAATTGCTGAGGTCCCAAGGGTTATGGTATATTCTGACAGAGTCAATGGAGTATGAAATATAGGTCAAAGTCACACGGTAAGGTGTATTCTAGTCGGTATGTAACGAAGCATTATGTAAAGTTTGAATCTATAGTTGCTGAGATCGCCAGTGTTATGTAATCTGACAAAGTCAGTGAAGCATTAAACACTGGTGAAGGTCATTCGGTCAAGGTGTATTCTGAGTCAATATGTCAAGAACAAACAAACTGTGTGAAGTTTTGAATGTTCTACCAACTATAATTGCCAAAATCCCTAAGGTTATGATATAAACAAACAAAGTTGATGGAGCGTGAAATATAGGTCAAGGTCATGGGGTCAAGGTGTATGCTGAGTCTGCATGTCAAGTAAAAGCTTTATGTAATGCTTAAAGATTCTAGCAACTACAGTTACCGAGACCCAAAGGGTTATGGTATAATCTGTCATAGTCAATAGAGCATGAAATATAGGTCAAGGTCATGGAGTCAAGGTATCTGCTGAGTTAGCATGTACTAAAGAAACACTGTGTTTGAAGGAGCAGTCTGATCAGGGTCTACACTGTTTGCCATTCCTTCTGCTCCTTTTGGGCTCCTTACTGGATCGTGAAACTTGTTAAAATTTTAGGAGAATTACAGCAAGGTGTCTGAATTTTTAGGATTTTTATGGTATAAGAATCGGAGCTATGTTGCTAATGACGATGTTACTATCACTGACTGACTGAACAAATAGCATTTGTATGAAATCCAGTTAAAAGTTATTTATAGATGCATAATATTGAGTCCCTATCACATCAAAAGTGGAATGTATGTAAAAACCTGCACTCAACTCTTGTTAAGTAAACAGTGTAGACCCATATCAGACACCACAGAAAATGGCATTTGATCAGGGTCTACACTTTGCTTAAAGAACTGGAATTGAAGGACTGAAGGAAATTGTCTTAGTCCTTGTTCTGTACTCTTCTCCAGCCTGTTATGGACTCCCAATATCCACATACAGTGAAAGGGAAGCAACTCAAAGTAGTCTCTCTCTTTCACAATTACCAGTGGATACAGTATTTTCCAATCAACATGTTAAATGTGCAGATGCTTAACACTTATCCTGCTGAACACAACAACCACTATCTTTGCAAACAGTGTAGATCCAGATCAGATGAACAGTGTAGATCCAGATCAGATGGCTTCTGAAGAAGCCATCTGATCAGGATCTCCACTGTTTGTCATTCAGTTTGCAAATTTGACTGAATAAATTACATCTAAACCCTCATTAATTTAGCAACACCCATTTCTAACTATCCACCAATCAAATTACTTGTTATGATATACTCATTCAATTCATAAACCGCTTGACAAACAGTGCAGATCCTGATCAGATGGTTGATCTGGATCTGCACTGTTTGCAAAGGAAGTTTTTTGTTTGAATTGAGGTTTAACGTCACCATCAACATTATTTAAGACATTTTGGAGAAGTTGCTTCAAATTTTGTGGGACTTTTACCCGAAATTGAGATGAAATGCCATCTCAAGGCCTGCCACCCAATGCTCAAGCCCTGCAGCCCAGTGCTCAAGCCCTGCTGCAAAATGCTCAAGCTGCCTAACGAAACCAATAGCGTTAATATGCATAGACGGTCCGACTCACACCACTTTGCCTGGGCAGGCTTAGACCTTCTAAGCGGTTTACCAGTACTCATGTGCGGTCAGTTTCAGCTCTGCGTGGAAGCAAATTGCAGCCCAATCTATTTCTCCAAGCCCTGATGGGCTAGGGTCTTTTGCAAAGGCGGGGTTTGAGTGAGTGAGTAAGTATTTGATATTTACACCTCACCAACAGCTAAGGTCATACAGAGACGGGACCTTGGTTTAAAGACTCATCCGAAAGTCTGGAGAAGCCCAGGATTGATCCTGCAACCCGTGGTTTACAAGGTGAGTAGCATAACCACTATACCAAGGAGGCTTCTAAAGGCAGGGCTTGTCTTGTTCAGCAGGATAAGGTTTATAATTTTAAATATAAAACGAAAACAAGGTATTCTATTACCACAGTCCCAAAATTCATGCTCAGTTGAGTTCAATATGGTTTGTTTTACAGCCCTTTCAAGATTATTTCACTCATATCAAGCAGATTGTTAATCAGAGGTGGGCGAACACCCGAGTACCCTGAGAAAATCCACCTGACCTTCCAATGCAAAACTTGGTTTCTCACATGTGACTCGAGCGAGGCTCAAACCACAGCTTTGAGAGACATAATGAATAAGAGTCAGTGCTCTTATCTACTAGGCCACAGAGGCATGTCTTTTTATCATTTAATGTTGCTGTTATTTAGTGGAAACATCCAGACAATATAATTATATTTTTTGTTTATTTGTGTTTAGGTTTTATGTCCCTGTCAAAAATATTCAGGTAATTTTGGAGACATTAATTCCTATTTTGTGGGACTTTTACCAGACATTGAGATGAAATGACATCTCATGCCCTACAGCCAACAGAAACCACTAGGGTTTAAGGGACGGTCTGACTCACACCATTTTGCCAGGGCAGGCTTAGACCTTCAATCAGTTTTGGTCAGTCATCATGTTAACAAGTCTATGAAATGAAAACCCCTCTAAACCCCACTATATAGTGAAATCTGGGGTTTACAGGGGTATACATTATTATTCTTATTTCTGCTCCAAAACATTGGTTGTGGTACTCGTTAGAACCGCCTCAATGAGGTGGTTCTAACGAGTACTCAAAGCCTAGGTTATGAGTTTAAATATGAAAAATATCACAAATTTTCATCGGATCAGCAGCAACTTTGTTGATATGAAAGAATGCACTTTCTTGCACACCAGACAAGGAAATCCATGATTTTACCCTGGGATAGAAATTTATGTTCTGACCCTGGTGTTCCGGACCCAAATCCAATATAATCGCGTGTTTGATAAATGCACTGGTTGATGACAACCTCATGTGCGGCGGCGTCATGCGTGACGTCACTAAACATTCCTGTTGTGTCATCACAAAATGGCGGACGTCGGTAACCGAAGTGACAGCAGCATTAAAAATTCGCAGTAGAAATGGAAGGTATGCAAGAAAAAGAATCCAATATGGGTGTGAGGGGTGGATAGAAAATTCCTTCCCTCGGGATCACTGTCCGGCATCACTCGGCAAGCCTCGTGATGCCGGACAGTGTCCCTCGGGACGGATTTTTCAATCCACCCTCACACCCATATAAGATTCTTATAATGTCACACTGGAGTGTTATTGTAATGTTTCAGCAGAAGCACAATGCAGCCCCATCTATTTGTGATAACCCGTTTTCAATGTAAATTGTTTTGAAATTCTTCCAGAATAAAATCTGAGTTCCAATCAGAATATGGTAAACAGAATCCTACACTCTTAGTCATTTCATATTTACAAAAACTAATCTTCTTCTTCTATTTTATTTCAATTTTAGCTCGGCTGTTTTCGAAGAAAGCGACGAGGTATTGTCATAGCTCTGGCGTTGTCGTCGTCATGCAAAAACTTGGACATTTTGTAATATCTCTGTCATTACTGAACATATTTACTTGAAACTCGGACTAGTTGTTCATTATGAAAAGGGGAACTCATAACAATAGGTGAGGTAACCCTCAAAATATTTTTGGCACAGTTATGCTCCTTTTCGACTTAGAATTTTTGTTTTCTAAAAGAAACTGCACCCGAGCGTTGGCACCCGCATGTGGTGCTCTTGTTTTATGCAAGTTTTAGGGCTCTTTCAAGATTATATCACTCACATCCAGCCAATCATTCATCAGAGGTGAGTGGAAACTGGAGTTCCTACAGAAATTGTTGCAATATTGGCCTCTCATGTGGCCCCAGCAAGGTCTGAGCTAATGCTTAACCTTTATCCAGCTGAACATGACAATCCCTACCTTTGCAAATAGTGAAGATCCAAATCAGATGACTTCTGAAGAATTGATTTCATTGGGCGACAGGGCTTGAGGTGTCATTTTATCTCAATGTCGGGGGTAAAAGTCCCACAAAATTGGAAGCAATGTCTCAAAAATTACCTACACAGTGTTGACGGGGATGTTAAACCACAAATCAAACAAATCTACCTTTGCAAATACAAACAGTGTAGATCCAGATCAGATGGCTTCTTCACATGTATTTGTAATGCTGTTAGTGAATTGATGAATGCATTATATGAAGTAATTTGATTGGTGGATAGTCGAGATATATGAAGTAATTTTATTGGTGGATAGTCAAGATATATGAAGTAATTTGATTGGTGGATAGTCAAGATATATGAAGTAATTTGATTGGTGGATAGTAAAGATATATGAAGTAATTTGATTGGTGGATAGTAAAGATATCTGAAGAAATTGATTGGTGGATAGTAAAGATATATGAAGTAATTTGATTGGTGGATAGTCAAGATATATGAAGTAATCTGATTGGTGGATAGTCAAGAAATAGGTGTGGCTGAATTAATTTATGCAGCAGGATAAGGGTAAAGAGTCAGTGCTCTTAGCCAGCTGATTATAGAGTCCTGTTGGTTTTCCTATCTATTTTACTCCATGATATCTCCTTTCACACAATCAATCATAAAAATTTGTCATGATCAATCAAACTTTTGTCTCTCTATACATAACATATTCATATACAGTCGAACTTCAATGGCTCGAACACCTTTGGGACCTTGAAAATCTGTTCGAGACAGGGAAAGTTCGAGCCACTGAGGTTACTGTCAGGAGGCATAACGAGATACTTTTAGACATCTTTTCGGTGTTCTATAATGAATATGTATGCTGTGTGTACTCATTAAAATTGCCTCATCTCATCGAGGCGATTCTAATGAATATACACAGCATACATTTGCAAGATAAAAGACTCAAATCTCCTTAATTATCCCTACTATTTCTTATGTAGAGGATTTCGCTAGGGGCTCAAGAATGGGTTCGACACATCCATGGTAAACGAGCAATCGGTGTTCGAGCCATCGATGTTCTACTGTAACACTATTTGTAACCCTTATCCTGCTGTTCATGACAACCCATACCTTTGGCTCCTCTGATCAAGATCTACACTGTTTGGCATTCAGTTTGCGTATTTGTTTCAGATGTAGATTTTCTCGGCATTTTAAGGGTTAAAATATAGTGATTATTTACAACAAAAATTTTACCAAAGGCTATGTCATGCCTGTAGAGACCAAATCTGACACCGGTTGGTGCCTGAGGCTCTGTTCAGGCCCACCAGAGTTCAACAGTTGGTTTTCTTTTGCTCCAGTATTTCTGTTATCTGTTGAGTTCTCATCATTGTTTTACCTCTGTAATCACTTTTTTATGTTCTCAGAGATCTTGCACTGATGAGTTTCACCTACACAGACTGAACAAATTCTTTGTCTACATCACAACAGAACCAAGGGTCAGCATTGTGGCCAAGTAAAATGGATTAAAGCCACCCCTGCCCCCAAACCCCTACCCCTCAACTGTAAATTGTTTTTACTGATCGTTCCAAGGTGGTTCTTCTGTTGCGGTTTATTATCATTGTTTGTCTTTTCATGTATGTACTGCTTGTATCTTTTTATTTTGGAAACCCATTTGGCCATTTCCGGTAAAGAAACTGTCCTTTTGGCTTTCCTCTTTTGAATTTTTTTATTATGGTGAAGTTGTTTTATGTTGGTGTTTCTTTCCCTTTGGAGGCTTGGATGGGAGGTGTGAGGTAAATTATTGATTCCTCATTGCCTTCACTTCTATTTTAGAATATATTGTTAGAATGAATCGGAATCTGACTTGCTGAATAAACTGTCTTAGCCACACCCATTTCTGACTTTCAATCAGGTTATATGTGTCATTTATTCCTACAATTTCATGAACTGAATGTCAAACAGTGTAGATACAGATCAGCTGGCTTCTTCAGAAGCCAGCTGATCTGTATCTACACTGTTTGCAAAGGCAGAGTTTATCGTAGCTCAGCAGATGAAGGGGTTTAGGGATCAAAGTTCTGCTGGTCCACAGAACCAGTTAATCCTACTGGTCCAACACTAATTTAACTGGTTTATGTATTTAGACATACTTTTCAAGTACTAACCCCACAAATAAAGCTTGGCTTCTCACATGTGACCTGAGCCAGGCACGAACCACAGCCATGAGAGATCTAATGATTAAGAGACAGCTCTCTTATCCACTGGGCCACTGAGGCCTGTACTCTCTTTTTTTAATGTAAAGAAACCAAATACATGTACTGAAATGGACGTTTGATGAATAGCTCGGCGGAGGAAAATGTAATGGTTAAACATAACTGGTCCCAGTCCAAAACAGGAGAACCAACAGGCCACCTCTTATTTTTGAACACAGTATTAAAGCTATTGCTTTTGTATAGTCATAAAATAGACCTAGCCATCACTAAAACACATCTATATAATTTTGACCCCCATGAATCCCACTTTTAAATAGTAAAACTGGGGTATACATTATTTTTCTTACTTCTGATATTTTAGAGCAGAAATAAGAAAAATATCACAATGTTTTCATCTTAAAATCTTCGTTTTTTGCTGGAAAAATTTACAATCTATTTGTATATGCGTGTTTTCATAATGTATAACATTTTGACAAAATCATTGAAGCATAAAATACAGGCCATGTTAAAGTGTGGAAGGTTGCATTTAGGTGTGAATAAAAAAAGTCAATGCTGACACTTACACTATAATGACTGACATAACTTTTCTTGTACACCATATAAGGAAATCCTAGATTTTACCCTATGATAGAAATGGTTATCCTATCCAGGATAGGATAAAAATCAAGAATCCTCATATGTCCGATGTGCACAGATTGAATAGGATGTCATTTTACGCGGCTGTTAAGGTTGATGTCATTGCATGTAATATGAATTCATTAAACTTCAAAGCACTATCATCATTGGGGCCGGCCTCAGAAGCTCAGTCGGATGCATGCCTGACTGGTGATCAGGACACGGGTTCGATACCTGCCAGGGTCGGAAACATTCTTTAGTGGAGATTGATCATGAAATCTTTTCTACAGTCATCCTCTCCCTTCTGCTGATTCAAGAAGGGCAGATGCCAGTTTCTGGCGAAAGAATGTGCACTGTACTGGTTAAACCGCTTACGTATAAGCCTGCCAAGGAAATGTGTGGATAGGTAAACTGACCGGCTCAAAAATGACCTAAAATAGGGTTGACTGGGCCGTTACCTAAAATAGGGTTGACTGGGCCGTTAAACACCAATACAAACAAACAAAGCACTATCATCATAATCCATGCTCAGAAATGAAAATGGGTAGACAGAAAATTCTGTCCATCACTGGGCAAGCCTTGTAATGCCTGACAGTGACCCATGCAAAGGATTTTTCAATCCATCCCTCACACCCATATTAGATTTTTATGTTCCTTTTCATACAGGTAAGAGAAAAATGGGTATCCTAAAGTTTGAAATGCAAAGTTTAAGGGGAATAGGAACACATTCAGGGGAGGCAACTCCTGATGAGCAAATTCGTTCCTTTAAGAGTAGACCCCTTTTTCAGTGGGTCAGAGCTTATAGAAAAGCGAACAAGAAGTCCCAAAGTTGTCTCCCTTTGAAAAATGGTGGAAAAATCTACCAGGTGTTCCCATTCCCCTTAAAGGAGGGAGATTTTTTGTTCTCTCATAGCAGTCATTTTCCCCAAGGGGCATTACTTTCTGGACAAAGGAACAGGAAGTAGTATTATAAGCTAACGTTGGAAGGGCTATAATAGCTTCCCAAATTAATGCTCAGCATTTTGGGAAAAAATTTCAGCAGACAACATTTTTATAATGTTTCTCTTATTGTTTCCCAGTAAACAGATTTTGACATTTCATGCAAATTGTCTCCTTTGGAAACAATTTGCATGAAATGTCAAAACCTGTTTTCAAGGAAAAACAAGGAAAATATCAATTTGTCATCTCCTGAATTTGCCTAGAGGGTGGGAAAGTTACCGTATCTACCCTATGTATTCAGACA
The DNA here is from genome assembly GCA_963580285.1 of Lucinisca nassula. Lineage (NCBI taxonomy): Eukaryota > Metazoa > Mollusca > Bivalvia > Lucinida > Lucinidae > Lucinisca > Lucinisca nassula. Next base: position 113,643,217 of record OY757018.1, read on the forward strand.
GACAGGCCTGAGCAAACAGTGTAGACCCAGATGAGACACTGCAAGATGCCATGTCTCATCAGGATCAGCACTCTTTGCCATTCATCCAGCTATTTTTAGACACAATATTGGGTTGTTAATTGTACTTATTCAAATTTTAGAACAAGTATGGTAAGGAGTTGAGTGAGTCTATTTCAGGTTTTGTCCCACCAACAGCTAAGGTTATATGGAGACTGGACCTTGGTTTAAAGACTCATCCAAAAGTCTGGAGAAGCCCGGTGTCGATCCTGCAATCCCTGGTTTATCAGGGGAGTAGTATAACCACTACATCACAGAGGCTTATGGTTTGTCTTTGAGTGTTTGTATCCCTTATATTATTTTGTTTTGGATAGCCAATTGGCCATTTTGTGGGAAAGTAACTGTCCTTTTGGCTTTCCGCTATTGATGTTTCCATTAGGGTTTGTTGTTTCATGTTTGTGTTTCTTTCCTTTTGGTGTCTCTGATGGGAGCTGTGGGTTAATTGTATTGATTCCTGATCATTGCCTTCACTTCTATTTTCTATGGTAAGGAGTTGAGTTGTCTGAATATTTAGGGTAAATCTGGTAAACAACGTACAGTAGAACTTTGATGGCTCGAACACCAATGGCTCGTTTACCATGGCTGAGTCGAACACGTTCTTGAGTCCGTAGGGAAGTCCTCTCCATAAGAAATGGTGCGAGATAATTCAGGAGACTTTCATCTTTTATCTTGCAAATATATGCTGTACTCATTAGAATCGCCTCGATGAGGCGATTCTAATAAGTACACACATCATACATTTTCGTTACTGGACACCGAAAATATGTCAAAAAGTACCTTGTTATGCCTCCTGGCAGTAAGCCTCTGTGGCTCAAACTACCCCTGTCTCGAACAGATTTTCGAGGTCCCAAAGGTGTCCGAGCCATTGAAGTTCGACTGTATACAGTAAGTGTGGTATGCAATGCTGCAGGTTGGTTAGTTATGCATTTTGTCTGCTTAGCTACATCTTGGCTCTCTGATTAAACAAGCAGGGGCCAGTTGTTCAAAACTAACGCTGTCGTTATTAACCCATTGTATGCTAGTGGACTCTTCCATTGCTAGATGTTGGACAAGTCCATCCGTCATATAAGGAGTGTCAGGCCCATTTTTTTCATTTTTAATCTATTTTTGGCAGAAAATTCTGTTAGCAAATAGTGCAGGCCCTGATCAGACGCCGCGTTACGCGGCATCTGATCTGGGCCTGCACTGTTTGCAAAGGTACCCCGCATGCAATGGGTTAATATATTGTTAAAACTTTTATCATTTAATATGGCAAATAATATGATAATATTTTTGCTGAAAAAATGTGAGCAGCTTTTGCAACTGCAAAAGATGCTCACATTTTTTCAGCAAAAATACCACTCTAATAGTTTTTGTCTGAATTGAGGCTTAAAGTCCCCATCAACTCTATTTAGGTCATTTTGGAGATGTTGCTTCTAATTTTGTACTGCCGAGGTCGGCAACATTCTTTCATGGAGACTGATCATGAAATCTTTTTTACGGTCATTCTCTCCCTTCAGTGATTCAAGAAGGGCAAAAGAATGTGCACTGTACTGTACTTACGTATAAGCCTGCCCAGGAAAAGTGTGGATAGGTAAACTGACCCACTAAAAATGACCTAAAGTAGCACTGACTGGGCCATTAAACTCCAATACAAACAAACAAACAAACAAACAAAGCTTCCAGTTTTGTGGAACTTTTACCTGACATTGAGATGAAATGACATCTCAATCCCTGCCGTCCAATGAAACAATAGGGTTTATATGCATGGGCGGACTAACTCGCATCTCTTTGCCTGGACAGGCTTAGACCTTCTAAGTAGTTTACCAGTACTCCTGTGCAGTCGGTTTCATCTTTGTATGGAAGTATCATCCAGCCCAATCTATTTCTCCAAGTCCTGATGGGCAGGGGCCAACCACTCTTAATAAATATTCTACTTACTAGAACAGTTAACATTTGGACCCTTTAGGAGCTTGTCAAGCTAATAGTGTTTTGTGTGTGTTTAGTTTTACGTCCCACCAACAACTAAGGTCACACGAAGATGGGACCTTCGTTATTCATCTGAAGAAGCCTGGAATCAAACCGACTACCCCTGGTTTATGAGGCGAGTAGCTTAACCACTACTCCAGCAAGTAATTATGCTTTGAACAACTGAGCCCAAACTGGGCAGGAGAATAACTGGGCCCAGATTCTTTTATGCAGGAGATTAACTGTCATACCTAGGTATGAGGCTAAAACAAAACATACAACAGAATTTATACGTCAACTTATCTGTTTAATCGAACATACAGTAGTCGGAGGATAAGTTGAAAGTGACGTTTTAGACTATACCACCTTCAAAAGGTGAGACAGGGTTTTTTTGTTATTATCGATAAAAATTGAAGAACAACCCTATAAAGTGAAAAGAATTAAGACCTTTTACAAGCCTAGATGAAATGGCTCAAGTGGTTAGTGTTGGGGTTTTTTAAAATGCGAAATGACCATTCGTGGTTCGATTTCTACCAGTGCTTATTTTCTTTTTATCCTTAATAGAGTTCTGCCTTTTCTTTTAGTCTATTTTGATGTCCTTTTAAATCGAAATTTATACTTTATGCATTATTTTTTTTAGCCCCGGCCCATCGGGGCTTGGAGAAATAGATGGGCTGCATGATGCTTCCATGCAGAGCTGAAACTAACCCGCACACGAGTACTGGTAAACCGCTTAGAGGATCTAAGCCTGCCCAGGCAATGCGGTACGAGTCGGGCCGTCCATGCTTATAAACCCTATTGGTTTCATTGGGCGGCAGGGCTTGAGATGTCATTTCATCTCAATGTCGGGTAAAAGTCCCACAAAATTGGAAGCAACGTCTCCAAAATGACCTTTACAGTGTTGACGGGGACGTTAAACTTCAAATCAAACAAAACAAACGAAGTTTTTTTTTATTATACTTTTAATGTTCCTTTTTTCTTCTGATTTTATCATGACGGTGCAGGTTCGATATGTGCCTGCGTTGGCAATATTCTTTCGTGGAGATTGATCTTGAAATCTTTTCTACGCTCATTCTCCCCTTCCACTGATTCAAGACGGCCAGTAGTCAGATTCTGTACAGGCTATCTGCTTATGTTGGGAAAGTGTGGATATGTAAACTGACCGGCTCAAAAAAGACCTAAATATTTTTGACGTTGATTGCTTTCAGCTGTGTCCTGGATGGAGTCTTAAGGAATCATATCAGCAGACATTATCATTTAGACATGAGGCAGACGTTTAAAGCTTTGTGAGAATGTTAAACTTTGATTTTTTGACAACTTGCATGGATCTAATGAAATCCGTGAAAGATGTTCGTGTAGGAGCTCGTCAACAGCTTCGTAACATTGTTTCGTGTTTCTTCTTAGCAAATAAAAACAGAATTACTTTTCTTGCACACCAGACAAGGAAATCCGCGATTTTACCCTGGGATAGAAATTTATGTTCTGACACTGGTGTTCCGACCCCAAATCTAATATAATCACGTGTTTAATAAATGCATTGGTTGATTACCACCTCATGCGTGGCGTCGTCATGCGTGACGTCACTAAACATTCCTGTTGTGTCATCACAAAATGGCGGACGTCGGTAACCGAAGTGACAGCAGCATTAAAAATTCGCAATAGAAATGGAAGGTATGCAAAGAAAAAGAATCCAATATGGATGTGAGGGGCGGAGAGAAAAATCCGTCCCTCAGGATCACTGTCCGGCATCAGTCGGCAAGCCTCGTGATGCCGGACAGTGACCCTCGGAACGGATTTTTCCATCCACCCCTCACACCCATATAAGATTCTTATAATCTCAGTAGAAGAAAAGGGCAACAATAAAAAGTACTAGAATTTGTTTTTCTACAAAAACACAGATGTCTCCCCCGTTTTTGACTGCTAAGTATAACCTCGACATTGGAGGTAATGAGATGGGTCTTGTGTGCAACACATCATCTAATGAAGATGAACTTTTCTGCATAGTAACTTTAAAAATGTTCATAGAAAAATAAAAAAAGTTATTGGCCGTAAACAAAAAAAAACACTTTTTTACCTTTGACCTCTAAGTATGGCCTTGACCTTTGAGGTACAACACATCGTCTCATGATGGTTAACATTTCTGCCAAGTAATTTCATAATCCATCAAAGAATAAGGAAGTTATTGACTGTCCTTTTTTTTACCTTTGACCTCTAGGTATGACCTTGACATTGGAGGTATGGACCTTGGTCTTGCACATGACTCATGGTCTAATGACGGTGAACATTTATGCATGGTTACTTTATAAAGTCCATCCAGAAATAAAAAGTTAATGACTGGACACAAAAAAAACAACAACTTTTTTTACCTCTGACCTCTAAGTATGACCTTGATCTTGGAGGTACCGACCTGGGTCTAGCGTGCACCACATCGTCTCATGATGGTTAACATTTCTGCCAAATAATTTCACAATCTATCCAGGAAGAAGAAAGTTATTGACTGAACACTAAAAAAGGCCCTTTTTGTCCTTTGACCTTTTGTCCTTGACATTTGAGGTACCAACTTGGGTTATGCACATGACACATTGTCTCATGGTGGTTAACATTTCTGCCAATTCATTTCAAAATCCACCTAAAAACTAGAAATGGTGTTTGTAAACACAATGCCCCCAGCTAATTTTTCCATCAGGAATGCATATATGAAATTTCAAAACCATAGCATACATGGTTCTAAAGTTATGCTATGCATCACTTTTAGCATATATTACAATGGGCACAAATTACTAAAATGACAAAGGGCCATAACTCACAAAGTGTTTTTCGGAATTTTGTCAAAAGCAAATCAGTCCATCTACTCATCACCACCAATATGTTCACCAACTTTAAAGGCTCTAGCTCCAATAGTTTTTGAGATATCTTGCTGACAAGATTTTATTAAAAAAATATCAAAGGGCAATAACTTTTGAAAGGGGCATAAGTCAGATAAGAAAAAAAATACGCGTCAGCTTATTTTCCATTAGGAATGCATATATGAAATTTCAAAACCATAGCATACACAGTTCTAAAGTTATGCTATGCATCACTTTTAGCATTCATTACAATGGGCACAAATTACCCAAATGACAAAGGGCCATAACTCGCAAAGTATTTTTCGGAATTTTGTCAAAAGTTATTCAGTTCATATACTCATCACCACCAATATACTCAACAACTTTCAAGGCTCTAGCTCCAATAGTGTTTGAGATATTTTGCTGACAAGATTTTATTAAAAAAATTTAAAAGGGCAATAACTCTTGAGCAATAACTCTTGAAAGGGGCATAATCTGGACGAGAAAAAAAATACACGTCAGCTAATTTTCCATGAGGAATCCATATATGAAATTTCAAAACCCTAGCATACACGGTTCTAAAGTTATGCTATGCATCACTTTTAGCATATATAACAATGGGCAAAAATTACCAAAATGAAAAAGGGCCATAACTCACAAAGTATTTTTTGGAATTTTGTCATAAGTTAATCAGTTCATCTACTCATCACCACCAATCTATTCACCATGTTTCAAGGCTCTAGCGCCAAAAGTTTTTGAGATATCTTGCTGACAAGATTTTATTAAAAAAAATTCAAAGGGAAATAACTCTTGAAAGAGGCATAATCCGGACGAGAAAAAAAAATACGCGTCAGCTAATTTTCCATGAGGAATCCATATATGAAATTTCAAAACCCTAGCATACACGGTTCAAAAGTTATGCTATGCATTACTTTTAGCATACATTACAATGGGCACAAATTACCAAAATGACAAAGGGCCATAACTCACAAAGTATTTTTCGGAATTTTGTCAAAAGTTAATCAGTTCATCTACTCATCACCTTCAATATAATCACCAACTTTCAAGGCTCTAGCTCCAATAGTTTTTGAGATATCTTGCTGACAAGATTTTATCAAAAAAATTTCAAAGGGCAATAACTCTTGAAGGGGGCATAATCCGGACAAGAAAAAATATGCGTCAGCTAATTTTCCATGAGGAATCCATATATGAAATTTCAAAACCCTATCATACACGGTTCTTTAGTTATGCTATGCATCAAAAGCGTAACAGACGTACGAACGAACCAGAACCAATATGCCCCTCCAACTTTTTCAAAGTTGGGGGCATAATAAGAAAGTTATTGGCAGAACACAAAAAAGGCCCTTTTTTTACCTTTAACCTCTATGTATGACCTTGACCTTTCAGGTACCAAACTGGGTCATGCGTGCAACACATCATCTCATGGTGGTTAACATTTCTGCCTAGCAATTTCAAAATCCAACTACAAATAAGAAAGTTATTGACCAAACACAAAAAAAGGGCTCCTTTTTTACCTTTGACCTCTATGTATGACCTTGACATTTTAGGTACCAAATTGAATCATGCATGCAACACATCGTCCCATGATAGTTAACATGTTTGCCAATTAACTTCGAATTCTATTTAAATATAAGCAAGTTATTGACAAAACCCGAAAAAAGGCCCCTTTTTTAACTTTGACCTCTAAGTATGACCTTGACCTTTGAGGTACCAACCTGGGTCATGCACGCAACACAGCGCCTTATATTAGTTAACATTTCTGCCAAGTGATTTCAAAATCCATCTCAAAATAAGAAAGTTATTGACCAAATACGAAAAAAAGGCCCCCTTTTTGACCTTTGACCTCTAAGTATGACCTTGACCTTTGAGGTACCGACCTGCCTCATGTGCACCACACATCGTCTCATGGTTGTTAATAATTATGCCGAGTAATTTTAAAATCCATCTCAAAATTAGAAAGTCCTGCACTGTTTGCCAAGGTACATGTGAATTGTCTGCTTCACAGACAGACACTGTACTGGTTAACCACTTATGTTTAAGCCTGCCCGGACCAAATATGAAACAAGAGCACCGCAAGCGGCGCCATGCTCGTCTGTTTTTCCATGTCACAGTGAAAAGGTCAAGGTCACAGGCCAAAAAGTGTGGTATCACTGAAAAGGGCTTGTCCTAAGGAACATCCGTGTGAAGTTTGAAGGCTCTGTTACAAACAGTACTGAAATGAGAGCACAATATGTGTTTGAGAAAGAAATTGGAAAAGGGGAGATAATGCAGCCAAAATCAATAATATATTTATGACCCTTGGTCAAAATGTAGCTCTTGTGATGATGGGTGAGTGTGAGTATGAAGTTTCATGAAGGCAGGCCAAATACTTCTGGAAATATGGTCAAGGTTAAGTTTTTTGGTTAATTTTTCGAAAAATAGGTCAAACTTCAAAGGTCAAGGTCACAGGTCAAAAAGCGTGGTATGACTGAAAAGGTCTTGTCCCAAGGAACATTCATGTGAAGTTGGAAGGCTCTGTTGTGAATAGTATTGAAATAAGAGACAAAAACAATTTAAAAACAAGAGGGCCATGATGGCCCTGGATCGCTCACCTGATCCTATTGTACAAACGGAATTGTGGGTAATATATGGTGGAGTGGAGGGTTTGAGCAATTTTGGTTGGACCCAAAGACCATTTCTGTGAAATTAATTCAAAATCAGTCTGCCTGTTTAGGAGTAGAAGTCATTTTGAGAAGTAGAAGTCATTTTTGATGAAATGACATCTCAAGCCCTGCCGCCCAATGAAACCAATGGGGTTTAAATGTATTGATGGTTCCACTTGCACCACTTTGCCTAGACAGGCTAAAACCTTCAAAGTGGTTTACCAATACTCCTGTAGAAGCACCTTGCAGCCAAGGTGGGTGGGGGCCAAAACTTTCAAAAGACATCTGTCTCTAAAAGGAAGCAATTTTATAGGAATGTTCCATGAGTGACCCTCTAACAAAATTGCTAAAAATATTTTGCTTCACTGAGCATGATGGCCACCACTGCTAAAAACCTCAAACCTCATTCCTGTCAAATAATTTCATAATCAATCCACTGGTTAAGGAGAAGAAGTTGTTTAAAGGTTTTGTTTGGCGGCCATTTTGTTGACCTGAGCGGAACAGTTTGAGCAATTTTGTTATGGGCCACCCAAGGAACATTCTGGTGAAATAATTTCATAATCCATCCACTGGTTAAGGAGAAAAGTGCGTTTAAAGGTTATTCTATTTTTAGCTCTGGTGGCCATTTTGTTAACCCGAGCTGAACAGTTTGAGCAATTTTGGTGGAGGGCCACCCAAGGAACATTCCCATTGAGTGATTTCAAAATCCATCCGCTGGTAAAGAAGAAGAAGTCGTTTAAAGGTTTTTCTATTTTGAGCTCTGGCGGCCATTTTGTTCACCCGAGCGGAACAGTATGAGCAATTTTGGTAGATGGTCACCAAACAAACATTCCTGTGAAATAATTTCAAAATCCATCCACTGGTTATGGAGAAGAAGTTGTTTAAAGGTTTTTCTATTTTTAGCTCTGGCGGCCATTTTGTTCACCCGAGGGGAACAGTATGAGCAATTTTTGTAGAGGTTTACCAAAGGAACATTCCTGTGAAATAATTTCAAAATCCATCCACTGTTTAAGGAGTAGAAGGTGTTTAAAGGTTTTTCTATTTTTAACTCTGGCGGCCATTTTGTTGACCTGAGCGGAACGAATTGAGCAATTTTGGTGGAGGATCCCCCAAGGAACCTTCCAGTGAAATAATTTTAAAATCCATCCACTGGTTAAGGAGAAAAAGTCGTTTAAAGCTTTTTCTATTTTCAGCTCTGGCGACCATTTTGTTCACCCGAGCGGAACGGTTTGGGCAATTTTGGTAGAGGGTCACCGAAGGAACATTCCTGTGAAGTAATTTCAAAATCCATCCACTAGTCAAGGAGAAAAAGTCGTTTAAAGCTTTTTCTATTTTTAGCTCTGGCGGCCATTTTGTTCACCAGAGCGGAATGGTTTGAGCAATTTTGGTAGAGGGTCACCCAAGGAACATTCCTGTCAAGTAATTTCGAAATCCATCCACTGGTTAAGGCGAAGAAGTCCTTTAAAGGTTTTTCTATTTTTAGCTCTGGTGGCCATTTTGTTCACCCGAGCAGAATGGTTTGAGCAAATTTAGTAGAGGGGCACCCAAGAAACCTTCCTGTGCAATAATTTCAAAATCCATCCACTGGTTAAGGAGAAGAAGTCCTTTAAAAGTTTTTCTATTTTTAGCTCTGGCAGCCATTTTGTTCACCAGAGCTGAACGGTTTGAGCAATTTTGGTAGAGGGTCATCCAAGGAACATTCCTGTGAAACAATTTCAAAATCCATCCACTTGTTAAGCAGGAGAAGTCCTTTAAAGAATTTTCTATTTTTAGCTCTGGCGGCCATCTTGTTCACCCGAGCGGAACAGTTTGAGCAATTTTGGTAGAGGATCACCCAAGGAGCATTCCTGTGAAATTAGATCAAAATCTGTCCAGCAGTTTTGGAGGAGAAGTTGTTTAAAGCAAAAGTTGACGACGGACGCACACACGCACGCACGGACGACGGACAAAGACTGATCCCAAAAGCTCACCTTGAGCACTTCGTGCTCAGGTGAGCTAAAAACGGAGAGAAAAGGGGAGATAATTCAATCAAATGGCAAGATGGAGTTATAAAACTTGTATGGAATGTAGCTCTTGTGATGGTGAGTATGTGTATGAAGTTTCATGAAGGTAGGCCAAATACTTTTGGAAATATGGTCAAGGTTAAGGTTTTCGGTTAAATTTTCGAAAAATAGGTCAAAGTTCAAAGGTCAAGGTCACAGATCAAAAAGTGTGGTATCACTGAAAAGGTCTTGTCCCAAGGAACATTCATGTGAAGTTTGAAGGCTCTGTTGTGAATAGTATTAAAATGAGAGCAAAAAATGTGTTTCAGAAAAAAATTGGAAAAGGGGAGATAATTCAGCCAAAATCAACAATGTTGTTATGGTCCTTGGTCAAAATGTAGCTCTTGTGATGATGAGTGTGTGTATGAAGTTTCATGAGGCTAGGTCTAATGCTTTTTAAGTTATAGCCAAGGTTAAGTTTTTTTGGAACGACGCCAGACGACAACGCAGACGCCGGAGTGATGACAATAGCTCGAAAGTTTTTTTTCAAAAAACAGACGAGCTAAAAAAGGCCCCTTTTTTGACCTTTGACCTCTAAGTATGACCTTGACCTTTGAGGTACCGACCTGCCTCATGTGCACCACACATCGTCTCATGGTTGTTAATAATTATGCCGAGTAATTTTAAAATCCATCTCAAAATTAGAAAGTCCTGCACTGTTTGCCAAGGTACATGTGAATTGTCTGCTTCACAGACAGACACTGTACTGGTTAACCACTTATGTTTAAGCCTGCCCGGACCAAATATGAAAAAAAGGCCCCTTTTTTGACCTTTGACCTCTAAGTATGACCTTAACCTTTGAGGTACCGACCTGCCTCATGCGCACCACACATCGTCTTATGGTTGTTAATAATTATGCCAAGTAATTTTAAAATCCATCCCAAAATAAGAAAGTTATCGACCAAATACGAAAAAAAGGCCCCTTTTTTGACCTTTGACCTCTAAGTATGACCTTGACCTTTGAGGTACCCACCTGCCTCGTGCGCACCACACATCGTCTTATGGTTGTAAATATTTCTGCCAAGTAATTTTAAAATCCATCAAACAATAAGAAAGTTATTGAGTGGACACGATTTGCCCATACATATATACATACCAACAAACTTCCATGGGAGATAATTCAAAAAGTATAAATGCAAGAGTTATAGTTCTTACGCACTGCACGTCGTCTAATGCTGATTAATATTTATTACGAAGTTTCGTGAAGATAGCTCTAACGGTTTTCAAGTTACAGAGCGGACACGAATGTGTGACAGACGGACAGACAGACAGACGCACGGACAGAAGCCCGGGGGAAAAACAATATGTCTCTCTGAAAAAATTTTTTTTCGGGGGAGACATAATAATGTACTAGCGAGGCTCCAACCCACAACTATAAAGTACAAAATATTTGACGGGTTATTAGCCAGCCGTCTTTCCACTGCGCCAGGTTGAATGTTTAACAAGTATACAACAAAATCGCATTATATTGAATATCACCAACACTTGCTTACCTTTTGACAACAGTGGACTATGCTCAATAACAAAAACATTCGCTGATGTCACTGTCAACTTATCCTCCGACAACAGTACCCGTATGTGACACAATTGCCCACCTGACAGCTGGGGACATAGACCTTACCATTTTAACCCATAATATACCAATGGACTCTTCCAATGCTATATGTTGGACAGGTTCATTTGTCATTTCAGGGCTGGTAGGCCTATGTTTTTGTTTTTATTCTATTTTTGACGGAAAATTCTGTTAGCAAATAGTGGCGGTCCTGCACTGTTTGCCAAGGTACATGTGAATTGTCAGCTTCACAGACAGACACTGTACTGGTTAACCACTTATGTATAAGCCTGCCCAGCAAAAGTGTGGATAGGTAAACTGACCCACTCAAAAATGACCTAAAGTAGTGTTGACTGGGCCATTAAACTCCAAATCCTGCATGCGATGGGTTAAGGGGCCTCTGGCTGTTTTCAATTACTGTAAGTTTTACAATAACAATTTCATTTTAAGACAACAGTGTAGACCTGGATCAGATGCCGCATTCTGCAGCATCTGATCCATATCAACTCTGTTTGCCAATGTCCCAAAAATGGGTTGCTAGGTAGACCAGATTGTTTTCAGCTTTCAATGAGGAAAGTTTTGTTTGTTTGCTTTGGGGTTTAACTTCCCCGTCAACACTATATAGGTCATTTTGGTGACGGTGCTTCCAACTTTGTGGGACTTTTACCCGACATTGAAATGACATCTCAAGCGATGTCGCCCAATGAAACCAATAGGGTTTATAAGCATGGACGGTCTGACTCGCACTGCTTTGCCTGGGCAGGCTTAGATCCTCTAAGAGGTTTACCAGTACTCATATGACGTCGGTTTCAGCCCTGCATGGAAGCATCATGCAGCCCATCTATTTCTTCAAGCCCCGATGGGCAGCAGTCGTAATAAGCAAAGTAAGTTTTAGATTGACTGTGTTGGGGTTAAATAAACTGTCTGTGAAGCAGACAATTCACAAGTAATGCTAATCCTTATTTTTTGCTTGAAAATAAATGAAAAAAATATCTTGAAAATGACATCTGTTAGTGATGATTGTACTTTAACCCTTAACTGCCCCCGCCCATCAGGGCTTGAAGAAATAAATGGGCTGCATGATGCTTCCAGGCAGAGCTGACACCGACCAGCACACAAGTACTGGTAAACCGCTTAGAGGATCTAAGCCTGCCCAGGCAAAGCGGTGCGAGTCGGCCCCTCCATGCTTATAAACCCTATTGGTTTCACTGAGGGGCAGGGCTTGAGATGTCATTTCATCTCAATGTCGGGTAAAAGTCCCACAGAATTGGAAGCAACGTCTCCAAAATGACCTTTACAGTGTTGACAGGGACGTTAAACCTCAAATCAAACAAACAAACAAACAAACTTTAACCTTTAAGATGCCAATCATAACAATTCTTGTCTGCTGTGTTGTATGTCTGCTCCTTCACATGTCATTGTTGCAAACAGAGTAGACCCAGATCAGACAATACCTCAAGGAGCTGAGTGATCAGGGTCCATAGCATTTGCTTGTAAGCAAAAATATATTTGAAAAGTTTACCAGAATATTCAGCGAACAACATAAACAGACCACATATTCAGATGCAGTTTTTTTTGCCATCTTAAGGGTTAAGGGCAAATGTCCATGTACAGTAAAATTCCGCTATTAAGACCACCTTAAATTAAGACTAAATCTGATTTTAAATGCTTTTTGAGAAAGTTCAGGTATTCTTTCTTTGTGTTTTCTACACCTAGTGTCTCTAATTAAAAGACCACCTTTGGGACTGTTCAAAAGTGGTCTTAAAGACCACTTTTGATTTAAGACCACTTTTGAACAGTTCCAAAGGTGGTCTTAATATAGGAATTTTACTGTACTTGCTGGAATTCTCTTTTTGTTTGTTTGTGTTGAAGCTTCAAGTTCCTGTCAACACTATTAAGACCATTTTTGAGATGTTTTTGCGGACTTTTACATGACATGGAGATGAAATGACTTCTCAAGCCCTACCGCCAAAAGAAATCGCTAAGGTTAAAAGGAATAGTCCAACTCGCATCACTTTTCAAGGGCCAGTACTCAAATGCTAGGTCTGTTTCAGCTCTGCGCGAATACAGCCCAATCTTTTTCTCCATGCCCTTTCGGATAGGGGTGCATGAATTCAAAATCTGTTCAAATTCTTACCTTATAATATCATTTCCTCTTGTAGTGAATGTATCTACTGTATTTCCCATCCTCTCTATAGAAGCTTCGCTAGACTTGGTCGCCGGACTGTTCTTCGCTAAACAGGAGAGCACTGTGGACAACAGCTGCATCAGATTTAATGCCAGAACGTTGTATGGCAGTTTAGGTTCTGCAGGGGCACAGTCCTGTGCTGATGTGGCTGAGCCTGGTCTAGACTGATCTGAGGGCAACAGCAACTGAAAAAGTTTTATTTGTGTTGGGCTTTTACATCCCCGTCAACACCATGGACCAGTTATTCAAAACTAACAACATTGTTAGTTAATGAATTATTAAATCTTTGATCATTTATTATGGGAAATATACCAATATTTTTGCTAAAAATGTGAGTAGCTTTTTTTCAGCAAAAATACCACTGTCCATGTCATTTTGGAGATGTTGCTTATAATTTTGTGGGACTTTTACCCAGCATCCAGATGTCATTTTCAAGCCCTACAGCCCAAAGAAACCATTAGGGTTTAAGGAATGGTCTTAATTGCAGCACTTTTCCTGGGCAGACATAGACATTCTAAGCGGTTCACTGTACGTAAAAGTTTGGACAGAAGCACCATGCAGCGCAATATATTTCTCAAAGACCCAATCGATGGGAACATCATAGTGCTAGGTAAGCAGCACAGCCCGCAATTATTTCTTAAGCACAAAAGTTCTGCCAAACGCTATAATGCGCCTTAGCAATGGACTCTTACATTTGGGTGAAAGTTAGCGTGGTCACAAATGTTGACGGCTTGACGAACTAACGGATCGAAAATCAGACTCCTATATCTTGCCATGCTTAAAGCAGGCCTGATAAAAATTAGTTTATATGAATGCTGTATTTACCCTAAACATTTGGACAACACAAGGAGGTGGTTCTAACGAGACCTACAATCTATGTTTGCAGCATAATTAAGAAAAATATCACAGATTTTTTATCAGAAAATTGGCCATTTTTGAAATGTGAAAAAAGCATTGGTGTGTTATCCTAATGTTACACATGGAGAAACACAATGATTACACATCCATGTGACACATTGCATTCTTTAATATCTCCAAAATGTTTATATTTCTGATGAAAATTTGAGATATTTCTTTCTCATACTCGAAATCTCGCATGTGGATGCTTGTTAGAACCACCTCAATGTCCTCCAAGAGGTGGTTCTAACAAGTACCAATAACCTATGTCTTGGAGAACAATGCATACCCCTGTAAAACCAATATTTTTATCTATATAATGTGGGTTTTACAGGCATTATGAAAACATGTCTATAAAAATTAATCGCAAATTTTACCGCCAAAACTAGAGCTGTCAGAGGATCTGACTATAGCCCCGCTTCAGCGCTGTCAGAGAAGAAAGTTATTTAAGCTGCAGAGAAAACAGTTATGAACAAGAAATAACTGTTGAAAATTTTACATTATCTGGAAAAACTCTAAGAGTTGTGAGCCCTTGTCCCTCATTTCAATGAGCATGATACATTACCAGAATGTCCATGTTTATACTAAATTTCATCTTCCATTTTTCAATGTTCAAAGGGTAATAACTCCTAAAGTAGGCAAATCAGAGTCAGGGTTCCTGCGCTCTGCACATTGTCTCATGGTGCTTTACACTTGTGTGAAGTGTCATGAAAATATCTCAAATGGTTTGTGAGTTATGGAGCCGACACAGTCAAAATTGCCTTTTTAAATGTTCAAAGGGCAATAACTCTTAAAGTAGGCAAACCAGAGTTATGGTTCCTGCACTCTGCACATCATCTCAAGGTGCTTTTCATTTATTTGAAGTTTCATGAAAATATCAGAAACGGTTATGGAGCGGACATAGTTAAAATTGCCATTTTTTAATATTCAAAAGCCTATAACTGAAAAAGTAGACAATCCAGAGTTTGGGTTCCTGCGCTCTGCACACGTAATATGGTGCTTTACATTTGTGTGAAGTTTCATAAAATTATCTCAAACGGTTTTTGAGTTATCGAGCAAAGACGGCTAAAATTGATATTTTTCAATATTCAAAGGGAAATAACTCAAAAATTAGGCAATCCAGAGTTATGGTTCCTGCACTTTGCACACCATCTCATGGTGTTTAATGTTTGTGTGAAGTTTCATGAAAATATGTGAATGGGTTTTAAAGTTATGGAGCGGACACGAAAACTGTTAACAGACACAGACAGACACACAGACAGACACACAGAAAATACGAAAACCAGAGTTATGGTTCTTGCGCTCTGCACATTGTCTCATAGTGCTTAACATTTGTGTGAAGTTTCAAGAAATTATCTCAAACGGTTTTCGAGTTATGAAGCGGACACTGTTAAAATTGCCATTTTTCAATGTTCAAAGGGCAATAACTCCAAAAATAAGCAATGCAGAGTTATGGTTCCTGCTCTCTGCACATCGTCTCATAGTGCTTAACATTTGTGTGAAGTTTCCAAAAAATATCTCAAACGGTTTTCGAGTTATGAAGCGGACACAATTAAAATTGCCATTTTTCAATGTTCAAAGGGCAATAACTCCAAAAGTAGGCAATCCACAGTTATAATTCCTTCGCTCTGCACATTGTCTTATGGTGTTTAACATTTGTGTGAAGTTTCATGAAAATATGTTAAGCAGATACAAAGTTATGGAGCCAACACAAATTAACGGAATCACGGAATTACGGAATTACGGAAAATGTTCAAAGGGCAATAACTCCAAAAGTAGGCAATCCACAGTTATAATTCCTTCGCTCTGCACATTGTCTTATGGTGTTTAACATTTGTGTGAAGTTTCATGAAAATATGTTAAGCAGATACAAAGTTATGGAGCCAACACAAATTAACGGAATCACGGAATGACAGAAGGACATGGCAAATCCAATATAGCCCCACTTTTTCAAAGCGGGGCTATAAAAACAGAAATATTTTAAAATTTAAAACTTGTGATATTTTTCTTATTTCTGCTCAAAATATAGATTGTGGGTACACGCTAGAAACGCCTAATCCAGGCGGTTCTAACGAGTACCCATAATTCATATTTTTGATTTTGAGCAGTAATAAGAAAAATAAGGTTTACCCCTGTAAACCCCAGTTTTACTGTATAAAAGTGGGGTTCAAGGGGGTCAGCATTATATAGGCGAGGTTTCGTGATGGGTGTTCACTAAACAGACTTGTTAATGGGATTTTGGCAGAAAGTTCAACAATTTTCTAAGTAAATTTGTATTTGGATACCTCAACTCCTTGCCATACTTTGTTTTAAAATGTGAATAAGTACAACTTTCTATCCCATGATGTCTAAAAATATCTGGATGAGTGGCAATCAGTGTAGACCTTGATGCGATACCATGCTCTGTGGAATCGCATCTGGGTCTACACTTACCACTCTGATCTGTCCGTATACATAGGTACATATGGTATGTTCCCCCAACATTCAATATACACTGGAAATAAACAACAACAGTTCAAGGAACTGCTTCCAGCTCTCTCTTCGCGGCACCTCTCGTTCAAGACACATAGCCCAGTGTACAGCTCTTGTGTGTGGAGCACAATGCTCCATGCCAGCGAGACTTGGCCACTGACAAAACGAAACCTTCAACGCCTACACCTGAACGACAGGGCAATGATCAGACAGATCTGCAATGTCAGGCCGCAAGATACTGTCACCATCAGGTTCAGTGAGCTACTGGCTTGGCTTGGCATTGAGGACCTGGACCTCATCCTGGAGAGGAGGCTCCACTGGTAAGGACACGTGGAGCGTTCTAAGGCTGCATTCAAAACAGCCTTTGACATACAGGTGGATGGAAAACGTGGGCCTGGCAGGCCCAAGATGACTTGGAAGCAGCTGACAGAGTGAGATTGCAGAGAATGGAAGCTATCGACCCTCATGATAGACAAATCTTGAGATCTGGTGTGAGATCTGCCATGCTTGCAGCAAGCCAGCCACCTGGGAGGGGCCCATTTACGTGGATGATTCCCCTGTACCTGCATGTTAATCAAAACTCTGATGATGATGCTGATGATGATGAACAGAAAATATGCTACTCACTGTGAGTTGGTGAATCAGTAGTTCTATCAACAAGCTGATTTTATTGCTAAACATCATGTAGTGGCAGTTGTCAAAGTGCCCTTTACAAGCCTGCTTGAATACAGAACACACCAACACTATAGTTCTGAAAATAAAAATACAATCATGTTAACCTATTGTATGCTAGTGGACTCTTCCATTGCTATATGTTAGGCAAGTCCATTTGTCTTATAAGGGGTGTCAGGCCTATTTTTTCATTTTTATTCTATTTTTGACAGATTACTTTGTTAGCAAATAGTGCAGGCCCAGATCAGACGCCGCATTCTGGGGCGTCTGATCTGGGCCTACACTGTTTGCCAAGGTACCTCTTTAGGGGTTTCCCTTAAGCTGCCAAGAAAATTGCATCATAAAATGTTGTCTGCATTTGTCGTCTGCTGCATTTTCTTACAAACTATAAGAAAACAATAAAACAATATTTTTGCATACACGTAAACAGTGTAGGCCCAGATCAGACTGCTCCTACAGGAGCAGTCTGATCTGGTCCCACACTGTTTGCAACCATGACTTTTAATGTAACTGGCAGACAACAAAGCAGACGACAATTGTCGTGGTACACATATTATGGGTTAAGCCATTTTCAGTTGAGTAGATTCTTCCCTCACAACAGGAAGAAGTTCATTTTGAAATTTAGGTGTGTCTTACTTTGTCTGTGTTGAGGTTTTATGTCCCCTTCAACACTATTTAGGTCCATTTAACACAATTTAGATATTACTTCCAAATTTGTGGGACTTTTATCCAACACTGAGATGAAAGGGGATCTCAAGCCCTACAGTCCAAAGAAACCACCAGTCTGAGTCACATCGCTTTGCCTGGACAGGCTCAGACTTTCTATACAGTTTACCAGTTTGGTTGATTTCCACTCTGCAAAGAAGCACAATGTGTGTGTGTGAATTCGGGTTTAACGTCACTTTCAACAATTTTTTAGTCATATCACGACGGTGTCTGGTTGCGACAGGGAGCTCAATGCTCACTTTTATAGTGCTGCCTCACTGAAGTATCATGTCCCAGACACATTACATGATACCACACCCAGTCACATTATCCCGACACTGGGTCGACCAGTCCTAGCTCAACCCCGCTAATCTGAGTGTCAAGCGAGGAGCAGCTAGTACCATTTTTAACGACTTTGGTATGTCGCGGCCCGGGATCGAACCCGTGACCTCCCGTTCCCCGGAGCGGACACTCTACCAACTGAGCTATTGGGGCCGAAGAAGCACAATGCAGCCCAATCTATTTCTTCAAGCTCCGATGGGCGGGGGCTAAAGTTGAGTTATTTTTTAGAAATTCCAATCAAAAACACGGTCCAGCTCTTTGCAAAGAGTGAAGGCCCTGATCAGATGCCGTATTCTGCTGTATCTGATCAGGGCCTTGCAAACAGTAAAGGCCCTTATCAGATGCCACGATCAGGGCCTATACTGTTTGCCAACGTCCCATTATGGGTGTTTCCTGTCTAAAATGGGTCAGTATATGTCAGATCCTTTATGTTTTTAAGTAAATGCTGATATACCAATACAGTAGTTGCATGTAGCATTTCCCAGCCATATTTCCACTTTGTCAGTGTCTTGTCAGGTATTATTACTGGTCTCACCATTTTTGTTTGCGTTTTTACAGGCTTTTCAAGATTATTCACTTATATCAAGCTAATCCTTAATCAGAGGTGATTGAATACTGAAGTAGCCAGAGATAAACCACTGACCTTCTGATCAGTATTCAGCATCTCATATGTGACGCAAGTGATGCTTGATTAGTTTAGCAAATTCATGTAATTAACACAAGTGGACTCTAAACCCCACTTTATATAGAGTAAAGTGGGGTTTATAGGAGTATACATTATTTTTTTTATTTTTGCTCATAAATATGGATTGTGGGTGCTCATTAGAACAACCTCAATGAGACTCCTTATCTTTGTTTGGATTTGAAACAGGAAAATAAAAAACATTTTCATCTGAAAAATGTTTGTTCCAGAGATATGAAAGACACTATTTTAGCATGCGAATGTTTTTTTTTTATTTGGTTTTATGGCCTTTCCAAGAGTATTTCACTTATATAAAGCCGATAGTTAATCAGAGGTGGGCAAAAACTTGGATACCTGGAGAAAAACCACCTGACCTTCCATTGCAGAACCTGGTGTCTCACATGTGACCGGAGTCAGGCTCCAACCACATTTTCTATCTATCTATCTATCTATCTATCTATCTATCTATCTATCTATCTATCTATCTATCTATCTATCTATCTATCTATCTACCAATACTGCAGCACCGCCTCGCAGGGATTATGTGCAGGTATCCGGTGTGCTTCAGACCGGGCGTCAGTGCAGTGAAAAATTAAAAGACAGTATAGTCAGATAAAAACAGGTGAAGGTGAAATAACGATGATAGGTTAAAATGTTAAAAGTCCGATGAACACAAAGTGCAAGATAAACGGTTAAAAACAATGTTTCTAAGGCATGGAGTAGGTCAGACTGCTGACAGCCAGTCTGAAGGATTCAATATCTGACAGTAATGCTATGTTTGGCGGCAGTCCATTCCACTGGACAATGGCGAGGGGGAAAAGGAGTACTTGTAGTTGTCGGTAACTGTATGGATCTGCTTGAAAGCTAGCGGGTGAGACTTTGAATATCCTGTCGATACCTGGGAATGCACAATGTATGATGGTAGTGGCACTGCTACAAGACTGTGCACTATTTTATAAAACAGACACAATCTAGCATCAGTACGCCTATCCTCGAGAGACCTCCACCCAAACTCACCCAACATGCTTGAAACACTATCATACGTGGAGAAACGACCCAGAGTCCAATGTGGCGCCTTCTCTGGACCATTTCTATCCTATGAATGTTTGACTTAGTATAGGGGCTCCAAACAGGGGATGAGTACTCAAGTACTGGGCGTATTAGGGTTTTATAAGCAACTTTCCTGATACCTGGGTCTTTTGTGCGAATGTTTCTTCTGCAGCATGTGATCTGGGTCTGCACTGTTTGCCAAGGTACCCCTTTAGGGGTATCCTGCATGCATTGGGTTAGGAGACAACTGTATTGAAAATTGTCATTTAGGGAGATATAGCGTCAGTTTTATGGTTGCAAATTCTCTTATTCAGCTCTGCTAACGCATCACCCAAAAAACTAAATTAAACTGCCGATTTACCTTCCCAAATGACAATTTTGAATACATTCATCCCCTAATGCATGCAGGAAACCCCTAAAGGGTACCTTGGCAAACAGTGCAGGCCCAGGTCAGACGCCGTAGAATGTGACATCTGATCAGGGCCTGCACTATTTGCTAACAGAATTTTCCTTCAAAAATAGAATAAAAACAAAAAAATAGGCCTGACACACCTTATATGACAAATGGACTTGTCCAACAAATAGCAATGGAAGAGTCCATTAATATACAATGGATTAAATACAGCATCAAAATTGTGCCAAATATAAACCTTATTAACCCAGTAACATCAAACTTACTTCTGTGGTATTACAGGGGCTGCTTGTGGGTTACTCAGATCCATAAGCTGTATGACTCGACTAAGCGTTGTCAAACCTCCCAACAGACGGAAACTTGCTTGATCAGCAACAACCTGCAATACAACATACACAAAAATATACAGAAAAAAATCCTACACCAAGAAACATACACATGTACCTGGATGTAATATTTCCGTATTGCAACAAACATAAATGTAGGAACTCTACAAGTATTAACCCTTAACCTTTACCCTGCTGTAGGCAACAAGCCCTATCTTTGCAAACAGTGTAGATCCAGATCAGATGGCTTCTGGAGAAGCCATCTGATCAGGATCTACACAGTTTGACATTCAGTTTATGAATATGTAGAAATAAGCTGCATCAAGTAATCTGATTGTTTCAAAGTCAGAAATGAGTGTGGCTTAATTGAATATTCAGCAGGTTAAAGGTTAAGGTGCAAAGAAAAAACTCATCTGAAAATGATGTCTGCTGCTTTCTTCTAAACTTTTCTCTAATTTATTTTTGGATAAAGGCAAACAGTCTGGGCCCAGATAAGACTGCTCCTTAGATCAGGGCCCACACTGTTTGCAATAATGTCTTTTTAAGCAACCACAAGACAACAAAGCAGACAGCAACTGTCCTGATTGATATCTTATGGGTTAAACCATGTTAATATGTCTGTATTAAGAACACCGTTATAAACTACATTTAACGATATACAAAAGTACATGCTATTTTCCTTATTTTTGCTCAGGGCTATTCCAGAAAAAACGATATGGGGGGGGAAGACGGCACTTTTTTTTTCACCCCACCACCTATAGAATTTGATTTTTTCAGAGACCAATTACCTATAGATTTAGATATTTTTTTATGCCAAGTACCCATAGAATTGTATTTGCTCCACATACCATGACCCATAGAATTTAATATTTTCTAAGTTATCTGAAAAAGACATTTTGGTGGTGGTCTGGCAGGGGCCTTTCTAGAATATTTCACTTAAATTTACAAGATGGGAGAAACTTGAAGAGAAGAAAAAAAGAACAGGCTCTCAGAATGCAGGAGTTGGATTTCCCACAATCATGACTGAAGTCCTCTAATACCATTGTCAGAGCTATAGAGACCCCGAAAGTAAATCATCACATTTTGGTTTCTTTTCAGAAGTATTCTAACAGATGCAAAATTACAAAAATTTGTGTCTGTGACAACTTTTCAGAACAGAAGCTGAATACATCTGATGTTGATTTTCATATTTCTTGCGAACTTCGTTTAATAAAGCAGGAATAATAATGTTTTCGTTTCATTAGTTGGTTGGCGTAATGACCATTACAGTTATTTCAGTCTGTCTATACATGATCGCCCCCGCCCATCAGGGCTGTGAGAAATAGATGAGCTGCACGATGCTTCCACGCAGAGTTGATACCGACCACAAAATGAGTGCTGCTTAGAAGGTCTAAGTCTGCCCTGGAAAACTGCTGCGAGTCGGCCCATCCATGCATATAAACCCTATTGGTTTTATTGGGCGGCAGGGATTGAGATGTCATTTCATCTCAATGTCGGGTAAAAGTCCCACAAAATTGGAAGCAGCATCTCCAAAATGACCTAAATTGTGTTGATGGGGACATTAAACCTCAAATCAAACAAACAAACTGTCTATACATTTAGTCCTTGACCAGAAAGGGAGACAAAAGAACATGAATTAAATGGCTGCTGCAAGTAAAGCAGTCAGCACTCCATAGTCCTTTTATTTACTTGTTCAAAAGCCACTATGTTGAGTAAAAATATATATGGTGGAAATGCAACTGACAGCAAGGGTTAAGAGCTAAAAAAAAACTTCGATCTGATTCTGTGCAATATGAGTGAAATACTGTTGAAAGAGCCATAAACCTCTTCAGAACTCAACTTTTTCTGGTTTTAGAGTTGCTTTCAAATTAGTCCATTATGTAGAGTCCATCAATTACGCATCATGTCAGAGGCAGTTCTAACTTAATAGTGCCAGACATCTGGAGAAAATAAAATACTCTGACAGCTTATCTGCTCCTCTACCAATTATGCAAGAGCTGTATTTACAGAGCAAATATTCAAAAGCAAATGATACAGACTCCAGAATTTTCCTGACACAACACAAGAACAATTTTAATTTGTAAATAGTAACTACAGGTATTAATTTCTGTGCATTACGTTAACAACACTGTGAAACGTATACTCCAGTAAACCCCATTCTAGGTAGAGAAAAGTAGGGTTTACATGGGTATACATTACTTTTCTTTCTTCTGCTTAAAAATACAATTTGTGACTAGCACCACCTCGGCTGTAACGAGTACCCACATCTTATGTTTGGAGCAGAAAAAAATATGATCATCTGATCATCTGATATAAAATGACATTCCTAGAGCCAGAAATATAGAAATATATTGCATAGGTATGTTATTTAATGGCCAAGGCACACTAATACCCACAGAATAATGTGTGTTATGGGACTTAAGATCTGACAGCAAATGCATAAAAAATTAAACAATTAAGCCCAAGCATTATGTGTCCAAACTGAGTAATTTACATCTATCCAAGACAAACTTAATGCATAATGTGGAGGGCTACAGCTAATCAGAAGTGTGCATGCTGACAGAAGTCTTCACTGGTCACGCACCATTTTGTAGGTTTTTTTTGTGCACTGCCAGACTAGATCCATATGCAGAAATGGATGACATGCATCTGCCAGGGTGTTATATTATCTAAACAACTCTGATTATCCACTTAACTTTATTTGCCACAAAGGAACCACAGTCTCATCTCTTAAAATCATTCTGTACCTAGTATTTAACCCTTAACCCTTATCCTGCTGTTCACGACAACCCCTATTTTTGGAAACAGTGTAGATCCAGATCAGATGGCTTCAAAGTAGAAGTAAAACAAAGATCAGGAATCGATACAATTAACTTACCCCACCCACCAAAGGGAAAGAAACACAAACACGGATCGACCAGACCATAATTGAAACCTAAACAGAGGAAGGCCAAAAGGGCAGTTACTGATCAAACCATTTGCAAGAAGTGATACAGAAGTATGCTAAAATACATACCCCGGACTTGTTACTTTAAATGAGTCTTAAACTGTTCGGTGGTATTTGTGGAGGCCACTGAAGGAAAACCATTCCACAAAGGTAATGGTCCGGGGAAAATGAACAATTGAGAGCGACAGAATAGGCTAGGTATCTTGTGTATTGAAAGTAATGTGACACTGTCATCTGTCTAAGTGCTGGAGCAGGGGTAAAGTTCCATTCCTTGCTAATGTCAACTGCAGCTGTCTGAATTTGTGGAAGAAGGCTTAAGAAGACTGCCCCTTCGGGCTTCCAGTGTTGACCACTGCAGTTCATCCAGCATCTCGGCGACATGGCTAATGTACCACGAACATTTGTAAGTCCAATGGGCTGTCTCCAGTTGATTAGCGAGAGTTTTTAGATGAAGATTCCAGATTGTGGCAGATTCCAGATTGTGGCTGCAAGCGTTTTGTATGCTATCTCCTCTGTTTCTCTTGGTGCCAGTGACAATCCCGGTGGAGAAAAATGATATTTTTAATGTAAAATTAATTTTAATTAATAATATACCTACCCATCACTACAATTATAGCCTTTTCACCAGACGCAGGTCTGGGACAGTCTGACACAAAAAAAATCTAGCCAGAAATGCCACCGGCATGTCCCTTTTCCCGTGACCTCCCCAGCGTCGAGTTCTGATTGGTCGCTGATGTCACATGACCTATCAGACCAATAGGCAGACGATACAGGTCACGTGACCGCGATTTTCGCGCCGAGAAGGTCATTATTTCTTTCAGGAAAACAAATATTTCAGGCGGGGCTGGGAGGCGGGACATACCATTGTAGTGATGGGTAGGTATATTATTAATTAAAATTAATTTTACATTAAAAATATCATTTTAATATCAAATATAACTACCCATCACTACAATTATAGCCTGAATTCAAAGCAAGTGGAGGGTTGGATGAAAAATAAAGTTACACATACCTAACTCCTCCAACCTTGGTTGTTTATACCCCTTTTAAAACCATCCAATGATGGTAAGGTAAGGGAGTATCCACCATGACTGCAAGGGATCCAAATCCAAAATTCACAAGTGGAGAAGATAAATGGACAGGAACCGGAGTCAAAATAGAAGGTTCATACCTATTCAAACAGGCTAACAAACAACCAAGGAAAATAAAATCCCAAAATAAGTGCTGCTCATAATAGATTGAGAAGCTACTAAACTACCCAAGGAATGAGTACCACTACGAATGGGAACCAAGCTCCTTAGGTGAAGGGATGAAAAGTAGCGTTGGAACATCCATTACGCAGTAAGAAAAAACATACTGAAGAAACAAGAGGGCCATGATGGCCCTGGATCGCTCACCTGATCCATAGGGTATCAAGTGGGCCCCTGGGAGAGCCATTATTGACCCAGGCTATAATATGAAATCAGGCCAAAGGGCTAGGAGGAGATGTTGCTTAAAGGTATTTCTATTTTTAGCTCTGGTGGCCATTTTGTTCAGCGGAGCAGAACCATTTTATCAATTTCGGTATAGGGTCACCCAAGAAACATTTCAGTGAAATTATTTTGAAATTGGGCCAAAGGGCTAGGAGGAGATGTCGTTTAAAGGTTTTTCTATTTTTAGATCTGGCGCCATTTTGTTCAGCGGAGCGGAACCATTTTAACAATTTCTGTAAAGGGTCATCCAAGGAACATTTCAGTGAAATAATTTTGAAATCAGGCCAAAGGGCTAGGAGGAGATGTCGTTTAAAGGTTTTTCTATTTTTAGCTCTGGTGGCCATTTTGTTCAACGGAGAGGAACCATTTTAGCAATTTCGGTAGAGGGTCATCCAAGGAACATTTCTGTGAAATTATTTTGAAATCGGGCCAAAGGGCTAGGAGGAGATGTCGTTTAAAGGTTTTTCTATTTTTAGCTCTGGCGGCCATTTTGTTCAGTGGAGCGGAACCATTTTAGCAATTTCGGTAGAGGGTCATCCAAGGAGCATTTCTGTGAAATTATTTTGAAATCCGGCCAAAGGGCTAGGAGGAGATGTCGTTTAAAGGTTTTTCTATTTTTAGCTCTGGTGGCCATTTTGTTCTGCGGAGCGGAACCATTTTAGCAATTTTGGTAGAGGGTCATCCAAGGAACATTTCTGTGAAATTATTTTGAAATCGGACCAAAGGGCTAGGAGGAGATGTCGTTTAAAGGTTTTTCTATTTTTAGCTCTTGCCGCCATTTTGTTCAGCGGAGCGGAACCATTTTAGCAATTTCGGTAGAGGGTCATCCAAGAAACATTTCAGTGAAATTATTTTGAAATCCGGCCAAAGGGCTAGGAGGAGATGTCGTTTAAAGGTTTTTCTATTTTTAGCTCTGGCGGCCATTTTGTTCAGCGGAGCGGAACCATTTTAGCAATTTCTGTAGAGGGTCATCCAAGGAACATTTCTGTGAAATTATTTTGAAATCGGGCCAAAGGGCTAGGAGGAGATGTCGTTTAAAGGATTTTCTATTTTTAGCTCTGGCGGCCATTTTGTTCAGCGGAGCGGAACCATTTTAGCAATTTTGGTAGAGGGTCATCCAAGGAACATTTCTGTGAAATTATTTTGAAATCGGGCCAAGGGGCTAGGAGGAGATGTCGTTTAAAGGTTTTTCTATTTTTAGCTCTGGCGGCCATTTTGTTCTGCGGAGCAGAACCATTTTAGCAATTTTGGTAGAGGGTCACCCAAGGAACATTTCTATGAAAGTATTTTGAAATCCATTCACTGGTTTAGGAGGAGATGTCATTTAAGTGAATTGTTGACGACGCACGACGCACGACGCACGACGCACGACGCACGACGGACGCCGGACAAAAGGCGATCACAATAGCTCACCTTGAGCACTTCGTGCTCAGGTGAGCTAAAAATGGAGTTCCAATATGCCCAAAATGTAGAAGGTTCTAACCTCATACTGTATTCTGAATGATAATAGGGCAGAAGTGAAATTAGCATACTTTATCACTTTACAAATCCACTTTGCAATCAAGGATGGTTAGAAATATATCCAAAACCCCTTGATTGGAAAGAAAAAATTCTCATGATAATCTCGAAACGTTTTAAACGTTCTAATGTATACAAAAAATTCACATTAGTCTACGATCCACGAATCCTGGAAATGACAGGATAAATAATAGTTTCAGACAAGGTGATTTATAGCCTGAAACAAAAATAGGTTGAATGAGAAGAGAAAAAGAAGTCATTGTTCTTCTCATACCTGAAAACAACCCTCTGCAATTGGCAAAGCATGACTATAACTTCTACTAACTGAAGCAAATGTCAAATGAAATACAGCTTGATTATCAAATGAACAAAAGAAGCTGAATTCACCGGATCGTAAGGTGGTTTAGAAAAGACCACAACACTCATGCAAGATTCCATTTGGATTCAAAGTCCTGGAAACCTGTCGGCATAGTGAAAAAAAAAACCCTTTAATAAGCTGGTGATGGTAGGGTTTAATGAAAAAGTGTGAAGCCGACTAAAATTTTAACATGTTCGAGATTACTGATCTGTACCCTTCTCTTAGATGAAATAGAAATTGAAGGGTAGAGAACAGACAGAAAAAGAAATCCAGTAAAAAAAACCTCCCTAGAGGAATTGTCTGGATTTATTTCCCTTTTTCTACACCAACTAGAAAATATCTTCCATCTTCCAGAGTAAAACTTGAGAGTGGAGATCTTTCTATATTTGAAGATACACTCGGCAGAGAAACCAGAAAAGTGTCTACCTCTGGTTGATTCCTGACAACATCTGGATGTGTAAGTAAAGCATTTCTGGATTGAAATGGAATGCTTGACCCACACCTTTAAGATATTTGATCTGGAACTACTAGAAGACGGGTTGCAAGTCTTGAGACTAGGCTCAGAATGACTAAAAAACCAAGATCTCTGAGGCCATAGGAGGCGTAATCAGAATGGCTCGGCTTTTGGACGCTTGAATTTTTTCCTAGAACTAGAGGAATTCAGTTGAATGGTGTAAACGCATATGTAAAAGATTCCCCCAATCTAGAGATTTTAAATCAACTGCACGTTCCAGGTGATCTGAAACTTGAAACATAATGAAAGTTGATTGGAGAACCGAGTTGTTTGGACATTTGATTAAAAAAAAGGCCCAATAAAGGTTCTCTCCATTTGAGAAAACGCCCTGTAGAGAACGGATGGTGAACTGGTCTATAGGGGCGATCCCAATGACGTAATCTGCCCTGGAGGTGTCCGACAAGGATAGACATACCTTCCTGAAGACACCAAGTTATAATCTTCCATGTAAAAGCCAACAGGGAAGAGTAATGAGTCACTCCCTGATAAGTAGAAAAAACTACACTATTCATTTGTCTGGAGTAACAATAATGAAGCTGTTCCTCAGTTTGGAGCTATGAAGAACTGATAAACCAAGGAAATTTGTCTGAAGTTTCAGAATGTTTATACACATATACATATATACATACATATACGCATACACACACATATATATATATATATATATAGCCCCGCCTAATATAGGCCCCACGTTCCCTGAACAACTAATCCCTGAGGTTCGAAGTGGGAAACCAACCTGAAAGGCTGGCATGCGAAAAAAACAAATAGGGAATAGTCTCTAAAAGAGGAGACCCCATTTGATACTGAGGGATTCATAAATCGTAGAGAGCAATCTTGATAATGGAATTTATTGCTCCTAGAGACCGAATGGTATTTCCAGTGATAATGTTAGCAAAAAAAAACTGGAAAGGTCTAAGATGAGATTGTCCAGGGAAACTGGATCCAATTACTAAGTTTCTAAAAAAGGGGAAACAAACCCCTGACATAAATCGAAAGTTTTTCGGGGCATGAAAAAATTGGAGAAGTATCTCTGAGGTAGAATCAATTTCAACTTCTCGATAAAGTGTATGAAATCTAAATTCACAATAACCTGTACACGTTAAGACAAGGTATGATAAACAGTATCTGTAAAAATGATGACAAAACCCATCATCGGAACACTACACAAGATTGGGGCCTAATTCTATGATGAGAGCTGCTTAATTAATTTCTATTAAGTTGGTGAACAGGGAAAACATTGATCCGTTGACAAATCCAACAAAGGAAAGGCAACGGACTGATACACAAAAATTCCATCCAAGGTGAAACGAAGGTATTTGCGTAATGACCTATGGATGGAGATGTGAAGGTTAGCGACCTTTAAAACTACGGAAATCGTCCCCGAATTTGGGAAATTTGACCTGACTAATCGAGGACGAAGTTTCCATTTGAGATGATCGACTCGCATCATCTTGTTAAGTGTGAGAAGTCGATGATGAGTCGATTTCCCCATTTTCTTCTTTTCTTTTCATTGATCCGTTGACAAATCCAACAAAGGAAAGGCAACGGACTGATACACAAAATTCCATCCAAGGTGAAACGAAGGTATTTGCGTAATGACCTATGGATGGAGATGTGAAGGTAAGCGTCCTTTAAAACTACGGAAATCGTCCCCGACTTTGGGAGAATTGACCTGACTAATCGAGGACGAAGTTTCCATTTTGAAATGATCGACTTGCATCATCTGTGTTAAGTGTGAGAAGTCGATGATGAGTCGATTTTCCCATTTTCTTCTCGACCAGAAAGATCCGCCTGTAGAAGCCTGGGGAAAGGAGAAGTTTTTCTACTTACACGGCTTTCTTTTGGAGAAGAACCCTTCCTCTTCCAATAAAAAGATTTCTTTTCTTGATACTATTTACCAGAAATAGTATTTGCATGTGAGAAAGAGAAAGGATTCCTAACGAACTCAATCCAGTAACCCTTTCTCCAAACTCATAAAACTCAAAATATATTTGATAAAAAAAGCCAAGGCTTGATAGAACTGAAATAGCTCGGCTCCTACTGGAAGAAGATGAAGAGGAGGGGAAGGAAGAAAGTCATTTGTTAGACTTGTGTCTTCCTCAATTGGGAGATTTCGTTCCAGTCCGACCTCTGGAACGAAAGGACCGTGTACCCTGATCTGAGAATGATCTACTAGTAGATGGGGACTGATTGAGATCTTCTAGTCGAGGGTGATAAGCACTTAAAAGTCATCGGAAGTAGTCGAAGAGCGTCTCTTGGTTGCGGTACCTGTACTTGATACGCTCTCCGAAGACTTCAAAAAAGACGAGTGCCCACGGTCTTGAAGCTTGATTCTGAAAACGTTGGGAAGACATGGTCCGCTTATAGTTTTAGAATCAAGAGGCGCTGAGGCTCTAAGTTTTCATTTACTATGCTCAGTAAAAACTGAACCAGTTATCAAGAGAAGAGTTGCGCCAAACATGCAACATGGTGGTAGACAGCCATGGCATGTAAAAAATGACCGGGAAATAAACAAAAGCATTAGAATAGCAGCTATATGGTCGGAATGCTCTTGTTTGAAGGCAAAGTGGGTAGAACTAGAATACCAGTCATAATGAGAACCCACTTAATAATAGTCCTGGTAAGAAGCTCCAATGTTAGAGCGTCGAAACAGGAAGTAATGCCAATTTCCCTGACGTCATATATACAGAGACTGAATCTGGGTCGAATTTAGGAATTTCATAAGAACAAAAAATTGATGTTTTTTTGTTGTTAGAACCAATGTTCCAAGTTCTTTTCGCACGAGTGCCCCCGGTCTTGAAGCTTGATTCTGAAAACGTTGGGAAGACATGGTCCGCTTATAGTTTTAGAATCAATAGGTGATGAGGCTCTAAATATGTCCTTCTCATAATCGCTAAATAGTAAGGACGAAAAAGGACCAACCTCTGAGTATTGATATATCCCCAGAGGATAAATCACTAGGCCCAGATTCAGCTCTAGGGGCAAAACACTTGAGGCTCAATTAAACTTCCCCAGTGTTAGGCCCTTTATTGTATATAGTGCACTGAACATGCGAAATTGCCGAATCAAAATTGAGCATTCAAGGAGCCGTGCCTAAAACGATCAAGGCCAAATCGGCCCAAGGCCGAAACGACCCACCGAAATAGGCCGAATCGATCCAGGTGCAAATTCGGGTCGAAAACGACCCAGGCCGAAACGACTCAGTACCGAAACGTCCCGGATTCACTTGCAATAGTTACGGTATTCCAATAAACGATGCCCAAATCTGTATGTTTTACAAGGGAAAACAATCCAATTTAATGATTATGATAACAAAAATTTATCATAATAAGAGGAAAGAAGCATATGACCAAGGTAAACTAAGTACCGAAGGTCCGGAAAGGTTACCCGATAAAAACCGGGATCGGAACCGTACCAAAATTCGTATGTAACATGGATTCGGAAAAAATTTTTGGGCATAGGTTCCCCGCACCCCGGAGTCCCCGCAATTATGAGCAGGGTCTCTACGGGGCGGTCGACGAACCTATCCTAGTCAACCCAGGCCCAAATGGGAGGAGGGGACATAGACTGGCTCATCTTGATTCGGCAATGGTGACCCACACGAATTGGATGGATTCTGTTTAGAAGATACTATAGAAAGGCCACAAAGGGACCTGAATATTATCCATCTGCATCGTGGGATTTATAAGTGCTAAACAAAGACGGGTCTTGCACATGTTCAAAACTAAATTAATGCTGAGAATTTTTATTCAGCGATACAACGTCTTCCGATACCGGAAGTGGAAGGAACACGTACAAAAAACGTCCTCTTTTCTGGCAATTTAAGTTTCCACAACGCCGACTTCTATTAAAACATTACCAGGAATAATACGAGCGTATACCCTGGCACATAACATGAAAAGAAGTGTGGTGCTTATCAAAAACCAAAAACGGTTGATCACATGATAAACAAAACTTCCAAGTGAAATTTCAAAATGGCGGACAACCACTACACATGTAATGTCGGCAGAAACACACGAAATAAAGTCTCTAAGAATTTCGGAATAAACAGTAAGCTTAAAAAGCCTAAGTACGTTGTGGAAACTCAAGGTAAGTGCAAAATCAAAAAAGAATAAAACACTTATCCGTTTATTCATTCTTCCATGGAATGTAGTTTGACCATCCTATCCCAAGCAAGTCTGAAAAAATAATGACCTTCTCGGCGCGAAAATCGCGGTCACGTGACCTGTATCGTCTGCCTATTGGTCTGATAGGTCATGTGACATCAGCGACCAATCAGAACTCGACGCTGGGGAGGTCACGGGAAAAGGGACATGCCGGTGGCATTTCTGGCTAGATTTTTTTTGTGTCAGACTGTCCCAGACCTGCGTCTGGTGAAAAGGCTATAATTGTAGTGATGGGTAGTTATATTTGATATTAAACTAAAGGGTTTTAGATGCCTTTGTAGAAATTTCAGATACATGCTCACCCCAATCAAGATTATCTGTAATAGTAACCCCAAGATATTTGGCGGACTGAACTGAATCTTATATCTGATTATGTAAAAATAGTTATGTATTATCTGTTTGTGGGGGGGTCTGTGGGGGGGGGGGGGAAGGTTCGTATCACCCTCATAGTGACGTTTTGTTACGTTAAATTTCATTTACAAATCTGTCTCCCAATGTACCAGTTTATTTACAGCTTCCTGCAAAGTTGAACAGTCTTGAGGGGTAAAAATATCCCTACCTAATACACAATTGTCTGCAAAGATAAAATAGAAGGTCTTAAATTACCTGGAAGATGAGTTAAAAAAAAACAAAACTAATAGGACCCGTCCAAGAACCGACCCTTGTCGGACACCCGCTAAAACAGCCACTGGATCTGACAACTGGTAATTTAAAACATCAGTAAACTGGATCTGTTCTAAATCACATTTTCTCTGGTTATGATTTATAACTATTAATGATTTGATATTCATGGGGATGCAGAAAATTATCGTGAAGTCTTTCTCTTTTGGGGAAGTTGTTAATTATGTATCGGTCATTTGTAATCTCGACCTCTCAAGGAGCCCGGAAGAAGGGTGGTGAAATTAGCATTGTTTATACATCTGCATTATTTCCTTAATGCATTATTAATATTTTAAAAAAAAAAAACACTGACTGAAAATGAGGATTAACATCGAGATGTTCTATCAATTGACCCGGTGTAACAGGCCGGTTCTTCCCCCCAGTCAGTTTCTTCCCCGGGGAAGAACTGGGCCGGCCCGTTTCTTCCCCGGGGAAGAAACTGACTAGTCAGTTTCTTCCCCACCCAGTCAGTTTCTTCCCCACCTGAAATTTTTTTTAGAACCATAGAGAATGAGTAATTTATGCCTCACAAATTGTTAAAAATTCAAAAAGAAACCATTCTGAATTAGTTTTGAGTCTTTACAGCTTGAATGGCAAAATTTTCTTTATGCCATACAATATATGAAGATCCAAGGAAATTTTCATCCCAATTCCAGTATCTATGATTAATTTTCTTAGCTTTTTATGACATTAATTGGTATTAACTAAACAGATATAATAAGCAACAACCCTTTAGTGCTCCAATCTAAATATTATTTGGAAAGTGGGGGTGGGGAAGAGCTGGGCCGGCCCATTTCTTCCCCGGGGAAGAACTGGGCCGGCCCATGTCTTCCCCACCCCAGATATTTCTGTTCACTAAAAATTCTTGTGATAAATGTTGTTCACTTTTTAAGACATAAATTGGTATTAACTACAGAGCTATAATAAGCAACAAATGTTTGGCCCTTAAATTTCAATAGAATTCGGAGACTTGGGGGGTGGGGAAGAACTGGGCCGGCCCAGTTCTTCCCCACCCCAGATGTTTCTGTTTACTAATAATTCTTGTGATAAATTTCCTTTGCTTTTTAGGACAAAAATTGGTATAAACTAAAAAGATATAATAAGCAACAAATGTTTGGAGCTTTATTATCAAGAGAATTTGGAGGCTGGGGTGGGGAAGAACTGGGCTGGCCCAGTTCTTCCCCACCCCAGATGTTTCTGCTTACTAATAATTCTGGTGATAAATTTCCTTTGCTTTTTAAAACATATATTAGTATAAACTAAACAGATATAATAAGCAACAAATGTTTGGAGCTCTAATCTTAATAGAATTTGGAGACTGGGGATGGGGAAGAACTGGGCCGACCCATTTCTTCCCCACCCCAGATGTTTCTGTTTACTAAAATTTCTTATGATAAATTTTCTTCACTTTTAAAGACATAAATTGGTATTAACTAAACAGATATAATAACCAACAAATGTTTGGCACTTAAATTTCAATAGAAATCGGAGACTCGGGGGTGGGGAAGAACTTGGCCGGCCTGTTTCTTCCCCACCCTTGGCCTGTTTCTTCCCCACCCTTGGGTAGTGTTGTACAGTTATGTCAGCTATATTGCTGAAGATGTCTTGGGTGGGGAAGAACTGGGCCAGTCCGTTTTCTTTCCCACCCTTGGTAAGTATTGTACTGTTCAGTCAGTTATGACATTGAAGGTGTCGGCGTGGGGAAGAACTGGGCCGACCCATTTCTTCCCCACCCCTGGGTAGTGTTGTACAGTTATGTCAGTTATATCGCTGAAGATGTCTTGGGTGGGAAAGAACTGGGGTGGCCCATTTCTTCCCTCACCCTTAGGTAGTGTTGTACAGTTATTTCAGTTATATTGCTGAAGATGTTTTGGGTGGCGAAGGACTGGGCCGCCCGTTTCTTCCCCACCCTTGTTAAGTGTTGTACTGTTAAGTAAATTATGACGTTGAAGGTGTCTGGGGTGGGGAAGAACTGGGCCTGCCCGTTTCTTCCCCACCATTGGCTTGTGTTGTACAGTTATGTCAGTTATATCAGATGATGTCTGAGGCAGGGAAGAACTGGGGAAACCCGTTTCTTCCGCACCTTTGTGTAGTGATGTACAATTAAATCAGTTATGATGTTTAAGTTGTCTGTGGTGGGGAAGAACTAGGCTGGTCCAGTCCTGCCCCACCCCAATCTCCAAATTCTATTTAGATTTGAGCTCCAAACATTTTTTTCTTATTATATCTTTTTAGTTTATTCCAATTTTTGTCTTAAAAAGCGAAGAAAATTTATCACAATAATTTTTTGCAAACAGAAAACTCTGGGGTGGGGAAGAAACGGGCCGGCCCAGTTCTTCCCCACCCCCAGTCTCCAAATTCTTTTTAGAGTTGAGCACCAATTATTTGTGGCTTATTATATCTTTTTAGTTTATACCAATTTATGACTTAAAAAGCAAAGAAAATTTATCACAATAATTTTTTGTAAATAGAAAAATCTGGGGTGGGAAGAAATTGGCCGGCCCAGTTTTTCCCACCCACAGTCTCCAAATTCTATTTAGATTTGAGCTCCAAACATTTGTTGTTTATTATATCTTTTTAGTTTATACCAATGTATGTCTTAAAAAGCGAAGAAAATTTATCACAAGAATTTTTTGTTAACAGAAAAATATGGGGTGGGGAAGAAATGGGCCGGCCCAGTTCTTCCCCACCCCAGATGTTTCTGTTTACTAATAATTCTTGTGATAAATTTCCTTTGCTTTTTAGGACAAAAATTGGTGTAAACTAAAAAGATATAATAAGCAACAAATGTTTGGAGCTTCATTATCAAGAGAATTTGGAGGCTGGGGTGGGGAAGAACTGGGCTGGCCCAGTTCTTCCCCACCCCAGATGTTTCTGCTTGCTAATATTTCTGGTGATAAATTTCCTTTGCTTTTTAAGACATATATTAGTATAAACTAAACAGATATAATAAGCAACAAATGTTTGGAGCTCTAATCTTAATAGAATTTGGAGACTGGGGATGGGGAAGAACTGGGCCGACCCGTTTCTTCCCCACCCCAGATGTTTCTGTTTACTAAAATTTCTTGTGATAAATTTTCTTCACTTTTAAAGACATAAATTGGTATTAACTAAACAGATATAATAACCAACAAATGTTTGGCACTTAAATTTCAATAGAAATCGGAGACTCGGGGGTGGGGAAGAACTGGGCCGGCCTGTTTCTTCCCCACCCTTGGCCTGTTTCTTCCCCACCCTTGGGTAGTGTTGTACAGTTATGTCAGCTATATTGCTGAAGATGTCTTGGGTGGGGAAGAACTGGGCCAGTCCGTTTTCTTTCCCACCCTTGGTAAGTATTGTACTGTTCAGTCAGTTATGACAATGAAGGTGTCGGCGTGGGGAAGAACTGGGCCGACCCATTTCTTCCCCACCCCTGGGTAGTGTTGTACAGTTATGTCAGTTATATCGCTGAAGAAGTCTTGGGTGGGGAAGAACTGGGGTGGCCCATTTCTTCCCTCACCCTTAGGTAGTGTTGTACAGTTATTAGCTCGTCTGTTTTTTGAAAAAAAAACTTTCGAGCTATTGTCATCACTCCGGCGTCTGCGTTGTCGTCCTGCGTCGTTCCAAAAAAACTTAACCTTGGCTATAACTTAAAAAGTATTAGACCTAGCCTCATGAAACTTCATACACACACTCATCATCACAAGAGCTACATTTTGACCAAGGACCATAACAACATTGTTGATTTTGGCTGAATTATCTCCCCTTTTCCAATTTTTTTCTGAAACACATTTTTTGCTCTCATTTTAATACTATTCACAACACAGCCTTCAAACTTCACATGAATGTTCCTTGGGACAAGACCTTTTCATTGATACCACACTTTTTGATCTGTGACCTTGACCTTTGAACTTTGACCTATTTTTCGAAAATTTAACCGAAAACCTTAACCTTGACCATATTTCCAAAAGTATTTAGCCTACCTTCATGAAACTTCATACACATACTCACCATCACAAGAGCTACATTCCCTGCAAGTTTTATAACTCCATCTTGCAATTTGATTGCTCTTGTTTGACTTAGAACTTTGGTTTTCTAAAAGAAACTGCAGACGAGCGTTGGCACCCGCATGCGGTGCTCTTGTTTCAGTTATATTGCTGAAGATGTTTTGAGTGGCGAAGGACTGGGCCGCCCGTTTCTTCCCCACCCTTGTTAAGTGTTGTACTGTTAAGTAAATTATGACGCTGAAGGTGTCTGGGGTAGGAAGAACTGGGCCTGCCTGTTTCTTCCCCACCATTGGCTTGTGTTGTACAGTTATGTCAGTTATATCAGATGATGTCTGAGGCAGGGAAGAACTGGGGAGACCTGTTTCTTCCCCACCTTTGTGTAGTGATGTACAATTAAATCAGTTATGATGTTTAAGTTGTCTGTGGTGGGGAAGAACTAGGCTGGTCCAGTCCTGCCCCACCCCAATCTCCAAATTCTATTTAGATTTGAGCTCCAAACATTTTTTTCTTATTATATCTTTTTAGTTTATTCCAATTTTTGTCTTAAAAAGCGAAGAAAATTTATCACAAGAATTTTTTGCAAACAGAAAACTCTAGGGTGGGGAAGAAACGGGCCGGCCCAGTTCTTCCCCACCCCCAGTCTCCAAATTCTTTTTAGAGTTGAGCACCAATTATTTGTGGCTTATTATATCTTTTTAGTTTATACCAATTTATGACTTAAAAAGCAAAGAAAATTTAACACAATAATTTTTTGTAAATAGAAAAATCTGGGGTGGGAAGAAATTGGCCGGCCCAGTTTTTCCCACCCACAGTCTCCAAATTCTATTTAGATTTGAGCTCCAAACATTTGTTGTTTATTATATCTTTTGAGTTTATACCAATGTATGTCTTAAAAAGCGAAGAAAATTTATCACAAGAATTTTTTGTTAACAGAAAAATATGGGGTGGGGAAGAAATGGGCCGGCCCAGTTCTTCCCCACCCCCAGTCTCCAAATTCTGATTAGATTTGAGCTCCAAACATTTGTTGCTTATTATACCTCCGCAAACGAAGTTTGAAGGGGGTATATAGGAGTCAGCTTGTCGTCTGTCGTCGTCGGTCCGTTACAAAAAACTTTAACATTGCTCATAACTTCCTTATTCTTTGACCGATTTCTTTAATATTCACACACCACACACCTTGCCACTAGTACTTAAGATTGATATACACATGCGGGGGTATAATTGGCGCCCGTTAGGCGGCAGCTCTAGTTATATCTCTTTTGTTTATACAAACTTTTGCCTTAAAAAGCGAAGAAAATTTATCACAAAAATTTTTTGTAAACAAAAAAAATCTGGGGTGGGGAAGAAACGGGCCGGCCCAGTTCTTCCCCACCCCCAGTCTCCAAATTCTATTTTGATTTGAGCTCCAAACATTTGCTGCTTATTATATCTTTTTAGTTTATACCATTTTATGTCTTTAAAAGCGAAGAAAATTTATCACAAGAATTTTTTGCAATCAGAAAAATCTGGGGTGGGGAAGAAATGGGACGGCCCAGTTCTTCCCCACCCCCAGTCTCCAAATTCTATTTAGATTTGAGCTCAAAACATTTGTTGTTTATTATATCCTTTTAGTTTATACCAATTTATGTCTTAAAAAGCAAAGAAAATTAATCACAAGAATTTTTTGTAAACAGAAAAATCTGGGGTGGGGAAGAAACGGGCCGACCCGGTTCTTCCCCACTCCCAGTCTCCAAATTCTAATTAGATTTGAGCTCCAAACATTTGTTGCTTATTATAGCTTTTTAGTTTATACCATTTTATGTCTTTAAAAGCGAAGAAAATTTATCACAAGAATTTTTTGCAATCAGAAAAATCTGGGGTGGGGAAGAAATGGGCCGGCCCAGTTCTTCCCCACCCCCAGTCTCCAAATTCTATTTAGATTTGAGCTCCAAACATTTGTTGCTTATTATATCTTTTTAGTTTATACCATTTTTGTCTTAAAAAGCAATGGAAGTTTATCACAAGAATTATTAGTAGACAGAAAATTCTGGGGTGGGGAAGAACTGGGCCGGCCCAGTTCTTCCCCACCCCCAGTCTCCAAATTCTATTTAGATTTGAGCGTCAAACATTTGTGGCTTATTATATCTGTTTAGTTAACACTAATTTATGTCTTAAAAAGCAAAGAAAATTCATCAAAGATGCCTGAATTGGGATGCATATTTTATTGCATCTCCATGAATGGTGTAGCATAGAGCAAATTTTGTCATTCAAGCTAAAAGGACTCAGAATTTATTCAGAATCGTCTCTTTTCTCGTTTATAACAAATTGTGAGCTGAAATTATTCGTTGACTATGCTTCTGAAAAAAATTCAGGTGGGGAAGAAACTGACCGGGTGGGGAAGAAACTGACTAGTCAGTTTCTTCCCCCGGGGAAGAAACGGGCCGGCCCAGTTCTTCCCCCGGGGAAGAAATGGGCCGGCCCAGTTCTTCCCCGGGGAAGAACCGGGCCGGGGGAAGAAACTGACCGTTACACCGGCAATGCTGACTTCCATCGGAGCATTTATGAAAAAAAAAGTTTTAATCTCTGTTACTCCTCTTGGGAGGTGGCGAAATTACAAATAACTGGTGTGTGTGTGTGTGTGTGTGTGTGTGTGAAACAAAATCAGTTCATTTCTTTTGCCATTTTTAAACGCATGTATGTCAAGGAGCTATTCTAAGACCTCAGTTAATTTATGTCTACCGAGTAAAAAACTAACAATAAGGGCATACTGGGAGTGTTGAAAAGCCTGTACTGAGGGTGATTAAAAAAAGCATGGGATGGGAGGGTGATTGGAAGAAAAAAAATCATGTGCAAGTAGGAACCTCAAAGTAGAACTAAAACAAAGATCAGGAATCGATACAGTTAACTTACACCACCCACTAAAGACACCAAAAGGAAACAAACACAAACATGAAGCGATCAGACAATAATGGAAACCTCAACAGAGGAAGGCCAAAAGGACAGTTACTTTCCCACAAAATGCCTGATGACCATCTGAACTAAAAAGACAAAATACACACAATAAGAAACAAACAATAACATAAATAACCCGCCTTAGAAGAACTGCCTTGGAACGGTCAGTGGGTATGGAATAAAAAGACTGGTAATGTATTAATTTATTTACTAATATTTGTTTACATAAAATGTCAGACAGGAACGTCTTTTTATAGGCAGATCTGAAAAAGATAAAATTGAAATCTTTATTGAAACAATACAATGAGACAGTGACAGCTATTTTTTGAGAGTTCATATAAGACCTCCAATAACGGTTTTCTCCTTCTGACACTCAAACATATTTTTTTATCTTGCGGGTATTATAAGGATTCTAAATCTACAACATACACTTCCACCACATGATAATAATAAAGTGTCTCTGAAAAACTTCAGTTTGCAATGATATTGTTCTTTAACTCAGATTACCTAATTATGTTTCTTATTTTGTCTCTAACCTTATTCTGATACCTTTGCACTTTAATACCGGTCTACTTATCTCACTTAACCCTTTACCACTCAGAAAATTAGCAAATACAGCATCTTAACAGAACACTGATACAGGTAAATCAATAATCAATAGTCCATATATGGCTGATAGGCCTACAGTCTTATCTGAACAGAGATATTGACATTTTTGTGTGATTTACACCCTTATGTTACAAAAATGATTATTTTAGTATTTTCTGTACATTTGACAATATTTATGTAAATGTAAAGTTTCTAGGAAATTAAATTTTCTTTCCAAAAGTACTAAATTTATTATAGTTTCTCTTTGCGTTTTGAAAATATGAAGTGTCAAAATAAGCAAAATATTTTCTTTAGCAAAAATTTCTGTTTTGGGTTGGTCAGAGAAAGTATTTTTAACCACCATGGCCCCAGAAAAGAGGGGGTATCCACGTATTATTTTTCTTATTTCCGCACAAAAACGTATTTTGTAGGTAATCATCAGGGCATGTCACTGAGGCTCTCCCAACAAGTTTCCATAACATACTTTTTTATGCAGAAATAAGATCATGTTCATAAGTCTGTGAAATGAACATCTATTTGAACCCGGTATACATTATTTTCCTTATTTCTGCACCAAGACCAAGGTTGTGGGTACTCGTTAGAACTGCCTCAATCGGCACCCACAACCTATGTTCTGAGTATAAATAAGAAAAATATCAAAGTTTTCAATGCAAAAGGAGCCATTTTGGAGAAATTAAAGAATGTGCTATGACACATGGGTGTGTTTTGTTTATGAAAAAATCAGTACTTTTGCATAAGATTAAAATAAATATTTCAGCCTATCTATGGGCTTCTCCAGACTTTCTGATGAGTCTTTAACCCGAGGTCCCGTGTCCGTATGACCTTAGCTGTTGGTGGGACGTAAAACTCAAACACTCACTCTTACAGCCTATCTATCCTTTTTAGCACCCCCATCCCCAACGTTACCCTTTTTTTTTAAATCAGTGTATCAACCACCCCATAGCCAGCTCACCCCAAAGAGCCGTCTCTGTAATTTTTTATTTTTATTTTTTTTTTTAGAAATAAGATTCGTTTGTTTGATTAGAGGTATAACATCCCCGTCAACACTATTTAGGACATTTTGGAGATATTGCTTCCAATTTGGTGGGACTTTTACCCAACACTGAGGTGAAATGACATCTGATGCGCATGATCATTGTACAGCGTCTGGTATGGGTCTGTGCCGTCGCATGTGCTGTCTACAACCTGTAGACCCTGATCAGACGCCTATTAATAATTGTCTGGGCTCTGATCCCGATCTGCACTGTTTGCACCTTTGTGTTCTGTCTATTGTCATACAGACAGACGGGTGGATGACGCCAGGCTGATAGCTACTGGTCTGGGTCTGTGCCGTCTACAACCCTGTAGACCCTGATCAGACGCCTTATAATAATTTTCTGTGCTCTCATCCCGATCTGCTATTCGCACCTTTGTGTTCTGTCTATAGTCATACAGACAGACGGGTGGATGATGCCAGGCTGATCGCTATATCCCCCGAACATGTTCAGACTAGGGATAAAAAACACCACCGTCGGCGATAAGTCCCTGATCAGACGCCACATTATCTTTGTGCAGCGTCTTGTCCGGGTCTGCGGCGACCCATATGCCGTCTACAAACCTGTAGACCCTAATCAGACGCCGTTTAATAATTGTACAGGTCTGATTCCAATCTGCATTGCTTGCATCTGTCTGTTGTGTCTACGGACGGACGGACATGTGAACGGACGCCAGACTCAATTTTGTTTGCGGACGGACGGACGCCAGGCTGATTGTTATATCCCCGAACGTATTTGGTCAGGGGATAAAAAATAAAACGCACCGGCGGCGGTCAGACCATGATCAGACGTCGCATGGTCTGTGTCGTCGCATATGCCATCTACAAACCTGTAGACCCTATCCAGACGCCGTATAATCATTGTATGGCGTCTGATTCAAATTTGCACTGTTTGCACCTTTGTGTTCTGTCTATTGTTATACAGACGGTTGGGTGGATGACGCCAGGCTGATCGCTATATCCCCCGAACATGTTCAGACTAGGGATAAAAAACACCACCGTCGGCGATAAGTCCCTGATCAGACGCCGCATTATCGTTGTGCAGCGTCTTGTCCGGGTCTGCGCCGACCCATATACCGTCTACAAACCTGTAGACCCTCCTCAGACGCCGTTTAATAATTGCACAGGTCTGATTCCAATCTGCATTGCTTGCATCTGTCTGTTGTGTCTAAGGATGGACGGTCATGTGAAC
This sequence comes from Lucinisca nassula, assembly GCA_963580285.1. Classification (NCBI taxonomy): domain Eukaryota; kingdom Metazoa; phylum Mollusca; class Bivalvia; order Lucinida; family Lucinidae; genus Lucinisca; species Lucinisca nassula. The sequence goes on from OY757018.1 coordinate 113,685,435, forward strand.
GGATGCCAGACTCATAATTTTGTTTGCGGACGGACGGACGGACGGACGCCAGGCTGATTGTTATATCCACGAACCTATTTGGTCAGGGGATAAAAATAAAACGCACCGGCGGCGGTCAGACAATGATCAGACATCGCATGATCATTGTACAGCGTCTGGTCTGGGTCTGTGCCGTCGCATATTCCGTCTACAAACCTGTAGACCCTATCCAGACGCCGTATAATAATTGTATGGCGTCTGATTCAAATCTGCACTGTTTGCACCTTTGTGTTCTGTCTTTTGTTATACAGACGGTTCGGTGGATAACGCCAGGCTGGTCGCTTTATCCCCCGAACCTGTTCAGACTAGGGTTTGAAAAAACACCACCGTCGGCGATAAGACCCTAATCAGACGCCGCGTCGTTGCGCAACGTCTTGTTCGGGTCTGCGCCGTCTCAGATACCGTCTACATACATGTAGACCAACATCAGACGCCGTTTAATAATTGTACATCTGATCCAGACCTGCATTGTTTTCATATGTCTATTGTGTCTACGGACGGACATTTGAACGAACGCCACTCATAATTTTGTGTCTTCGAACGGGCGAATGAACGGACGCCAGGCTCCGAAGCTGTTCTGACTAGGGATAAAAAACACCACCGTCGCCGATAAGACCCTGATCAGACGCCGCATAACCGTTGCGCAGCGTCTTGTCCGGGTTTGCGCCGTCTCAGATGCTTTCTACAAACATGCTGACCCTCATCAGACGCCGTTCAATAATAGTACGGCGTCTGATCCGGATCTGCATTGTTTGCATCTGTCTGTTGTGTCTACGGACGGACGGACATTTGGACGGTCGCTATATCCGCCAAACCTATTCGGTCGCGGAAAATAAAATAAAATGAACCGTCGGCGGTTGGAGCTGAATCAGACGTCGCGGCAATAATTGTGGAGCGTCTGATCCGGGTGCCGTAGCATTATAAGGTCCAAAAACATGAAGACCCTGATCAGGTGTCGCTTAATAATTGCATCTGTTTGTCTGTTAAAGTGTTGGCGGTGAGACCCTGATCAGACGTCGCATTTTTTTTTTTTAGAAATTAATATTCATTAAAGGGGCTGAAACTATTGACCAATGAAAGGCCTTCTACCCATCTTTGGGTTTTATTGCCCTTCCGATGACCACCTGGGTACACTTTTGGGTACTGTTACGTAATTTATTGCGGCTCAAAGCTCGGCACGCTCCGGGTGGCTTTCGCTGTATAAACATTCCCAGGGTATCATAATCCCCAATTAACTAATTATCTTGGACCATAAATCCCTTGAATCTAACTGATTATACAGCGCTAATTGTCTATATCTGAATCATGCAAATCATGCGCGACCGACACACAAATATTGCGTCATTCAGTAACTCAGCCCAGTAATTTTCCATTACGTCAGGCAAGGTCATCGTGATTCAGTAGAAGAAGCCCCTTGTGTGTTTGGTTGCAAATTACACAAAAACTTTGTAGAGAAACATATTTGTTTTTTTCGCAAATATTGTTGGCAAAATACCAAACTTAACATTTATAAACATCCAGCGTTTTTATATTTAGTAAAAAGGTGAAAATAACGCGATTTGCTTCGAGACACGGGCAAACACGTATTTGTTCAAATGGCGACACACGGGAATATACGTATCTGTGCGTTAATCGATAAAGTCGGGATTATTATTATTATTTTTAAATGATGATATATTTAGATTTTAAATTGATTTATTGATCATATTTGTAACACCACAAACTTATAAATAAATGGATCACAATAAAAAGTGCCTCCCCGTGGTGTGGTCTGAATACCAAACTAATTGTTTTTCATCCATTTTACATGTATTTATCCATTATCTAAATTACTGCAAAGGTAATTCAAAGGAATTCTAGATAACTTATTTTTTTTTTTTTTTTTGGTGGCGAAACCTCCCGTGGGGCGAATCCTTCTAGTGTTGAAACCTCCGATGGCGAACTTGTTTGGTGGCGAAACCTCTGTAAACCCCGGTACGCATATTGGGGCGAAACGTCCAGATACCGATTTTTATAAATAACAATCGGAATATCTCGGCTAACGCACCTCTCTCACGCAAAAAAAGCCGTATTTTATTTTTTTCTGTTGTCAGGTGTCGGCAAATAAATTAACCACCACCTATAGAATTCAATTTCCACCATACCCGACCACCAACAGAATTTTATTTTTTCAAACACTAACTACCCATGTAATCAAAATAACGTCAAGACCGACCACCAACAGAAAAATATATCAACTGCCGTCTTCCCCTCCCATATCGTTTTTACTGGAATAGCCCTCAACAACTTCCTATATTTTCCACATTCGGGAAGGACATACTTAACCCTTAACCTGCTGAATAAATTAATTTAGTCACATCCATTTCTGAATATTCACCAATCAAATTGCTTGACATTATGTGTTCATTCAAATTCACAAATTGAAGGACAAATAGTGTGGATCCTGATCAGATGGCTTCTTCAGAAGCCATCTGATCTGAATCTACACTGTTTGCGAAGTAGGGGTTGTTACGTTCAGTGGGATAAGGGTTAACAGAAATAAAATGGTCAACAAACTAGTTTCCTTTTGCAAAATAAGCATTTTCCTTTTCATGTAACCATCTTGATACCTTTTTATCAAGTATTCTGCTTATCTCCCCAAGGGCTCTGTCCAGGGCTGAGACCCTGCTCTGGGACCATGGACCACTGTCCTGGGACTGCAGGTATTTGTTGATGTCCCTAATCACTTTCTGAAGTCTAGAATGGAAAATAAGAAAACATTTTGCAAGAAAAAATATAACCTTTGAGCATAAAGTGACCTCAACCAGAACTGACAGAAGATCTGACTATACACCCTGATTTTTAATGAAACTTGCAAGCCCCCATCTTACAGAATGTAAGTTGTAAGAAAGGAATGAAGCATTTCTGAATATAAATATCTTACATGGGTGTGAGTGGTGGATAGAAAAATCAGTTCCGAGGGTCACAGTGGTATCACGAGGTTTGCCGAGTGATGCTGGGCTGTGATCCCGACGGGCGAATTGTCTATCCATCCCTCACACACGTTAGATCCTTTTTCTTGCATACCTTTCATCTCTGAGAGTGGATTCTTAATAATGCAGTCACTTCAGTTGCCGATATTTTGATGACAATGTTTAGTGACGTCACATAATGTGATGGCACGTACAAGGTAATATTCAACCAGTACATATGAAACACGCGAGAATATTCAATTTTTACCCTGTCCCCGAGTAAGAACACCAGGGTAAGAACAGAATTTCTATTTCTGACAGGTTAAAATCATGGATTTCCTTATCTGGTGTGCAACAAAAAATAATCCCTGCCTGTGCTGGGATTTGAACCAATGGACTGCTTGGGTTTCAGTCCAATGCTCTAACCATTGAGCCAAGAACACTCTATAAGACAGCTGTCAGAGATTGGTTACCTTTAAACAATACATAGTCGTAAGAAATAGATCAGCTCTAGCAGTGATAGGTTGAGTAATATATCACTGTTTAGAGGTCAGTTGTAAGGTAGATCAAATCATGAGTGCGTAGCACGAGTGATTTATCTACTTACATCTGATTGACAAACTGTGATATGTTACCCAACAGATCATGCTAAAGAGCTGAATTGATTCTGGCATACTGAAAGTCAACTAAATGCTGTTGTTCCTTCATATTCTCCCAACATTCCACCATTCTTTGAAGAAATCCTTGCAACATGTTTGACTATAACACATGCAGTTAACTGTTTTGTAATGTACTTGAGGCGTGAAAAAGACATTACTCCATCTAACGTCAAGAAAACAATCAATGACATTGCAAAATGTCATAAAATGGCGGCTCCTCGCGTCATGCTTTTTGGCCTAGTGATTTGTCACTATATATATCACTGGATCTAACCATTGGCTATATAGACGACTAGTGTTAGAATACCAGTTAGATTACTGAAGGTTGGAGTTGCAGGCTGCAAAACCTTGTAAAAATTCAATATTTGAGCCTTAACTGAGCTACCGTATTTATCCAAAGTATTCAGACACCTCAACTCATTACCATACTTTTTATAAAATTTGAAAAAGTGAAATTTACTATTCAAATATGTTCTATAAAAGGGTTATCCTTTGGAAGCAAGGAATACACCACAGAACTGAAATAATGGAGTGTACATCTTTTCTGGGCCAGACTAGCTAGTTTCGGCCAATTCGGCCAATACTGTGTCTAAATATAGCTGGATGTGGCAAACAGTAAACACCCTCATGAGATGCTGCATTCTGCGATATCTCATCTAGATTTACAGTTTGTTCAAGCCTATCTGTCGAATACATATGGTAAATCATAGCAACAGATAAGGTTAGTATTTTGTGAATTCCCCATAAAAACCTTTGTTGTGGGTATTCATTAGAACCGCCTTGCTAGGGTGGTTCTAATAAGTACCCCAAACATAGGTCTATATGGAGAAATAAGAAAAACTATCCTTCAATTATCACAAAATACTTACCTTATCTAATCATAGCAACAGATAAGGTAAGTATTTTGTGAAAATTAAAGAATAGTTTTTGTCAATTCTCCATAAAAACCTATGTTGTGGGTATTCATTAGAACTGCGAGGCGGTTCTAATGAAACCCAAAACATAGGTTTATATGGAGAAATAAGAAAAACTATCCTACGATTATCACAAAATACTTACCTTTGCTGTTGCTATGGTAAATCACTCATATATTTGTGCATTACAGAATGTACATAACTCCAGGTAAGGAGGTCTAATGACAATGATTAACCCTTTTTGTACCAAATGGAATCTTCATCCTCATATACAGCAGGTGTCCATTTTGAAATTGAGGGTGACAGGTTGCATTGTCTTTAAAATTTATTTGGAAAATATCTGAACTTTTTGCAAATAGTGTAGGCCAAGATCAGATGCCGCATTCTGCAGCATCTGATCTGGGCCTGCACTGTTTGCCAGGACAGGGTGGCCACACATTTTTAGCAATCAAATTCCCTGATTTTTCACTGATTTGATTTGATTTTCCCTGATTAAAATCCTTGATATTATCGCAATGGCCCCTACTTTTAGAAGTCATATACTGATTCAAATGCTGTCAAGTGACATGTTTATACACAATGCTGTCAAATATTCTTAATTAAATGAAATTTTATCTAAAATATGATTGCTTTCATGGTAGTCAAAATCAAAACTGGTAAAATATATGGCCTCAAACCACCACTTGTAGTCGAACCTTCAACTCCAATTTATTAAAACAGTAGGGCTTTTTTGTTCTTTTTGGTTACATGGTAGACTGTCTTAGGCCATTCTTAAAAACTGCGTAGATGCTCCTGCCATGACCCTTAGTCCCTTCCATAAGCTGGACCCTGGGACAAGAACAGGATAAAGCGAATGCCCTGATCCAGGTATCATACTAACTACATGTGAATTTCCCAGCAGCAAATGATCCCAACAGAAGCATGAACCTAATATCATGGACTCTGTTTTTTGTGAACCACAGTATAAATGTATGTACACAGTACTACATACAACCATAATGGTATGGTAAAACACCCTAATTATATCCCTTGTTATAGTCATTGTTATTCTTGATATATTCTTAAGAATATGATATTGGTGCATGCATACTTCTACTTGAGCTCTGGGGCAACGGTTGCTCAATTCAGTTTTGGCTTCTAACTGCACCGATGTAATTTTTGCATCAAAATTTAATGACAGACATTGAGATTGCAATAAACTGTCCACTTCGGAATGAGAAAAAGAAAAAAACAGAATACATAGCAAACAAGTACTCCACCTCTTTAAGTAAGATTAGATCTGAAGGTATTTTAAGCATATGGTAGAAAGAAACCACCAGTAGCCACATCTGAACAGCTGTAAAATTTGAATATTTTGACCCTACAAAGATAAGATTTTTTGAAATTCCCTGATTTTTCCCTGATTTTCAGCAAAATTTCAAATTCCCTGATTTTTCCCTGCAGGGAATTTTTTTCCACCATTTTCCCTGTTTTCCAGAGTGCGTGGCCACCCTACAGGATACCCGTTTTGCGGTTTCCTGTACAATATGGGTTTAGGGATCATTTTCCTTATTTCTTGGTAGAAACATGTTGTAGTACTTTCCAGAAATGTCTCGGTGAGTGGATTCTAGCAAGTACCCACACCCTATCCACAACCTATGTTTTTTGTGGAGAAATAAGGAAAATTATCACCAAATTGTCACAATTACTGTAATCCTCCTTACCATACCTATAGTATGACTGTGGCATATTTTTTTTAACCCACGCAACCCCACACTTAGTGGGACATACATGTATAAAATTGATTGTCCGCGTTTCCTTTCTCAAAGGTAAATAAGACAAATGCGGCAGATCCACGGCAGATCCACTTTGTGAACGCCGGGGTATTGCAATGGCTAGCAGTGGGACATACAGGGGAGGACCTAAAGAACTAGACCGCGGGGTTGCAAAGGTTCAGAAAGATTTGCAGTGGATGCACTGTATAAAACCAATTATGCTATTTCGATAGTAGAGGACTTACTTTGCTCTGTGTTCTGAATCAAAAGATGTCTGTTTTCCCGACAGGGACGTCTCATATTCCAAGCCTCTTGTGTTCATTCTCTGCTTCAATTTTTTACACCTTTTCTTCAACGATTTCTGTCTCTCTTTCTCTGACACAATCTTGGGGTGGGTACTGTTGTCCGGGGCATTTATAATGTGTTTAAGATTGAAGTTTTCCTGTAATTATACATGTATCATTGGCAATAAAGTATAATTTCTATTGCAGGAATATGAGAAACGTTGTTTTTTTTTTTGCATTAATAAACTAATCAGAAACATTTGAAGAAAACCAGAGTAACTAGAGAATTTTGTAACCCATTTTGTACCAAATAGAATATGAAAGCCTCGGTGGCTCAGTCGAAACTGACTGGTGATCAGGAGGATGCGGGTTCAATACCTGCCAGGTCGGCAACATTCTTTTGCGGGGATTGATCATGAAATCTTTTCTATGGTCATTCTCTCTGGCAGTTGTCAGTTTCTGGCGAAAGAATGTGCACGGTACTGGTTAACCGCTTATGTATAAGCCTGCCCAGAGAAAGTGTGGACAGGTAAACTGACCCGCTCAAAAATGACCTAAACGATGTTGACTGGGCCGTTAAACTGCTAAATTAAATGGAATCTTCCTCCCTTTTGTACGGCAGCAGTGAATTTCAAAATTTAGGGGTGACAGGTTATGTTACCTGTGAAATTTATTTGGAAAATGTCTGAATTTTTTGCTACAGTGAAGGCTCTTATCAGACACCACATTCTGAGGTGTCCGATCTGGGCCTGCACTGTTCACAAAATACCTATTAAGGGGTTTCCGGTACAAGAAAGAGTTACTGAAGCAATTCTATAGAGTACACACAATATACCTTTATTTTAAAGAACATCAAAATAATACCCCCAAGCCATCCTCATTATGCTCCTGACCTGTCACATACCTTTATAGAGGACCCCCCCTATAACGACAGTATATGTTCCCTTACAATCTGTTTCTATACTGAATTGGTTGCTATAAAGAACTCCAATAAGGAGAAGCATGACAGGTAAGAAAAGACTTTTCCCTTAAATTACTCCAAGAAACAAATGTCGTGGATATTTGTTAGAATCGCCTCGCCTCGGCGAGGCGATTCTAACAAACATCCACAACATTTGTTTCTTGGAGTATTAAATAATAACAATATTCTTAAATAGCTTCATTAATCATGTCAATCTAACCTAAGGATTCGTTCTTTTGAAACTGTCGTTATAACGAGTTTTGTCGTTACATCGAATGTCGGTATAAAGAGGGTTGACTGTACACAGTGTCTCAACCACTCCAGTCTTGACAAAAAAAATTCACTGACCCAATGGTATTTGAACCAGTGAAGCTCGACTATACTCACAATCTCGTGCTTTGACATTGTTGTACCATTGTTGTTTCGCTTAAGTGCTTCTTGGTGAGCCTTTCCTCGTAAATGACTCAACAGGTATACCTCTGAAGAAATCTGCAAAGAAAGGCAGCTAACGATTAGACTCAAATACCTCCCATGCCATATCAAATATAGTATAACCAGAAATTCAACTTTGGTGAAGTTGATGTCGCACCTGCTCCCAACCTGCTACACACAAAAAAATAAAAGTTTATTTAAGGCAGAAGAAATGAATATAGGGCTTTGAGAAGAATCCATAGCCTATATATGTGAGGTCAAAACTGACTAAGTTCACAATGTGGAAAAAGTGATAAAAATTGATCCCAAGATAAAGTCCAAACCACATGCATATCCTCATACCATAGCAAAAACATACACAAAGTTTCAAAATGATCAATATAAAAATGTAAGAGGAGTTTCGATGACAAGAGGTACCTATTGTATATCAACTGAAGCTTAAAATTGGCTAAGTTCACAATGTGCAAAAAGTGAAAAAAAAAAAAAATTCTGAGGATTATGTCGAAACCACATGCACAACCTCATACCATGGTGAAAGCACTCGCAAAGTTTCAAAATGATCGGTATAAAACTGCAAGAGGAGTTGCGATGACAAGAGGTACCTATCATATATCAATTGAAGGTTAAAAATGACTAAAGTTCACAATGTGGACAAAGTGACAAAAAATGATCCGTCAATAAAGTCCAAACCATATGCGCATCCTCATACCATGGCAAAAGCACACGCCAAGTTTCAAAATGATCGGTATAAAACTGCAAGAGGAGTTGCAATGGCAAGAGGTACCTATCATATATCAATTGAAGGTTTTGAAGGTTAAAAATGACTAAGTTCACAATGTGGAAAAAGTGACAAAAATTTATCTGAAGATAAAGTCCAAACCACATGCGCATCCTCATACCATGGCAAAAACACATCCAAGTTTCAAAATAATTGGTATGAAACTAGGAGGAGTTGTGATGACAAGAGCTACCTATCGTATATCTAATGAAGCTTAAAAATGGCTAAGTTCATAATGTGCAAAAAGTGAAGAAAAAAAATTCTCAGAATTATGTCGAAACCACATGCACATCCTCATACCATGGTGAAAGCACACGCAAAGTTTCAAAATGATCTGTATAAAACTGCAAGAGAAGTTGCGATGACAAGAGGTACCTATCATATATCAATTGAAGGTTAAAAATGACTAAGTTCACAATGTGGAAAAAGTGCCAAATAATGATCCGCCGATAAAGTTCAAATCACATGCGCATCCTCATACCATGGCAAAAACACACACAAAGTTTCAAAATAATCGGTAGGAAACTGTAGGAGGAGTTGTGATGACAAGACACCCAGTGTAAAATGTTGACGTAAAGAGGGACGGACAACCGGACATTTTCACGAATGGATACTTAAGTGGCTAGGCGTGGGCATATTGACTACTTAAGCGGCAAATTCTCTTAAGCGGCAAGCCACCTAAGAGACAATTTTTGCCACTTAAGTACCAAAATAACGGAATAAAGTCCATTTGGACTCACGAATATATACTTAAGTGTCACACTGTCCAAATTTTTTGCCCCCTAAATGATGTTTTGTTGGTGTGGACGAACGAACGGACGGACAACCGGACGGACGGAAACTTGCACACCTATGTCTTCCTGCTAAAGCAGGTGCGACAAAAAGCTCACTTCACCGAAATCTGGGAAAATAATACTGCATTTACCCTAACTATTTGGTCACTTTTGAATGAACCATATACTGTAAAAATCCTAAAAGTCGGAGACCTTGAGGACTTGCTGTAATTCTAAAATTAAAAAAAAAAAATGTTTCATGACTCAGCAAGGAGTCCAAAATGTGCAAACAGTGCAGGCCCTGATCCGACTGTCTGATCTGGGTCTGCACTGTTTGCTTAGGCCTATATGCCACTGCCGTAGTATCATAAATCAGTCATTACATATTTTGGCAGCAAACACTTTTGCTCATTGGCAAACAGTGTAGACACAGATCAGTTGTTCAAAACTAATGACGTCGTTAGTTAACGTATCGTTAAAACTTTGATCATTAAATATGGCAAATATGCTGAAATGTTTGCTGAAAAAAATGTGAGCTCCGCAAAAGCTGCTCACATTTTTTCAGCAAAAATACCAACATTTACGATATTGTTCTTACTAGAAGAGTTAACAATATGACCACTAACGAGCTCGTTAAGCTAACAATGCTTTGAACAACTGGCCCCAGGAGTTTATTTTCTTGACTTTTTGGTAGGGCTGGCTAATCAGACCTGAAACTAGAAATGTGTCCAGACGACACAGATGCCCCCGCCAAGGGCCCCGCCTCACCCCGAAAATCCATGTTGCAACAAAATTTTCTAAGTGTGTGACCTTGTCATCAGGAACATTTGTGAGAAGTTATATTGAAATTGGTGAAAAAATGTAAGCGCTAGAGCAATGACAAAGTTTTTCTACAAATAGCCACAGTGACCTTGACCTTGAAAGTCAAACTCGTTCGAGGTATTGTCATAAGGAACAGTTGTGTGAAGTTATTTTGAAACCAGTGAAGAAATGCAGGCATAGAGCGATGACAAAATTTTTCTAAAAATAGCCACAGTGACCTTGACCTTGAGAGTCAAACTCGTTCGAGGTATTTTCATAAGGAACATTTATGTGAAGTTATATTGAAATCAGTGAAGAAATATAGACGCTAGAGCTATGTTGTGCACGGGGATAATTAAAAATTTTTAAGTCTGTGACCTTGACCTTGAGCTCATGGGCATGGGTGGGGGTATAGCTGAATAAAATGGACAGGTATCTAACATCATATCAAATATCAACTCAATCCATCGCACGATTTGGAAAATATCAACTCTTAAAATATCTAATTAAAAATTTCTAAGTCTGTGACCTTGACCTTGAAGCCATAGGCATGAGTGGGGGTATTGCCAAATAAACATTTGGACCTGTATCTATCATCATAGCATACATAAGCCAAATCCATAATATAGTTTGGAAAATGTGAGATATCTAAAATCTTTCACATTAAAATTGTCTAAGTCTGTGACCTTGACCTTGAGGTCATAGGCATGGGTGGGGGTATTGCTGAATAAAACATTGTACCTATATCTATCATCATATGAACCAAAGCCATCATAAAAGTTCAGGTTCTACCAGGTACAAATACCTTAACTGGAGTCTTTAACATGGGAAATTTCTAAGTCCATGACCTTGACCTTGAGGCCATGGGCATGGGTGGGGGGTATCGCTGAATAAAACTTTGGTCCTATATCTATAATCATACCAAATATGAACCAATTCCATGAAATGGTTTGGAAAATATGAGTTCTAAAATGTTCAAGTCTACCTGTTACAAAAACCTTAACCCGAGTCTTTAACATTGAAAATTTTTAAGTCTGTGACCTTGACTTTGAGTTCACAGGCATGGGTGGGGGTATTGATTATTAAAACTTTGGACCTATATCTATCATCATACCAAAGATGAACCAGTTTCATCAAATGGTTAGGAAAATATGAGTTCTAAAAGTTCAGGCTCTACCTGTTACAAAAACTTTAACCTGAGGTTACAGGATCACGTACATACGTACGTACACTCACACGTACAGACGGACGTACACATGTACGCACGTACGGAAAACCGAAAAACTATATGCCCCCGGCATCATATGATGCGGGGGCATAAAAAAATCTATTATCAGTCCTGGGGTTGTGATAGGTAAACATTTTAGTAATCACTGAAGATTTGATCATAATTTTACTTTTCTGGATTTCTGTTTGTGCAAGACCCTTACATATGTGAAACTTTACTGCATTTATTCGGACGGACATGTCTGAGCATATAGTGAAGACCCAGATCAGTCGCCACAAAATGCGGCATCTCATCAGGGTTTGCACTGTTTGCCACTCATTTTAGACACACAATCGGGTAGTAAATTGTACTTATCAAATGATGGATTACTAGCAAATCAGTAATGGTAATTTTTGTGGAATTTATCAATCGAGAAATTGATTATCCAATTAATTGTGCCAGCCTTACTGTTTGGTGTCCGAATCTAAATATAGTACCATACAGTAAAACCTGTCTTAGTGGACACCCCTATTAAGCAAGCAACCTGTCTTAAGCAAGCTGGTGTTTTGTTCCCGAAAAAGCCATATGTGTTAAATTTGACCTGTATTAAGAAAGCACCTGTTTTAAGCAAGCACATTTCTGTTATCCCTTAGGTGCTTGCTTAATACAGGTTGGACTGTAAACAGTATTAATTGGTTAAGATGTCTAAACATTTATGGTTATTACATCACCACAATATCCATTTACTCACCAAAGCATTACATATTGTACACATCTTCCTCTTGTCATAAGGTGTAATCTGCGGGGCATCGTTGTGGTCCTCAGTGGAATGTCGTAATACACTCATCTCAAACGCCTTCTCTCGGATGTGTTTCAATCCTTCTTGGTACCTCTGAGTGCTTTCATCTTGCTGTAACATCACAAAATTATGAAATGAGTGTTTTGTTTTTGTTTGATTTGAGGTTTAACGTCCCTGTCAACACTGTATAGATCATTTTAGAGATGTTGCTTCCAATTTTCTGGCAATTTTACCCAACAGATGAAATGACTTCTCAAGCCCTGTCGCCCAATGAAACCAATAGGGTTTATAAGCTTGGATGGTCCGACTCGCACCACTTTGCCCAGGCAGGCTTAGATCCTCTAAGCGGTTTACCAGTACTTGTGTGCCGTCGGATTTCAGCTCTGCTTGGCAGCATCATGCAGCCCATCTATTTCTTCAAGCCCCGATGGGCTGGGGCGGTAATTATGAAATGAGTGTTGGCTTTTACTTAAGGGGAATGGGAACACCTTCAGGGGAGGCAACTCCTACAAAAGTATTTTTGTCTCCCATGCCAATAGGGGTCAACTCTTAAAGGAAAGAATTTGCTCCTGAGGAGCAAATTCTTTCCTTTAAGAGTAGACCCCTTTTTCCATCGGACAGCACTTATAGAAAAGGGAACAGGAAGTCCCAAAAGTTGTCTCCCTTTAAAAAATGGTGGAAAAATCAGCCAGGTGTTCCCATCCCCCTTAAGTTATGTTCAGAAATATGCATCATTACTTGTTTGTTTGTTTTAGAGTTTTACTGCCCAGTCAACACTATTTAGGTCATATCAAGGTGTTCAGTGTACCTAACCACACTTCCTGTGCAGGCTTGTATATAAGTGCTTAACCAGTACAGTGCACATTCTGTCGCCATTAACTGGTACTGCCCTTCTTAAATTAGTGGAAGGAATCATACCCTGTATTTCTATGGTAATGTACACTGTAAATTAAAAGTAAGGCACAGAGCTTTCCTGAACAATTCATCAATCTGAATGCAAACAAACAGATCATTACGATAACTCACCCGTACGATATAGTGCATTTTTCACATCTCCAAAATGGCTACTTTTCTGATGAAAATCCTTGATATTTTTCTTATAAATGCTCATAACATAGGTTGTGTGTGCTCGTTAGAACCGCCTCATTGAGGCGGTTCTAACGAGTACCCACAACCTATGTCTTGGAGCAGAAATAAGATCAATAATGAATACCCCCGTAAACCCCAGTTTTCTCTATATAAACTGGGGTTTAGGGGGGTCTTCATTTCACGGACTTGTTCACGTGATGTGACATTCATTTGAGAAATGAATGCATTTTATTTAACAGTCATTGAAGCATGAAAGACTTCAGGTAACAAGCAAACTAAAATCTGCTTAAGACCCGATGTTGTTAATACCTCAGTGAATGTTAAATTTGTTTGATTTGAGGTTTAACGCCCTCTTTCAACACTATATAGGTCATTTTGGAGATGTTGCTTCTAATTTTGTGGGACTTTTTACCCAACATTGAGATAAAATTACATCTCAAGTCTGGCTGCCCAACGAAACCAATAGGGTTTATATGCATGGACCAACTTGCACCACTTTGACTCGGCAGACTTAGACCTCCTAAGCGGTTTACCAGTGCTCATATACAGTCGGTCAGTGAGATTTGCATCCGACTGAGCTACCGAGGCCAGCTAAAAAGCAACATTAAGTGATGAAAGCGGATTTCTGACAGTATATTGCAGAATATCAGAATATACTGTCCAAATTTTTGACATTATCCAATCAGATGTTCATTCACAACTGCGTTAGAACTGATTTTTCCATACCTTCTGTTGTATTTTCTTCTGTAACTCCTGGATATGTAGTTCATGCTGGGCATTCAAGGCTGCCAGTCTACCCTCTCTTTCCCTGGAAAATAAACAACCAAACTATTAACCCTTTTTGTACCAAATGGAATTTCAAAATTCTGGGGTGTCCGGTTTTGTTTTCTTCAAAACTGATTTGGAAAATGACTGAACTTTTACCAAACAGTGGCGTTCTGCTGCTTCTGATCTGGGCCTGCACTGTTTGCCCAGGTACCTGTTTGGGGGTTTCTGGTACTAAATGGGTTAACCCTTAAGCTGCCAAGAAACCAAGAAAAACAACATCTGAAGATGTCGTCTGCTTATGTCATCTGCTGAATCTTCTTGCAAACTTTTTAAAAGTATTTTTTGAAACAGGCAAACAGTGTGGGCCTAGATCAGACTGCTCCTACAGGAGCAGTCTGATCTGGGTACACACTATTGGCAAAAAAAAAAAATTTAAGGTTATCGGCAGACGGCAAAGCTTCGTGATTGGCATGTTATGGTAAAGGTCATATGAAGCCATCAGTTTCGGCCCCCGCCCATCGGGGCTTGAAGATATAAATGAGCTGCAAGATGCTTCCATGCTGAGCTGAATCCGACATGCACGAGAGTACTGGTAAACTGCTTAGAGGATCTAGGCCTGCCCAGGCAAAGGGGTGCGAGTCGGGCCGTCCATGCTTATAAACCCTATTGGTTTCATTGGGCCACAGGGCTTAAGATGTCATTTCATCTCAATGTCGGGTAAAAGTCCCACAAAATTGGAAGCAACGTCTCCAAAATGACCTATATAGTGTTGACGGGGACGTTAAACATCAAATCAAACAAAACAAGCCATCAGTTTACCTATCCACACTTTTCCTGGGCAGGCTTAACCAGTACAGTGCACATCCTTTAGCAAGAAAATGACAACTGCCCTTTTTGAATCAGAGACCGGCGATGCATAGAGTTGATCAGACGGTTCACTGTGGCGATCAGAATGTTGTTCCACTCCTGTTCCAATGCCTGTCTCAGTCCTTGTAATGTGTGGGGATGGGGGTCGCATGCCCTAACTTTCCTGTCTAGGATATCCCAGAGATGTTCGATTGGGGATAAATCTGGGCTATAGGCTGGCCATGGCAACACATCCACATTGTTGGCAATTAGAAAGTCACTACAGACTCTCGCTAAATGAGGTCTGGCATTGTCTTGTTGAAAGACTACGTTATGGCGTCGCACAAATGGCACCACAATAGGTGCCAACACATTATCACGGTAACGTACAGCTGTCAGGTTGCTGTCAATGAAGATTAAAGGTATTTTATGACCCTGGCGAATCCCAGCCAAGACCATGACTCCGCCTCCTACGTATCGATCTCTCTCTACAACGCACGGACCAGTGAAACGTTCGCGACGACGTCGGTATACTCTTTGGCGTCTGTCTGAACGGTAGAGGAGGTACCTAGACTCGTCGGAGAAGAGAACCCGTCTCCATTGCTGCAACGTGTAGTTTCCTGGGCTATGTGCAACCAGGCCATTCGTCGTGGACGTCGTTGCTGGTTTAGAACCAAACCAACGTACCGGCATCTCGCATGTATACCAAAGTCTCGTAGATGATTCCGTACGGTTCTGGATGAAATCCGATTATTGTGTATTCCCCGAATGTTCTCCGCTGTCTCTCTAGGCAATCGGAACCTGTTCCGTAAGTGGACCAAGCGAATGTAACGGTCCTGACGTAGAGACGTTTCACGCGGACGACCACTTCGTGGCCGGTCATTAGTGGTCCCTGTTGTTCGAGGCCGTTCATAGAGACGAGATATCGTCGACCGATGAACTACGAAGTGAGCAACCACAGCGGATTGAGATGATCCGTTCAGAAGCATTGTGGTGGCTTCTGCACACTGTCTTTGACCTAGCCGTGGCATGATACGGTTGCAATAATTCAAATAAGCGTTATTGCCTTTTGTGGGGTCGACGTTTAGAAACACAGCAAGAAAACATTTGATGTAAACTTTGGTAATGTATAGGTTTGCACGTGGAATATGTGTTAGTGTATATTTTGACCATGTCACCAATGCTTGACTGGCTTTACCGTAAATATTGACATAAGTGGCTATATAAAACTGTTGAGAACTACCACCAAAAGTTTTTCTTCGAGAAGGTAAAAACTTTGGGAGTTATGAGAGAAAAAAGTTGTTGCGTTTCTTGTTTCCCTTAGTATACATGACACTTACTTCTCTTTAGCTCTAAGTGCCTCCTGTCTTTCATTCTCTTTCTCCTCTTTCTGTTGTTCGATCCTTGCGTCTTTAATCTTACGTCTCTCCTTGATTTCCTGTAGTCTCGCCAGTCTCTCGGCGTGAAGAGTTTTACGCCTCTCTTCAACTGCAGCCTCCTTGGCCAACTTCTCCTCATGTCTACGCTGCCGCTCTTCCTGAATAGAAATAATAGATTTCATCTCAAACAAACATTAATGCAAGATGCTTTGGCGTACATAGTAAGCATTGTTTAGGATAATGACCCACTTGTTCAAAGCATCTTTAGCTTAACAAGCTTGTTAGTGTATAAAATGTTAACCCTTATCTTGCTGTTCACGACAACCCCTATCTTTGGAAACAGTGTAGATCCAGATCAGATGACTTCTGAAGAAGCCATCTGATCAGGATCTACACTGTTTGGCATTCAGTTTATGAATTTGTAGCAATTAATTACATCAAGTAATTTGATTGGTTGATAGACAGAAATGGGTGTGGCTTAAATGAATATTCAGCAAGAGAAGGGTTAACTGTTCTAGCAAGTACAACATCTAACACTCAGGGGCCAGTTGTTCAAAACTAACAACATTGTTAGTTAACCCTTATCTTGCTGAATATTCATTTAAGCCACACCCATTTCTGTCTATCAACCAATCAAATTACTTGATGTAATTTATTGCTAGAAATTCATAAACTGAATGCCAAACAGTGTAGATCCTGATCAGATGGCTTCTTCAGAAGCCATCTGATCTGGATCTACACTGTTTGCAAAGATAGGGGTTGTCGTGAACAGCATGATAAGGGTTAATATATCGTTAAAATTTAGTCCCTAAATGTGGCAAATATGCTATGTTAGCAGCTTTTGCAAATGTTTTAACCATATGTTAATGGACGACATGCATCACGTGAACAAGTCTGTGACATGAACAACTCAACCTCCTAAACTATACTTTATATAATGAAAACTGAGGCAGTTCTAATGAGTACCTACAACCTATGTTTCCTGTATAAATAAGAAATATATCACAGATTTTTCATCAGAAAAATTAATATTTTTGGAGATGTGTGAAAATGCACTACGTCGCATGGGTGTGTCATCATAATGGTTAGTTTTGAACAACTGGTCCAAGGAGAAGTAACGGGGCTAATTAAGGGGAATGGGAACACCTGGCAGATTTGTCTGCCATTTTTCAAAGGGAGACAACTTTCAGGACTTCCTGTTCGCCTTTCTATAAGCGCTGTCCCACTGAAATAGGGGTCTACTATTAAAGGAAAGAATTCGCTCCTCAGGAGCGAATTCTTTCCTTTAAAGAGTTGACCCCTATTGACATGGGAGACAAAAATACTTTTGCAGGAGTTGCCTCCCCTGAAGGTGTTTCCATTCCCTTTAAGGGACACATTTTCTTATGTTTTTGTTAGAAACATGTTGCAGGTACTTGTAAGAATCCCCTCAATGAGGGGAGTCTAACAAGTACCTTCCAACATATGTTTTAATGACAGAATAAGATAAAAACTAGAAATGCGTCTATAGGACACGGATGCCCCTGCCTGAAAACATGTCTATGTTCGTATTAATCCATAGAAAGTTACTGATGGTGTTTAAGTTTTGGACCCTTTTTTTCACATCTGACCTCTAATAAATGACCTTGACCTTGGAGGTAAGGACCTTGGTTTTGTGTGTGGCAGATTGTCTCATGATGGCCAACATTTCTACCAAGTAATTTTAAAATCCATCCCGAAATAAGAAAGTTATTGATCAGACCCTTTTTTTTTACCTTTGACCTGTATGACCTTGACCTTGGAATTACGGACCTGGGTTTTGCACGTGACGCATCGTCTCATGATGATTTCCATTTCTACAAAGTAATTTCAAAATCCATCCAGAAATAAAAGTTATTGACTGCGTTTAAGTTTCAGACCCATTTTTTACCCTTGACCTCTAAGTATGACCTTGACCTTGGAGGTACGGACCTGGGTTTTGCATGTGACACATTGTCTCATGATGGTTAACATTTTCACAAAGTAATTTCAAAATCCATCCAGAAATAAGAAAGTTATTGACTGCGTTTAAGTTTCAGACCCATTTTTTACCCTTGACCTCTAAGTATGACCTTGACCTTGGAGGTATGGACATGGGTTTTGCATGTGACACATTGTCTCATGATGGTTAACATTTTCACAAAGTAATTTCAAAATCCATCCAGAAATAAGAGTTATTGACTGCGTTTAAGTTTCGAAATCCTTTTTTTTACCTTTGACCTCTAAGTATGACCTTGACCTTGGAGGTACTGACCTGGGTTTTGCATGTGACACATCGTCTCATTATGGTAAACATTTCTTCAAAGTCCATCCAGAAATAAGAAAATTATTGACTGCGTTTAAGTTTCGGGCGGACGGAGGAACAAACTGACGGAGGAAGAAACAGACGGATGACCGAACAGACGGAAAAGGGCAACACTATATGCCTTTTTTGGAGGTGTGACAGAATGCACTATGTTCCACGAACGTGTTATCGTGATGAGAACTAATGGACGTTCTTATTTCCTACCTGTATATCCTGTAGCCTGGCTTCAGATTCCTGATACTTTGACATGATGTCTAGTCTCTTATTCTGGGCCTCTAGTGTGTTGATGAATGCTATTTCATTGGCCTGAAATAGGACAGTTAGAATACAAACATTTAACGCATTTTGTATAAAATGGAATCTTCTCCCTTATATATTCAAAACGCCATGTTTTTCTCTTAGAGAAATTTTCCCCCCAACCTAACCAACTACACCACAACTTCTTTATAACACTATTAATGGGGTCCGATTATATAGAAAAATGACCATTTATGGTCATTTTTCTATATAATCTATACATTTTTGGGATCCATCCTGAAAGGGTGTTATATCCATAACCGTGTTATAACGAACCTTGTTATAAGGAGATTGCGGTGTAATACTAAATCAAAGTCTGGTAAGTGGGGTATCGCATTTCCACCTTTCTTACGTCTGTAGCCATAAAATACCGTGGAGTAACCGACAATATGATGCTACATTGCCCAATCGCTAAGTAATGCTCATAAGACAGTTAATTAGAGGTAATTAGAAGTCTATACTAAAATTTCTTAATTTAAAAAGTCAATTATTTAGTAAAAAAAAATGAGGCGAAAATAAAAATCTGCATCAAATTTTAATAAAATTACAAGTTTCAAATCTCTTTCTATGTGGAAAAATGAGTATTTTAAGATCAAACATTTCAAACGTAACTGGCAGATTTATTGAATAAAAGTAATCCCCCAGGCAATGCTAGTAATGACAACTGTTGTGAGCCGAGTCATTAGTGGAGATTGATGATGCCAGGGGCCATACAACATCTGGTTAAATAATCAGTTAAGCATGGATTTATTTTTGTCATTTTTTCTCTAAAATGAAGTGAAAATAAAAATCTGCATCAAATTTTAATAAACTTACAAGTTTCAAACGTTTTTCTATGTGGAAAAATCAGTATTTTAAGATCAAACGTTTCAAGTGGAACGGACAGATTTATTGAATAACAGTAATTCCCCAGGTAATGCTAGTAATACCAACTGTTGTGAGCAGAGTCATTAGTGGAGATTGATGATGCCAGGAGACATACAACATATGGTTAAATTATCAGTTAACCCTTATCCTGCTGTTCCCGACAACCCCTACCTTTGCAAACAGTGAAGATCCAGATCAGATGGCTTCTGAAGAAGCCATCTGATCAGGATCTACACTGTTTGACAATCAGTTTGTGCATGTAAATGAAAATATCAGATCATGTAATCTGATAGGCTGATAGTCAGAAATTTGTGTGGCTAATTCAAATATTCAGCAAGATAAGGGTAAAGCATTATTATTTGTTTGGTTGTTTTCTCTCTAAGAGAAAAAACACGTCATGAAAGTTTTGGAGTGTCGGGTTCCTTTACTTTTTGAAATTCACTTAGAAAAGGGTTGAACTTTCATTGAACGGTGAAGGCCCTGATCAGATGCTGCATTCTGTGGCATCTGATCTGGGCCTGCACTGTTCGCCAATTACCCCTGATCAGAGGTCATATTCCACATCAAGATACATAGCTAAACACAGCACATAGCACAGAATAAACATGATTGAGCCAAGAGTGGGGGGCCCCTGCCAATTGGGACTTGGAGAAAAAGACTGGGCTGCATGGGCTGAATGCTTCTTTAATGCTGGTTTCAGTAGCCCACTCAGATGCGCTTCTGACTGTAATCAGGAGGCTGCAGGTTTGATATTTGTCTGGTAGACAACATTTTTCAGGGAGAATGATCATGAAATTGTTTTGTTTTTTTTGTTTTGATTTTTTTTTGTTTTGTTCTATAGCCCTTTCATGGCCCCTGCCCATCAGGGCTTGAAGAAATACATGGGCTGCATGATGCTTCCACGCAGAGCTGAAACCGGCCGCACAAGTGTACTGGTAAACCACTTAGAGGATCTAAGCCTGTCCAGGCAAAGCGGTGCGAGTCGGACCGTCCATGCTTATAAACCCTATTGGTTTCATTTGGTGACAGGGCTTGAGATGTCATTTCATCTCAATGTCGGGTAAAAGTCCCACAAAATTGGAAGCAACGTCTCCAAAATGACCTTCGCAGTGTTGATGGGGACGTTAAACCGCCAATCAAACAAACAAAATTTATAGCCCTTTCAAGATAATTTCATTTAATTTGAGCCATGAGTTAATCAGAGAAAGGCAAAAACCAGAGAACCTGGAGAAAAACCACCTGACCTTCACAGAACTTGGCATCTCACATGTGACCATTCATTCTTTTTTATGGTCATTCTCCCCTTCTGGGAACTCCAAAAGGACATTTGTCAGTTTCGGGCAAAAGAAAAAGCACTGTGCAAGTTACCCACTTATGCATATGCCTGCCCAGAAAACATACGGTTAAGTAAACTGACCTCCTATATAACCTGAATATTGTTTACTGGGCTATTAAGGGGAATTGGAACACCTGGCTGATTTTTCCGCCATTTTTAAAGGGAGACAACTTTCGGGACTTCTTGTTCGCTTTTCTATAAGCCCTGTCCCACTGAAAAAGGAGTCTACTCTTAAAGGAAAGAATTTGCTCCTCAGGAGCAAATACTTTCCTTTAAGAGTTGACCCCTATTGACATGAAAGACAAAAATACTTTTGTAGGAGTTGCCTCCCCTGAAGGTGTTCCCATTCATCTTACTGCAAACTGTCTCCAATGGAGACAATTTGCATGAAACATAGCTCCAGATATGGTGCTTTTTTCATCTGAAAAGTGCTTTTGCAGGAGTTGCCTACTCTGAAGGTGTTCCCATTCCCCTTAAATTTCCACGAAACAAACAAACCATAATCAACATACCTTAGCCTCTTCATCATGGGCTTTCTGTGCCTTAGTCTAAGCATGGTGAGTCGTTTCTCCTCGGCCGGCTGCATTTTTCTCTCTATCTGGGCTATTAAACTTCAAACAAATAAACAAACCATAATCTACATACCTTAGCCTCTTCATCATGGGCTTTCTGTGCCTTTGTCTTAAGCATGGTGAGTCGTTTCTCCTCTGCCTGCTGCATTTTTCTCTCTATCGTCATTTTTTTCTCTCTCATCAACTCCTCTTTGTAAGCCCTCACCTCTTCCACCTGACAAATCAAAGCACTGAGTACTGAAGGGCTAATTGTCTCTACACTAATACTGTTTCTAAGGGGTGGTAGGCCTATTTTTTAGTTTTTATTCTATTTTTAATGGAAAATTCTGTTAGCAAACAGTACAGGTCCTGATCAGCCGCCACATTCTGTTTGCCAAGGTACCCTTCAGGGGTTTCCCTCTTTCAATGGGATATTTCCGTGGCTGAAGTGTAAAACACTTTCTCTGCAAGGTTATCATAGAACAGCAGAATTTACTTGAATTTCCGGTAGTTCCAGTAATTAGTATTGGTTACAAGGTCTCATGTAATCGAACATGCCAAAAGCACATTTTCTACTTTCATCTTCCTTGTAAACAAATGGTAGCTCATTTCGAGACTGTTCCATATAAAAATTGAAAGGCTGGCATCTTTGTAAACTTTGGAGGTATAAACAACATTTCAACCTAACAGCTGATTAAATGGACTGAGAGTGTAACATCACGTGAACAAGTCCATGAAATAAACACCCCCCCCCCCCTAAACCCCACTTTATATAGAGAAAACTGGGGTTTACAGGGGTATACATTATTTTTCTTAGTTTTGCTCCAAAACATAGGTTGTGGGTACTTGTTAGAACCGCCTCAATGAGGCGGTTCTAACGAGCACCCACAACCTATGTTTGCAGTATTTATATGAAAAATATCATGGATTTTCATCAGAAAAAGTCATTTTGGAGATGTGAAAAATGCACTATGTCATACGGGTGTGTTATCGTAATGATATTGAAGTATCATTGTACATGGCTGTTCTTGTTGCTGAAACTTTAAGTAAAACTTACCTTCTTGCCAATTTCTCTCAGCCTTTCAGATTTTTCCTGCATCAGTTTGTCCCTAAGTTCCTGGGCCTTTGCCTGTTTCTCCTCATGCCTTTTCTTAGATTCTGTGGGTGACCTATCAGAAATATTCCAATATACAATTTCACCATTAACCACTAACCTGCTGTACACATCAGCCCCTATCTTTGGAAACAAGGTAGATCCAGATCAGATGCTTCTGGATCTACCCTGTTTAATGTGCAGTTTATTGCGCATCTGACTGAGCTGCCAAGGCCAGCATCAAGTAATGTGATTGGTTGATATTTGGCTAAATTAATCTAATCAGCAGGATAAGGCTTAAGATGTCACTCGAAAAAATTGTTGTCTGCTTTGTTATCTATTGGCTGCTTTGGAAGTCATTGTTGCACATATTGTGGACCAAGATCAGATTTCTCCTCTAAATATGTTTAAAATGTTTACAAGGATATAAATAACAATTTCAGATGCAGACAATTCACATTAAGTGTCACGCCTTATTTTTGCGGAAAAATAAGACAGAATACTTTGAAAAATGCCATTAGCTAAATGTGTTTAGTGTTTGGAGGGTTAGTGTATGGGAAGTAGGACTCCTACTGGAATGACACATTTGATTTTGCTGCCAAGTGGATGCCTTTAGATACCTACTTTCTGACCAGGTAGCAACAACTTGCTGCATGCAAAGAAGTTAATTTCTAACACATCTGTCTCAAACAAATTTCAACAGAAAGTGTTTGAGCAATAATAGTTCAACTTTTCAACATACCTTTTCCTTGAGGGAGAAGAGAGTTTTTCATGCATGTGAACAGCATGGCCGGGGGTCCTTGCTTCGCTCTCTTCATCTGCCATTTCACTCCAACTCTTTGTCTGTCCTGATGATTCACGAGCTGAAAACAAATTTACAGCAAAATTGTACTACAACCTTTATATTTTTTCATCATTTTGGTTTCCAAAGATTATTCCACTTATATCGAGCCGGTCTTATTGGGGGGCAAAACCTTACCACCAAGAGAAAAACTACCTGACCCTCTGTTAAGGCATCTCACATGACCCCAGTGAGGCTCGATCGCACAGCAGTGAGTGTTTGTTTTGTTTGATTTGAGGTTTAATGTCCCAGTCAACATTGTATAGGCCATTTTGGAGACATTGCTTCCAATTTTGTGGGACTTTTACCAGACATTGAGATGAAATAACATCCCAAGCCCTATCACCCAATGAAACCAAAAGGGTTTATATGCACGTAGTGTCCAAATCACACCACTTTTCCTAGGCAGGCTTAGAACCTCTAAACGGTTTATCAGTACTTGTGTGCGGTTGGTTTCAGCTCTGCGTGGAAGCATCATGCAGCCCAATCTATTTCTTCAAGCCCCTATGGGTGGGGGAATCACAGCGGATGAGTGACCTAATGAATAAAAGTTAACTCTCTTACCCTGTAGACCAGGAAATGCTTTAACCTTTTTTATAATCTTATACAAGGGATATAGAGCAAAACCCTGTGTCCAGAACTTCAATGGCTCTAACAAATACAGTAAAACTTCAAATATTCGAACATGGATAGTTCGCTTATTCGAACTGACTTTGGAGTCCCTGGTCTCAAAACTCCAGATAACCATGTATTCAAGACAATAATTATATGGATTTTTCATGTTAACTTGAAAGGGTGTGTTATGCTTGTCCTACTCGGGGGCATTTCTGCTGGCGACAAGCATAATTTTCAACTTCAGTTGTCCATGGACAAGCAGAAATTTTCAGCAGAGGAGTGGCATAAATCTGGCAAAAGGCACATTCATCACAGGCAACCAGCATATGCAAAAGCTACTCACATTTTTCAGCCAAAAATATCAGTATTTTTGCCATATAGAGGATCTTACATGAGTGCTCATGTATTATTGAATTTATTAAACGAGTTGAGGAAAAGGGATAAAATGCAAGGCTCTTTGCCAAGCATTTTATCCCTTTTCCTCAACGAGTTTAATAAATTCAATAATACATGAGCACTCATGCAAGATTCTATTTATCATATGACATTTAAAATGGATTTTATTCGAAATTTGTTTACAAAAATGTCAACGCCATTAGTAAACGCAATGCCGTTAAGGAGGCTGTACATGTAACGTTACAGGGCGTATCTAACTAATTTGCTTATTTAATCCACTAGAGGATTGTCAAATTTATTACATGGCGTTATTACACTTTCAGACACGACGTCATATGATAAATTAAATTATCAAAGTTTTAACAATTCATTAACTTACAATGCCGTTAGTTTTGAACAACTAGCCCCGGACTGGTGATCAGAAGATCATGGGTTTAATACCTGCAGGGACTGATCACGAAATTTTTTCTATGGTCACTGATTCAAGAAGGGCAGTTGTCAGTTTCTGGCGAAAGAATTTTTTGCTTGTTTGTTTGCTTGTGAGTTAAACGACTCAGTCAACACTATTTAGGCTATATCGAGCCAATCAACTGATTCTAAGTATTGGAACAGACCGGCCAGAGCAAACAGTGCAGACCTAGATCAGACTGCTCCTTCTGAACCGTTTGGACTCCTTGCTGTATCCTGAAACAAGTTTGTTAAAATTTTAGATGAATTATAGCATGTCCTTAAGGCGTCCAAATTTTTATAATTTTTATGGTAACCACACTTCCTGGGTGGGGTAAACCACTGCAGTGGCAATTCTTTTGCCAGCAACTGACAACTGCCCTTCTTGAATCAGGCTGAGAGAATGTGCACTGTACTGGTTAACTGCCTACCATAAAAATCCTAAAAATTCAGACACATTAACGCTTATCTTGCTGTTCACGACAACCCCTATCTTTGGAAACAGTGTAGATCCAGATCAGATGGCTTCTGAAGAAGCCATCTGATCAGGATCTACACTGTTTGACATTAATTTTATGGCTTTGTAGGAATAAATTACATCAAGTAATCTGATTGGTTCAAAGTCAGAAACAGGTGTGGCTGAACTGAATATTCAGCAAGAGAAGGGTTAAGGACTTGCCATAATTCTCCTAAAATTTTGACGAAGTTATTTCACAATCCAGAAAGGAGTCCAAAAGCTGCAAGTGGGATGACAAACAGTGTAGACCCTGATCAGACTGCTCCGATCTGGGTCTACACTGTTTGCTTAGGCCCATCTGTCTCAATACATAGGATCATTACGGCATGTACCCTTCAGCATGAATCCAGCAAGCACTTTCTTTAGTTTAAACAAATTTTATTTATGTCAAATACATAAACATTACAAAGTCATGACAAAGGATTAGAACGGAAGCTAAAAGCTTGTATAGTTCTTCCCTTCTTGCTTTGGACTAGTACTTGCTAAATACAGGTTGATTTACTGCTTTAGCCTTTTTCATGAACCAAATACATGCTTGCGTAAGACAGGTTGCTTGCTTATTAGAGGTGGCCACTAAGACAGGTTTTACTGTATAAACCTGCCCAGTTAAAGTGTGCATAGGTCAACTCACTGGCTCAATATGGGTTAAACAGTGTTGAATATGCCTCTAAACTCCAAACAAACAAAACTCTGCAATAAAGGAAACGACTTCCCAGCTCTCTTGTAAAGAGTGTATGCAAGTGCTTTGAGTGTTAAGGAGTATGGGATCACCTGGCAATTTTTTTCTGCCATTTTTCACAAGGAAACAACTTACAGGACTTCCTGTTCGCTTTTCTATAAGCCCTTCTCACTGTAATAGCGGTCTACTCTCAGGAGCAAATTCTTTCCTTTAAGAGTTGACCACTATTGACATAGGGGACAAAAATACTTTTGCAGGAGTTGCCTCCCCTTAAGGTGTTCCCATTCCCCTAAAGTAGCAAATGAGCCATTACCGTCATATTCTGCCACCATACTGTCCCAGTCTAGTACCCCAAGCTGTGAGGTGTCTAATGTACTCGTTGTATTCTGGAAACAAAAGATAATATAAGATTCTGTTGGGGATTTCTGTTGAAGATGGGCGTTTCGAACCCAAAGGATGACCGTGCTGAGCGGAAACAAGGCCGTGCCAACGGTTAGAAACGCCCATCTACAACAGAACCTCATATTAGATACTTTTTCTTGCACAACACCACCAAAAATTTTCATTTTACTTTTAACGTTTTATTTTTCCCGTATATACTTATGTTGTATGCCTGGGTAAGAACACTAGGGTAAGAACAGAATTTCTATCCCAGGCTAAAACCATGGATTTCCTTATCTGGTGTTCAAGATTTTTTTTTCTCCTGAATCAAGTTAAAGGATTACTTAAACAAGAGGCCAAAGTGGACCAGAAATCTCTCACCTGGAATAGGATGACCATGATATATTACATCGTGCCATCATGATGGCCATCTTGGCTATCAGATCAGAGTAAATTTGAGTTTTACATCCCACCAACAGCTTAGGTCATATGGAGACAAAACCTGAGTTTAAAGACCGGGATTTAACCCACAACCCCTGGTTTATCCACTACACCACAGAGGCTTCTACTATCAGATCAGAATGTCTAAAGCCGTATGGATCAGTATGTTTCCATAATGCATCTCATTAAGTTTCTGAACAGCTCAGTCACACTCAAGATGATGATAGTGAAGAGAGGAGGTGCAGAGTTCCTTGGAAGAATGTTCTTAGCTGTCTGAATGTATCAATTCTAGCAATTTCTGAATCTCCATGTCACCCCAATGACCCCAACATGTTTTACCTCAGTCTGACCGACCGTTCATTTGAGATTTTCAAGAAGGCCAGTCTGGCCACTGTACATGTGGCAGCTATCTTGATATCAGACTAGAAATATGTAGCAATTCTGAATCTCCATGTTGCTCCAAATGCCTTCCACCGTGTCTGAGGTCAATCCGACTTACCATTCCAGAGCAGATGTGGTTTGAAGGTTTTCAAGATGGCCATCTTAGATACTGAAGCAAAATTTAGCAATTCTGAATCTCTATGTTGCCCAATGCCTCCAACAAAGTTTCGGCTCATTTCAGCCAGCCTCATTAGCTCAGTCGGACGTGCATCTGCCTGGTGAGCAGGATGTTGTGTGTTCGTTACCAGCTGCAACATTCTTTCATGGGGATTGATAATGAAATCTTTTCTACTGTCATTTTCTCCCTTCGGCTGATTCAAGAAGGGCAGTTTAAAGCACTGACAGCACAGGTGTGTTGACTGTACCCAAGACAAGGCTGGAAAAATGGTTCTTGCACACCAGACAAGGAAATCCGTGATTTTACCCTGGGATAGAAATTTATGTTCCTACCCTGGTGTTCCGACCCCAAATTGAATATTATCGCGTGTTTGATAAATGCACTGGGTGATTATGACCTTGTATGCGCCGTCGTTAAGGTTGACGTCACAGCAACGTCACTAAACTTTCCTGTAGTGTCAACACAATATGGCGGACGTTGGTAATCCGAAGTGACTGCAGCATTAAAAATCCGCGCTAAGAAATGGAAGGTATGCAAGAAAAAGAATCCAATATGGGTGTGAGGGGTGGATGGTATCCGTCCCTCGGGATCACTGTCCGGCATCACTCGGCAAGCCTCGTGATGCCGGACAGTGACCCTCGGGACGGATTTTTCCATCCACCCCTCACACCCATATAAGATTCTTATATTCTGAACAGGACTAAGACTTCATTGTTGAACCCTGTAATTCAAGTTCTTTAAGCAAACAGTGCAGAACCTGATCAGACACTGATTTCTGCAGTATCTGACACACTGCTTTCTGCAGTATCTGATCTGGGTCTACTCTTTGCTTTAACCACTTTTATGAGGCCAGTCCAGGTTTTACAGATAACCCTCTGACCTCACAATGACAAGAATAGTAGAGCTATAAATAACAATACTAATGCACTTGCCTATGTTATGTGTCATCTGATTGGATAACATATGGCAGCGACTGTATATGCTGCAATATATATTAAGACCACCTAAAATTAAGATTAATTCTGCTTTATAAAGCTTATTTAAGAGGTTGCAGTTATTCTTGTCTTCGTGTTTTCGGCACATGGTGTCCTCTGGTCAGAGACCACCTTTGAGACTGTTCAAAAGTGGTCTTAAAGACCACTTTTGAGACCACTTTTGAACAGTCCCAAAGGTGGTCTACATTTTAAGACCACTTTTGAACAGTCCCAAAGGTGGTCTTAATAGAGGAATTTCACTGTTCTGTCAGAAACCCCAACATCATCATGTAAAGTCACTTTCAATTGGCTGGTATTTGGTTTTACACAGCTCTTGCCACTTTGAGCAAAATAGCACTTTTTAAGAAAACAACCGAATAAGTGCATTAGAATATGGATAACTGTGTTGGAAATTGTCATTTGGAGAGGTAAATCTTTGGTTTTATGGTTGCAAATTATGTTTTACAGCTCCACTAATGTCGCTGTAAAAAGAAATTTCTGACCGTAAAATGCTGTAAAAAGAAATTTCTGATCGTAAAACTGCTGATGACAATTTTGAATAAAGTTTTCCCCTAATTATCCAGATTTCATACAAATGCTATTAGCATGGTCAGAGATAGTCACATGGACACTAGGCAACATAATTCAGATTCATTAAGGGGAACGGGAACACCTGGCAGATTTTTCTGCTATTTTTCAAAAGAAAAATTTTTTCGGAACTTCCTGTTAGCTTTTCTATAATCTCTGTCCCATGGAAAAGGGGTCAACTCTTTAAAGGAAAGAATTTGCTTCTCAGGCGCTAATTCTTTCCTTTAAAGAGCTGACCCCTATTTACATGGGAGACAAAAATACTTTGAAGGAGTTGCCTCCCCTGAAGGTGTAGCCGTTCTTCTTAAGAAAATTTGGTTTGATTTTTTATCAATAGACCCCATAAAAGAATGGACTGACCATGTTAAAAAGACCTACCGCTAGATCACTCTCTTCATTTTCTGTTTCCATTTCAATCACTAGGTTTTCTTCTCTGGCCAGTTCTTTCAGCCATGTTTCTTCTTCCTGTATTGCTGTTTCCAGGGCCTGATCTTGTTCCTTCTCCAGTTCATTGGTCAGAGTGTCTTCTTCATCCATTGCTGATGCCAGGGCCTAAACCAATCAGAAATTACTCTTTAAATAAGTAATGCCAGGGCCTAAATAATCAGAAACTAGAGCTATCACTAAAGGTGATGAATACCCCCACAAAAACTGCCTTGATAGTACATCAGCGGCATTTTGCAATTTTTCACTTGAAAGGGGCCATAACTATGTCGAAAATTGACGAATTGTAGTGGAAATCGAAATTGACCTGTATTTTATGATGTTGCATCAGTGTACCAAAAATTATAACAAGAGGGCCATGATGGCCCTGGATCGCTCACCTGATCCATAGTGTAACAAGTGTGCCCCAGGGCTTTAATGTACATAATGTTGAGGGAGGTCTTAAAGGTGAAGCTTCCTACAAAACATCAACAAAGGCTATAATTTGAACAATCTTGGCAAAGGTCCACTAGATGAAGCTACACATCAAATATCAAAGACCTGGGCCTAGCGGTTTCAGAGAAGAAGATTTTTAAAGATTTTGCCTATATAAGCCTATGTAAAACCAAAGGGCCCCGGGACGGGGGCATCTTTTGCCCCAGCACTATAATTTGAACAATCTTGGTAGGGATCCACTAGATGAAGCTTCATACCAAATATCAAAGTCCTGGGCCTTGTGGTTTCAGAGAAGATTTTTAAAGATTTTCCCTATATAAGCCTATGTAAAACCAAAGGGCCCCAGGGCGGGGGCATTTTTGGCCCCAGCACTATAATTTTAACAAACTTGGTAGGGGTCCACTAGATGAAGCTTCATACCAAATATCAAAGACCTGGGCCTTGTGGTTTCAGAGAAGAAGATTTTTAAAGATTTTCCCTATATAAGCCTATGTAAAACCAAAGGGCCCCGGGACGGGGGCATCTTTTGCCCCAGCACTATAATTTGAACAATCTTGGTAGGGATCCACTAGATGAAGCTTCATACCAAATATCAAAGTCCTGGGCCTTGTGGTTTCAGAGAAGAAGATTTTTAAAGATTTTCCCTATATAAGCCTATGTAAAACCAAAGGGCCCCGGGACGGGGGCATCTTTTGCCCCAGCACTATAATTTGAACAATCTTGGTAGGGATCCACTAGATGAAGCTTCATACCAAATATCAAAGTCCTGGGCCTTGTGGTTTCAGAGAAGATTTTTAAAGATTTTCCCTATATAAGCCTATGTAAAACCAAAGGGCCCCAGGGCGGGGGCATTTTTGGCCCCAGCACTATAATTTTAACAATCTTGGTAGGGGTCCACTAGATGAAGCTTCATACCAAATATCAAAGACCTGGGCCTTGTGGTTTCAGAGAAGAAGATTTTTAAAGATTTTCCCTATATAAGCCAATGTAAAACCAAAGGGCCCCGGGGCGGGGGCATTTTTTGTCCCAGCACTATAATTTGAAGGGGTCCACTAG
This sequence comes from Lucinisca nassula, assembly GCA_963580285.1. Lineage (NCBI taxonomy): Eukaryota > Metazoa > Mollusca > Bivalvia > Lucinida > Lucinidae > Lucinisca > Lucinisca nassula. Next base: position 113,716,709 of record OY757018.1, read on the forward strand.
ATGAAGCTTCATACCAAATATCAAAGTCATGGGCCTTGTGGTTTCAGAGAAGAAGATTTTTAAAGAATTTCCCTATATAAGCCTATGTAAAACCAAAGGGCCCCAGGGCAGGGGCATTTTTGGCCCCAGCACTATAATTTGAACAATCTTGGTAGGGGTCCACTAGATGAAGCTTCATACCAAATATCAAAGACCTGGGCCTTGTTGTTTCAGAGAAGAAGATTTTTAATGATTTTCCCTATATAAGCCAATGTAAAACCAAAGGGCCCCGTGGCGTGGGCATTTTTTGTCCCAGCACTATAATTTGAACAATCATGGTAGGGGTCCACTAGATGAAGCTTCATACCAAATATCAAAGACCTGGGCCTTGTGGTTTCAGAGAAGAAGATTTTAAAAGATTTTCCCTTTATAAGCCTATGTAAAAACAAAGGGCCCCGGGGCGGGGGCATTTTTGGCCCCAGCACTATAATTTGAACAATCTTGGTAGGGGTCCACTAGATGAAGCTTCATACCAAATATCAAAGACCTGGGCCTTGTGGTTTCAGAGAAGAAGATTTTTAAAGATTTTCCCTATATAAGCCAATGTTAAACCACTGGGCCCCGTGGCGGGGGCATTTTTTGCCCCAGCACTATAATTTGAACAATCTTGGTAGGGGTCCACTAGATGGAGCTTCATACCAAATATCAAAGTCCTGGGCCTTGTGGTTTCAGAGAAGAAATTTTTTAAAGATTTTCCCTATTTTAGCCTATGTAAAATCAAAGGGCCCCAGGGCGGGGGCATTTTTGGCCCCAGCACTATAATTTGAACAATCTTGGTAGGGGTCCACTAGATGAAGCTTCATACCAAATATCAAAGACCTGGGCCTTGTGGTTTCAGAGAAGAAGATTTTTAAAGATTTTCCCTATATAAGCCAATGTTAAACCACTGGGCCCCGTGGCGGGGGCATTTTTTGCCCCAGCACTATAATTTGAACAATCTTGGTAGGGTCCACTAGATGGAGCTTCATACCAAATATCAAAGTCCTGGGCCTTGTGGTTTCAGAGAAGAAATTTTTTAAAGATTTTCCCTATTTTAGCCTATGTAAAACCAAAGGGCCCCAGGGCGGGGGCATTTTTGGCCCCAGCACTATAATTTGAACAATCTTGGTAGGGGTCCACTAGATGAAGCTTCATACCAAATATCAAAGACCCGGGCCTTGTGGTTTCAGAGAAGAAGATTTTTTAAGATTTTCCCTATATAAGCCTATGTAAAACCAAAGGGCCCCAGGGCGGGGGCATTTTTTGTCCCAGCACTATAATTTGAACAATCTTGGTAGGGGTCCACTAGATGAAGCTTCATACCAAATATCAAAGTCCTGGGCCTTGTGGTTTCAGAGAAGAAGATTTTTAAAGATTTTCCCTATATAAGCCTATGTAAAACCAAAGGGCCCCGGGGCGGGGGCATTTTTGGCCCCAGCACTATAATTTGAACAATCTTGGAAGGGGTCCACTAGATGAAGCTTCATACCAAATATCAAAGTCCTGGGCCTTGTGGTTTCAGAGAAGAAGATTTTTAAAGATTTCCCTATATAAGCCTATGTAAAACCAAAGGGCCCCAGGGCGGGGGCATTTTTGGCCCCAGCACTATAATTTGAACAATCTTGGTAGGGGTCCACTAGATGATGCTTCATACCAAATATCAAAGACCTGGGCCTTGTGGTTTCAGAGAAGAAGATTTTTTAAGTTTTTGGTGAAAAAAATCTATTTTTGGCTTCTGTGACCTAGATGTGCAACGGACCGGAACCATTTGAACAACTTTGAAAGGGGACCACCTAAGGATCATTCCTGTGAAGTTTGGTCAAAATCCGATCAGTGGTTTAGGAGGAGATGTCGTTTAAAGAAATTGTTTACGGACGCACGGACGACGGACAAAAAGTGATCCCAAAAGCTCACCTCGTCACTACGTGACGGTGAGCTAAAAATCGGTGAAGCGGGTTTTTTGAGTTATAGTCTGGAAACCAAGTCAACAGACCGACCGACCGACAAGATCACTCCTATATACCCCCCCCCCCAAATTTCATTTGTGGGGGTATAATTACCATTTAAACATTCAACCTATCACATGCAATGTTTATGTCAGTGCATTATCTACAATACAGGAAACCCCAAACTGGGATACTGACAAACAGTACAGGACCAGATTGAAAATATGGTATCTGATCAAGGCCTTCAGTTTGCAATCTGTTCAGCCATTTTTAAAACAACTTCTACAAACAACTCAACCAGGTATCCCTAAATTTTGAAACTAGAATTTGTTTTTCTACAAAAACACAGATGTCTCCCCCGTTTTTGACTGCTAAGTATAACCTTGACATTGGAGGTATTGAGCTGGGTCTTGTGTGCAACACATCATCTAATGAAGATGAACATTTCTGCATAGTAACTTTAACAAGAGGGCCATGATGGCCCTGGATCGCTCACCTGATCCATAGTGTAACAAGTGGGCCCCAGAGAGGGCCATTATTGGCCCCAGGGTTTTAATGTGCATAATGTTGAGGGAGGTCTTAAAGGTGAAGCTTCATACCAAACATCAACAAAGGCTATAATTAGAACAATCTTGGCAAAGGTCCACTAGATAAAGCTACACATCAAATTTCAAAGACCTGGGCCTTGCAGTTTCAGAGAAGAAGATTTTTTTTAAAGATATTCCCTACATAAGCCTATGCAAAACCAAATGGCCCCAGGGCTATATAAATCTATGTAAAAACAAAGGGCCCCGGCCCGGGGTGGGGGCATTTGTGGCCCCAGGGCTATAATTTGAACAATCTTGGTAGAGGTCCACTAGATAAAGCTCCATACTAAATATCAAAGGCCTTGGCCTTGCAGTTTCAGAGAAGATTTTTAAAGATTTCCCTATATAAGTCTATGCAAAACCAAAGGGCCCCGGAGCGGGGACATTTTTGGTACCAGGGCTATAATTTGAATAATTTTGATAGAGGTCCACTAGATGCAGCTTCATACCAAATATCAAAGACCCAGGCCTTGTGGTTTCAGAGAAGAAGATTTTTGAAGATTTTCCCCATGTAAGTCTATGTAAAACCATAGGGCCCCAGAGTGGGGGCATTTTTGGCCCCAGGGCTATAATTTTAACAATCTTGGTAGAGGTCCATTAGATGCAACTTCATACCAAATTTCAAAGTCCTGGGCCTTGTGGTTTCAGAGAAGATTTTTAAAGATTATCCCTATATAAGTCTATGTAAAACCAAAGGGCCCCGGGACGGGGCCACTTTTGGCCCCAGCACTATAATTTGAATCATCTTGGTAGGGGTCCTTTAGAAGAAGCTTCATACCAAATATAAAAGACCTAGGCCTTGTGGTTTCAGAGAAGAAGATTTTTAAAGATTTTCCCTATATAAGTCTATGTAAAACCAAAGGGCCCCTGAGCGGGGGCATTTTTGGCCCAAGGGCTATAATTTGAACAATCTTGGTAGGGGTCCACTAGATGAAGCTTCATACAAAATATCAAAGTCCTGGGCCTTGCGGTTTCAGAGAAGAAGATTTTTAAAGATTTTCCCTATATAAGGCCATGTAAAACCAAAGGGTCCCAGTTGGAGGCTTTTTTTGCCCCAGCACTATAATTTGAACAATCTTGGTAGGGGTCCACTAGATAAAGCTTAATTCCAAATATCAAAGTCCTGGGCCTTGCAGTTTCAGAGCAGAAGATTTTTAAAGATTTTCCCTATATAAGCCTATGTAAAACCAAAGGGCCCGGCGGCGGGGACATTTTTGGCCTCAGCACTATCATTTGAATAATCTTGTTAGGGGTCTTTTAGATGAAGCTTCGTACCAAATATAAAAGACCTAGGCCTTGTGGTTTCAGAGAAAAGGATTTTTAAAGATTTTCCCTATATAAGTCTATGTAAAAACAAAGGGCCCCTGAGCGGGGGCATTTTTGGCCCAAGGGCGATAGTTTGAACAATCTTGGTAGAGGTCCATTGGATGAAGCTTCATTCTAAATATCAAAGTCCTGGACCTTGCGGTTTCAGAGAAGAAGATTTTTAAAGATTTTCCCTATATAAGTCTATGTAAAACCAAAGGGCCCCTGAGCAGGGGGATTTTTGGCCCAAGGGCTATAATTTGAACAATCTTGGTAGGGGTCCACTAGATGAAGCTTCATACAAAATATCAAAGTCCTGGGCCTTGCGGTTTCAGAGAAGAAGATTTTTAAAGATTTTCCCTATATAAGCCTATGTAAAACCAAAGGGCCCCAGGTGGAGGCTTTTTTTGCCCCAGCACTATAATTTGAACAATCTTGGTAGGGGTCCACTAGATAAAGCTTAATACCAAATATCAAAGTCCTGGGCCTTGCAGTTTCAGAGCAGAAGATTTTTAAAGATTTTCCCTATATAAGCCTATGTAAAACCAAAGGGCCCGGGGGTGGGGACATTTTTGGCCTCAGCACTATCATTTGAATAATCTTGTTAGGGGTCTTTTAGATGAAGCTTCATACCAAATATAAAAGACCTAGGCCTTGTGGTTTCAGAGAAAAGGATTTTTAAAGATTTTCCCTATATAAGTCTATGTAAAAACAAAGGGCCCCTGAGCGGGGGCATTTTTGGCCCAAGGGCGATAATTTGAACAATCTTGGTAGAGGTCCAATGGATGAAGCTTCATTCTAAATATCAAAGTCCTGGACCTTGCGGTTTCAGAGAAGAAGATTTTTAAAGATTTTCCCTATATAAGGCCATGTAAAACCAAAGGGCCCCGGAACGGGGGCATTTTTGGCCCCAGCACTATAATTTGAACAATCTTGGTAGGGGTCCACTAGATAAAGCTTAATACCAAATATCAAAGTCCTGGGCCTTGCAGCTTCAGAGCAGAAGATTTTTAAAGATTTTCCCTATATAAGCCTATGTAAAACCAAAGGGCCCGGGGGCGGGGACATTTTTGGCCTCAGCACTATCATTTGAATAATCTTGTTAGGGGTCTTTTAGATGAAGCTTCATACCAAATATAAAAGACCTAGGCCTTGTGGTTTCAGAGAAAAGGATTTTTAAAGATTTTCCCTATATAAGTCTATGTAAAACTAGAGTGTTCACAAGTTTTTTCTTTAATTTGACCTACTGACCTACTTTTTGACCCGAAAAGACCTTTATTCAAACTTAGCCAAGATATTGTCACAATGACCATTCTGAGCAAGATTAATGATTTAACCAAACTTGTGGCCTCCTGAGTATTCACAAGGTTTTTCTATGATTTGACCTACTGACCTACTTTTCAACCGGACATGACCCATATTCAAACTTGACCGAGATATTGTCATGATGATCATTCTGAGCAAGTTTGATTATGATTGGACCAAAATTGTGGCCCCTAGGGTGTTCACAAGGTTTTTATATGATTTGACCCGCTGACCTACTTTTTAACCCGATATGACCCATATTCGAACTGGACTGAAATATTGTCACAATGGTCATTCTGAGCAAGTTTCATGATAATTGGACCAAAACAGTGGCCTTCAGAGTGTTCACAAGGTTTTTCTATGATTTGACCTACTGACCTACTTTTTGACCGGACATGACCCATATTCGAACTTGACCAAGATATTGTCATGATGATCATTCTGAGCAAGTTTGATTATGATTGGACCAAAATTGTGGCCTCTAGGGTGTTCACAAGGTTTTTCTATGATTTGACCCGCTGACCTACTTTTTAAGCCGACATGATCCATATTCAAACTTCACTAAAATATTGTCACAATGATCATTCTGAGCAAGTTTGATGATGATTGGACCAAAATTGTGGCCTCTCGAGTGTTCACAAGGTTTTTCTATGATTTGACCTACTGACCTACTTTTTTACCCGACATGACCCAAATTCGAACTTGACCGAGATATTGTCATGATTATCATTCTGAGCAAGTTTGATGATAATTGGACCAAAACTGTGGCCTCTAGTGTGTTCACAAGAAAAAGTTTACGCACGGACGACGCACGACGGACGACGGACGACGCACGACGACGCCGGACATCTTACTGTCACAAAAGCTCACCATGACCTTCGGTCAGGTGAGCTAAAAAGTTATGGTAAGTAGGTAAAAGGTTCAGGGTCAAGGTCACAGGTCAAAATTTTTTGTATGCAAGGAGAGGCAATGTCACAAGGAATCTACATGCCAAATATGAAGGCTCTATCTAAAACAGAAAGTTACAACAAAAGTCGGTCAAAGATCACAGGTAAAGGTCACAGGTAAGTTTTTGTATGAGTGGTAAGGCAGTATCACAAGGAACCTACTTGCCAAATATGAAGGCTCTATCTCAAATGGTTAAAAAGTTATGATTAGTAGGTCATAATGTTAGGGGTCAAGGTCACAGGTCAATTTTTTGTACAAATACAAAGGCAATGTCACAAAGAACCAACATGCCAAATATAAAGGCTCTACCTCAAACGGTTCTAAAGTTATGATAAAACAAAAACTAGTGTTCACAAGGTTTTTCAATGATTGACCTACTGACCTACTTTTGGACCCGACATGAGTCATATTCAAACTTGACTGAGATATTGTCATGATGATCATTCTTAGCAAATTTTATGATGATCGGATCAAACCTGTGGCCTCTAAAGTGTTCACAAGGTTTTTCTATGATTTGACCTACTGACCTACTTTTTGATACCACATGACCCATATTCGCACTTGACTGAGATATTGTCACAATGATCATTCTGAGCAAGATTGATGATGATTGGACCAAAAATGTGGCCTTTAGAGTGTTCACAAGGTTTTTCCATGATTTGACCTACTGACCTACATTTGACCCGACATGACCAATATTCAAATTTGACCGAGATATTGTCATGACAATCATTCTGAGCAAGTTTAATGATGATTGGACCATAACTGTGCCCTCTAGTGTGTTCACAAGGTTTTTCTATGATTTGACCTACTGACCTACTTTTTGACCCAACATGACCCATATTCAAACTTGACTGAGATATTGTCAGGATGATTATTCTGAGCAAGTTTGATGATGATTGGACCATAACTGTGCCCTCTAGAGTGTTCACAAGGTTTTTCTATGAATTGACCTACTGACCTACTTTTTGACCCGACATGACCCATATTCAAACCTGACCGAGATATTGTCACAATGATCATTCTGAGCAAGTTTGATGATAATTGAACCATAACTGTGCCCTCTAGAGTGTTCACAAGGACTATCTATGGTTTGACCTACTGACCTACTTTTTGACCCTACATGATCCATATTCGAACCTGACCGAGATATTGTCATGATAATTATTCTGAGCAAGTTTGATGATGATTGGACCAAAACTGTGCCCTCTAGAGTGTTCACAAGGTTTTTCTATGATTTGACCTACTGACCTACTTTTTCACCCGACATGACCCATATTCGAACTTGACCGAGATATTGTCATGATGATCATTCTGAGCAAGTTTGATGATGATTGGACCAAAACTGTGGCCTCTAGTTTGTTCACAAGAAAAAGTTTACGCACGACGGACGACGGACGACGCCGGACATCTTACGGTCACAAAAGCTCACCATGACCTTCGGTCAGGTGAGCTAAAAATGTTCATAGAAAAATAAAAAAGTTATTGGCCGTAAACAAAAATGCACTTTTTTACCTTTGACCTCTAAGTATGGCCTTGACCTTTGCTGTACAACACATCGTCTCATGATGGTTAATATTTCTGCCAAGTAATTTCATAATCCATCAAAGAATAAGGAAGTTATTGACTGTCCTTTTTTTTACCTTTGACCTCTAGGTATGACCTTGACATTGGAGGTATGGACCTTGGTCTTGCACATGACTCATGGTCCAACTTTCAAGCCTCTAGCTCCAATAGTTTTTGAGATATCTTGCTGACAAGATTTCATTAAAAAAATTCAAAGGGCAATAACTCTTGAAAGGGGCATAATCCGGATGAGAAAAAAAATACGCGTCAGCTCATTTCCATTAGGAATGCATAAAAATTTCAAAACCATAGCATACACAGTTCTAAAGTTATGCTATGCATCACTTTTAGCATTCATTACAATGGGCACAAATTACCAAAATGACAAAGGGCCATAACTCGCAAAGTATTTTTCGGAATTTTGTCAAAAGTTAATCAGTTCATATACTCATCACCACCAATATACAAAACAACTTTCAAGGGTCTAGCTCCAATAGTGTTTGAGATATTTTGCTGACAAGATTTTATTAAAAAAATTACAAAGGGCAATAACTCTTGAAAGGGGCATAATCCGGATGAGAAAAAAAATACGCGTCAGCTAATTTTTCATGAGGAATCCATATATGAAATTTCAAAACCCTAGCATACACGGTTCTAAAGTAATGCTATGCATCACTTATAGCATACATTACAATGGGCACAAATTACCAAAATGACAAAGGGCCATAACTCACAAAGTATTTTTCGGAATTTTGTCTAAAGTTAATCAGTTCATCTACTCATCACAACCAATATATTCACCAACTTCCAAGCCTCTAGCTCCAATAGTTTTTGAGAAATCTTGCTGACAAGATTTTATTAAAAAAATTTCAAAGGGCAATAACTCTTGAAAGGGGCATAATCCTGACGAGAAAAAAAATACGCGTCAGCTTATTTTCCATCAGAAATGCATATATGAAATTTCAAAACTGTAGCATACACGGTTCTAAAGTTATGCTATGCATCACTTTTAGCATACATTACAATGGGCACAAATTACCAAAATGACAAAGGGCCATAACTCACAAACTGTTTTTTCGGAATTTTGTCATAAGTTAATCAGTTCATCTACTCATCACCAACAATCTATTCACCAACTTTCAAGGCTCTAGCTCCAATAGTTTTTGAGATATCTTGCTGACAAGATTTTATTAAAAAAATTTCAAAGGGCAATAACTCTTGAAAGGGGCATATACAGGACGAGAAAAAAAATATGCGTCAGCTAATTTTCCATGAGGAATCCATATATGAAATTTCAAAACCCTAGCATACACGGTTCTAAAGTTATGCTATGCATCACTTTTAGCATACATTACAATGGGCACAAATTACCAAAATGACAAAGGGCCATAACTCACAAAGTATTTTTCGGAATTTTGTCAAAAGTTAATCAGTGAATCTACTCATCACCATCAATATATTCACAAACTTTCAAGGCTCTAGCTCCAATAGTTTTTGAGATATCTTGCTGACAAGATTTTATTGAAAAAAAAAATTCAAAGGGCAATAACTCTTGAAGGGGGCATACTCCAGACGAGAAAAAAAATATGCGTAAGCTAATTTTCCATGAGGAATCCATATATGAAATTTCAAAACCCTAGCATACACGGTTCTGCATCAAAAGCGTAACGGACGGACGAATGGACGAACGAACCAGAACCAATATGCCCCTCCAACTTTTTCAAAGTTGGGGGCATAATAAGAAAGTTATTGACAGAACACAAAAAAGGCCCTTTTTTTACCTTCAACCTCTATGTATGACCTTGACCTTTCAGGTATTAAACTGGGTCATGCGTGCAACACATCATCTCATGGTGGTTAACATTTCTGCCTAGCAATTTCAAAATCCATCTAAAAATAATAAAGTTATTGACCAAACACGAAAAAAGGCCCCTTTTTTACCTTTGACCTCTATGTATGACCTTGACATTTTAGGTACCAAACTGAATCATGCATGCAACACATCGTCCCATGATAGTTAACATGTTTGCCAAGTAACTTCAAATTCTATTTAAAAATAGGCAAGTTATTGACAAACCCCGATAAAAGGCCCCTTTTTTTACCTTTGACCTCTAAGTATGACCTTGACCTTTGAGGTACCAACCTGGGTCATGCGCGCAACACATCGCCTTATATTGGTTCACATTTCTGCCATGTGATTTCAAAATCCATCTCAAAATAAGAAAGTTATTGACCAAATACGAAAAAAAAGGCCCACTTTTTGACCTTTGACCTCTAAGTAAGACCTTGACCTTTGAGGTACCGATCTGCCTCATGTGCACCACACATCGTCTCATGATTGTTAATAATTATGCCAAGTAATTTTAAAATCCATCTCAAAATTAGAAAGTTATTGACCAAATATGAAGAAAAGGCCCCTTTTTTGACCTTTGACCTCTAAGTATGACCTTGACCTTTGAGAAACCGACCTGCCTCATGCGCAGCACACATCGTCCTATGGTTGTTAATATTTCTGCCAAGTAATTTTAAAATCCATCTCAAAATAAGAAAGTTATTGACCAAATACGCAAAAAAGGCCCCTTTTTGACCTTTGACCTCTAAGTATGACCTTGACCTTTGAGGTACCGACCTGCCTCATGCGCAACACACATCGTCTTATGGTTGTTAATATTTCTGCCGAGTAATTTTAAAATCCATCAAAAAATAAGAAAGTTATTGACCGGACACGATTTGCCCATACATATATACATACCAACAAACTTCCAAGGGAGATAATTCAAAAAGTATAAATGCGAGAGTTATGGTTCTTGCACACTGCACGTCCTCTAATGCTGATTAATATTTATACCAAGTTTCGTGAAGATAGCTCTAACGGTTTTCAAGTTACAGAGCGGACACGAATGTGTGACAGACGGACAGACAGACGCCCGGGGGAAAAACAATATGTCTCTCCGAAAAAAAATTTTTCGGGGGAGACATAATGAACTCCAGATACGAAAGGTCAAAGATAGGTGACTCTTTATTGGAAAAGGCTTTTGACAGCCAACTGTCGATAGCAAATGCTGGCTATATACTGTCAGAAACCCCAACAAATAGCCAAAGCTCTTGGCCCAGCAGTCAAAACTAACACAAGAATTCTGCCAAAGGCTATGCCACCCATGTAGTAAACTCGACTATTTGGGTGAAAGCTACGGTTGTCTCAAATGTTGACGGATTGAAAACAGATGGAAAATCGGATGCCTATATCGTACCATGCTAATAGCAGCCACGACAAAAAAAAAAAAAAAATGGCAGAATCTGATCAAGGTCTATACTGTTAGCTAAAAGTAAAATATTTTTATTTATAAGTTACACCCTATATTAATTACATTGCAACACCTTGACCTGATAAAGATATGATATCGCAGGACAAGTGGTCTTTATCAGATCAACGTGACATTGCAATTTTGGAAATGGGAAAAATTGTAAAAATTACATGAAAAAATATCGTAGCAAAAATTACAGTCAGATGAATGGACCAATTATTCCATGCCGGAATCTTGGAACACACTGAGGACAATGGATAACCAATCGTAAATTGCATATTTAAAGAGTGTAAAAGGGGATAAACTGAAAACTAGAATACCAGATTTGTGTCTTACGATATAAAGTTTATCATGCTCGTCTTCAAGAACATGTGTAGAATCTCTCTGCATTCTTAAAGGCTTGCCTGATAAACTTGATATCAAAAGACATGAAGCTGACATTCTCTATAAACCTTACAACAAATTATACCAGGGACCTCTAATATTGAAAATGGAGCTGTGCAATCTATCAAGTAGAAGATCCTATTTGTCATATGAGTTAACTTACATTATCTATCTCATTAACAAGTTGATCTTCAGCCTGTTGTTCTTTTCTCTCTTCCTCTGCCAGCTCTTCTTCATGAGACATCTCATTCACAACATTGGTTTTTATCTCACATGCTTTCACTTCATTAACAATAGCCTCTTGTTCTTTTTCAGTAACTTTCAGTGGTTTTACCCAGGCATTATGCTTAACTCCTGAGCTTGGTCCACGTGATTTACTTTGAGTACTTTGAGATTTGTCTTCCACTTTAGCAACAGTTTTATTGCTCACAGATCCTATCACAGTTTTATCACTTGGTTTACTCTGCATTTTCTCAGCAGTTTTTGCTCTTACATTACTTTTTCTCACTGGTGCAGGAGCAGATTTTATCTGCCTGTCTGTAGTCTTTGTTTTTGGTTGATCTACATCATTCACTAGTTCCACATTGCTGCTGGGTGACTTGTTTGCAATAGGCCCATTAGCAGCAATACTCTCAACAGGAACTGCTATAGGTCCTTGCAGAATAACTGCTGAATCTGGGATATTCTCCTTTTCACTGTCCTTACTGTCAGCTCTAGATCTGTTCTGAGATACATTATTCACAGTCGCAGACTTCCTTGCTTGGAACTTCCCCAACTTCCCACGGCCCCTTCCATCCGAAGTTTTCTTATATTTTTCTATACAAGCATTAGGATCGGACACAGAACGAGTGAGTTTGTGTTGTGGACGGGATGCTGTATGGAGGTTTTCTAGAGATCTCTGAGATGGGGAGGATTTCTGTTTGCCTTTATTACCTCTCTGTACTGTCTCCCAACCATCTGACTCCTCTGATTCTGAAACAAATCAAGAAAGTATATTTGAATTCTTAACTCTCTTTCACTCTTTTAACCCTTATCCCGCTGATCACAACAATGCCTACTTTTGCAAACAGTGTAGATCCAGATCAGATGGCTTCTAAAGGCCATCTAATCAGGATCTGCACTGTTTGTCATGCAGTTTGTAAATTCAACAAATGTATTAGATCAAATAGTTTCACTGGTAGATAGTCAGAAATTAATTTATTCAGCAGTATTAGGGTTAAGGGGACAGGATAACTTGCAGGTAAGCAAAAAAGAAAAAATTGTCTTCTGTTGAAATATGATGAATAATATTTCCAACTATATTCATTTTCTCTTAACTTCACCATTCTGCTAGTGGTGTGTCAGTAGATTGATTTACTAGATTATAGCAACATGAATAAACCAACGATCAACACAAAACTTGAGCAATGTCCAATACATAAAGTGAATGTGTTCATTCCAGATTAAACAGATCAAATTTAACTGTCAAATGTCAAGTTTGAATGACTGCATGTTTTTAGTGACTGTCTTACTTTAATTCCATCCATTAAAGTATACAAAGAGGATCTTACATGAGTGTTCAAGTATTATTGAATTTATTAAACAAGTTGAGAAAAAGGGATAAAATGCGAGGCAAAGTTTATCCCTTTTCCTGACAAGAGTTCAATAAGACATTTAGAACACATATAATTGGGTTGGTCTATACTGCAGTTTGGAAAAGAGGATCAATATTTCCATTAAATTTGTGAATATTGAGCGCCATGGAAGCATTTGACTATTATATATATACATTGTTTGTCTTGCGACATAAATATTCAGGATTTGAGTATAAAAGAGTGTTACTTTTGTCATGATTGTTTTGTTGTTGTTGTTTTTTCTACCGAAGGGACTTTGTATTGAAATACAACTGAGGTAATGGCCAAATATGACCGACTCAGTATAAGAAGATAGATAGATAAATACATATTAATGTTTAGTACTTTTTAGTACCGCTGGGCTCATATTGAATATTACGAAAATATATGCCTTTTGCGGAATGAAAGTTAAAATTTCATGAAATTAAGTTTTTTTTTCCTTTTGCTGGTTAGATTTTATTTGGTAAAAGATAGCACTACTATAAATATTCTGAAAATAATGCCGATTCCATATTTCATACGCAATATTTATCTTTATCTATCTACCTTCCTTCTGTGAATGAAATCTTTTGCAAAAGGAAGAGTTCGTTCATCAAATGTTTAGCTGAAGCAACTATGAGATAATTTGATGTTGAATGAGATACCATCCCAAATAACTAGAGCTGTCAGTGAAACTGACTAGGGCCCCGGCAGCGCTATCAGAGGAGTAGGAAAATTTGTGGACGGACAGACGGACAGACAGACGGACGGACAGAGTGATTACTATAGGGCACCAACACTTTCAGTGCGGGGCCCTAATAAGCGACCTGTCATGTAAGCCTATAACACGGACCCAATATTTGGCAGAGCCTAAAGATACAATATTATCCATAGCCGCACAAGAGTGAACGAACGCCTGATTACACTCTTCTTGAGTCCATGTCTGTTGGTCTGAACATTAATATTTGCCATTTGTCTATGATTAATGATTTCAGATTAATGCTTTGGTACTACGACCTAAACTACTTTGTTCATGATAAATGCATAAGGATTATCTCCAGTATGTACGAGGGCGAGTCAACAAAAAAAAAAACAAAAAAAAAAAACAGCCTAACATATTTCTTGGTGAGATAGATCTCTGCGGCAAGTGTCTTTAAATTCTGTGAAATTCATTTTGGTTCGACAGCATCGTTACATTGGTGTCGGCGCTGCATAGAGAAGTGACGTTGATGTATCCTGGATGCTGCTGCGATAAAAATTTTAAAAGGAGATAGTCGTTTCTGTAAAATTCATCTCGGTTTGGGAGCAACGTGACATTGGCGTCGGCCCTTCAATGAGACGTAGCATCGATGTCGATATATTTTGGATGCTACTGTGTCTAAAATGTTTAAAAGGAGAAGTCATGTCTGTAACATTCAGTTTGGTTGAGAGCAGCGTGATATTGGTGTTAATGCTGCCTGGAAACGTAGCGCCAACACCGATGTATCCTGGATGCTACTGTGGCCAAAATGTTAAAAGGAGGAAATTATTTCTGTGAGTTTCATTTGAGAGCAACGCGCCAGTGTCTAAAATGTTTAAAGAATCATTGTTAGGAACATTTAACCTTTACCCTGCTGTAGGCGACAAGCCCTATCTTTGCAAACAGTGTAGATCCAGATCAGATGGCTTCTGAAGAAGCCATCTGATCAGGATCTACACAGTTTGACATTCAGTTTATGAATATGTAGAAATAAGCTGCATCAAGTAATATGATTGGTTCAAAGTCAGAAATGAGTGTGGCTTAATTGAATATTCAGCAGGTTAAAGGTTAATAAGATTACATACGCTACCTTATCCAAAACTATGAAACTGTCTTCAATGGCCCTATTCGCGGTTCGACCCAGTCACGGGAATCGATATGAAATAATTTCTCCCAGTCTCCCGCGGATCCAAGAAAATATTCAGTTTTTTAAAGAAAGTTAATGACAATAATAATAACAATATATGTAAATGAAATTTTAAATTATAACTATGAAATTGATGATGATGATGATGATGATGGAAAGTGATTATGAAATAATTTCTCTGCCAGTCTCCTGCTGATACGAGTGCATATTGTTTCATTTTTGAAAGGTCAACAAACATTAATGAACAGAAATAAATATTATTATCTCTTCAACGTTTGAAAAGGTTTCACCTGCCCACAGATGTTAATTCATGAAATTCTGTACAAATAGGGATTATGTCAGTAATCAAATAAATGCCAAGCGTATCGATTAACCTATCAATACCGTATTCGCCCTAATTACCGCACCGTGCGTTTAGTTTTTTCAAAATCGTGTCAAAAAATCATGGTGAAAAATCTACTTAATTAGCGCACACTTGATAAGAAAACAACAGCTTTCAAGATGATGCATACTGATATTTAATGGGACGGAAAAAGATACTTAAGCATTGCCTTCACTGTTGGAAGAAATAATGGTAAGTTTTTATAGATTTACTATGAGAGCTTCAAGGGGAGATTATTGTAAAGTGTGCGCTTATGCATTTCTTTTTCAAAAATAGCTTTGGTGTGCGCTTATAGGAGCATGTGCGGTAATTAGGGCGAATACGGTAATTAGATTAATCGATATGCGTGTCGTTGACAACCTATCAATAATTAGATTATCGTCAGACAGAGGGCGTGAGATCATCACGGACTTGAATTAAAATTTCACAGGACATCATTTAATACCTCAAAAATTATACCCAGTAAAAGCATGACCATTACTAAAATACGTCTATTTAAATATATTGTAATCTTTTCTTTCAAATTGTCTGATAAAAAAAGATATTTCTCATAATGCTGCTCAAAGCATAGATTTGGGAACAGATTAAAACCGCCTCTGCAAGGTTAAAAAAGAAACACACTCCTCTGTAAGAAAAAAAAAATGAAGCTTTTAAATTCATATCTGAAAAACAAAACCCAAACATCTTGTGAGATTGAAATTCATTGACAACTTGGGTTTATTTTGTTTTATTTCATTTTTTAAATAAATACCCATTACATATTAAAAAATCTTCCTTTCGGGAGAAAGGAGCCTTTTGCGAAAGGAACATTTCTTACGCGGAAGGTAGGTTCATACCGTTATTTTTAGTGGCAATTTTGTACGAAGGAATTCAACAACAGTTTGAAAAAAAAGCAATTATATATACGTACTTTCAGATAGTACAAATCTGACAGGATCATTGGAGCTTATGTGATTCTCCTTCGTAATTACAGACCCTCCAAGAAAGGGAGGCTCTAGACATTATATGATATCACAAAAAAAAGTGTAAACAACTCTTTTTTACAATTAAACTTTATTAAAACATGTTTTGTCATCCAATGAGTGTTTATTATCGGTAAAGAAAACTTCCTTTCGCAGAAAAAAACTTCCCTTCCTTTCGCGAAAGGAAGGTTCCTTTCGCTATTTGGACCAACCGCATATAATTCACGATTTTTGTTCAAAAATGTCATTATTCCGCCATTAGAAAACGCAAGGTCGTTAATGTGGTGCAAAATTCACTCACCTGCTGGAACTTCTTAGTAAAATCTCAGGCAGTTCAAATAAACTTTCGGTATTCATCATTGTTTGCTCAAATAAACTTTCTGTATTTATTAATGTTTAACATCTAGAAATAGATGTGACCATAGAAAAATTCCAATAGCATTTTAAAGCTCTAGAGGTGAAAAGTGTCAGAAGAATTCAGGGATTCACTAGGCATTTAAAACACCCAGAACACCACTTATATTAGTGCTATTCAACTGGTAAGTTTAGTAAAATATTGCACATGTGATAGCGTATTCGAACAGCTGCTTGAACAACAAACAAATTTGAGTACTGTAAAAGTCCTAAAAATTCGGATACCTTGAGGACTTGCTGTAATTCTCCTAAAATTTTAACAATGTTGTTTCACGATCCAGTAATGATTCCAAAAAGTGGAGATGGAAAGGCAAATGTACACCCTGATTAGGCTGCTCTTTAAGGAGCCGTCTGATCTGGGTCTGCACTGTTTGCTTAGACCTGTCTGTTCCAATACTAAGGATCATTTCATTAATTTTTCCTGTTCATATAGCACGATTACCAGTACTCCAAAATACCGGCCCCGACAGCTCAGTTGGTAGAGTGTCCGCTCCGGGGAACGGGAGGTCACGGGTTCAATCCTGGGCCGCGACATACCAAAGTCGTTAAAAATGGTACTAGCTGCTCCTCGTTTGGCACTCAGATTTACGGGGTAGAGCTAGGACTGGTCGACCCAGTGTCAGGATAATGTGACTGGGTGTGGTATCATGTAATGTGTCTGGGACATGATACTTCAGTGAGGCAGCGCTATAAAAGTGGGCATTGAGCTCCCTGTCGCAACCAGACACCGTCTTGATATGACTGAAAAATTGTTGAAAGCGACGTTAAACCCGAATTCACACACACACACACACCAGTACTCCAAATACACCACAACCTCTTTATACATTTATGGTCATTTGTCCATATAACTTATACATTTTTGGTCTCCATCCATTTTAACGCCATTCTTTCTATATAAAATAAACTTTTTTGGAATCCGCTTTAAAGTGTGCTATATCTAAAACAGTTTCCTTTTTTGGTTTGTCCCATTTCAAGATTATTTCATTTATTTTGAGCGGATCATTAATCAGGAGAACCCGAAAATAAACCTCCTGGCCTTCTGTTGCAGAACTTCGCGTTTCACATGAGACCTGAGCAAGGCTTGAACCCACAGTGGTGATGAAAGACCTAATGTTTAAGAGACAGCGCTCTTACCCACTAGGCCATAGAAATAGAAGCCTGTAATCAAAACTGTTTTATAATGAAGTGTTATAAATAAGTTTGTAATAATACCATTTTGTTCCTTGAAGGAGTCTCCTGACTCATTGAGTGAAGATGGTACAGGGGAGAGAACTGGAGGTGAGGGTAATACAGGATGTAGTTCTTGTAGCGAAGTTCCCTCCTGTGTAGGCTCAGAGTTACCTGGACTTGGAGGAATACCCTTCACTCTGTCAGCCCAGCTGTTGCCACAACCAGGACTGAAAGGCAAGTATAATGCAAGAAATTATTACAATGCAATGTATGAAAAATTATTATTTCAGAAATAAAGAAATGATGTGAGCCTTTAAAAAATATCAGGCCCATTTGTTCAAAGCATTGTCACTTAACGTTAACCAATTCTGTACCAAATGAAATCTTCCAACTTATATATAGCTCAAGTCCATTTAAAAATTTAGGGGTGTCAGGTTGTGTTTTCTTCAAAATTTATTTGGACTGGTTGATTTATTGTTTTGGGTTTAACGACACATCAACCCTTGTAGGTCATTTTGTGTCATCTCCCAGAGAAAGGGAGGATAGAGATAGAAGAGACAGTAGAGGAGATGAAAGTGAATGACAGAGGAGAAGATAAATGAATGGATGTGTAGAAACAGAAGAAATAACAACATTCACCCTATACCCTTACCTGCTACAAGAACAGCAGGTCTTGTCCAACTGTAACCCAATATCAGCTGGATGCCCCAGTGACACAAGCTACACATCACCTTTGCCTCATCGAACCGCACCCCAAAATTTATTTGGAAAATGGCAGATTTTTTTGTAAACAGTGAAGGCCCTGGCCAAATGCCGCGTTCTGCGGCATCTGATCTGGGCCTGCACTGTTTGCCCGGGTACCCGTTTTGGGGTTTTCGGTACAAAATGGGTTAATTAACTCATAGCCGTCAAAATGTGAGTTGTTCTAGCAAATATGTAGACATTTTTGGTGGAAAAAAATTCATTAGTACTGCCTTGAGAAGGCAGTTCCAATGAGTAACCACTACATGAGTACCCACAACATACATGTAGGTTTATATGGAGAAATAAGGAAAATCATCCCGTTATTATCTCCACACACCCATCTTATCAAGAGCTATGTGACTTGTCCTGCTAAGTTATTTTTTCTGACATACTCTTCGTTTTGACAAATTAGGAGACTCATGAACATAGGGCTCTGAACCTTGATTTTTTTTTATTTATTTTTTTTTTCAGAGTCCAAAAATTGATATGGAAGGAAGCAAATGTAACTCCCTTTTTTCCAAAAAGATGACCCCTCATTTGTTTCAAATTATAGGCCTATATCTCTTCTGAGTGCAGTGGGTAAAGTCTAAGAAAAAATAGTGCATAAACATCTATTTAATTTCATCCGTGATAATGACATACTGACATCATTACAGTCAGGATCTATTTCCGGAGACTCTACAGTTAATCAGCTTGTAGATATATATATACATACGGTATATATATCACTTTCTGCCAATCTCTTGACCAAGGCAAAGAAGTTCACGCAGTGTTTTGCGATATAAGCAAGGCATTTAGTTTATACTAATTTATTTTAGTTCGATTGCGATGGAAGCTTCAAGCTTATTTAATCGCTCTCAAACACTCATTCTGAATGTTTTCACGCATGCGAGAGAGAGGCAGTGACTATTACACCACTGCTACCCATTTATACCTGGGTGGAGTGAGGCAGCGTCATTACGTGTCTTGCCCAAGGACACACCTCGATACCGGGTGCCGGATTCGAACGTACAACCTCTCAATCACGAGTCGAAAGTGTTAACCACTGCGCTATCGAGGCTGATCGAGGCATTTGATAGAATGTGGCACGGAGGCTTTTTCTAAAATGTAGAATCTGCTGGGATCTCTGGTTCTTTCTTGGCGTGGCTGAAGGACTATTTGAAAGATAGGAAACAGAGAGTTGTATTACCTGGATCTGCTTCTGCATGGGCAACTCTTAAAGCAGGTGTACCGCAGGGATCTATTTTAGGCCCCATTTTTTTTCTTATCTATATTAATGACATTGTAGACGATATTCACTCTTGTATACGGTTTTTTGCCGACGATACCAGCCTTTATATTATTGTTGATAACCCTATATACGCAGCTGATGAACTGAATGCAGCCCTCGCCAAAATACATTCATGGGCGACTAAATGGCTTGTATCTTTCAACCCGGCGAAATCTGACTCCATGGTATTATCTCAGAAACATAATAAACCACTTCATCCACCGCTTAACATGAATCAGCAATTGATTAATGACTTGAACTTCCACAAACATCTAAGTCTCACATTCTCAAAGGACTGTTCCTGGCATGACCATATAGAACTTGTAACAGCAAAATCATGGCTTTGCATAAATACTATGCGGAGACTGAAATTCCAGCTTGATACAGACTCTTCAAACTATATTTATATCTTTTATAAGACCACTTCTAGAATATGCAAATGTTGTTTGGGATAATTGCACTCAGCAAGAGTCAAACGATTTGGAAAAAATCCAAAACGAAGCTGCGCGTATTGTCACAGGAGCTACTAAACTTGCATCAATCCAATCACTTCTATCTGACACAGGGTGGGAAAGTCTTGCATATAGAAGAGAACTCATCCTCTACTATAAGATGGTTAACAATATGACCCCCGAATACCTCTCTTCACTTGTACCACCAACTGTAGGCAGCATATCTCGATATAATTTGTATAATGAGATGAACCTTCAGACAATCCCTGCAAGATCTCAACAATACTGTAACTCATTTCTTCCTTCAACCAGGCGAATTTGGAATAATCTTCCGGAAGATACTAAGAACTCACCATCTGTAGCAACTTTTAAAAATAAACTTAATAATAATCAAATCACCAGGCGCTTTTGGCATAGTGGTGGAGATGATCAGGGCTGCAGGTGATGCAGGTGCCTCAATGATCCGCGACCTTGCAGCTGCAATCATCCGGGGTGGAAAGGTACCCTCTGACTGGGAACAGAGTTTAATTGTCTGTCTCTACAAGGGCAAGGGCGATGCATTGGAACGGGGCAACTACCGTGGTCTCAAGCTGACAGAACAGGTCAAGAAAGTCCTGGAGAGGATTGTGGATGGCCACATTAGGCAGTTGGTGTCCATCGACGATTCCCAGTTTGGCTTCGTCCCGGGAAAAGGCACAACAGATGCAATTTTTGTTTTACGGCAGCCGCAAGGGAAGTATCTGGCGGCCAACAGGAGACTCTACATGGCCTATGTAGACCTGGAGAAGGCATTTGATCGAGTGCCTCGGAAAGTCATCTGGTGGGCACTAAGAAAACTTGGAGTGGAAGAGTGGATTGTGCGACTGGTCCATGGGATGTATGCTAATACTCGGAGCCGTGTCTGTGTTGGTGATGGTTATAGTGAAGAATTCAAAGTGATGGTGGGTGTTCATCAAAGCTCTGTTCACAACCCACTGCTTTTCATCATTGTGCTTGAAACCTTGTAATGTGAGTTCCGCTCTGGAGTCCCCTGGGAGGACCTGTATGCTGATGACCTTGTCATCATAGCTGAATCCATTGAGGAATGTGTCAGGAGGCTCTTAACTTGGAAAGACGCAATGGAGGCGAAAGGGCTGAGAGTGAATGCAGGAAAGACAAATATTATGCTGTAAATTTTGCATAAACTGGACTTGACAGTATAAATCATATTTGCTAAACTTTTTTAAAATTTAGCAAAATTATAAAAATAAATAAAGGATAAATATTTCTTATAATTAACTTTTTTTCACAAATCTGTGAGACAGTTGGGGCTTGGATAAAATCATATTGTTTGCTTTATTAAGCCAGATTACAGTTTCTGTTTTTCTTAGGCCCCTAGTCATCAAGGATCATAAAAGAACTGCTAAAACATACTTAATCATAATCTCCTCATGAGAAGGAAATATCGAAACCACATTGCGACAACAAAATGTCTAGAATCAAACAATCATACAGATTATAATTGATATGGATATTTTGTGTAAACACAACTATGTTCTTATTGTTATCCTTGATGACCATGGCTTGGGAGGGGATAAATGCCAAAAAGGGTAATTTCCTCCTGAGCAATGTTTTCATGAGTACATGACAGTATGTTAATAAAAAGGGGTCTTAGGTTATAGGACAGACAATGACATTATAGTAACTTTATGCATGATAGACTGGATTTTGCCGTCTCAATTTCTGGAATTACCAGTGTTAAAAGTGTATATTTTATGTTACTCTGGACTTTGCCGTGTAACTAGTTAAAGGACATTTGTTTAAGAAAGGATCAGTCTTCTTCACATTGAACTGGAAAACCAGTTAGAACTGTTTTATGTTAACATTTTATTTTTTAGAAGGTCTTACATTTTGTTCTTGCAAAATTGCTTAATTAGACTACTTGTTACACATTAAATACTGTTTTCATAACCGGCGTTCCTCGTTATTTTCATAAGGACTTTTATGCCTCTCAGTAGTGCGTAATATCTGGTGGAGATCACAGGGGTACGTGAACTTTAGGTACCTCTCGCAAGTTAGACAAGCAAAATTCCCTGATAGACATATTTAGGACATTCCAATTAGATGATGAATCGCCAATTTAACAAAACTTTTTTAAACAATAGAAATTCACAAGTGCTTCCATTGGTGCTCTACTTGACTCTACCTGCTGTTCAGTGTCATCAGGCTTCACAACAGTATCTCAACAAAACAAGGAAAAGTCAAAAACAGAAACAGCGGGATCAGGAAAGAAGAAAAAAATTCCATGAACGGAAGTATGTATGTTCTGTATTTCCATTTTATTCTTTGGAAAATCAGGAGATTGTAAGCATGGTTCCAACCAATAGACAACAATCAAACCCTAAAAACAACACAATATCAGACTTTCAGAAAGAAATTAGTCATCTGAACTCAACTATTGCTGATCTAAGAGATAAAATATTGCATAAAGACAATAAATATAAGGACCTGGAAAATAAAACTTCTCTTTTAAAATCTGAGATATGTAGCCAGACAGAGAAACTAACAGATGCTGAAAACATTATTTTAAAGTTAGAACAGGAAGTTTTTCAGGAACAAAAGAGAGTACAAGATGCTGAAAAAGAACTTTCATGCCTAAAACAGGAGGTTCTTAAAGAAAAAGTACAACTTCAGGAAACAGAAATTATGTGCCAAGAGTTGGAAGAAGTGCGCAGTAAATTTAATGCAGAAATAGAAAATAATGAACGGATTAGGAAGGAACATTTTGAGGAAATGAAGTGTCTGAAGGCAGAAATAAGAACTTTGAAAAAGCAAAGCTCATATGGAACAGTTAGCAGTACTCAGTGTAAAAGTACAGGGACAAACTCAGCATCTAAGGAACATGGAACAATAAGGACAAAGCACAATATTCGGAAATCAACAACACAGTCTTCTGGCAAACCTGACAGAGGCTCTGGATGTCATAGATGTGGTAGTCTATACCTGTCACATCAACCAAATCAGTGCCCAGCAAGAAATTTTGTGTGTGGAAAGTGTTCCAGAAGTGGACACCACACACTAAATTGCTTGCAGGTGTACAAAGGGTGCGGTGGGGCTTACTGCCACAAACCAGAAGACTGTGGTGCTTATGAAAGGAATTGTGCATACTGTAATGTTAAGGGTCACTTTGAAACAATGTGTTTAGAAAAAAGATATGACCAGATAGGGTACTAAAAGTTTAAATTATAAAATGTTGTTTAATGTATCCCCTTACTTAAATCATATATTTTAATGCAAAATTTTGGGGACCAAAATCTTCAAAGTAGGGGAGAGCTATTATGCTGTAAATTTTGCATAAACTGGACTTGACAGTATAAATCATATTTGCTAAACTTTTTTAAAATTTAGCAAAATTATAAAAATAAATAAAGGATAAATATTTCTTATAATTAACTTTTTTTCACAAATCTGTGAGACAGTTGGGGCTTGGATAAAATCATATTGTTTGCTTTATTAAGCCAGATTACAGTTTCTGTTTTTCTTAGGCCCCTAGTCATCAAGGATCATAAAAGAACTGCTAAAACATACTTAATCATAATCTCCTCATGAGAAGGAAATATCGAAACCACATTGCGACAACAAAATGTCTAGAATCAAACAAGCATACAGATTATAATTGATATGGATATTTTGTGTAAACACAACTATGTTCTTATTGTTATCCTTGATGACCATGGCTTGGGAGGGGATAAATGCCAAAAAGGGTAATTTCCTCCTGAGCAATGTTTTCATGAGTACATGACAGTATGTTAATAAAAAGGGGTCTTAGGTTATAGGACAGACAATGACATTATAGTAACTTTATGCATGATAGACTGGATTTTGCCGTCTCAATTTCTGGAATTACCAGTGTTAAAAGTGTATATTTTATGTTACTCTGGACTTTGCCGTGTAACTAGTTAAAGGACATTTGTTTAAGAAAGGATCAGTCTTCTTCACATTGAACTGGAAAACCAGTTAGAACTGTTTTATGTTAACATTTTATTTTTTAGGTCTTACATTTTGTTCTTGCAAAATTGCTTAATTAGACTACTTGTTACACATTAAATACTGTTTTCATAACCGGCGTTCCTCGTTATTTTCATAAGGACTTTTATGCCTCTCAGTAGTGCGTAATACAAAGATCATGATCTGTGGCTCAGGTCTGGACCTCCTGCAGAGTACATGCCAGTTCCCATGCGCTGTATGTCGCACTGGAGTGGGCAGCAACAGTATCTTTTGTAATGGCTGCAAGTTCTGGGTGCACAAGAAATGCAGTGGGCTCAGGCGCTTGATAGAGGACCCTGATTACAAGTGTACACGGTGCCAAGGAACTGCACAACCCTTAGATGGCAGACCACAGCTGGAAGTCCAAGTCGGATCCGACAAGCTGGAGGTTGTAGCTTCATTTTGCTACCTAGGTGATATGCTCTCAGCAGCGGGTGGTTGCGACCTTTCAACCACATCACGTGTGAAAACAGCCTGGAAGAAATTCAACGAGTTGCTACCAGTTCCCTCTTCCCGCCACCTCTCGTTAAAGACACGTGGTCGTGTTTACAGCTCTTGTGTGTGGAGCGCAATGCTCCATGCCAGCAAGACAAGGCCATTGACAAAGCCAAACCTCCAACGTCTTCAGCGGAATGACAGGGCAATGATCAGACAGATTTGCAATGTCAAGCCACAGGACACTGTCGCCATCAGGTCCAGTGAGTTACTTGAGCCTCTTGGCATTGAGGACCTGCCCCTCATACTGAAAGAGAGAAGGCTCCGCTGGTATGGACATGTGGAATGCTCCAATGGTGCAGTCAAGACTGCCTGTGACATACAGGTAGGTGGAAAGCGGGGGCCTGGAAGGCCCAAGATGACCTGGAAGCAGCTGACAGAAAGAGATTGCAGAGAATGGAAGCTCTCTGCTATCGATCCTCATGATAGACAGGCCTGGAGATCTGGTGTAAGATCTTTCATGCATTCAGCAAGCCAGCTACCTGGAAGGGGGCCCACTTATGTGGACGTTGCCCCTGTACCTGCACGTTAATAAAAAATCTGTTGATGATGATGAATAATATTCGCAAGCCCCCACAATACTACCAATCTGGTTCACGACTAGGACAAATATATCATGCTCGTTTACAACTGAACTGTAGCTCTTTACGCCAACATCTTTTTCAGAAAAATATTATTGACAATCATGCAAATGTGGCGTAGTTGAGAACACTTCACATTTTTTCTTAATATGCAACCGTTTCGGACAGATCAGGCAAGAGCTGCGAAATAGAGTCTCGATATATTGTCAACCAACAGTAAATATTTTCTTATATGGTAGTACTGACCTGCCAGACGATCAAAATGAAGACATCTTTTTAGCGGTGCAAGATTACATACTAAAATTTAAGCGCTTTTGACTTAGCTCGTTCAACTGTTTATACGTACAAACTAACTTTAAAATTAATGAGTTTTGAACACAAGCGTTTATATGGTATAAACTAAGATAAGGAAAATTTAGATGCTCTACTTTTAAATGCGGGTACACACACACATTTTGAACAGCATGAAATCCAGCTATTTACAGGTTTTTTGTTGAATGTTGCCCATAAAATAATGACTTTTTAATTATTACAAAAATGGCTATATGTTTCACTCCTTGTGGAGCCCCTACCAACTAACTACTGTATTTATTTTTAACCAGTTATAAAAGTGTGATTAATTTCAAATTTTTTGAATGACAATTTCAATATGATTGTACACATAATAGTATTGCAAACACTTGGGATACATATTCAAATAAGTCACTTGACTTTTTTCTGAATCCCATTTGTATAGTGATTGTATTGCAATCATATTCCATACTGTTTTGTATATTTATCATGTATTATGCAAATAAAATAAAGTTTAAACCAAACATTGTACACATGCCCTTGTTTTAAAGGTTTCTGATCAGCAGGGTAAGAGAAGTTGAGCACTCTCTGAGCTGGACTAGGAGACGTGTGACCATGGTGACCCATACCACTCGGTGATTTACCCGGCGACATCTTTCTCACCTCCCACGCTATTGAGGATGGCCTGCAGAAATAAAATGTAACAAACAGAGGATCTTACATGAGTGTTCAGTATTATTGAATTTATCAAACAGGTTGAGGAAAAGGTTTAAACTGTGAGGCTTTGCCGAGCATTTCATGCCTTTTCCTCAACGAGTTTAATAAATTAAATAATACATGAGCACGAATGCAAAGTTATATTTATCAAATGACATTAAAAAGCATTTTATTCACGATTTGTTGACAAAAATGTCATTAGTTAACGCGACGCCGTTAATGACGTCGTACATGTAATGTTTAGGGATGTTTCTGACTAATTTGCATATTTAATCCACTAGTGGATCACAGAATTTATTGCATGGCATTATTGCACTCTCAGACACGACTTCATATGATAAACTATAACACTTATGATTCAGGTCCAAAGCAGAGACTATGTCATACACTGTTGTATCCAAATGGAGAAGTATATATGTCCTAAAATTTCAGACACATTGATAACTTGCTGTAATTCTCCTAAAATTTTAACAAATTTGTTTTATGATCCAACAAGAAGTCCAAAAGGGTGCAGATGGTGTGGCAAACAGTGTAGACCCTGACCAGACTGCAGGAGCAGTCTGATCTGGGTCTGCACTGTTTGTTTAGGCCTGTCTGTCCCAATATTGAGGATCATTTCAGCGTACAGAACTAGAAATGTGTTCAATGGATGCCCCCGCCTGGGAGTTGTGACACTGATGAAAAACTTACAAGCAAATTGCTAACACCATCACTGATGCAGACAAATGGACAGGGTTAACACTATATTTCTTTTCCGTCATTCTTCAAAAATGATTACGATTCACATTTTTCTATTTAATCAAAATAATTGTAATTAGAATCATTTTAGACTAGTGTTCCAAACATTATCTAGACCTCTGGGCAGCAATTATGAACTGACAATATACCATCTCTACTGTATGTATTCCGACAGACAGCCCTGAGCAAACAGTGTAGATCCAGATGAGATGCATAATCACATGGCGTCAAAACTTGCCTACACTGTTTGCAACTCATCCAGCTACTTTTAGAAAAGATATAACGTAGTAAATTGTACTTATTCAAATTTTAGAACAAGTATAGTAAGCTATTCTGAAGTCCGAGTATTAACCCATTTAGTACTGGAAACCCCCAAAAAGGGTACCCCAGCAAACAGTGCAGGGGTGTACAGGGGGTAATATTATTTTTCTTATTTCTGCTAGAAAATATAGATTGTGGGTACTTGTTAGAACCGTCTCAATGAAGTTATTGTAACATGTATCCACAATATTTTGATGATGATGATGATTTCGTGTTTAACGATGCGTCAACCCTCTTTGTGGGTCATAAGCGTCAAACGGTTAATGGTTAACGGCATTGAGAATTATGAGGATATTAAAAGTAAAAAAGTGAGTTTGATATGTATAAAAATCTTAAACAGTTAAATATTATGAAAAAGTCCAATTTCTTTTAAGAATAAAATAATATTTTCAAAAGGTACAATATTTTGAGCATAAATAAGGAAAATATTACAATTTTTCATCTTTTTTTTTTCGGCAGTAAAATTTACAATGTATTTGTCTAGGCGTGTTTTCCTAACAAACCCAACATCAGCTTAACAAGTCTGTGCTAAAAACATCCCTCTAAAGACCATGTTACATTGAGCAAAACTGTGCTCAAAAACATAGATTGTGGACATTTGTTAGAAATCTATATGGACTAGAAAATAGTGAACATTTTCATTTGAAAAATGCTGGTAGAACTAGTGGTAAAACTATGTCACTTTTACAACATGGGTATTTGTAATGCAAACAGATAGAAAACCAGGTTCTTACATCAAGATTTGTTAAAAATAAGCAGGACAAAATCTGAATTAATTACCTGTCTCCACCTTTCTTGGCATTTTCAAAAGCTTTCTGGACCTGCATCCTGTCTATCAGGGATTGAAAATCTCTTGTACTTTGTTCTAGCATCATCATCACTTCCTGTGGAAAATAATGGTATTTGACTCATTAAATGCAACAGCAGAAGCAGAAGAAACAGGTTTTCTTAACCGCCTGTCCATTGGTCCATGACCAGCAAAGTTTGGGCAGACTGATGCTCCAGACTAACTTATTTATATGTTTAATGCAAAAACGTTGTTACTAAAACTAGCAGAAATGCAAAAAGGACCAGTGAAACCATGCATACACTGGTCATGTGGACTAGATGGGGTCTGGACATTAGAAACAAGAGGCCCATGGGCCACTATGCTCACTATGATCATGTGGTTTATACCATATACAGGCATGGCGCCCATCTTGGTCAAGTGACAACAATCCCATGAACAAACTTTTCATTGCCTAATCCCATAGAGGCTTTTCATGTAATTTGGTTTCAATCAGCACAGCAATTTTAGTGGAGAAGAAGATAACAAGTTTCAAGGTCATAGCCTGTTGGGTTCCTGAGAAAAAGATTTTTAAAGTGTTTACCCTATATGGGCAAGGTGGCCATCTTGGTCATGTGACCAAGATCCCATGAACAAACTTTCTTTCCCCCAATCCATGGAGAACCCACATGCAATTTGGTTTCAATTGGCCCAGCAGTTTCTGAGGAGAATGAAAATGTTGACCCGGACATGGACGCGGACCACTGCCTATGCTATAAGCTCTCCCGGAGCCTTTGACTGTGGTGAGCTAAAAATCAACTGTTTTGTCTTTTTTCCATACAAATGTCTAAGTGACCCAATTTGACCTTGACATAAAACACGTCAAGGTCAACCAAATGTCATCATTTCAACAAACATGGTATGGCCCGAGTTCCCGATGATTCATACCAAGTTTCAAGATCATCGGCCATTTGGTTCCTAAGAAGAAGATTTTTAAAGGTTTTTACCATATATGGGCAAGTAGGTCATAATGGTCATGTGACCCAGTCCTTACGAACAAACTTTCATTCCCCCTACCCATAGAAGCTCCACATGTAATTTGGTTTCAATGAACTTATCAGCTTGAGTGAAGAAGACAATTAAAATTCTGAATCTGAATCATCCAGGACAAAGGTCAGTAAATGACCTTGACCATTGGAATTGATAGAATTCCATTCAGCTGATTGAATATCATTTCTGATGCCAGAGGTTAAAATGCAATCAGAAAAATCCATTGTTTTGCCCTTTTTCAATACGAATGTCTAATTGACCAAATTTGTCCTTGACGTAAAACAGGTCAAGGTCAACCAAAGGTCATCATTTGAACAAACTTGGTAGGGCCCTGAGACCCCGATGCTGCATACCATGTTTCAAGATCATCGGCTGTTCGGTTCTTGAGAAGAAGATTTTTAAATGTTTTTACCATATATGGGCATGGTGGCCATATTGGTCATGTGACCCAGTCCTCACGAACAAACTTTCTTTCCCCCTTCCCATAGAGGCTCCACATGTAATTTGGTTTCAACTGGCCAAGTAGTTTCAGAGGAGATGTTGTTTGAAAATGTTGACGACGCAGACACAGACGACGACAACGATGGACCAGTGCTTATACTATAAGCTCCCCCGGAGCCTTCGGCTCTGGTGAGCTAAAAACCACTGCACATGACATATACCTAGCCACTTTCTGCCAGGGCTACAACTTTATCACGTCTTGTGTGCTTTTTATGTAATCCGAGGCCCTTGCACTTTTATGTAATCTGAGACCTTTTGTTTTTTATGTAATCTGAGGCCTGTCAGCTTTTA
The DNA here is from genome assembly GCA_963580285.1 of Lucinisca nassula. NCBI lineage: Eukaryota > Metazoa > Mollusca > Bivalvia > Lucinida > Lucinidae > Lucinisca > Lucinisca nassula. The sequence continues at coordinate 113,746,725 of OY757018.1, forward strand.
CGCAATCTTAGGCCGTTTTGCTTTAATGTAATAGATCTGAGACCCATTTTGTTTTTATGTAATCTGAGGTCTTTGTGAGTTTATGTGATCTGAGGCCCTTTAGCTTTTATGCAATCTGAGGCCCTTTTGCTTTTATGTAATCTGAGGCCCGTTCTCTTTTATGCAATCTGAGACCTGTTCTCCTTTATGTAATCTGAGGCCCTTTAGCTTTTATGCAATCTGAGGCCCTTTTGCTTTTATGTAATCTGAGGCCCTTTTGCTTTTATGTAATCTGAGGCCCTTTTGCAATTATGTAAGCTGAGGCCCTTTTGCATTTACGTAATCTGAGGCCATTTTACTTTTAAGTAATCTGAGGCCCTTTTCTTTTTATGTAATCAGAAGCCCATTTCCTTTTATGTAATCTGAGGACCTTTTCCTTTTATGTAAACTGAAGCCCTTTTCCTTTTATGTAATCTGAGGATCTTTTGCTTTCCTGGAAGAGTTGACACCTTATAATGGCAAAGACCAAAAATGCTGGTTTGAAGAAACGGTGTCCTCTGAAAATGTAGCCCTTTTCCTTAATACACCCAACCCTCTTTAAACCGACATTAGATACAATGTTGTTACAACGACACTTTCAATGAAATGAACCCTTAGCCCAAGATGGAAATTATTCCTCAACCCATTTAGTACCAGAAACCCCAAAATGGGTACCCTGGCAAACAGTGCAGGCCCAGATCAGACACCGCAGAACGCGTTGTCTGATCAGGGCCTTCACTGTTTGCAAAAAGTTCAGCCATTTTCCTAATCGATTTTGAAGAAAACACAACCTGACACCCCTAAATGTTGAAATGAACTCATGCTATATATAAAGTGGAAGACTCCATTTGGTACAAAAAGGGTTAATTACCTTTATTACTCTTTCTTTTCTGAAACCATGAAAACCAAAACTGAATATACACAGACATAGGCTTATGTAGCCTGTTTTAATTAAGAAATTTATTAGCTCTGGATCTGACAGTTTGGAGGGCAGTTGGAATGCAGATTAAATCATGAGCATGTAGAAGCTCTAGCAGTCATTTGCTGAGTAATAAATCACAGTTTGGGTTAGTTATACATGTAGATCAAATCAAGAGCACATAGTGCAAGTGATTTGTTTATTACAACTGACTGGCAAACTGTGATTTATTACACAACAAATCGCCTATTACTAGAGCTGATCTATTTCAATGCTGACATATTAAAAATCAACAATAATTTTGTTTGTTCCTTCAAATTCTCCAAACATTCTGCCACACATTAGTGCCCTTAGCGTTTTTGATGTGAGAAATGACATTTAACTGTCTAACATAAAAACAGCAACTTTTAATGATGTCACTAGTCACACCTTTCTGCACAGTGATTTGCCGCAGAATAAATCATAGTTCCTTTCCAGAACTACAGAACAGATCACAGTTGTCTGCTTAGAATTTTGTACAAAACTTACTTTACACTCCAGAGCACTTTCATCTTGCTCGCAAGTTTCATAGATAGCATCAACAGCCCTCTGGAGATTATCGAACAGGAACTTCCAATAACGAGCCCGCAGGTCAGGTTTCTTACCACCATCAGACTTTGGAGATTTTGTCAGCTCTGATACAGACTTCAGTTGAACCCTCGGCTCGGGTTCTTTCTGTTCCTTTGGTAGCGGTTTACGAACCTGTCGTGATCTTGATCGATCTACAAAGGTAATATTAGGACTGGATAATCAGACTGGATAATCAGAGTTGAAAAGAAAGATAGATAGATAGATAGATAGATAGATAGATAGATAGATAGATAGATAGATAGATAGATAGATAGATAGATAGATAGATATTACTGTATGTATTGGGACAGACATTCCTGAGAAAACAGAGTTTTCTGCAGTTTGCCACTCGCGTCCAGCTATGTTAGACATATCATTGGGTGGCAAAGTGTATTTATCAAATTATCTATTACTAGCAAATCAGCAGCGAATATAATTCATTGTGGAATTCTCTGATTAACTGGTAATCTAATTAATTGTGCCAGACTTAGATAATTTACACCACATCTCTTCATTACACTGGATACCTGCAGCTTTACCTGCAGGTTAGTTACGTATCATCCTGTGAACAAGTCGGTGAAATGAACACCCCCTAAGCCTCACTTTATATAGAGAAAACTGGGGTGTACGAGGGTACACTATTTTTCTGCTCAAAGACAAAGGCAGAAATACATGTAAATGTAACATCTTTTCAGTGTCACTCCTATTTTGAGAATGCGACTGGCAACTTCCCTATTTTTTTTCCATTTTCTTATTCTTAAAATACTAGTGAGAACCTTGACCATGATCCCTATATTACAAATACAACCTCATCTTAACACGATTTGTTATAACACTGTTTTCAAGACAGATCCCTAAAATGTATAGATTATATAGAACAAGAATTCCGCCGAAGGCTATGTCGCGCCTGTGGGGGCGCAAAGTAGGTCAAGGTCAAACATAGATGCTTGCACAAAAGTTTCCATTCTTAAATGCAAGCTTGTACCAAGTATCATTAATGTAGTTCTTGAGAAATAAACTTGACCATTAGGGTGAACGCTAGGGTGGTCGCAATATTTTACAAAGTCAGTGAACCATGAAATATAGATCAAGGTCAAATATGGATGCTTGCATTTAAGTTACCATACCCAGATACAAGTTTGTACCAAGTATCATTAATGAAGCTCTTATAGTTCTTGAGAAATAAACTTGAACCTCAGGGTGAACGCTAGGGTGGTCGCAATATTTTACAAAGTCAGTGAACCATGAAATGTAGGTCAAGGTCAAATATGGATGCTTGCATGTAAGTTGTCATCCCCAGATACAAGTTTGTACCAAGTATCATTAATGAAGCTCTTATAGTTCTTGAGAAATAAACTTGAACATCAGGGTGAACGCTAGGGTGGTCGCAATATTTTACAAAGTCAGTGAACCATGAAATGTAGGTCAAGGTCAAATATGGATGCTTGCATGTAAGTTGTCATCCCCAGATACAAGTTTGTACAAAGTATCATTAATGAAGCTCTTATAGTTTTTGAGAAATAAACTTGAACCTCAGGGTGAACGCTAGGGTGGTCGCAAATGTTGACGCCTTGACAAACGGACAGACGAACGGACGAACGGAAAACCGGGCGCCTATATCGCGCCATGCTAATAGCAGGCGCGACAAAAATGACCATAAATGTCATTTTTCTATATAAATTATAATCTATACATTTTTGTTCGGATATAACATGGTTGTTTAACTAACACAGTTTCTGCTTTGGACCCCATCAATAGTAATATAAAGAGGTCAACTTGAGGTGTGTGTTCTCATTTCCAGAACTGCCTTCAACAAGTAATCATCATGTGATCAGACTAATTGGTAAATTACTAGCCTAGTGCTCTGTCCTTAGGCTAACACCCGACCATGTGTTAAAATGACGACAGTTCAAAGCTCCAGATAAGGCACTTTTTTCTTCCAAAAAAATACTCATATTTTTCTTACCATATATTTCTGTATAAAAACTTATGTTGTGGGTATTCATCAGAATCGCCTCGGCATGGCATTTCTAATGAGTACCCACAATGTGTGTTTTCGTGCAGAAATAAGAAAAACAACATGTGGGTACCCCTCTTATCTGAGGCTATGGACAAATTTCTTCGGCCCCAGCCCATTGGGGCTTGAAGAAATAGATGGGCTGCATGATCCTTCCAGGCAGAGCTGAAACTGACTGAACATGAGCACTGGTAAACCCCTAACAGAATCTAAGCCTGCCCAGGCAAAGTGGTGTGAGTCGGACTGTCCATGCTTATAAACCCTATTATTGGTTTCATTGGGCGGCAGGGCTTGAGATGCCATTTCAAAATACTGCAAAAATGTGTGACAACACATAATTTGTTATTATTTTCACATGTTTTCTGTTGTTCATGAATATTACAGTTTAGATACTTACAGGTACATGTATATTCGAGTATTGCTTACTAATGATTTTAAGACATTTCATTACTTTGAATGTCTTCTTCATTCCAGAAAGTGTATTGCAATATGTATAGCATGGTGACACAAACATTGTGCTATGCATCGTATCATGAAGTAACTGTATCATTGCAGCTGATATTCTATTACCTGCTTGAGACACACCAACAGCAGCATTTTCTGGCTGTATAGGAACATTGTATATGACAAGATTTCTTGCTGTTCTCCCTTCTGTCTGTATTATTTTCTTAACTTTCTCTGAGCTGTTTATTCTTTGTGGTCCATCACGATACTGCAATATATTAAGATACATGTTGTACACCACAACCTCTATATAGCACTATTGATGGAGTCCAAAGCAGAAACCGTGTTAGTTAAACAACCGTATTATATCCAAACAAAAATGTGTGTGTGTGAATTCGGGTTTAATGTCGCTTTCAACAATTTTTCAGTCATATCACGACGGTGTCTGGTTGCGACAGGGAGCTCAATGCTCACTTTTATAGTGCTGCCTCACTGAAGTATCATGTCCCAGACACATTACATGATACCACACCCAGTCACATTATCCTGACACTGGGTCGACCAGTCCTAGCTCTACCCCGTAAATCTGAGTGCCAAATGAGGAACAGCTAGTACCATTTTTAACGACTTTGGTATGTCGCGACCCGGGATCGAACCCGTGACCTCCCGTTCCCCGGAGCGGACACTCTACCAACTGAGCTATCGGGGCCGGTGAAAAAAAACATTTATGGTCATTTTTCTATATAATCTATACATTTTTGGGATCCGTGTTATAAAGAACTGTGTTATAGCGAGGTTGCGGTGTATAACATCAGTAGACCAATAAGACAGGAGTCTCGTCAGGAGAAAACCTGTTTTTGACATCTAAGAACAAGAGGTCCAAGTTGGCCATAAATTGCTCACCTGGATGAGGCTAACAGAGACATGTATGTATACTACATGTAGTAAGAAAAGGTCACTCAGGAAAGGCCACAATCTAAGAACGCAGCTGTCTCAAGTCATCTATAGAAAGTACGGAGGCACCCACAAAAACAGACGAAACATGAACTAACGGCACAAAGCCAAATAACAAATAAGACACTGCAAAAGAATGACCGTCTTGGGATGGTCAGTAGTAAAACTACTGGGGGCAAAACTACTGGGGGGCTTCTCGGCCCCCGTCCATAGGGGCTTGAAGAAATATATGGGCTGCATGATGCTTCCACGCAGAGCTGAATCCGACCAGCACACTAGTACTGGTAAACCGCTTAGAGGATCTAAGCCTGTCCAGGAACCGCAGTGCGAGGCGGACCGTCCATGCTAATAAACCCAATTGGTTTCATTGGGCGACAGGGCTTGAGATGTCATTTCATCTCAATGTCGGGTAAAAGTCCCACAAAATTGGAAGCAACGTCTCCAAAATGACCTATACAGTGTTGACGGGGACGCTAAACCTCAAATCAAACAAACAAACAAAACTGGAGGGCTTCAACTCCTGAGTTTATGAAATTGTTACATTATGTGATGGAGGCCATCATATCTCAGGGATACAGACTAACAGGTGCCCAGTCGCCCAAGGAGCCTAAGTTTTGGCCTGGGCGCCTAAGTTTGTAATAAAAATGCCTATTATCTTATTGTTGGCAGTCTGGGCACCTTAAGCAAAATGCTTACTGTATTCGCCCTAATTACCGCACATGCTCCTATAAGCGCACACCAAAGCTATTTTTGAAAAGGAAATGCATAAGCGCACACTTTACAGTAACCTCCCCTTGAAGCTCTAACAATAAATCTATAAAAACCTGCCGTTACTTCTTCAACAGTGAAGGCAATACTTAAGTATCCTTTTCCATCCCATTAAATATCAGTATGCATCATCTCGGAAGCTAGTTTTTCATATCAAGTGTGCGCTAATTAGGTAGGTTTTTCACCATGATTTTTTACACAATTTTGAAAAAACTAAGGGCACGATGCAGTAATTAGAGCGAATACGGTAGTCTGTATCCCTGATATCTGTCAGATAAGACTGCCTATAGCAATTCTGAATCTGCATGTTGCCTGATGCCTCTGATAAGATTTCTGAACAGCACAATCTGACTTAGAGGATTCAGGAGGAGATGATGCCGATGCAGAGTCAACTTGACTGAAGGCTGTAGCATGTCCTCTGAAGATTTCAAGAAGGTGGAACCATTGAGCTTGAAAAAGTATATGGGCTGCATGATACTTCCACGCACAGCTGAAACCGACCGCACACGAGTACTGGTAAACTGCTTAGTGGATCTAAGCTTGCCCAGGCAAAGTGGTGCGAGTAGGACCGTCCATGCTTATAAACCCTATTGGTTTCATTGGGTGACAGGGCTTGAGATGTCACTTCATCTCAATGTTGGGTAAAAGTCCCAAAAATTGGAAGCAATGTCACCAAAATGACCTGTACAGTGTTGATGGGGACGTAAAACCTCAAAGCAAACAAAAACTTACTGGTCCAGTTTTACCATACTTAAACCCTCAAAAGACGGACAGTTGCAGTGGTGTCCAAACATGCTTCATTGGCATCATTTGCAGGAAAGAATGCAACAAAATGCACCGTCCACTGGATTGGGAAGTCAACACAATTACTGTGTAGGCTTTCCGGCAGATCTGCAGTTTATGTAATGCTCACATGATAGTATTGGTTAAACACGACCTAACACAGTAACAGTAGATAGACAGAAAACTGGCAAGTATGTAAGTTCGAAATCACCAAATCATCAATCGCATACATGTACATGTATCAGAATTGATACTGGTGACACGTCAAATGACATTCATACACCAGGACATGTGTACTTATTTTGACTAGGCTGGTCGAGTCTAATTTATTTGTTAACTGGAAAAATAAAGAAATGATTGTGCCATTCCTTACAGAATGTGAATTCCCCTACAATGTGGATTCCATTAAAAATGATTTAATACCTTGGTGCGACAATCAGTTATTCACACACAATTTGAGATGGAATACATACGGTATATATAAACAACATGTGTACCAAGGCAAATAGAATGCGCGGTTTCCTGAGGCCGAATCTTCATCAGTGTCCTCAGGATGTGAAAGAGGCAACATATTATCAAGGACTTGTTCGTCCAACCTTGGTATATGGTAGTTGTATCTGGGACCCCAGTGGAGTGGTCCTTAATGAAGAAATTGAAAAAGTTCAGATTAGACTTTTTACAACAAGCAATTAGTGCTTTGAAACTGGGAGCATGACTGGAATCATCATCATCATCGGACTTTTGATTCAATAATATGCAGGTACAGGGGCAGCATTCATGTAAGTGGGCCCCATTCCAGCTAGCTGGCCCATGGCAGATCTCAGATCTGCCATGGGCCAGCGAGCTGGAAGGGGGCATCATCTCAAACCATGTCAGTCGTGAGGGCTGATAGCCGATAGCTTCCATTCTCTGCGATCTCTCTGTCAGCTGCTTCCAAGTCATCTTGGGCCTCCCAGGATGTCGTCTTCCATCCCACTGTATGTCAAAGGCTGCCTTGACTGCACCCTTAGAATGCTCAATGTGTCCATACCAGGGGAGTCTTCTCTCCTTCAGGATGAGATCCAGATACTCAATGCCAAGCCATGCCTGTAACTCCCTGGACATGAGTGGGACAGTTTTTGTTTGTTTGATTTGAGGTTTAAGGTCCCTGTCAACACTGTATAGGTCATTTTAGAGACGTTGCTTCCAATTTTGTGGGACTTTTACCCAACACTGAGATGCAAAGACATCTCAAGCCCTGTAGTCCAATGAAACCAATATGGACAGTCCGAGTCCCACCACTTTGCCTGGGCAGGCGTAGATCCTCTAAGCCGTTTACCAGTACTCGTGTGCAGTTTTCAGCTCTGCGTGGAAGCATCATGCAGCCCATATACTTCTTCAAGCTCTGATGGGCGGGGATGTATGAGTGGGACAGTATCTTGCGGCTATATATTGCAAATCTGTCTGATCATGGCCTGTAATTCCGCTGCAGACGTTGGAGGTTTGGTTTTATCAATGGCCATGTCTCGCTGGCATGGAGCATTGGGCTCCACACATAAAGAGCTGTACACATGGCCACATGTCTTGAACGAGAGGTGGCGCGAAGAGAGAAAAGGAAGCAGCTCCTTGAAGTTGAAGGCTTAAACTTCTTCCAGGCTGTTTTCACACGTGATCTGATCAAAAGATCACAGCCACGGTCTGCAGAGAGCATGTCTCCTAGGTAGCAAAAGGAGACTACCACCTCTAGCTTGTCAGGTCCACTTTGGACTTGCCTTTCAAGACCCTTTGTGGTCTGTCGTCTAAGGGACATGCAGTTCCCTGGCACCATGTACACCTGTAATAACGATCCTCTTTGAAGCACTTGAACCCAGGCCACTGCATTTCTTGTGCACCCAGAGCTTGCAACCATTGCAAAAGATACTGTTGTATTCCAGGTAGAACATAAGGTGAATGGGAACTCGCCCAAACTATGCATGAGGTCCAGACCAGTAGCCCAGTGTCATGTATTCTCGCAGTACTTAAAGAAACATAAGCTCAATCAACAATGCTAAATTCTCTTAACTTGTTATCTTATTTAGTTTTCCAGCAAACAATATTTCCAGTCCATCCATGTTTAGAAGAAAGTAGCATTGCGATAGACAGTTACTGCTCTGCCGCCATTATGAAAGAAAAGTCATGTGATCTCGCGGTAAGCGGAAGCGCTCATTGGATAGTCATGGAATAGAAACAAATGGTCAATTGACCTCATTATGAACACGACCTACATGTAGGCCAGTCCTTGTTGTGAGAGTTTATTTATTTTTGGCTGAATATGGGGTTTCTGAAGGAGATGGGCTTAAGGCCAGTAATACTGATGATGTTTGTATTGTGTATAAAATGCTTTCACATTGTGAAAACTTACCTTCAACATAATTATGTTTAAATGGTACATTTCTCAAATCTGTGTGTCATCAGAAGTGTGACCCTCTGTGACAGGCATTATCCAATGAAAACATTCGCCAGGCGGTGCAGCGATTTTTTATGACAGAACAATACCATTAAGGTGAGACTACATTAAGACAGTATACCACAGATCATGATTTTCGTCTTTTCAGCATAAAATTTTACTCTAAGCCCCTTTCCCGCCATAGCTTTTTTCCAAGTTAATACTAGGCAAATTAAGATGGGAGTCTCTCAAGAAAAAGGAGAAGAGACAGTAGGCTCATACTTTTATACAAAGATCCAAAGGGTGTTGCCAGCATACCAAAAGATGACCTTGTTCCCCCAGAATCATCGATCATGGGTGTTTCAGACCCTTACTGCAAGAACTGACATTTAGAAAGAATCTTTCTTCCCTCGAAACATTAGAGATTGGACTGCCCTTCTTGATTCCATTACATGTATTTTGACAGCTGAAGATGCTGAGGGTTGTGAAACTAAGTCAACCTCTTTGGTGAGAGCTAGGGAGTACCCATGTGTATGAATGTCATGTCACCGTCAACAATTCTGATTCTGATACAGCATCATGTAGATTCTGATACAGCATCATGTAGTGTTTGCCCCAGCCCTATTTAGCATGGCACAGCACCATGACCCTTTTCTCTAGTGTCATGTCCTTTTTCAGATGGAGCAAATATTGCCCTACATTTTGGTATAAAAATCACTGACATTGACCCAAAAATAACAATGTTATGCCTGTTTAAATAAGGACTACTTCAGAAACTATTTAGCAAAAAATTGTTGCCTACTTGACAGTCCACCTTTATGATTGACTGCTAATCCCCCTGTTTATTGTACTTAATTATGTCACTTCAAGAAATCATAACTGTGTGAGTGACACCAATTTAACAAAGTAAGTGTGAAAGTGTGCCTGACCAGTGTCATGTCAGTGTTTGTGTGCATGTTCCAAACTTGTTTGTATCAGTGATCAGCTTGCTTATAAAACTTCTTGCCACCAATGGTGAATATGACATATCCCTTCACTGAAGCATAAAAGACAGGGACCTATATAACTTAGCATTGAAGACAAAATAAAAAGTTAAGAGAAGGATCTTTTTATTTCAAGTTGAGAGATACGTCCTTTTAATAAAATGCTGCATGTGAATGTGCCCTTTTACAAGGCTGTCCATACTTTTTAGTGCTCTTTTTAGATATTTTCACGAATTGAAAGTGCCCTTTTTCCTGACCAGCACCATCATGATGATATTCATGGTCCATGTCCTAACTCTTTTAGGAGCTGGAGGAAACACTAGCATGCCTTGTGTTTTTTGCATGTGAAAACTTAAAAATATAGCTGCTTAAAAATATAACTGCATGCTGGCTGCAAAAGTGCGGGCTCAAGAGGAGTCGTATTCAGTGAAAAATTAATGTGAAATTTCATTGCAATTGCATCCATTTTGGCAAACCATTCAAGTCAACTGGTACAGAAAATGAGAGACTAAAATTTACTACCAGGCAGCTAGCCATTCCTACATGGGCTGGCTAGCCGTCCGGTACCGGACGTGCAGAATCATTGGCTGGTTGTCAGGTACTGGACGGGCAGACTCATAGGCCAGTTGTCCGGTACCGGAGGGCTAGTCACTGCCATTACTTTATGGATTTCTAACTTTCTTTCTACTAATACTGCATCGGTCATATTTGGCCATTACCGCAGGTGTACATTACATACACTCCAGGTTTGCAGTAGGGCTGCCACGATACGCTTACCTCACGATACGATACGTATCGCGATACTTATCTCACGATACGATACGTATCGCGATACGTTTTATGAAGGATCACTGGTTGGAAAACAAAGGTGAAAGTAAAACAAAACTAAATTTAATATAACAATAAACTTTAAAAACTTAATTAAGTAAAATTCTATAGGTAAGTATGGGTATTTGGTGATGATTGAAGGATAAATTTGAAAATTGTTCACACTTGTTTTAGCTGCTTTCTGTTTGGATTGTTGATCTTGTAGTTGTTGATATTCGACCGGGTGTTTCCATTGCAAATGTGTAAACATGTTTGTTGTTGAACCGGTAGCATAGGATATATCAATTTTACAGATTTTGCATATTGTTTTAGTTTTATCCACAGACTTGACCCCATTTTGTTCTTTTTTTTCGAATCCGAAATGCTGCCAGACAACGGATTTAAACTTTGCTGGCGCATCTTCTATTTCACGAGTTTCCCTCACTCCCCGGTCGGCCATTTTCCGATTTGAATACCGCTCATGTTACGAAAAAATCGAAAAAATTATTTTTTCTTTTTGGACATAAATTTTATAAAACTGATCCTTCTTACATCAAAAATATATAAGAAGATCGAAAAACATTATTATCCGAACTGTTTCGAAGGCAGGTCTTCGCTAGATTTATTTCTTTTTCTTCCTTTCTTTCTTCTTTCCTCTGTATAAACTCCCAGGATTGGGACACCCAGTACGAGTCTGGTAAAAATCTTCTTGAGCACATTTACTTTTAAAAGTTCATATATGTTAAAAACTGGAGGGCTTGTGGAGATGGGCGTATTTACATCGTGAAGAATAGAAATATATCCAATATGTACACTACTGAACACTGACGAGATCTTCACTCCTGTTTCAGCTTATGAATACGTTGGAGATGCAGCCTATAGCATAATTCTGTAGTAGCTTTACTTATTTCTTTAATTTGTGTATCACTTTTTATGTCTGGGAAGACGGTACAGTCTAGAATTAGTTTGACGAGGTTTACTTTTGTACTGAATAAGGATTTCCACCTATTGATTCCAATATAGTTGCAGACGATTGACCTGACTTTAGGAAAGAACAGTTTCCTCTGGGCATGCAAAGCTGAGCATTCTAATAGCATATGAGTGATGTCCTCGTCGGCAAAGCCACAACAATTACAGGTTGCACTGACTGTTGATCTATTCTTCCACTAATTGATTTAAGCGGCCGGACATTTCGGCCCTGACATTCGAACCGAATTGTACCGAAAATTAAGAAAACAATATCGTGAATCGAACCGAAGCCCTTGTACCGCGGTGAATCGAGTTTTCGGTGAATCGTGACACCTCTAGTTTGCAGGATGAAAGCCTACACAGTAATCATGTAATTACGGTAGGGATCTTTAACCTGCATAGGGGAGGTTCTCCCTGCACAGGGGGCCTCCAGTTAACGTCCCGATCCGAAGGACGGTGCATTTTATGACATTCATCCCTGCAAATGATGCCAATGGAGGGTGTTCGGACACCGAAATTTTATCGGCGCTGCCGGGGATCAAACCCGGTGTAACGGTCAGTTTCTTCCCCCGGCCCAGTTCTTCCCCGGGGAAGAACTGGGCCGGCCCGTTTCTTCCCCGGGGGAAGAACTGGGCCGGCCTGGTTCTTCCCCGGGGGAAGAAACTGACTAGTCAGTTTCTTCCCCACCCAGTCAGTTTCTTCCCCACCTGAAATTTTTTTCGGAACCATTGTCAACGAGTAATTTTCAGCTCACAATTTGTTATAAATGAGAAATGAGACCATTTTGAATAACTTCTGAGTCCTTTTATCTTACTTGACAAAATATGCTCTATGCTACACCATTCATGGAGATGCAATAAAATATGCATCCCATATTCAAGCATCTTTGAGGAATTTTCTATGCTTTTTAAGACATAAATTAGTAATAACTAAACAGATATAATAAGGCACAAATGTTTGGCGCTCAAATCTACATAGAATTTGGAGACTGGGGGTGGCGAAGAACTGGGGGTGGGGAAGAACTGGGCCGGCCTGTTGCTTCCCCACCCCAGATTTTTCTGTTCACAAAAAATTCTTGTGATACATTTTCTTCGCTTTTTAAGACATAAATTGGTATAAACTAAAAACATATAATAAGCAACAAATGTTTGGAGCTCAAACCTAAATAGAATTTGGAGACTGGGGGTGGGGAAGAACTGGGCCGGCCCGTTTCTTCCCCAACCCAGATTTTTCTGTTTACAAAAAATTCTGGTGATAAATTTTCTTCGCTTTTTAAGACATAAATTGGTATAAACTAAAAAGATATAATAAGCAACTTATGTTTGGAGCTCAAACCTAAATAGAATTTGGAGACTGGGGGTGGGGAAGAACTGGGCCGGCCTGTTTCTTCCCCACCCCAGATTTTTCTGTTTACAAAAAATTCTGGTGATAAATTTTCTTCGCTTTTTAAGACATAAATTGGTATAAACCAAAAAGATATAATAAGCAACTTATGTTTGGAGCTCAAATCTAAATAGAATTTGGAGACTGGGGGTGGGGAAGAACTGGGCTGGCCCGTTTCTTCCCCACCCTAGATTTTTCTGTTTACAAAAATTTTTGTGATTAATTTTCTTCGCTTTTTAAGACATTAATTAGAGTAAACTAAAAAGATGTAATAACCAACAAATGTTTTGGAGCTCAAATCTAAATAGAATTTAGAGATTGGGGGTGGGGAAGAACTGGGCCGGCCTGTTTCTTCCAAACCCCAGATTTTTCTGTTTACAAAAAATGCTTGTGATAAATTTTCTTCCCTTTTTAAGACATAAATTGGTATTAACTTGACAGATATAATAAGCAAAAACTGTTTGGTGTTCAAATCACATCTTCAGTGATATAACTGACATAACTATACAACACTACCCAGGGGTGGGGAAGAACTGGGCCGTCCCGTTTCTTCCCCACCCCAAACTTTTCTGTTTACAAAAAATTCTTGTGATAAATTTTCTTCGCTTTTTAAGACATAAATTGGTATAAACTAAAAAGATATAATAAGCAACAAATGTTTGGAGCTCAAATCTAAATAGAATTTGGAGACTGGGGGTGGGGAAGAACTGGGCCGGCCTGTTTCTTCCCCAACCCAGATTTTTCTGTTTACAAAAAAAAATTTTTGTGATAAACTTTCTTCCCTTTTTAAGACATAAATTGGTATTAACTAAACAAATATAATATGCAAAAACTGTTTGGTGTTCAAATCACATCTTCAGTGATATAACTGACATAACTGTACAACACTACCCAGGGGTGGGGAAGAAACGGGCCGGCCCAGTTCTTCCCCACCCCAGACACCTTCAAAGTCATAATTGACTTAACAGTACAAAACTTACCAAGGGTGGGAAAGAAATGGACCGGCCCAGTTCTTCCCCACCCAAGACATCTTCAGCAATATAACTGACATAACTGTACAACATTACCCAAGGGTGGGGAAGAAACAGGCTGGCCCAGTTCTTCCCCACCCCCCAGTCTCCGAATTCTATTGAAATTCATGTGCCAAACGTTTGTTGCTTATTATATCTGTTTAGTTAAAACCAATTTATGTTTTTTTAAATTTTAAGAAAATTTATCACAAGAATTTTTAGTAAACAGAAAAATCTGGGTTGGGGAAGAAAGGGGCCGGCCCTTTTCTTCCCCACCCCCAGTCTCCAAATTCTATTAAGATTTGAGCTCCAAATAATCGTTGCATTTTATATCTGTTTAGTTTATACCAATTTATGTCTTAAAAAGCAAAGGAAATTTTTCACCAGAATTTTTAGTAAGCAGAAACATCTGGTGGGGGTGGGGGGGGGGAGAACTGGGCCGGCCCAGTTCTTCCCTACCCCAGCCCCCAAATTCTATTGATATTAGAGCTCAAACATTTGTTGCTTATTATATCTTTTTAGTTTCTACCAATTTTTGTCCTAAAAAGTGAAGGAAATTTATCACAAGAATTATTAGTAAACCGAAACATCTGGGGTGGGGAAGAACTGGGCCGGCCCAGTTCTTCCCCACCCCCCAGTCTCTGAATTCTATTGAAACTTAAGGGCCAAACATTTGTTGCTTAATATATCTCTGTAGTTAATACCAATTTATGTCTTTAAAAGTGAAGAAAATTCATCACAAGAATTTTTAGTAAACTGAAAAATCTGGGGTGGGGAAGAAATGGGCCGGCCCAGTTCTTCCCCGGGGGAAGAAATGGGCTGGCCCAGTTCTTCCCCAGCCCCACTTTCCAAATTATATTTAGATTGGAGCACTAAAGAGTTGTTGCTTATTATATCTGTTTAGTTTATACCAATTAATGTCATAAAAAGCTAAGAAAATTAATCATAGATACTGGAATTGGGATGAAAATTTCCTTGGATCTCCATATATTGTATGGCATAGAGAAAATTTTGCCATTCAAGCTGTAAAGACTCAAAACTAATTCAGAATGGTTTCTTTTCGAATTTTTAACAATTTGTGAGGCATTAATTACTCGTTCTCTGTGGTTCTAAAAAATTTCAGGTGGGGAAGAAACTGACTGGGTGGGGAAGAAACTGACTAGTCAGTTTCTTCCCCGGGGAAGAAACGGGCCGGCCCAGTTCTTCCCCGGGGAAGAAACTGACTGGGGGG
The DNA here is from genome assembly GCA_963580285.1 of Lucinisca nassula. NCBI lineage: Eukaryota > Metazoa > Mollusca > Bivalvia > Lucinida > Lucinidae > Lucinisca > Lucinisca nassula. Next base: position 113,762,024 of record OY757018.1, read on the forward strand.
AAGAACCGGCCTGTTACACCGGGACCTCTAGCATCAGAGGCAAGTGCACTAACCACTGAGATATCACGCTCCACTTCCCTATTTCCACCTTTTCCTTGACTAGTACCACACGCTGTGTTGTCATCAAGAGTGATGGAGTCAACGCACCATATAATAGATGTAGATAGATGCATCAATGTTTTATGTTCAACCATGCATTACAAAAATCTGTGACCTGTCAAAACTTGTCATACCTGATGCCTGGATTCTAGGGAATACAATACCTCCAAATGAATTATAAAAGGAAATTACTTGCATCTGCAGCATGTCTACAAAAGAAACAATGTGAACCAAACCTGTCCTGATTGTGAGTTGTTGTTTCTTCCTCTCGGGTTGTGAGACTGCGAGCCCGACTGGGGACGATGCGATTCTTCACCGTTCTCATTTCGAGTTCTCAGCGCCCCTGGATATCTCTTCCTCCGCGCATCGCTCATCTTTGGTTCTGCTTAAATAAACATAGTCCTGCAGCTGCGTTATGAGTCAAACAGATCTATAATTATCTATGATAAAAGAATGTTTGTTTCGTTCACCAGGACATATGTTTTCGCGATAAACAATTTGCTGCGGAATAGCTAATGGGTAAAACATGTACCTAATAGCGGTTCCTCTAAATAGGGCGACCTATCTTTCTATCTTCATATACTGAGTCGGTCATACTTCATGTACTTGGCCATTACCTCAGTTGGGTGGTGCGCTAAATTTAGAATTTAGCAAAAAAAAAAAAAAAAAAAAAACGCTCTAAATAGCGAAGAAGGGTAACACGATTCCCTGAAATTACCACTGAAATCACTGAAAAAGGCAATTTTCTTTCAGCTGAAATAAAATACAAAGGAAAATCGGCGGTGATTTTGGCGGTCAGTCTGATCAACCCCAAGACACCCTAAGACATCTATCTATCTATCTATCTATCTATCTATCTATCTATCTATCTATCTATCTATCTATCTATCTATCTATCTATCTATCTATATTGAGTCGGTCATATTTGGTCAATGGGGATTAGTTCTAGGGCAAAAAAAGAAACTTTTCAGGGCACCACTATATCTATCTATCTATCTATCTATCTATCTATCTATCTATCTATCTATCTATCTATCTATCTATCTATCTATCTATCTATCTATCTATCTATCTATCTTCTTATACTGAGTCGGTCATATTTGGCCATTACCTCAGTTGGGTGCGTAGCTAAATTTAGAATTTAGCTTAAAAAAAAAAAGAAGTCACTGGATGAGTCCTTAAAACTATTTACAATCTGAATAACAGAGGTATACTAAAACGCATACCTCTGAGTCTCGATCTTACACTGTATGGGCTTTGAACTCCTCTGCAGTCTTAGCATTCACCACAGAAGAGGGAAGACTATTCCACTGGGGAATAGTCCTAGGGAAGAAGGAATTTTTCAGGGCATCACTGTAGGACTGGCACCTGTGATACTGTGAGTTGTTTACTTTTGATGCCCTTGTTCGAGTTGAAACTGTCACAGGGGTCAAGTATTTATCTTTATTAACGACCACTGTACCTGAATGTATCTTATAGAAGAAGGTTAAAGAGGACTGCTCACGACGGGCCTCTAGGGACGGCCATTCTAGATTATAGCTCGTTAAGCATGTCACCGACGCTGCTTCTATTGCGCCATCGTCGGCAGGTCCATCGAGCAGCTGTCCTCTGCACCTCCTCCACCTGCTGAATCTGAGTTTTAACATAGGGATGTCAGATGGGTGATGCATATTCTAGCTGAGGGCGAACCAATGTTTTATATGCAACATCCTTTGTCTGCCTAGGTGCAAAAGCCAAGTTTCGTCTAAGAAATCCTAAAGTCCTAGTTGCTTTTGATGTTATTTCTGAAACGTGTTGACCCCAATCAAGATCATCAGTGATGGTGATACCAAGATATTTGGCGGATTGAACTTGCTCCAAGATTTGCTGGTGTAGTTTATAGTCAAACTTAATTTGTTTGTCCGGAGGGTGTCGCGACACCCTCATTGAATGACTTTTGGCCACATTGAACTTCATCTGCCAATCGGCCTCCCACGCTACTTCTATTACGCCATCGTCGGCCGGTCCATCGAGCAGCTGTCCTCTGCACCTTCTCCGCCTGCTGAATTCGAGTTTTAACATAGGGATGCCAAATGGGTGATGCATATTCAAGTTGAGGGCGAACCAATATTTTATATGCAACATCCTTTGTCTGCCTAGGTGCAAAAGCCAAGTTACGTCTAAGAAATCCTAAAGTCCTAGTTGCTTTTGATGTTATCTCTGAAATGTGTTGACACCAGTCAAGATTATCAGTGATTGTGATACCAAGATATTTGGCGGATTGAACCTGCTCCAAAATTTGCTGGTGTTGTGTATAATCAAACTTAATTTGTTTGTCAGGAGGGTGTCGTGACACCCTCATTGAATGGCATTTGGCCAAACGGAACTTTATCTGCCAATCGGCCTCCCACTGTGCTAGTTGATTCGGGTTATCTTATAAAATAAGACAGTCAGAAGGAGAATATATATACCTATTAAGGACACAAACATCAGCAAACAAACGGACAGATGACCTGATATTATCAGAGAGATCATTAATCAATACCAAGAAAAGGACCGGTCCAAGGACCGAACCTTGAGGGACACGAGATAAAACAGGGACTGGATCAGACGCTTGGCCATTTCTTTATAAATTTAAAAAAAAAAAACTTTAATGTCAAGAAATCCATCCATCTGTTCCGAACTTGAAATGAAAAATCCGAATATATAATTTATCTCATTAATATCCTTCAACTACCTATAGCTGATATATATGCAGACGGCCGATTGTTAGCTGGTTATACATTTTTATCCGCTTAATTCTTTTCAACTGATAAACCTTTTCACACCTAATTAATAAATCACAAGTGTGTCACTGCAAACAATTTATAGTGGAAAAAAAATGTGTAAAATTAGGTAGTCATCAATATACCGAAACCCTATGGAGAGAAGACATTGAAAGTAAATCAACCCTAAGGTACCTTAACCCAAATTCTGTTGAGGTGGACAGAGTTCATCAGGTTTATGCCTATGTAAATAATAGTACTTTTGATATCAGGAGGGCTGAGATGAAGGCTAGACTGCTGACAGGTACATATACACTACAGGCCACTAGGGCAAGGTTTAATCAGTTTTGTGTAAACCCTCAGTGCCCCTTATGTAAACAAGAACCTGAAAATAGGGTACATTTTCTCGTCATTTGTCAAACGTTGAAACACATTAGATTTCCCTATATTAAGAAAATAAGAGACGTATTTAGTTGTTCCAGAAATATCGACCACGTCTTGAGGAATCCAGAGTTGTGTACACAGCTTCATCTAGACTCAAGTCATCCGAGTGTTAGTCTACATTTGGACATAACAGAACGGCAGACGGAGATTCTAGAATTGCGCAGCCGTGAACTTATTTATGAGTTACGTCTGAATCGTGCTAGGTTATTGAACACTGAATACTAAGATATACCAGAGAGCATATAGTTAAGTTAAGACCACAATCGAACTCTGTCATTATATAAGTTAACTGTGCATTTTTGTCTACTCCACGACAAGAGTGGAGGTGCCACGTAAAATAACCGTGGGAACACTACGAGAAAACAAGAAGAAGATGGCACGGCAAAGTGTCGGCGACCGATTGAATATGAAACCTTTGATGTTTTTTTTTTTTTTTTTTTTTTTGCTTTTTTTTTTAATATTTCTATTTGTTATTTTTTAATTTTTGTGCGTGTGTGTGTGTGTTTTTTTTTCGTTTATTATTTTTTTTTACATATTTTTATTGTTAGAATACCTATTAGAATACCTATTAGTTTTTCCGTACTGAACTTGAAACTTATTACTTAAACTATTATCAATGACGTAATACGTAATTCCCATGCGAAACTAAACCTAACTAGTTGAATATATATTTTCAGCTAAATGAAAATAAATAACAATGATATCTAACAGTCAGTACTGATGGTGTCCCCATTGCACGGAATTTCCCTTATTGCACGGAAACTAATAGTCTATCAGGCAATACAAGGACGGACATATACTGCCCTTAAAGCAAGAGAAAATGAAAGAAAAAAATAATTCGAATAAAAAACTAGAGCTGTCAGTGAAACTGACTAGGGCCCCGGCAGTGCCATCAGAGGAGTTGGATTTTTTTCAAAGGGCTATTACTCTTAGAGTATTGTAGCTAGAGTTAGTCGGTTGCCATGTAATTGTGTAATGATATTGTGACCATATATCTTAAGTTTGAAGTTGATGCATTTGACTGTTTGTAAGTTATGAATGAAAAACAAAAGGGTATTACTATATGGCAACTGTCAATAACTTCAGCTTCAGTTTGTAAACATGAAAAATGTTGATGGATAGACGGACAGATGGACAGACGGACGGACGGACAGACAGGGCACTACTATAGAGCAACTGTCAGTAACTATAGGAAGTTTCATTTGAATATCTATAGCGGTTTTAAAATAAAGATGAAAAAAGACGAAAAAGCTGATTTTTTAAGTTATTCAAAGGGCCATAACTCTGAAGTATTGAAACTACAGTTGCGTTACTTGTAATAAAATTGTGTAATGATAATGCGACCAAATATTTAAAGTTTGAAGTTGATAGATTTGACCGTTTGTAAGTTATTAAGAAAATGAAAGGCGATCGCTATTGACAGCCGGCTGTCACCAGCGGAAGTTCGCTGGAGACAGCCGGCTGTCTCCAGCGAACTTTCGCTGGTGACAGCCGGCTAAAATATACAGATGGTATATTGATTGATGATTAAGTTATTCACTGATTTTTATTCTATTCATATGCTTGAGAATAATATTTTTGTGGTTTTGAATATCAATACTTGAATTTTGAAATTTTTTAATACTTGTATTAGTATCTTTGAAAGCCGGCTGTCACTAGCGAAAGTTCGCTGGAGACAGCCGGCTGTCTCCAGCGAACTTTTGCTAGTGACAGCCGGCTAAAATATATGGATGGTAGATTGACAAAAAATAAGTAATCAAATAATGTACTGATTTTCATTTTATAACATTTTTTATGATTTAAGAATATTTATATGGTTGTGAATATTAACATCATTTTTAAACAGTTGTAATAGTTATTCTTGAGATGTGTCATTTGTGTATTTTGTGTGATGTGTAAACATGTATATATGTGTATTCATTTTCTTTTTGCGTTGGTTTCTGTCACTCCTTGTCACACCAGGTCCTTCTTTAACCCATTGTATACTAGTGGACTCTTCTATTGCTATATGTTGAACAAGTCTATTTGTCATTTAAGGGGTGTGAGGTCTTTTTTTTTTTTTTTTATTCTATTTTTGACAAACAATTCTGTTAGCAAATAGTGCAGGATCTGATCAGATGCTGTGTTCTGTGGCATCTGATCTGGGCCTGCACTGTTTGCCAAGCTACCCCTTTAGGCGTTGCCCACATGCAATGGGTTTATAGATTTAGGCATGCAAGTTTCTGTCCATTTATCCATCTGTCTGTGTGTCTAAAATGTGAGCACAACTCCTCTTTCATTTCTGTACCAATTGTTTAGAAAATTTGCATACATGTTTTCATCCTGGTACTTGTGATGTGGATATAATGGTTTGATCATTTTCTTTTTTGTCACTGATTTTCCACTGTCTGAATTAAGTCATTTTTCACCCTCGATAAACAGACAATTTAACTCCTCTTACACCAATCATTTTGAAACTTTGTGTGTATTTTCCTCACCATATATCTCAGAAACCATTTGGATCCCCACCCCTAAACCATATATTTTCTTGTTCCTTAAGATAAGACTCATTCAGTCACAACAACCTGCTGTCGCTTTGTGCTGGGGCCATACCCCGCCCCTTCACTTCATACATGTAAAAGGGAATATATCTCCGAAACCATTCAAATCAAATCCCTACCCCGCAAGCATATACATTATGTATATTCTTGTTCCTTATAATTAGACACATTCAGTCATTCCTCTACCCTCTACTTCTCCACTTCATAAAAGGGCCTCATATCACAGAGACTGTTCAGAACCAAACCCCTAAGCCATATATGTTCTTGGTCCTTATGATAAGCTAGACACATTCAGTGACAACAACCTTGGGCTTTTCGGGGATCTGCCGGGGCCATGCCCCAACCCCTCCATTCAGAGCTTGAGGAAATAGATTTGGCTGTATGATGCTTCCACAGCTAAAACTGACTGCACATGATTACTGGTAAACCGCTTAGAGGTTCTAAGCATGCCCAGGAAAGTGGTCTGAGTCGGACTGTCCATGCATATAAACCCTAATGGTTTCGTGGGGCGACAGGGCTTGAAATGTCATTTCATCTCAATGTTGGGTAAGTCCCACAAAATAGGAAGCAACATCTCCGAAATGACCTGTACAGTGTTGACGGGGATGTTAAACCTCAAATCAACCAACCAAATCCACTGCTTAAAAAAACTTATATATCCAGAACCAAACATATCCCCACCACTTAACCATGTCTTGTCCCTTACGATACGACACATTTATTGATACCTGGGTCCATGCCCAACCCCCTCTACTTAATAAAAGGCCTAATATTTCAGATACAGTGTCCACATGGGTGCTAATTTTGGGATATGGAGGTTCGTTTTGGAGACTTTATAACTGGTACATTAAAATACATGGCTGCCATTGGGCAGTGCCCACCTAAGCTCTGATGAGCATTATGGGCCTCTGGTTTCCATAGAATCAGGGTGTGCATGTGCATTGGATATAATGTTAGATCATTTTGTGTCACTTTTTCCACACTATGAACTAAAGTAAATTCCTGACTTCAGATTTATAGACACTTGGTATTTTGATGACATTCCTATATATATTTCTTATACCTGAAATAAACATTACTTTGGGTGGTGGGGTTGGGGAGATGATGGGCAGGGGTGACTTCCCCCAAGTTGGATTTTATTTTGGCTCACTTAAGCCAAAGGCTCTGTGGGGAGCTTTGTGATCAGCCACTGTCATTATCATGATGTCATTATCTGTAAATATTAAATTGGGGAAAATACTTTAAAATGACTGAAACCAGAAGGCCCTGAAGCCCACTGGGTTTACACAGAATCATAATGGTGACACCTTTAAAATTTTCTTGTCTGAAACCAGCAAGCCTAGATCCTTGATATTTGGTATGTAGCTTCATCTTTGTTCACGGTTGTTGAAATTATAGCCCTGGGAACAAAAGTAGCCCTAGCCTACCCCAGGGGTCACTTTTTTAACATAGACACGTATCTGTTTTTATTTCACATCCATTCTGAGTTTGAATTTTAATACACCACAACCTCTTTATAACATTTCTATGTGGGACCAAAGCAGTAAACAAACTTGTTATATTCAAACAAAAATGTTTAGAATGAAATTACTGTATGTTGAAAAAATGACCATTTAAAAATGATAAATTTATTTAATAATTTTGGGATCACAATATACATCATGTATCTATTTAAAATATTAACAAAGGTTCCATTAAATTACTATTACATGTACTTATTACTGGACAATATACTTTCTATATATTTTTGCTGGCTGTCACCAGCGAACTTTCGCTGGAGACAGCCGGCTGTCAATAGCCACTTCCAAAATGAAAACATGAAAAAAGCTGATTTTTTTAGTTTTTCGAAGGGCCATAACTCTTAGAGTATTAAAGCTACAGTTAGGTAACTTGCCATAAAATTGTGTAATGATGATGAGACCATATATTTAAAGTTTGAAGTTGGTAGGTTTGACGGTTTGTAAGTTATAAAGAAAAAAAAACATGAAAAAGCTGATTTTTTTAGTTTTTCAAAGGGCCATAACTCTGAGAGTATTGAAGCTACAGTTAGGTAACTTGCCATGAAGTTGTGTAATGATGATGAGACCATATATTTAAAGTTTGAAGTTGATAGGTTTGACAGTTTGTAAGTTATTAAGAAAAAACATGAAAAATGTGGACATTTTTTAAGTTTTTCAAAGGGCCATAACTCTGATAGTATTGTAGCTAGAGTTACCTAACTTGCCATGAAATTGTGTAATAATATTGTGACCTTATATTTAAAGTTTAAAGTTGATGCGTCTAACGGTTTTTAAGTTATTAAGAAAAACATAAAAATGTGGACGGACAGACGAACAGACGGACGGACAGACGGACAGACAGGGTGATTACTATAAATAAATTTGCGGGGCCTTAATAATGGTATGAAACATGTATGTGGAGAAATTCTAGATAACAAGGTGCACTTTTGTATACTTAGGGAAATCCAGGACTATATGTCTAAATCACTACAGAAGTAAGGTAAAATACTTTTCACTGACCGTTCCAAGGCGATTCTTCTGTCGCGGTTTACTTTTGTTATAGTTCGTCTTTGAACGTGTGTATCACTTATATCTTTTTATTTTGGATAGCCAATCGGCCATGACCATTCTGTAGGAAAGTAACAGTCCATTTGGCTTTCCCTATTGATGTTTCCATTAGGATCTAGTTAGTTCATGTTTGTGTTTCTTTCCCTTTGGTGTCTCTGATGGGAGGTGTGGGTTAACTGAATCGAATCCTGATCACTGCCTTCACTTCTATTTTGATTATTTATTCATCTGTCTGAAACAATTAATTTTAAAACACCAAGGAAAATGATTACTGAAAGGGGGATTTAAAAAAATAAGGAGTTACCTCGCCTGAGGACTGAAGGTGTGATCATTCCCCTTGAAGCTCCATGTGTTACTATATTATTTAACACCTGACCTACTGAATATATTAATTCTGCTACACCCATTTCTGGCTATCAACCAATCAAATTACTTAATGTAGTTCATTCTTACAAATTCATAATCTGAATGACAAACATTGTAGACCCTGATTAAATGGCTTCATGGTTAGGAGGCCTTCATGCGGATTGAACAAATTATTTGTCTAAATCGCGACGGAAGTAAGGGCGAGGATTGTGGCCAAGTAAAATCGATTTAAGCCCCCCCCCCCCAGTGGAAATTTTCCACTGACCGTTCCAAGGCGGTTTTTCTGTGGCGATTTATTTATGTTGTTGTTTGTTACTTACTGTGTGTATCACTTGTGTCTTTTTATTTTGGATGACCATATGACCATTTTGTGGGAAAGTGACTGTCCTTATGGCCTTCCTTTGTTTGGGTTTCCATTATGGCCTGGTCGCTAAATGTTTGTGTTTCTTTCCCTTTGGTGTCTTTGATGGGTGGAGTAAGTTAATTGTATCGATTCCTGATCTTTGTTTTACTTCTACTTTTCAGACTGCATGCATGATAGTTGACCCAATCACGGTTGGCAACTTTGCTTCCCTCTTTAATTGCACGCCGGTGGGTCAGGCCTCAGATTCTATGACGGTTCCAACGTAAAAGGCTTATTGAGAATTAGGGAGATCTAATTCAAGGTAATGTTGGTTGGTGCCTGATGCTCTGTCTCTGGTCGGGCCCATCGGAGTCTAACTGTTGGTTTTCTTTTGCTCCAGCATTTCAGTGGTTTCTTGCTGTCGAGTCCTCACCGTTGTCTCACCTCTGTGGTTCTTTGATTATTCGTGTTCACGGAGACGTTGCACTGATGAGTTAGGAGGCCTTCATGCAGACTGAACAAAATTATTTGTCTAAATCGCGGTGGAAGTAAGGGCGAGGATTGTGGCCACGTAAAATCGATTTAAGCCCCCCCCCCCCCAAGTGGAAATTTTTCCACTGACCGTTCCAAGGCGGTTCTTCTGTGGCGGTCTATTTATGTTGTTGTTTGTTACTTACTGTGTGTGTCACGTGTGTCTTTTTATTTTCGATGGACATATGGCCAATTGTGGGAAAGGAACTGTCCTTATGGCCTTCCTTTGTTTGGGTTTCCATTATGGTCTGGTCGCTTCGTGTTTGTGTTTCTTTCCCTTTGGTGTCTTTGATGGGTGGAGTAAGTTAATTGTATCGATTCCTGATCTTTGCTTTACTTCTACTTAATCCAATCTGGATCTCCTCTGTTTGCAAAGACGTGAAGTATCATGGTTCAGCAGGACAAGGGTTAAGGAATTTCGTTAACAAAACACGCCTATTAAAAATATTTAACATTTTTCGCAAAAAAAAAAAAAAAAAAAAAATGAAAATTTTCAGTTAAAAAAAATCTGATATTTTTTCACATTTCTGCTCAAAACATAGATTGTGGGAACTCGTTAGAACCGCCTCGGCAAAAATAAGCGATTAAAAACAATTTACTGTCTTGAAAATTGGCGATAGTATTTATTCATACTAAGACAAAACCTTATCGAATCGATTGACTTTTTCAACCAAGGTGTATAATTATCCATTATCCACTGATTCTAAAAGACGCCAAATTTAAATCGTTCAAGCAAAATTGTTTCAAATATATACTAATATACATGTATATATTATAATAACAAATGTATAATAATAAAGGTGTCTTGGGCTGTCTTGGGGTTTTCAGACCGACCCGTGATTTTGGTACATACACATGAAATCTACCCTACAATTGTATAAACCTAAACCATAACCAACAGTTAATAGAAACGTTATAATACCTAACCAAAATAGAAGTGAAGGCAAAGCATTGATCAAGAGCGTTGATCAGGCTGTGCGCAGGCTCATCTTCGCCTGTATTATATGCATACAAGTTTCTTTTTTTACCGTGATTCATAAACAGCGGTTAATAGAAGCGTTATAATACCTAAGCGAGGTAAAAAAAAAAAAAAAAAAAAAAAAAGCGCTGATCAGACTGCGCGCGTGAGCAGACTGGTCTTCGCCGGCATTATTAGCATATGGTTTTTTTTTTTGTTTTTTTTATTTCGTTTTTTTTACCATGTCCATAACCAGCAGTTAATAGATGCATTGTAATAGCCAAGCAAGCTTCAAACGCGCTGATCAGACCGCGCGCGTTTTAGATCAGTGAAAACAACAACAACAACAACAACAACAAAACATAGATTGTGTGTACTCGTTGAAACGCCTCGCCGTGGCAAAATATAAATATCGCTTGTGTGTGTGTGTGTGTGTGTGTGTTTTCATCACTTGAACAAGTTCGAGAAATAGAAGTGAAGGCAATGATCAAGAATCGATACAATTGACCCCCCCCCCCCCCCCCCCCACCATCAGAGACACCAAAGGGAAAGAAACACAAACATGAAATGACTAGACCTAATGAAAACATCAATAGCGGAAAGCCAAAAGGACAGTTACTTTCCCACAAAATGGCCAATTTGCTATCTAACAAAATAAAATATATAAGCGATAGACAGACTCAAAGACAAACCTCAACAAAATAATTTAAAAGATAAACGTAAACCTCAACAAAAGAATCGCCTTGGAACGGTCAGTGAAACGAATTTCTCCGGGGAGGGGGAGGGGGGGGGGGCTTAAATCGATTTTACGCGGCCGCAGTCCTCATCCCTTACTTCCGTCGCAATTTAGACAAATAATTTGTTCAGTCCGCATGAAGGCCTCCTAACTCATCAGTGCAACATCTCCGAGAACAACCACAGGGAGATGAAACAACGGTGAGGCAGCAAGAAACCACTGAAATGCTGAAGTAAAAGAAAAACAACAGTTAGACAAAGAGATAAAGCTAGCATCAGGCACCAACCAATATTACATAAAATTAAATTCTAATTCTCAGTAAGCGTTTACGCTGGAACCGTCATATAATCTAAGTAGAAGTGGAGGCAATGATCAGGAATCGATACAATTAACCCACAGCTCCCATCAGAGACACCAAAAGGGAAAGAAACACGAACATGAAACAACAGACCCTAATGGAAACATCAACAGCGGAAAGCCAAAAGGACAGTTACTTTCCCACAAAATGACCAATAGGCTATCCAAAATAAAATAATATAAGCGACACAAACACCCAAAGACAAACCATAACAAAAATAAACCGCGACAGAACAACCGCTTTGGAACGGTCAACGGAAACCAATTCCACTGGGGGGGGGGGGGGGGGGGGGGGGGCTTAAATCGCTTTTACGTGGCCACAATCCTCGCCCTTACTTCCGTCGCGATTAAGACAAATAATTTGCTCAGTCCGCATGAAGGCCCCCTAACTCATCAGTGCAAAATCTCCGTGAACACAAAAATCAAACATGAAACAACGGTAAGGACTCGACAGAAAGAAACCACTGAAATGCTGGAGCAAAAGAAAACCATCAGTTAGACTCCGATGGGCCTGGCCCACCGGCGTGCAATTAAAGAGGGAAGCAAAGTTGTCAACCATGGTTGAGTTAAGTACCATGCAGGCAGTCTGTCGTATAACATTTATGTTGTACCCAATCTTTTTATATCGAAGAATGATTTTACAAAATCGGGTGCTGAAATAATTGCAAGTATATATTTTCTGAATTTATATACTAAGACACCATAAAATTCGGGTTCCGATAGACCTTGTTGCAGAAGAGATTTAAGTCCAACATTGAATTATGAAATTAAATCGGAATGACGTCTATAAAATTTGGAAAAGGCTTTGAGTAGTTTATGATAACCCTAGCTGCCTGATTAAGACGTTTATCAGTCAACAATTTATTACGAGTGATGAAGTCATTTACACGACTAGACACTCTGGCCAACGTTCCAAGCGGTTCTCATGTCGCGGTTTATTTTTATTATAGTTCGTCTTAGAATGTATTATCGCTTATATCTTTTTGTTTTAAGTATTCAATTTACCATTTTTGTGGGAAAGTAACAGTCCTGGCATTCCGCTATTTATGTTTCCAATAGGGTCTAGTTATTTCATGTTTGTGTTTCTTTCCCTTTGGTGTCTCTGATTGGAGGGTGTGGGTTAATTGTATTGAGTCCTGATCATTGTCTTCACTTCTATTGCACGACCCACAGAAGAAGCGACCGACTGAAGTCGGTTGATTTTCTAAGAGTGCCCTAAAATCACTGTGTCATTCTGTCATTCTGTCTTGTTTGTTTGTATTGGAGTTTAACGGCCCAGTCAACACTACTAACGTCATTTTTGAGCTGGTCAGTTTACCTATCCACACTTTCCTGGGCAGGCTTATACGTAAGCGGTTAACCAGTACAGTGCACATTCTTTCGCCAGAAACTGACAACCACCCTTCTTGAATCAGCGGAAGGGAGAGAATGACCGTAGAAAAGATTTCATGATCAATCTCCACGAAAGAATGTTGCCGACTCCGGCGGGAGTCGAACCCGCGTCCTCCTGATCACCAGTCAGACGCGCATCCGACTGAGCCAACGAGGCCGGCTTTTGTTCTGTCATTCTGTCAGTCTGTCATTGTTTAAATATTCCAAGCGGTTAAGTCACTATCACCAATTTTCACAAACGGGTTACGGACGGACAGACAGTCTGTCATTCTGTCAGTCTGTCTGTCTGTCCGTAACCCGTTTGTGAAAATTGGTGATAGTGACTTAACCGCTTGGAATATTTAAACAATTTTTTTGCAAACTGATAGATATCAATGAGATCTAACCAATGAACTTGCGAAATATTACATTCCATTTAGTATAGCCTCGCCGAGGCGAAAAATGTGAAAATTTTCGAACTGCTTCTCCTCGGAAACCGTTATGCTGATTGAAGTCAAATTTCATATGGAGCCTCTATGGGATGGGGGAAACCAAAATTTGCTCATGGGGTCCAGGTCACATGACCAAAATGGCCGCCAAGCCATATATGGTAAAAACCCTTCAAAAATAGTCTTCTTCAGAACCACTGGGCAGATTTCCACGAAACTTGATAAATAGCACCTGGGACGTAGGCCCATCATAAATTGCTAAAATGGTGACCCTGGGTTGACCTTGACCTTCTTTGTGCCTAGGTCAAACTTTGACACATATGCTTTTGTATTGGAATAACCCGTTTGTGAAAATTGGTGATACAGACTTAACCGCTTGGAATATTTAAACAATTTTTTGCATACTGATAGATATCAATGAGATCTAACCACTGAACTTGCAAAATATTACATTCCATTTAGTATAGCCTCGCTGAGGCGAAAAATGTGAAAATTTTCGAACCGCTTCTCCTCGGAAACCGTTATGCTGATTGAAGTCAAATTTCATATGGAGCCTCTATGGGATGGGGGAAACCAAAATTTGCTCATGGGGTCCAGGTCACATGACCAAAATGGCCGCCAAGCCATATATGGTAAAAACCCTTCAAAAATAGTCTTCTCCAGAACCACTGGGCAGATTTCCACAAAACTTGATAAATAGCATCTGGGACGTAGGCCCAGCATAAATTGCTAAAATAGTGACCCTGGGTTGACCTTGACCTTCTTTGTGCCTAGGTCAAACTTTGACACATATGCTTTTGTATTGGAAAAGTGAGAATGCATTTTATCCTGCAAACGATTCAGAATACAGTACTAAAGTATAAGATATATTTTTGCTCCTTACGATAAGGCGCATTTATTGGGGGAACTGTTTTAGGTCCAGGTCACATGACCAAAATGGCCGCAAATACCCATATATGGTAACACTCATAAAGCTAAAAGCATCCGGCGGGTCGTGCACTTCAGCTGAAGCACAGGTTTGGTTCAGAAATAAGAAAACAAAATAAAATTTCATCTGAACAATCTTGAATTAAAAAAATAATAATGATAATAAAATGAATAATTCCGTCCTTATACCATCCATTTACGTTTGTTTTTGTTTTCTTGGGTTGAGGCTTTACGTCCCCGTAAGCACCATTTAGGTCACTGGAGACGTTACTTCCAATTTTGTGGGTCTTTTGCCCGACTTTGAGATGAAATCACATATCAAATCCTTTTAATTTTTTTTTTTAATATTTAATTTTATATTTTATTTCTATTTTAATTAACAGAATATTACCTTGCATCTTATCCAACATAATGAGATTTTCATATGCTATAATATCATAAATTTTAAAATTACAATGTCTTAATATCAACATTTTATTTCAGGTATATGTATATATGTACAAAGGTCTCTGTAATAGTTTTAAATTCTCTGTGATATTTAACCTCTTTGTTGACATACCTCTGTTTGTCGAAATAAAAGCCCTACAGGGCTTATGTTGATTTGTTTCAAATATTCGACAATAAAGAAATATTCTGTTCCGTTCTGTCGCCTAAAGAACCCGCGTGGGGGTTGCTGGTGCAGGCTTAGGACTTCTAAGCGGTTTATCAGGATGCGTGTTTCAGCTTCGCGTGGAAGCACAATGCAGCGCAGTATATTTCTCCAATCCCCGATAGGCGGAGCAACGGAGCCATTCACCACCATATGGTACGTGATGGTACTGGCTTTTACCCACCCGATTGCCGTAAGAATATTTCTGGGGTTTCTGGACATTGCAAAGAAAGAAATCTATAAAAAATCTTCTCATTTGCAATTATGCAGAGACTTAAGAGCTTAAGTTCACTCAACATAAACCCAACCTGCATACTGCTTCTTTACGACCACCTCTGAAGTTCAGAGTTACTTCCCATTTGTGATCTCTTAATTTACCGCGAAATTTCAAAACTTTGAAAGGAAAGTGACAGACAGATGGAGGCTGAAATCGTAAGAGGCGTTAAAATTTGGGCGTCAACCGTCATGCTCTTTGAGTTAATTTTAACGGACATATTTTGACATATTACAGGCAGGACAACTAACGAATTAGTCACTCACGGGCTGTCGCAGTCTGATCCAAACTCTTAGAGATCATAGAAGACAGCGATACAGCAATAGTTGCATCAGAGCTTTCTAGCCTCTAGGCCCTTATTCAATACTCCCCTGTTCTGAGATTTCAGAAACAGATCAGCGTAAGCAGTGATTTATTCACTTGATAAATCACTGTTTGGAGATCAGTTCTCACGAGCGCATAACTGACTGACAAACTGATTTACCGCTCAATAAATCACGGCACTAGAACTCATCTACATACACTTAAGTCGACGAAAATGCTATTAATTGACTCTTCAGATTCTCCCTATCTTCCACCATTGTTTAAAGGAATCCCGCCAATATAACCGTCTGTATCACATTGCCCGGTGCCCTGACCTGTGTTTTGTGTAAATTGATTGAACACATATAGTCTGCTCAAACATCATGGCCCACTTGGATGAACATGATCTATTGTCAGACAGACAGCATCATTTGTGAAACTTAGTGTTGAGAGAGCAGGTTAACAATGACAATGATTGGGTAAAATTCTTGGATAGAGGGTGGGTGGGGGGGGGGGGGGTTGTGGGGAAGCGAGATGGGCGAATTTTTCCTGGACTTCGAGAAGACTTTTGACACCCACCCCATTAATTTCTTAAATCCAAATTATTATGGAACTGGGGGTGGGGGCTCTCAAATGGATAGATCCCATTCTTTGTTACATAAAACAGCCTTGTTTTTAATGGTGAGTCTTCAGTATATATGCGGGTAAATCACAGTATTGACTATTGTGGCCACCTAGGTTGCACCTGGTAGTAAAAAATCAACTTTGCACAATTCTTATAAAAACATTTTTTTCATAGGGGTTAGTATCCTAAATGTATAGCATTTGCAGCTTTTCGGGCGGAGAGTGGTACAAATGTGTTTTTTTAAACCTCAAATCAAACAAACAAACATGTATGTGGGTGGAAAGTGGTTACGGACACTACAGGGTGTGCATAACACTATAGCTAAACAACATTAACCATATTAAACTTTATTAACTTTGCTTTAAACATGACTAGGAACACTAACAAGTAAAAATAATCAGTCTTTGCAAAAGTAATAAAGCTTGAAGAAAAAATAATGCACATAAGTTGCCATCACTGTTCAAGACACTCAAATAATAAGCCAAAACTTTGTTATGATAATCCGGATAAGCCAATCATTCCAAATAAAACTTATTTAAACTAGACATCAAAGTCATATGCACAAGCTGAAAACAAGATGTAGTTCTTTGGACATAAGTTGAATGGAAAAAAAATCAGAAGATTTATCACAGCTAAAATGGTTACGGACACTACAAATTTAACAATGCTTCATTTTTTTCAAATTTCAATCAACTGTTTACTTTTTTTTAAAGAAATATGCAGTGAAAAAATATAAAATAAATTACAAAATAAATTAAACAGGAAAATATTTGCTGGAATGTTTGAAATTTAACATAGAAGGTCCCAATAAACGGAAACACATAATGTACAAAAAAGTGAAACCCTGATTTAAGAATATAAAATTAATATGCTAAGCAAATCAAATAGAAATTAATTCATAACACAATTTAAGCCAACCTATAGGATGAAAATTTGATAAATATCCAGCAACTTTTAAATTTTGAAACTTAAGTGGTGCAAAATGTTACGGACACTACAGCATTTTTAGGCGAATCAAATAGATAAATCGTACATTCATGTATCAGGTCTTTGTATAAAGCAAATTTAATTTAAAATGGTCTCCAAAATCAGATGATAAGTAAAAAAAAAATAAAACACCAGGAATGTACATTTTTCAACTATTAATTGTCACCAAAAGCAAACATTATTTTTTTTTTGTTACATAGGCCCCCTGCCCATAGAGGCTTGAAGAAATAGATGAGCTGCATGATGCCTCCAGGATTAGCTAATACCAACCTCACAGAAATACTGGTAAACCACTTAGAGGATCTAAGCCTGCCCAGTCATAATGGTGCAAGTCAGACCTTCTGTGCTTATAAACCCTATTGGTTTCATTGGGCAACAGGGCTTGAGATGTCATTTTATCTCAATATCGGGTAAAAGTCCCACAAAATTGGAAGCAATGTCTCGAAAATGACCTATTCAGTGTTGACCGGGACGTTAAACCTCAAATCAAACAAAAAAACAAACAAAAACAAACTTACTGTATATATAGCTATGTAAAATTGTCAGACATGTTAAATATTTGATACAAAGAAGTAGATGTATTTAATTGGCCCCCGCCCATCGGGGCTTGAAGAAATAGATGGACTGCATGATGCTTCCACGCAGAGCTGAAACCGACCCACACACGCACACTGGTAGACCGCTTAGAGGATCTAAGCCTGCCCAGGCAAAGCAGTGGGAGTTGGCCCGTCCATGCTTATAAACCCTATTTGTTTCATTGGGCAGCAGGGCTTGAGATGTCATTTCAATGTCGGGTAAAAGTCCCACAAAATTGGAAGCAACGTCTCCAAAATGACCTATACAGTGTTAACGGGGACGTTAATCAAATCAAACAAAAGATTATATGATGCAAAATAATTTTGGTTTACGATTTCAGTATAGCTTTTACAATTGCCCTGTGATGAAGACTAGAATTTGATCAACATAACAGTTAATAATTAAATATATTAACAAGTTAAAGGTTAAAAATTTGAAATTTGAACATTTCATGTTAGGTAAGGAGACTAGAATTTGATAAACATAACAACAATTAACAATTTAGCATACATGTATTTACAAGTTAAAAGCTAGAAATTTGAACATTTCATGATTGAAAAAATAGATTGGGTTGCATGGTGCTTCCATGCAGAGCTGAATCCGACCGCACATGAGACTTACATACAGTATCACTTTGCCTGGACAGACTTAGACCTTCTAAAATATGTGTACTGGTAAACGGCTTAGGTTTAAACCTGCCCAGGCAAAGTGATGAGAGTCAGACTGTCCATGCATATAAACCCTATTGGTTTCATTGGGCTGCAGGCCTTGAGATGTCATTTCATCTAAGCGCGCGGTAAAAAAATCCACAAAATTAGAGGCAACATCTCAAAAAATTAAAATGACCTATATAGTGTTGATGGGGCCTTTAAACCTCAGTCCCTGCCCTTCGGGAGTGGTGAAATAGATTGGGGTGTATGATGCTTCCACACAGAGCTGAAGCCGACCACCCATGAATACTGGCAAATCAACTGCTTAGAGGGTCCAAGCCTGCCTAGGAACAGTGTGCAAGTCAGACAGTCCATGCTTATAAACCTTATTGGTTTCATTTGGCGGTAGAGCTTGGGATGTCATTTCATCTCAGTGTCGGGTAAAAGTCTCACAAATTGGAAGCAATGTCTCCAAAATGACCGATATAGTGTTGACGGGGACATTAAACCTAAATTCAACAAACAATGAGGCAGTTCTAATGAGCACCAACAGGCTATGTTTGGAGTTCAAACCAGTAAAATATCGTAAATCAAAAAGTAACTATTTTAAAGATAGAAAAGAATGCACTATGTCACACGGGTGTGTTATTGTAATGTGAAAAAAACACGCCAAAAAAAAAGCGACAATAAACCAATAAATTAAGAGTTAAAATTGAGACAGGAATATGTGTTTCAAAGAAACTGGAATATAAGTATAATGCTTAAACTAGATATTGAAATTTCTTGTAGTGTCCGTAACCAATTTAGTTCTTGAGAGATGTATCAAAACTTCAGATATTCAACACCTATGGAATGTATTAATTTAAAGAACTGCTAGTATTTTTGCACAAGCCTACCTTGTTTGTAAAATAAAACCAGAATGTTCATGCAGTTTCGCTCTGCTGGCCCCCTAATTATATGATTTTCTATTAAATTATGAAAAAAAAAATTAAATAAACAATAATAATAATAATTCCAGTGGCTATTTTAGCATCCAGTGCATTATTTCTAGATGAAATTAAAACTTATACAGGTCTGCCAATGATCAGACATTTATTCACAAATGTTACTGATGTGTGACCCCATAGATTATGGTTACGGACACTACAAGAACATAGTAGCTGATTACTTATCCTCTGCAGATACCCTTGGGACTTTGCTAATTAGATTCTTCTGCTTTATTATTATAGAGAATACTTACTCTGTCATAAAACTTCAAAACAAGACAATCAACAACCATGTAGACACACCAGTTTTATTTTTTTTTTCATGGAGATGCAATTTTTTAAAATTATTGCGCAATTTTGCATCAAAAAGTGTACATTGTTGTGTCATCCATTTGGAACAATTGAGTTATAATTGATTAGTCTGAAGACATATAATATCATTTTGAAAAGTATTATTAAAGTAATGTTTCCCAGATTTTAATATCGATATCAGTAAAAAGGCGTTTGTTTTCAGGTTACGGACACTACAGCATTTTTGTAGTGTCCGTAACCACAAAATCGTTCACAGAGGATGATTAGTTGTTGGAAAAAATACTAATTGTGTTTCATTAAAGGTTATTATACACAAAGTATTAAAAACAGAATTTTTTATTCAAACAAAGCTACTGGCAGTAACAAAATGTATCATGGTTACGGACACTACCACTTTTTTTTTTGACTGTTGTTTTCCTGATAAGTGATCCTGAAATTTATTAATAATCAGCAGGGGAGAACAATATGATTTCTACCACTATGGCATTCTTAATAGATCATTTTTAAGGAATTTCAATAAAGTAAACACCACTCTCCTATGGGTATGGTGTGCATAACCAGAGGGTTGTGTTCAAAGTCTTGAAATGTATAACGAAGTACCGCCTCTATAATTATGGTGATATCTTGAAAAGTTTTCAGCGCATATCAAGAAATTATATATCAAAATTTTCTTCAGACAATTTTCTATATTACTGAAATTGAAAAAATAACCAGTTTGCCATGCATTATTATTTAAAATTTGTTTGTAAAATGGTATTTTTTAAAGTGCAACCCATAACGGTGAAAATATGCCATTTTGGGGGGTCTTTGATGGCTGCTGACAATATGAAAAAGTAGCTAGACCATTCATTTATTTTGAACATCTGAGCCACATGCCTTGCTAAGTTTCTATGGAATAAATTCAAATTTAAAGTCAAATCTCTGACAGTAAGGCTGATATAACATGCTGAAATTAAAAAAAGCCACAATATTGTGATTCACCCGATGGGCTCCAGGTTTTGGGGGGTCCAACAAGGGACTGACCTTGGTCCACTGTTATCAGGGCTTTATCCAGGTATTTTGGGAAAAGACCCCTGACTTAAATTGGGGAAAAATAGCAAGAAAATTACTAAATTTGGGAAATTAAAGACAAAGGTAGTGAACTTGGGAACAAGAATTACTGCTTCATTCAAGCAACCATATCTTTCTTCTGTGACTGTTTACTGGTCTGATGTTTCAGAAATGACTGTTTGAAGTTTCAGTTAGCAATGCAGTGTCTCAGAAGATGTTTCTTTGTATTGATTTTTTTCTCTCATCAATTTGGGAATTTTTTAATCAAATTGGGAAAAATAAAGGCTATTTTCAGTTGGGAATGGGGCCCTTTTTCGGCCCCTGGGGAATAGTAGAAAATCGCCTGGTTATTAATGATATTTCCACTGACATTGTCTCAGATATAAGACTGTTCGCAACTTCGCAGACGACTGTGTTTTCTGTCGGGAAATTAGAGTTACAGAGGACTTAGTGAAACTTCAGAATGATATAGATTAGGATGTTGAGCACGACAATGGGGCATGTGATTTCAGCCCGTCAAATGCAATTTTTATGCAGGTAACTAGGAACAGAACCAATAAAGCTGAGGCTTCTTACACATAAGCGGGAACGGACCTCGAAAATGTGAATTCCATTAAATACTTTAGTGTGACAATCACACACGATTAGAGATGGAATACGCACATTAGGTACGTGTGTACTAAGGCGAATGGAACGCTTTGTTGAGGCGAAATCCTGAGGCGAAATCTTCACCGCCAGTGTCCTCAGGATGCGAAGGAGGCAGCATATAAGGGACATTGTTCGTCCAATGTTCGCCCAATCTTGGAATAGGGTAGACTTTGCAACTGGGACCCCCGTGGAGTGGTCCTTAATGAAGAAATTATAAAAAAAAGTACAGACTAGAGCTGCTAGATTTGTAACAAGCAGTTACTGTTTTGAAACTGGGAGAATGACTGGAATACTAGGAAAATTAAGATTGGGATATCTCAAGAAAAGGAGAAGAGGCAGTAGGCTCATACTTTTATACAAAGGCCTAAAGGATGACCTTGTTCCCCGAGCTAGGCACTGTAGAAATCATCATTCACTGACGTTTCAGACATCTACTGCAAGAACTGACATCTATAAAGACGAACAATTCATATCCACTGCTGAAGGGGCAGAGGATAGTGTAGCTAAGTTTATCTCTTTGGTGAGAGCTAGGGACTAACTTCCCATATCGCAGGTCCTGGTGTATCAATGTCATTTGAAGTGCCACCGGTAACAATTGAAGGGGTCAGTGCAACAAGGGACCTACATCCACTTTTGAGCAAAATCGAGTTAACCATTATACCGTGCATAAAACCCAATTCCTCATCGTATTAGCTCCCTTTGACCACAGACTTACTGCAGACAGTTGAATCGAATTTGAATGAGGACAGCTCCATTTTGGAGGTTTATGCATCACAGGACCCAACGCCATGAATTCAAAGTTCGAGTTTACTAGAGAAGCCTCCGTGGTGTAGTGGTTACGCTACTCGCCTTGTAAACCAGGGGTCGCAAGATCGATCCCGGGCTTCTCCAGACTTTCGGATGAGTCTTTAAATCGAGGTCCCGTCTCCGTATGACCTTAGATGTTGGTGGGACGTAAAACTCGAACACTCACTCACTCGAGTTTACTTCATAGTTTCATTGTCTACTAATATCAATTATCAGCCTTTAAGCTGAAATGAGCAATATTTTATATGAAACCATTAATTTCCAGCCCGATAGAGTTATTTCAGTAATTTCAACATGGGTTGAGTTCGGACCTTTGTGTAATTAAAACCGATGCAAATCAGCGACAATTATGGAGATTTGAATAGGTGTGGATTTGGGATACAGCTTGTCTATCTATCTATCTATCTATCTATCTATCTACTGATACTGCGTCGGTCACATTTGACCATTACCGCAGGTGTACATTACATACCCTCCAGGTTTTGCAGGATGAAAGCCTACAGAGTAATCATGTAATTACGGTAGGGATCTTTAACCTGCACAGGTGATGGTTCTCCCTGCACAGGGGGCCTCCAGTTAACGATCCGATCCGAAGGACGGTGCACTTTATGACATTCATCCCTGCAAATGATGCCAGTGGAGCGTGTTCGGACACCGAAATTTTATCGTCGCTGCCGGGGATAGAACCCGAGACCTCTAGCATCAGAGGCAAGTGCACTAACCACTGAGCTATCACGCTCCACTATATATCGCTCCACGCTTAAATATGTCATTCTAATGCACGTGCGTATGTAACGCGTCGTCTGATTTGATAACGGCCAAAAAATTGCGACATTATACTCTACGATATCCGACGTCATCATTAAAGCTGGATTTTCATTTGCTGGTATTTGGTTTTACGCAGCTCACCGCGCTTGCTATTTTGAGTAAAAAGAACATTTTTTAAACAAAACAAGTGAATAAGTGCGTTAGAATGTATTGGAAATTGTCATTTGAGGAGGTAAATCGGCGGTTTTACGATCGCAAATTCCGGTTTACGGCCCCACTGACGCGTCGCCGTAAACCGAAATTTACGACCGTAAAACCGCCGATTTACCTCCCCAAATGACAATTTTGAACACAGTTACCCCGTAAGGAGGTTGTGCTTTCATCTTAGATTAAATGATTATATGAATGCTAAGTTATACTCTTTCATTTCTCTGATTTTATGATTTAATTAGTTACACCCCCCCCCCCCCCTGCAAATGAATTTACGATCGCAAATTCCGGTTTACGGCCCCACTGACGCGTCGCCGTAAACCGAAATTTACGACCGTAAAACCGCCGATTTACCTCCCCAAATGACAATTTTGAACACAGTTACCCCGTAAGGAGGTTGTGCTTTCATCTTAGATTAAATGATTATATGAATGCTAAGTTATACTCTTTCATTTCTCTTATTTTATGATTTAATTAGTTACACCCCCCCCCCCCCCCCAAACACACACAAAACACACCATCACCAACCGAGTTTAGAAGCCTCCGTGGTGTCGTGGTTATGCTACTCGCTTCATAAACCAGGGGTCTTGTGTTCGATCCCGTGCTTCTCCAGACTTTCGGATGAGTCTTTAAACCGAGCTCCCGTCTCCGTATGACCTTAGCTGTTGGTGGGACAACTCCACCCCTCCCATACGAGTTAAATGCACCCGTAGCTTAATAAATGAGAACAAACTCGTAAGTATAGTCAAACTAGCCAGAAATATCTAGAACAGTTTTTATATATGAAGAAAAATACGAACCTTTTGCCATACTGAGCGGCTGAGTGACTGAGCAAAGAATGTCGGGCCAATGATGGTCGACAACGATACGACGTGACAACGTCGGGTCGAGACAACGATACGTCATGTCGCTGTCGGTCCGACGTTGGCCCGCAGTTTTGTGTTGACTATTGGTTAGGGGTTAATTAAATAGAAATTTGTCATGGAGGTAAATCGGCGTTTTACGGTCGGAAATTTCGTTTTACGGCGACGCGATACCCATTTAATGCAATTATTAGCTCGATTCTGCTAACAATGGCGAAAGGTTGTCAGAATTTGAAGGAAACAACAAAATTATTCTCGATTTTTGTTGTGTTAGAATCGAAATAGATCAGCTTTAGATAGTGTGTGATTTGTTGAGTAATAAATCACAGTTTGTCGGTCAGTTGTTAATTTTTGGGGTTTGGAGAAATAGATTGGGCTGCATGATGCTTCCACGCAGAGCTGAAGAGTACTGGTAAGCCGCTTAGAAGGTCTAAGCTTGCCCAGGCATAGCGGTGCGAGTCGGAACGTCCATGCATATAAACCATATTGGTTTCATTGAGCAGCAGGGATTGAGATGTCATGATCATTTCATCTCAATGTCGGCTAAAAGTCCCACAAAATTGGAAGCAACGTTTCCAAAATGACCTAAATAGGGACTCGGACACCTGGCCGACAAACTGCGATTGATTACTCATCAAATCACTGCAACTCATCAAATCACTGCAAGAGTTGATCTGTTTCTTACATATAAAATATTTGCCAGCGCACACTTGTTCCTATACTTATAAAGATCCAAGAAAATAAAAGTTCAGACAACCGAGTTTCCCCCAAACCGTGAATAGCCACAAGTATTTAGCTAGGCTACTTATGTGCGCAGCCCGGGACTGAGAAATCCCCAGTGGTGTTTGAGAACGTTTCAGTAAGTTTTCTCTTATGATCCTAACCAAAAACGTATTTTATTTGATAAGCATTTTCAATGTTTCCGCTGTTACTTATGTAACAGTGAAAAAATGCTAATCACCTTTAACCCAAGCGGGGATAGGAGTGACAGGCCACCACTCTACCGCCTGGCAATAAAAGCCGGCTTGTATCGCAAGTTTTTGCATGCCCTTGCCCTAAACCACGAGGCTTGTCCGTCTATTCGTCCAGCCGACCATATATTTTTTTTTTTACTTTTAACATCCTCATGATTCTAAATACCTTTTAATCATTAACCGTTGACACTTATGGCCCACAAAGGGTTGACGCGTCGTTAAACACGAAATCATCATCATCATCATCATCATCATCATCATCATCATCATCATCATCATCATCATCATCATCATCATCATCATCATCACCATCATCATCATCATCATCAACATCGACCATTATTACGAATGCTTTGGAGTCAAGATCAATGCGAGGATCCCGACACAAGTATTTCTTGGAGATATGGAAAGCCAGGACTTTTCCCTGGGACAGAAATTCTTTTCTTGCACACCAGACAAGGAAATCCGTGATTTTACCCTGGGATAGAAATTTATGTTCTGACCCTGGTGTTCCGACCCAAAATCGAATATAATCGCGAGTTTGATAAACGCACTGGTTAATTACGACCTCGTATGCGCCGTCGTTAAGGTTGATGTCACAGCAACGTCACTAAACATTCCTGCAGTGTCAACACAATATGGCGGACGTTGGTAACCGAAGTGACTGCAGCATTAAAATCCGCTTTAAGAAATGGAAGGTACGCAAGAAAAAGATTCCAATATGGGTATGAGGGGTGGATAGAAAAATCCCTCCCTCGGGATCACTGTCCGGCATCACTCGGCAAGCCTCGTGATGCCGGACAGTGTCCCTCGGGACGGATTTTTCCATCCACCCCTCACACCCATATAAGATTCTTATAATCCTACCAAGGTTAGAATAAATTTTCCACTAGTTGTCTAGACCATCATGTACGCCGTGGTTAATTAAGAATTATTTACATTTCAAGTGTAAAGTCTAATGTAAACCTATGGAAAACAATGTGACGATGTCATACTTACAAGTGACGTCATCTCTACGAACGTTGGTGACGTCAACGCTGTTCCGCTTTTTGTAGAAAAAACAGTGTTTAAATGTTTTTTAGCTTTAAATATTTGCCCTTTTAGCATTTTTTTGCGCCCAATAATGAGGGGCAAAGAATGTAAATATAAAAAATAAACATAAGTTTTCTGCTTTTTATGAAAGTATGAACGACAGCGGATCGCTAGCAACGTTTACATGAACCCCAAAGCATTTACTTTGCACGCGACCCATTGCGTTCATGAGCAACAGGAAAATAAAGTTCATTTTTCAAACAGATCAGCTCTCGCAGTGATTTGGTGTGTAATATATCACTGTTTGGAGGTCACTTGTATGGTGGATCAAATCACGAGCGAGTAGCGCGGGTGATTTATCTACTTACAACTGATCGACAAACTGTGATGAATTATTCAACAAATCACGCAGCAGAGCTTATCTATTTCCATTCTAACACACTGCAATTCGACTAAACACTGTTGTTTCCTTCATATTCTCTTAACATTCCGCCATTGTTTGAAGAAATCTTGCCAACACGTTTGACTGCAAAACCTGCAGTTACCTGTTTTTGTAACGTACTTTATGCGTGAAAAAGACGTTACTCCGTCTGATGTCAAGGAAACGATCAATGACGTCGCAGAACGTCATAAAACGGCGGCTTTACGCGTCACGCTCTTTCGCCTGGCTAAGTTTTAGTCAGTTTGACTAGTTATTTCTTTCTGTGGACCAGTGTTAGAATTACATGTAAGATTGATACCACAGACTCACTGATCGTCATAGTTCGTATGATAGATAGTAGAGGCATTGCGACATTAATGTCACCACAGAATGGCGGACTTCAGCAATCTAAAATAAACAGGTGAAATCTTGTTAAAAAAAATTAAAAACTTCACAGGCCATTATTTTTAATCTACTAATATGTAAAAGTGACATCTTGTTCTCCTGAAGTAAAATACTAATGGAAAAGGTAAAATCATTATTTATAAATCTTAATGCCCTTTCTTGTTTTTTTTTTTTTTTTTTTCTTCAATTTTATTTTTAGGATAATAATTAAAACTGGTCATGATAAATGAATTATAAATTGTCAGCTTGCCCTATTTAGTTATAAAATCTGTCTAGATTCTTTTTAAAACAGCAGCTTTCTTACAAATTAAAATTTACTAAAATCAATGTTGATTCCTAAAAGTGTGACATTATCCCTCGTAACTGAGCTGGAAAGACTGAAAGGCTTCCTGGGTTTTCTTTCCGATACTCGTACATTTAGCCTGAAATCTTTTCAGGGTTTGTCTTCAAATTAGAGATGATTTATAGCCATAGAAATGTTGCAGTGGGAAAAGCTTTTATTTGCAGTGAAAATTGTATGGTCATTGAAAATCATGCTTAAATTGAAAGCAAAACATATCCCACCAATGAAAGTTAAAATTTTATATTTCTTCAAATATCCCGCTTATTCATAACATTGGACTGCCAAAAGTTCTGTATAACAACGGGATGGTTAAATTGTCAATGAAAAAACACTTTTTGATATTAAAAAAAAAAAAAAAAAAAGACAAATCATGGTGTAGTGTATCCTTAAAGAGTTTCTTCTATTCTCCAATGACTAATAATTGGGTCTGCAGAGTTTACACGTATATGTTGACAGGAAAAGGCTTTGAATGAAGTGAAAGAGAACTACACGGGTCTGGAAAAGGAATGGCGACTCGTACAGGAAGATATCCAGCTGTCTAAACAAGCTGTTGTAGAGAGTAAGAAAGAAATGGAACATGGCGATATTGATTGGGTAAGCGCAAAAATAGGCTTCCGTTGCAGATATAGAGGATCTTACATGAGTGCTCATATATTATTGAATTTATTTAACGAGCCTTGCCTCGCATTTTATCCCTTTTCCTCAACCAGTTTAATAAAGTCAATAATACATGAGCACGTATGCAAGATTCTATTTACCATATGACATTTACGCATTTTATTAACGATTGTTTACAAAAATGTCAATATTCCGCCATTAGTAAACGCAACGTCATTAAGAACGTCGTACATGTAAAGTTACGGAACGCATCTAGCTAATTTGCATATTTAATCACTGGTGGATTATCGAAAATATTACATAGCGTTAATACACTCTCAGACGCGACGTCATATGATAAAACGTTTAAGTGAAATCTCACAATAATATAACATAATTATTTAACCTGGAATGCTCCGCCTTATATATAGCAGGGATCGATTTCAGAATTTAGGGGTACCAGGTAGACTTATAAAGTCTGCTGAGGTGTGACTTTTTTACAAAGCAATCCTTAGATGAAAATATATACCCCTTCCTCAAATCTCTCTCTTGAACTCTCATGGTTATGTAAGGAATCTGACCATTGCATATTGATATAACAATACACTAATTAAACAAACATTATCAGCTCAATGTTCACAACAAGACAAGATTAATGTCCCTCATTGAGTTTCCTCTAGCAGGCATTAGAAATTAGGTTTCTTGCATTTATAGAGTGAAGAGAGTGCTCTTGTGTGGAGAGAATGACCCTAGAAAAGATTTCAGGATCAATCTCCACGAAAGATTGTTGCCGACTCCGGCAGGTATTGAACCCCCGCCCTCTTGATCACCAGTCAGGCACGCATCCGACTGAACTACCGAGGCCCGCAAGCCTTTCGTCTTTTTTTATATCTTAGGCAAAAAGCACGGACCCGGAGCCGATGCCACTTAACCCTCCCTATTTGAGGACTTTGGCAAACAGTACAGACACAAAATATATGCCGATTAACAAACGTATGCATAACCATAAGCAGTTCAGATGCAGCAAAATATGTTGTTTGATCAGGATCTACATTGTTTGCTAACTGCAGTCATTTTTGAGCATTTTTCCCCGGCAGGCTTATACGTAAGCGGTTAATCAGTACAGTGCACATTCTATCGCCAGAAATTGACAACTGAACTTCTTGAATCACCGGAAGGGAGAGAATGACCGTCGAAAAGATTTCGTGTTCAATATCCATGAAAGAATGTTGTCGATCCCGGCAGGTATTGAACCTGCGTCCTCCTGATCACCGGTCAAGATACGCATCCGACTGAGCTACCAAGGCCGGCTCAGGCCTATCTGCACCTTTATTGTTTATGGGATTTGCACATCAGCTCATTGAGGGGAGAAGTTGACGAATGTTTAATGAAAATCTATCAAAGTGTTCATGAGATACAGAGCGGACAAAAAAGTGTTACGGACAGTCAGACAGACAGACAGGCAGACGGACGGACAACATCATTGCTATAATCCCCGCTACGCTTCGGCGAGGGAGATAAAAAATAAATAAATAAACATTGCACAACTTCTTATTATAATATGACATTTAAACGAGTACCAACAGCCTGCTATTGTCCACGTGACTATCACTGACCACACACAAAACCCAGAGCGTGACGTCAGAGCGCTGTGTAAAAAGTTTGTTTTGTTTGTGGTGAGTTTAACGTCCCCATCAGCACTAGTAATTTAAAAGACATTGTTTCCAATTTTGTTCGGCTTTTACAAATCACTGAGATGTGATAACTGGACCTTGCTCGTGTATTGGGGCATTGGCTTAATTACAAGTCGACCCAAAGTTACTAACTAGAGATGGTGTCTATAAAACACTATGCCTCCAGCCATATGCTTGTCCTTAAATACCCATTATTTTAAAAGGCAATTACCGAATAAAAGTTTTCAGATTTTTTTTCACATGTTAATCAGGTCATGTACTAGTCGTTCCCTATCAGCCTGTCAAGTTTATCGGCAACACATCGCCTCATGATGGTTAACATTTTCTGCCAAGTAATTTCAAAATCCATCAAGGAATAAGTAAGTTATTGACCAAACACAAAAATACCCTTGTTTTGACCTTTGACCTCTAAGTATGATCTTGGCCTTGGAGGAACCGACCTGGGTCTTGCGCGCAACACATAGTGTCATGATACTAGTAGTTTACCATTTCTGCCAAGTCATTTCACAACCCAACCAGGAATAAGAAAGTTATTGACCGAATAAGAAAAGATGCCCCTTTATTACCCTTGACCGCTAATTATGACCTTGACCTTTTGAGGTACCGACCTGGGTCATGTATGCGACACATCGTCTCTTGGTGGTTAACATTTCTGTCAAGAAATTTAAAAATCAATTAAAAAAAAAAAGAAAGTTATTGACTGGACAAGATTTTCCCATGCATACATGCACGATTTTGTGACCGACAACTTACAAGGGTGATAACTCAAAAAGTATAAATGTTAGAGTGCATGCACTCTGCACTTCGTGTGATGTTGATTAATAATCATAAAAAGTTTCCTGATGATAGCTTGACAGACGGACGGACCCCGAAAAGGGGGGAGGGGGGAGACATAATTAGTTCAAAATTTAATCAGGTGATCTCCTCCTGAGTTCCAATCAGTATACCAAACATTAAGGCCATAGCTCAAATTGTTTTACAGATATCTTGCTTATGAGGTTTCCATGTTATTTAATTGAAAGAAACAAACCCTAAAAGGGGAGATAATTCGGATAAGAAAAAACACGTGTCAACTATTTTTTCACGAACAATCCATATACGAAAATTTCAAAACACTAGCATGCATGGTTTCAAAACACTAGCATACTTTGTTTCAAAGTTGTGCTTGGCATAAGAAAGCGTCGCAAATGAAGAGATAAACAAATGGACAAGCCAGAATCAAATACACCCCCGCCTAACTTTTCAAGGTTGAGGGCATAACTACAGAAACTTCCTGCTTGCTATTGCCCACTTAACTGTCGCTGACCCTGCACATTATGCTGGTACCAGTTATTTATAGCGACCCCTGCCCATAGGGGCTTGGAGAAATATAGGGCTGCCTAGATGTTTGAGTCAGGATAAAATAAAATCTGGCCTTGCATGGTGGCATAATATAAAATATGGAATGCATGAGCACACCTATTAACATCTAGGACGTATATAAGTCTAGGGTACCAGGCTGTGTTGATTTTAGTAACAGATTTAAAATTAGTTGAACGTTTTGCAAACAGTGAAGTGGGAGTTTTGATCGGCGTGAATTCAGTTCCGATCCGTTCTACTGCTTGGGCTTCAGGCCTGTTGTCTGATGCGGGATGGCTGGATGTTTTTTTTTTTTTACTTTTTCCTTCTATCCCTGTCTTTCTTTTTTCTCTGGAGACGGCTTGTGATGGGCGGCAGCCGGTGGCCCACAGTTAATGTCGTGGGGGCGATCGCACTAAGTGCTGGTAAACGGCAAAGAGGGTCTAAGCCTGTCCAAGAACAGTGAAGGTCTGAGTCTGACATGGCCTTAGCTATTGGCTTGGCCATAAAACCTCAACAACAACAACAAAAAAACATCAAACAGTGATGTCCCTGCTTTGTTTGCCAGTGACCTATTTTTTTTTTTTTTTTTTTGGTTTCCCATGCGAAATGGGTCACTTTAAAAGCAACGGTAACATAAAATGTTACATTTAAGCAAAGAACATAAATGTAAATGTTTACAAACGGATTTAAACATAGTCGATTGTAGTAGTCGTCTCAAGAAAAAGGGCACAGATACATTTAGAGAGAGAAAAACGCAATGCATACGGGAAGAGTACGCTCCAACTTGTCTGTCAAAATAGCAGTGAAGATGCTGCCATTGCTTCTTCCAATGCGGTAGTTACACAAACCAAAGATTAATATTTTTTCAAACAACCAGAAACCTCCATCCGCTGAATTTAGGAAACTTTTATCTGGCAATGCAAAGCCTCTCAGAGGAAGTAAAATAGTAAATACATGGTTGGTGTCTTTACTAATAAAATATAATCGGTGAGCCTTAGACAGTTTTATAGGGGACGAGCTTTAGCGAGCCCCTTTAAAATTGTCGGGGCGAACCGATTATATTTTATTATTAAAGACACGATCCGTATATTTAGTTTATACCGCAGTTCTAAACAATCAATGGGTTTTGCAATAATTTAGCAAATTGAAGCAAAAAGACAGCAGACAGTGTGGCATGTTAAACGACATTCAGTGCCATGGCGCGCACACGTAGTATAACGTGACGTCAACGAGTGAAAAGTTTCTGACGTCACCGTGCCACAAAGACGTAGGAAACAACATAGACGCAGGAATAAAAGTTTCTCATCGCTTTACTTTCTGTATGAAAATCTGAAAATAAATATTTTATTTTAGCTTAAAAAATTAATAAGTAGCAGTGCGCAGTTATTCCAATGGGCCATTCAAACCATGAAAAGCCGAGAAGGTAAGAATTTAGCTGCATTTTCTGAAAATCTGTTTAAATAAATATTGCAAAGATTTTAACTTGCAGTTTCGTTGTTTTCCCATGTATGAAAGGATGCATGTTATTGTTTATACTTGAAAACAGGGACCTGAAAAGTAGGTCCGGTCTATAAACGGTCACTAGACGTATTATAGGTCAGTAGAAATTGCTATAGGTCACTACCGATTTTAGCGTGCAGTTATTCGACCCCTTTTATTAGGTTACTAGAATGCCTGATTGCGGTATAAATAGTAAATACATGGTTAGTGTCTTTAATATTAAAGACACTAATCATGTATTTAGTTTATACCGCAATTCAAAACAATCAAGGGGTTTTGCAATAATTGAGTAAATTTAAGCAAAAAAAGACAGCAGACAGTGTGGCATGTTAACGACATCCAGTGCCATGGCGCGCACACGTAGTATAACGTGACATCAACGAGTGCAAAGTTTCTGACGTCACCGCGCCACAAAGACGTAGGAAACGACATGGACGCTCGAATAAAAGTTTCTCAGCGCTTTACATTCTGTATGAAAATCTACAAATAAATAGTTTATTTTAGCTTTAGAAATTATTTTCGAGGTTGAGACGCAACTGCAGTAGCAGTGCACAGACTTTCCAACGGGCCATTCAAACCAGGAAAGGCCGAGAAGGTAAGAATTCAGCTGAAATTTCTGAAAATCCGTTCAAATAAGTATTGCAAAGATTTTGACTTGCAGTTTCGTTGTTTTCCCATGTATAAAAGGTTACATGTTATTCTTTACACTGTAAATTAGTGACCTGAAAAGTAGGCTCGGTCTACAAACGGTCACTAGACGTATAGGTCAGTAGAAGGTAATATAGGTCACAAACGATTATAGCGTGCAGTTATTCGACCATATTTATTTAAGAAATAGATCAGCTCTAACTGTGATTTGTTGAGCAATAAATCACAGTTTGGAAGTCAGTTGTAAAGTAGACAAATCACGAGCGCGTAGCGCGCGTGATTTGACTACTTACAACTGACCGACAAACTTTGAATTATTACCCAACAAATCACTGGCTAGAACTGATCTATTTCGATTCTAACAGGCTGAAAATCGGCAATAATGCTGTTGTTTCCTTCAAAATCTCACAACTTTTCGCCATTTTTAGTAGAAATCCCGCTAAAATTATTGACAGAAAAACATGCATTTATACCCTTTTCAAACGTTTTCTTTGCGAGAACATGACGTTACACCGTCTAACGTCAATGAAATCGACTAGTGACGCCATAAATTTGCTGTTTTTAATGACGTCACTCGTCACGCTCTTCCTTGCCGTGATTTTTTGTAGAATAAAGCACAGTTATTTTCCATTGCCTATATAGGCGCGCTGTGTTAGAACAGGTTACTAGAATGCCTGATTGCGGTATAAAAAATATCTTTGTTTAGAGCTGTTTGACA
Organism: Lucinisca nassula; assembly: GCA_963580285.1. NCBI lineage: Eukaryota > Metazoa > Mollusca > Bivalvia > Lucinida > Lucinidae > Lucinisca > Lucinisca nassula. The sequence goes on from OY757018.1 coordinate 113,795,837, forward strand.
GTATATTAAATGAGTGAGTGAGTGAGTGTTTGAGTTTTACGTCCCACCAACAGCTAAGGTCATACGGAGACGGGACCTCGGTTAAAAGACTCATCCGAAAGCCTGGAGAAGCCCGGGATCGATCCTGCGACCCCTGGTTTCCAAGGCGAGTAGCGTAAACACTACACCACGGAGGCTTCTATATTAAATGAGTATATTAAATCTACATATAGACTTGATACTTAACATTGTCATGTTACATAAAAAATAGAAGTGGAGGCAATGATCAGGAATCGTTACAATCAACCCACAGCTTCCATCAGAGACATCAAAGGGGAAAAAACACAAACATGAAACAACAGACCTAATGGCACATCAATAGCGGAAAGCCAAAAGGACAGCCACTTTCCCACAAAATGGCCAATAGGCTATCCAAAATAAAATAATATAAGCAACACAAACACCAAAAGACAAACCGTAACAAAAATAAACCGCGACAGAAGAACCGCTTTGGAACGGTCAGCGGAAACGAATTCCACTGGGGGGCTTAAATCGATTTTACGTGGCCACAATCCTCGCCCTTACTTAAGCCGGTATTTCTCCGGACTCAAACATGGCTCGCTCTCGTTTGCATTGTTTTTGAAATGAATGATGTCTAGTTATCATAAAGTGATCTGTTTAAATTGTTGCTTGACCGAAACTAATGTGAAATTTATGGTTCAACTCAGTTGCATTATTGAATTTGCAATAAGATACCACCCATTTGTTTCAGCTGCAACATTCTGTTCTTGGCACTGCTGTCAAATGTTTCTTTTCTATGTAAAGATCAAAGATCTGAATAGCAATCAAGTTTCTTTTATCTGAAATATTTTGGCAGGCAAAAGGTTCACTGTGCTAGTTCAAGAGCACACCCATTTGTCAGTGATGACCACTGATTGGTCAGTGTATTACCTACAGTACCAAAATTATTGTCTCCTGATGATAACTGCTAAAATTTACTTCAGCTTGAGGTCACATGTGCAAAGCTGGAACACTTGACTGTCAAACATGAATGACATGTCTTCATATACAAATGGTGAACATTCTTTCCATCATATACACAGAGGTAAATCAAAACCCGTTGATCTGACAAATTGGATATCATTTTTTTTTTTGTTCTTGAATGAAGAGGATGTTGCAGCGGAAACACAATGGGTAGTATGTTAACCCTTCTCTTGCTGAATATTCATTTTAGCCACACCCATCTCTGACTTTGAACCAATCAGATTGCTTGATGTAATTTATTCCTACAAATTCAACAAATGAATGTCAAACAGTGTAGATCCTGATCAGATGGCTTCTTCAGAAGCCATCTGATCTGGATCTACACTGTTTGCAAAGATAGGGGTTGTCGTGAACAGCAAGATAAGGGCTAAAACTGAATTAAGAGTACGCAAGAAACTGGTGGAAATAACTTTATAGCTGTGCACTAGCCTGGGCGAGACTTTTTCGGACCATTCCGTTACGGTTCAGGTTTGAGTTAACACTAGATGTTGGCTAATGTCCGTACACGATAACGTCTTTTCGGACATGTTCAACCATCCAATACTCATATATACTACTCAAAGTTTGATAGGGATCACTTTTTACTAGTCATTTTTTTGCAATGAAAATATACCATTTCTTGACAGAATTTGCACTCCGTACATTGATGATTATCTTAAGCTTAAACTCATGCAAAATTTCGTGCTCATGAACTTGCACACTTCTCACACTTTGCAATTGAATTCATGCACCCCAAAAATCTTGCATAACACTGCATGCCAACCGAAGAATCAGAATTGTCATTTCTCATTCTCTAAGCACAAAAAGGATTTCATTTGGTTTGTGAACCCTAAAAATGCCTCGGAGACAGTTAAGAAACCGTCTTAGCCCCGAAGAAATGAACCGTGGCGTCGGAATGTTGGAAGCTGGCGTCTCCCAACGTCGTGTTGCTGGGATTCTTAATGTGTCTCAGAGCGTGGTATCCCGAATGTGGAATCGTCATCAAACACACGGCGATCCTTCACACAGACACGGCGGGGGTCGAGAAAGGGCTACAACTCAACGTCAGGACCGGTTTCTGTTGATTCAGTCTCGACGTCAACGGTTTATGAACGCTACGCACTTGAATAACGACTTTAGAAACGGGACTGGGGTACGCATTTCTACTCAAATAGTCAGAAACAGACTCCATGAGTTCGGACTTAATGCCAGAAGACCCGCTGTACGTGTTCCGTTGACGCGACAGCATGTGCAAGACCGGTTGGACTTTGCCAGAACTCACGTCAGGTGGACGATTCGTGACTGGATGCCAGTGCTGTTCACTGACGAGTCCAGATTTTGTCTAGACTTCACTGATAAACGCCAGTTAGTGTGGAGAATGTCAAAAGAGCGATTTGATGACTTAAATGTGGCAGAGCATGATCGCTATGGCAAGGGTTCAGTGATGGTTTGGGCAGGCATTAGTGTTAACGGAAAAACTGACATGTACGTCGTTGAAAATGGGATGTTAACGGCAGTGAGGTACTGTGAGGAGATTCTGGACCAGTTTGTGAGACCATATGCCGGTGCTATAGGCCCAGACTTTATTCTGATGGACGATAATGCACGTCCCCACCGCGCACACGTCACTGACGCCTACCTGGAACGTGAGGCAATTGACCATATGGACTGGCCTGCTCGATCTCCGGACTTAAATCCGATTGAGCATGCGTGGGACATTCTTCAGCGTGCTGTTTCGGCCCGACCTGTACAGCCAAGGACTTTGCAAGAGCTCAAGGACAAATTGGTTGCTGAATGGAGGCTGATTCCACAAAATCGGATACAGACTCTGACAACGAGCATGCGCAGGCGATGTCGTGCTGTGATTGATGCCCGTGGACGTCATACCCGTTATTAGTCATGTTTTTCTGCACGAAATCCAAAAACTGCGAAACGTCAATCTGCAAAAATTCTGTGTGTTACGTCAAATTTTGTGGGTGCCCTGACGTTTGCTGTTGCTACGCTTGAATCCCGTGACTTTTCAGAAGATGAACCATAGCACTTTACACAGGACATGTTTACAAATGTTTTGTAATTAATTTGGATTAAGCTTATTGATTAGCCAAGAAATTATTTTGCATTAAAAAAGTGATCCCTATCAAATTTTGAGTAGTATATATTAGCCGGCTAATGGTGAGAATCCTCGCTATGCGCTATACAGAGATAATGACATTTTTCATGTCATAACCAATATCAACCCTCAACCACTATCAGCCCTCGGGCCTTCGGACTGAGGTGGAAGTCTGAGGTATGATATGAAAAAAGCCATATCATTTATCTATTTGTCATATATTTCGAATTTCTTTGCCTTTTAATCTGTTTAGTCATGGTTTTATGTTTTATGGTATTCTAAAACAAAGCAAAGTTGTAGGTGATAAACAAAACACTAGTCGGCTTTATTTATACTTCCTGTGTATATATATTTTACCAGTATAGTTCGAACAGTTTGACATGAGACTGACCTTTATGCAAGGAATAAATTAGTCAATGTTATCGCCTAATACGTGGGCTTTCGTAAACTTCTCGTGAATATTCGGTATCACGTGAATCGCGACCCATTTACCGGCCTCTATGTATTGTATAACAATATCGCCATCTTCGGTGCATATCTGGCATCCCAAATGTGACACAGGCAAACAGTGCAGGAATGCCTTCACCGTTAGCATAAAATTGTGGTGTGTTAGAAAGACAGTAGTATAGTGTTCCGAAGCTTGTTAGGTCAGCATGGAATTATTGGGCATGCCAAATGGCGTCACGTGCATTAGTTACGCATCAACAAACATTATACGCGCACGGAGTCAACGCTTTTTACGCATATTTGGAAACAAAGTATTTTACAGAAAATAATGATAATGGATATTTTCTTTTAAATTTATTTCTCTGACTCAAAACGTCATGTGGACAGTGCGGCTGTTATCGGATTGAGTAGATACTCTGGTTGGTTTGAGTCTTTTTTTTATCGAAAACGATGGAAGACAGGTACACATTCACGTGAGAGTTGACACGGCTTATTTTAATTCAGATTCCAGAGGACTGTGTGATAGTGAGAAAGAATGATCTAGCACAACTGGCTACAGAGATCACACAACTCAAGCAAACATTGCCGAAGGTACTAAACCAAAACGTTGTTAAGGCAGTCGGACAAGCGCACAGCCTAGAAGAAGGTAACTCTTGCCCCTGACAATAATCTAGTCGTGTGCTGCATCGGCATCTTTCATATATGTAGAACAACCACTTTACACACGATTTTTAGCTCGTTTGTTTTTCGACTAAAACCTTTCGAGCTATTGTCGCCACTCCGGCGTTTTCGTTGTCGTTGTCGTTCCGAAAAGACTGACCTTGGCTATTTCATCAAAAGTATTTTACCTAAGCTCATGAAAATTAATACACATACTCATCATCACAAGAGCTACATTCTGACAACGGACGGTAACTGTATTATTGATTTTGGCTGAATTATCTCCCCTTTTCTATTTGTTTGTCTGAAATACATTTTTCCTCTTATTTCAGTACTATTTTGAACAGAGCTTTCAAACTTCACACGGATGTTCCTTAGGACAAGACCTTTCACTGATGCCAAACTTTTTGACCCGTGACCTTGACCTTTGAAGTTTGACCTATTTTTCGAAAATATAACCTAAAGCTTTAACCTCGATTATATTTCCAAACATATTTGGCCAAGCTTCATGAAACTTCACACACATACTTACCAACACAAGAGTTACATCCTACCAAAGTGTTCATAACACTAGCATACAATTTGTCTGAATTGTCACCCCTTTTCACTGCATGTTTTTTTTTTAAAAAAATAAACGTCTTTGACTGTTGTTATTATAATACCACTATCTTTTCTATGGTCATTCTCTCCCTTTCTCGGATTAAAGATGGTCAGTTGCCAGTTTCTGGCAAAAGAATGCACACTGTACTGGTTAACCGCTTACGTTTAAGCCTGCCCCTGGATAGGTAAACTGAACGGTTCAAAAATGACCTAAATTATTTACTGGGCCGTTAAACTCCAATACAACAAACAAATAAAACCACTTATAGTACAGTTCACATGGATGTTCCTTTGGACAAGACCTTTTCGTTGATAGCAAGCCTTTTGACCTGTGACCTTTGAACGTTGGCTTATTTTTTCGAAAATGTAACTATAAAATCTGTAACCTTGGTTACATTTCCAAACATAGGCTCATGGAACTAGACACAGATCTTTATGATCACAAAACCTACATTCTTACCAAGTTTAATAAATCTGTCATGCAATTTGACTGATTTACCTCTCTTTGTGCCATACGAATAAAAACCGGTTTCAAGAAAACATTTTGGCCTCTTATTTTTATACAACAAACAGTACGGCTTTGAAAATTCCTTCGGGCAGTACCTTTCCATTGATATCAAACTTTTTGACCTATGGCCTTGACCGTTGAACTTTGACCTGTTTTCGAAAATGTAACAACAACTTTTTTTTAAACATATTTCCAGAAGTATTTGGCCAAGCTTCATTGAACTTGACACACACATGTATATATCATCACAAGAGCTACATTCTGATCAAGTTACATAACTCAATCATGCAATTTTACTGATTTAGCTCCCTTTGTGATATACGAAAACTCAGTCGAGCATGGCACCCGCTTGCGGTGCCCTTGTTTATTTTCCTGATTCAAGCAACATATCCAAAGATTGTGGCAACGCGTTAAATAGAAGTAGGGCAATGATCAGGAATCGATACAATTAACCCACATCCCCACCAGACACCAAAGGGAGAAATAACTAGACCCTAATGGAAACATCAATAGCGGAAAGCCAAAAGGACAGTTTCCTTCCCACCAAATGGCCAAACGGCTATAAAAATGCCCCATGAGGCGGATCTGAAGATTCCAACAATCTGGGTTTCTAAGCTCCTATAAGGCAAATAACTTATACCCTTGTAAACCAAACTTCCCTCATATAAGGCGGGTTTACAAAGCTATGTTTGTGTCCAACAAATCGTCATTTATTTTATTGCATTAGTAGGCACCTCAAAATTTTAAATGAAAGCTGGCGGAAATCATCAGTATCTCGTGTGCCCCCAACCCCTATTGCTGCTCTTGTTATTCTCTGCGTGGTATTGATGCTAGACACTTAATGGAGAAATTATTTTTTTGCTCAGTATTAAAGTGCTTTTGATTAAACGGGCGTCATGGCATTGACGAGTCCTTGGGTTTTAACTCTACTTTATACAGCCATTATTTTTGATATTAAACATGGGAATTCAAAAAGTTTCTCATTTCTGCTCAAAACATAGATTGTCGGTACCCATATGATTTGCTAATTTCTATGTACGAAAACTACAATGGTTTTCCATCAGAAAGGTTTATTTTATCTGCAATATAGAATTCATGATTCAACATATATGCGTCTATTAGTCACATATTTTTGTATACCTATTGGGAAATCATGTTTTGTGGCATCCTCGGTAACGAAGGTTTGATCCGAAACATTACACTTCATTCATAAATATAATGTACTGGAACATACCGCGATTACCGAGGATGATTTTTTTGGTTAAAACATTTGCGTTTGGCGAATAGTTCAGTGTTCATTAGATTTTTGGTAACATTGTCAGCTTCACGGATACCGTAAGCTAAAATGATATGGAAGCAATTTTTCGCCCGCGCAGATTCTTGAGTTACCCAATGGTATTAAAGAGGCCGGTTTTTGATTATATAGATGTAAACGTGTTCTCAGAAACAGTAATGAACAAAGAACGCATCCATCGCAAGCCACAAAGAATTGAAGGGCTATTAGTGACATGAACCCCCCCCCCACCCACCCACACACACACACACTTGCATCAAGTTAACAATTAAAGCACTGATAATACTGGCGGGTCTATTGTATCTGAATAAAGGCTGGGAAACGAGCCTAAACGGGGACATAGACAGATTTAGCTTTACCCTTGAATTCCTGTATTTTAAGCAAACAGTTTAAACCCAGATCACACGCCACAGAATGCGGGTCTGATATGGATCTACGGTGCCCAAGAACATAATTCACTCTAAGTTACTTGAACTGACTTAGTCACACATATATTACAGTTATGCAAGAAATATTAATTTTCAACGTCCTCTATGCATGCCACATTGACGATCATACTATTTCAGATAATGCGAAGCTACGAAACACCTGCGAATCACAAAGAAGTCAACTGGAGCAGCTTAAATGCCGATGTGATGAGGCCATTGCCGAGGCACAAAGAGAGAAACAGGTGAGAACAGACTTTAAGCTCAGAATAAATGTTTGCTGAAAGTACTGATTTTTTTATTCTGTTACACTTATGGGTACCCAAAGTCATCAATATTGAGCTAAACTAGGAACTTACAGCCAAACTTCAATTGCTTGAAGACTTTGGGCCCATGAAAATTTGTTCGAGACAGAAATATTTCGAGCCAGCCATTGTGACACAGCCATTGTGACACATAGAGCTAGAGCAGGAGGCATCATAGGAATTATTTAGGGTTTTTATGAGATAAAGGTATGTTGTGTGTTCTCATTAGAATGGCGTTATTTAGGCGTTTCCACGAAACATACCTTTTCAAGATTAAATAAGAAAATAACCCTAATTTACCCCGAAATATTTGAAATCTGGAGCTATAAGAAGCATTGTCATTACGATAACACACCCGTGCGACATAGTGTATTTTTCACATCTCCAAAATGGCTACTAATCTGATGAAAAACCGTTCTTATAAATGCTCAAAACATAGGTTACGGGTGCTCATTAGAGTACCCACAACCTATGTCTTGGAACGGAAATACGAAAAATAATGTTTACCCCCTTAAACCCCAGTTTTCTCTATATAAAGTGGGGTTTAGGGGGGTCTTCATTTCACGGACTTTGTTACGTGATGTCTAGGGATTTAAGAACTAGTTCGATTCAGCCATGGTAAACAAGCTATTGGTATTCGAGCCAGTAAAGTTCAACTGTATCTACCACTGCAAAATCATCTTGCCCCTATTAATTCCTATATTAATCTGTTAAGCATTTTACATATTTTTGTTCTGAAGCTTTTATTATGGATACTAGGTATAATCGTCTCAGCAAGGCGCCCACAATATTTAGTATGAAGGTAGAAAGCTATCGTCCATCAGTTTTTTTTCTAACAGCGCGCCTATATAGGCAATGTAAATGATTGTGATTTATTCTGCAAACAAATTACTGGGCTAGAGCGTGACGAATGGTGTCATAAAAAGCCGCCGTTTTAAAACGTCACTCATAGATTCTCTGAAGTTAGACAGTGAGACATCATTTTCAAACAAAAATTATAAACAGACCAATGTGTGTTATACAGATGATAATGGTGGTGGGATTTCTTTTACTTATGGCGAAAGGTTGGGAGAATTTAAAGGAAACGGCAATGTGTTAGAATCGAAATAGGTCCACTGTAGTGTGTGATTTATTGAGTAATAAAACACAGTTTGTCGGTCAAACTACACGCTCGTGATTTGATCTTCGCCACAACTGATCTCCAATCTCCCGATTTATTACTCAACAAATCATTGCTAAAGCATATCTTTTTCTTTAATGCGCATGTCTTTCGACGATCTTTGAAAGTTCTACATTGCATGGCATCACGAAAACACGCCTATATAATTTTGACCCCCTTGACCCCACTTTTATATAGTAAAACTGATGTTTTTCTTATTTCTGCTCTAAAGTATAGATTGTGGGTACTCGTTAGAACCGCCTCGACGGGGCGATTCTAACGAGTGCCCACAGTCTATATTTTGAGCAGAAATAAGAAAAACATCACAATTTTTCATCATAACATTTTCATTTTTTTGGCGATAAAGGTGGCAATGTATTTGTATAGTTGTAATTGCGTAATGGTAAGCTTGTCTGATGTTTCGTTGTATTTAGGAGAGTCTTCAGGCACGCTGTGAGATGCAGGGGATGAACCAACAGCTGACACAACAGACTGAGTATTGTTCTAGTCTCGGAAGTGCCTGCTGTACGTTGTTGTGGAGGGTATCAAGATGTGAGGAGAGTATACAGTCTATTCTTGTTGGGGTTTGTAGTTACTATTACTGTGTTACCCCAAAATAATAAAGAATGCCCAGGTGGTCAGGAATTGAATCCAGTTGTTAAAAGCATCATTAGCTTAACGAGATCGTTAGTGGCAAGGTGTTAACTCATCTAGCAAGTACAGTAGCTACTACTCTGGTATTTCTGCTTGTAAAAATGCGAGTAGCTTCAGCATTTGCTAACTACATTTGTTCTGCACAATGATCAGCATTCTTTGACATATTAGATGATGAATGCTTTAAGAATACATTTACAAACAACATCATAAGTTTTATCAACTTGACAATGATTTCTACGGTGCAGTAGCAGCCCAGACTCAGTCCAGTCTGCACATTCTCACAGTCTGATCAACGGCTTAGCTGTCGGCACACGGTTTCTAATGATGCCTGATTTCCGCAAGAGAAGGCAGCCTAGGTAGCTATTTCAGTTGCACGACTTACTGATAATCAAGAGGTCGCGCCGGGCTAGCAACATTCTTTCTTTGACATATATCAAAATTTTTTTTCTATGGTCATTATTTCTCTTCGACTGATTCAAGAAGGGGAGCTGTCTGTTTCTGGTGAAAGAATGCGCACTATACAAGCAAACGTTGTGACTTAATATATAAATTCAGAAAAAATATATGCTTGCAATGATTTCAGTAAGAAAAAAAATTGTAAACTCATTCATCGATATAAACAGATTGGGTACAACATAAATGTTATATGACAGAATGCGTGTATGGTAGTTGAACCAATCACGGTTGATAACTTGCTCGGCTCTTTAATAGCACTCCTACGGGTCAGGCCTCCGATTCTATGACGGCTCCGACGCAAAGGCTAACTTAAATTTTTAGGCTGATGCTTTGTCTCTGGTCGAGTCTAACTGTTGGTTTTCTTTTGCTCCAACATTTCAGTTGTTTCATGCTGTCCAGTCCTCATCATTGTTTCAGCTCTGAAGGCGGTTGATTTTTATGCTCTCGAAGGTGCGCAACTGATGAGTTGGAAAGCCTTCAAGCGTACTGAACAAATTGGTTTTCTTGGTCACGACAGAACCTGTTTTATAACTTCAGTGGACAGAGAATGTTTTTTTGTTATGTTTTTTTTTTTACATTTTTGTTCTGGAGCTTATAGTCAGACGAATGATTATTAAAGGCATTTATTCTTGTAACAGTAGCACACATCGTGTGTTCATAATAGTTTTATTGCCCCTTGTGATATATCGTCTATAGCAGATCAAAGGCGGTCCTTAATAGGGTGACTGAGGCACCTAAGGGGAAAATCAGTAATGTAGATGAAAATGTAGATTAAAAATTATACCCTTAAATAAAATATTTATTTTGAAAAAGGAATATAATCAAAAATAAATATAAAAAAAAAATATTATTTACATGTTTACTATTTTTTTCACTGTAAGCATGGTATAAGCATGGCATGAAGAAATATTTTTTGAGGTAATAATTACGAAAACAGATGTTTTTATAATACTTTTTTTTTCCAGAGACTAAGTGTAAATAATAATAACAATAATAATAATAATAATAAGTATAACTATTGACCTGCTAAGCCTATGTATTTCCTCTTCTTCCTCTACTTATTATCAAAACAATAATACTGGCATTGTATATTCCTTGCATTTCTCCAAAACGGTCATGTTTTTGATGAAAGATGAAATGATGGTTATTGGTGCATGTTAGAACCGCATCAAGGTTCTAACAAGTACCCATAATCTATATGTTGTGAAGCAGAAATAGGAAAAAAAAGATTTATAGCCCTTACTAAACACCAATTTTCTCTGTTTAACGTGGGGTTTCTTCTGTTGCGGTTTATTTTTTGTTAAGGTTTGTCTTTGGGTGTTTGTGTCGCTTATATTTTTTTATTTTGGATAGCATAAGATACAAGAAAAAATCCTTACAATTTGTTCCTCAGTTATAGCCAAATACTCATTCAATCTATTCTGCTATTATCAACCCGCCCCAGGAGGCCCGTTAACACAATATGGACCACCTCCAGGACACCCCCAAAAAAATTTTTTTTACCTTCTCCCCAGACACCACCCAAAAAAATTTTTTTTGCTTCTTCAGACCACCCTAAAAAAATTTTTTTAGCTTCTCCAGACCACCCCTAAAAAAATTTTTTTAGCTTCTTCAGACCACCCCCTAAAATTTTTTTTTAGCTTCTCCAGACCACCCCTAAAAATTTTTTTTGCTTCTCCAGACCACCCCCTAAATTTTTTTTTTACCTCCTCCCCAAAAACACCTACTATAGGGGACCCCTCGAAAAATACTTAAAACTCAGTAATCTGTAATTCTTGTTCGTAAAAACTACATTTGATTTCTTCGCCTTTTAAATCATTTATTTTATAAGTAACAGGATCTGTATTTAAAACTTCTTCAATTACAAATATTTCTCTAGTCCAACGAGTAGTATAACCCTTTTCAAATTTACCTTTCTTTTTTTGCTATTCTTACTCTATCCCCAACTTTGAATTTAGCCTTTTTAGTTTTTTCACTTTTTTCTGGATATAAATTTTTATACACAGTTAATTCATTTTCTACTTTACTTGCTTCAACAGGTGTCATTTTAATAGAAGAATGTACCGTATTATTATAATTTTCAACTTATTTATCTAATATATCATAATATTTAGTAGTTTCATTTGCAGTAAAATGTTTATACATATGTTGTTTCATAGTGCCTATCCATCGTTCTACTACACTAGATTTTTCTTCATTTTTAGTTGAGTACAATTCTATTTCATTTGTTTTTAACAATTCTTTCACTTGTCGATTATAAAATTCAGATCCTTTATCTGACCAAATATACATCGGTTTCCTTTCTTTAAATAATGTTTTAAATGCTTCACTTACTGTTACTCCTGTTTTATTTTTCAATGGAATTAACCAACCATATTTACTAAAAACATCTATAACAGCTAATAAATATTTATAGTGTTTATTTTGTTTTGAATATTGTTGCATATCTATCAAATCAACTGCCCATGTTTGATCTATTGAATCGACATAAACACGTCTTTAAGGAAAAGATTTTATAACTCTATGATGTAATTCATCTGCTAATTTATTTGTTATTTTTTCTCTATCGGATATAAATCTATTTTTGTTAGATCCACACTCAGAACATTTACCTTTTAACTTTTGTCTATTATTAGTTGTTGTTACTTGTTTCACTGAATCATTTTCAGTATGCTTTTTACAACGTAAACAATATATTTTTGGATGCTCCATTTTTAATATTATTAAATTGTTTCTTAGAAAATGGATGGTAAAAATCTCGCAGTACATCAGGTAAAGGTGCTACTAGTACCTTATCCGATAAAAAATATTATGTTATCTTATTAAAAAAAATATAAACATAATACAACTATTAATGTCTTTAAGTATAAGATAAAAATTCTAGATCCACAAAAAGAAGTGTTCATGAATGCATTTAGTAATATGATTGATAATTCTATTAAAGACTTTCCAAATGGGAGAATTAGAATAGTTCCTATACATGAAATTATTTATACGAAACATGATAAATGGCCTATAAGAACATATGATAATATTAAAGAATTATTTTTTAATAGAATGGTAAGATTATTAAACAGTGCTGAAGAAATGAATTTAGAAGATGTTATTTTTGAAGTTTCTATTATACCTAATAAAAAGGTAAAGGTAAAGGTTTAAAAATATTAGATGAAATAAATAAAATAAGTATTATACGAATAAAAAATAATGATACAATTTGTTTAGCAAGAGCAATTGTAACTGCTTTAGCCTCAAATAATCTATTAAAAAATATAGAAGAAAATGAAATAATTTATATTAAGAAGGGTTACAATTACAAAAGAGATTAGCATTAAATTTACACAAAAAATCAAAAGTAGAAATAAAAGAAGAAGGTAACGATTTAGATGATTTAAAGATTTTTCAAAAATTATCTTAATGTTAGAATAATTTTATTACATCGAATAATATTGGAAAATTTATATAGCGGTAATGAAAAATTTGATAATCAATTATATTTATATTATCATGCTGATCATTTTAATGTAATTACTAATGTAACAGGATATTTTTAGTACAATAGAAAAAATAGAATGTGAATCTGAAGATGTTGCTAATAACTTTTGTGAATATTTTATAAGAGATAATTATAAAAACTATACATTTATTTCTCATTATGGAAAAGGTTACGACATGCAGCCTATTTTAGGATGGATGGTACAAAATAAAATAGAACATAATTATATTTCATCAGGGTTAAAAATAACAACAATTAATGTTAAAGGAATAAATTTAAGATTTATAGATTCTATTAATTTTACTCTATGTGGATTAGCTGCCTTTCCAAAAACATTTGATTTTAATGGTAACAAAGGTTACTTTCCTCATTATTTTAATACAATCAAAAATATAAAGGAGTTTATCCTGATAAAAGATATTACGGGTATAATACTATGACAATTAAAAATAAAAAACTATTTGATAAATGGTATTATTTTCAAATATGGTATAATACTATTAAAAAAAAAAGAATTTAACTTTTATAAAGAAATATTTTATTATTGTTTATTAGATGTTTTAATTTTAACTAAAGGTTGTAATATATTTATAGATCTATTTTTTAAAATAACAAATAATTATATTGACCCTTTTCAGTCTATAACTATTGCTCAGTGTTGTACTAGAATATTTAAAGTAGAAGTAAAACAAAGATCAGGAATTGATACAATTAACTTACTCCATCCATAAAAGACACCAAAGGGAAAGAAATACAAACATTAAGCGACCAGACCATAATGCAGACCTAAACAAAGGAAGGCCATATGGACAGTTACTTTCCCACAAAATGGCCATATGGCCATCCAAAATTAAAAGACACAAGTGATACACACAGTAAGTAACAAACAACAACATAAATAAATCGCCACAGAAGAGCCGCCTTGGAACGGTCAGTGGAAGATTTCCACTGGGGGGCTTAAATCGATTTTACGTGGCCACAATCCTCGCCCTTAATTCCATCGCGATTTAGACAAAAAATTTGTTAAGTCCGCATGAAGGCCTCCTAACTCATCAGTGCAACATCCTCGTGAACACAGAAATCAAAGAACCACAGAGGTGAGACAACGGTGAGGACTCGACAGCAAGAAACCACTGAAATGCTGGAGCAAAAGAAAACCAACAGTTAGACTCCGATGAGCCCGACCAGAGACAGAGCATCAGGCACCAACCAACATTATCTCTCTAATTTTCAATAAGCCTTTACGTTGGAGCCGTCATAGAATCTGAGGCCTGACCCACCGGCGTGCAATTAAAGAGGGAAGCAAAGTTGCCAACCGTGATTGGGTTAACTACCATGCATGCAGTTTGTCGTATAATATCCATGTTGTACCCAATCTTTTTATATCGAAGAATGATTTTACGAAATTGGGTGCTGAAGTCATTGCGGTTATATATTTTTCTGAATTTATATACTAAGTCACCATAAAATTCGGGTTCCGATAGACCTTGTTGCAGAAGAGATTTAAGTCCAATATTGAATTTTGAAATTAAATCAGAATGGCGTCTATAAAATTTTGAAAAGGCTTTGCGTAGTTTATGGTACCGATAACCCTGATTAAGGAGTTTAGCCGTTAATAATTTATTACGAGTGTTGAAGTCAGTTACATGACTACACACTCTAGCAAATCGAATTAATTGCGAAATATAAACGCCATAGGATGGCGCACGAGGAACATCACCATCCAAAAAAGGAAAATTTACAATCTCAAAATCAAAGTCATCGCGTTTATCATAAATTTTGCACGAAACAAATCCATCTACAATAGATAGATGTAAATCCAAAAACGGGGCCTCGGTATCAGAAGAATTTGCTTTATTTAAATGAAGTTCTAGGGGGTAAATCTGACTGATCAAACCATCAAAATAGGTATTATCAATATTTAATAAATCATCTAAATATCTAGAAGTAGAGCTAAAAGCTTCAATAATTTCAGATTGGTTATCAATGGAAAGCGACAAAATGAAGTCTCTTTCATAACAATACAAGAACAGATCAGCCACAAGAGGTGCGCAATTAGTACCCATCGGAATACCCACAATTTGTCTAAATAACTTAGTACCGAATCTAATATAAATATTGTCAAGTATAAAGGTGAAGGTATCACACACTTTCTGACATGACCAAAGTGTATAAAGTAGAAGTAAAACAAAGATCAGGAATTGATACAATTAACTTACTCCATCCATAAAAGACACCAAAGGGAAAGAAATACAAACATTAAGCGACCAGACCATAATGGAAACCTAAACAAAGGAAGGCCATAAGGACAGTTACTTTCCCACAAAATGGCCATATGGCCATCCAAAACCAAACGACACAAGTGATACACACAGTAAGTAACAAACAACAACATAAATAAATCGCCACAGAAGAGCCGCCTTGGAACGGTCAGTGGAAGATTTCCACTGGGGGGCTTAAATCGATTTTACGTGGCCACAATCCTCGCCCTTACTTCCGTCGCGATTTAGACAAATAATTTGTTCAGTCCACATGAAGGCCTCCTAACTCATCAGTGCAACATCTCCGTGAACACAAAAATCAAAGAACCACAGAGGTGAGACAACGGTGAGGACTCGACAGCAAGAAACCACTGAAATGCTGGAGCAAAAGAAAACCAACAGTTAGACTCCGATGAGCCCGACCAGAGACAGAGCATCAGGCACCAACCGACATTATCTCTCTAATTTTCAATAAGCCTTTACGTTGGAGCCGTCATAGAATCTGAGGCCTGACCCACCGGCGTGCAATTAAAGAGGGAAGCAAAGTTGCCAACCGTGATTGGGTTAACTACCATGCATGCAGTCTGTCGTATAATATCCATGTTGTACCCAATCTTTTTATATCGAAGAATGATTTTACGAAATTGGGTGCTGAAGTCATTGCGGTTATATATTTTTCTGAATTTATATGCCAAGTCACCATAAAATTCTTATGCTCTTTAGAAGTGAAAAATGCATTTCTGACATTACATGCAAGATAGAGAGAATCTTCTATGTGAAAAGCCCATTCAATTAAATCATTAAGCTTTTCTTTTATAAGATTATGAGGAAGTGTAGTGTAAAGAGTGGAAAAATCGTAGGTAGACAGACTAGAAGCACGAAACTGTCTAGATTTCAATTTATTTAAAACCTCATTCGAATTTTTTATAGACCAAAACAGATTTCTTCCTGATCTTTCAAAGACTTTATCACAATATTTAATTACATGCGTTTTAATAGCAGTAAGACAGGAAGTTAATAATTTAGAAAGTTCAGTGGTAGTGCAAGAACTAGAATTTGCAATAAACCGTTGCAATAAACCGCAATAAAAACATTAATGCTAGAAGAAAACACATTGGGTATTCATAAAAGTTCTACTTTTCAAGATATTCATTCTAATAAAGCTATTCAATGGTTAGAATATTTAGCTAAGAAAGACCAAATAGTTATTCAACATGCTAAAAGAGGTAAAGAAAAAAGATTGAAAAAATATAAATTTGATGGTTATTATTATGATGAAGAAAATAAAATACATCATATATATGAATTCTTTGGTTGTTATTTTCATGGATGCACAAAATGTTATTCACCGAATGAAATTTGTAAAATGGGATCCAAGAAAACAATTAAAGAATTATACGATAATACAATGAATAGACTACAAATTATAAAAGATACTTTCTCAGAAGAAAAAAGTTAAAATTCATACAATTTGGGAATGTGAATTTGATAAAAATAAATATCCAGAGGTAGACATAGAATTAAAACCTATTAATAAAAGAGATGCATTTTACGGTGGTAGAACTGAAACTATACAATTATATAATAATCTTCCTAATTTAAAAGCAAGATATGTAGATTTTTGTTCATTATATCCGTGGGTTAATAAAAATTGTGAATATCCAATAGGTCATCCAGTTACTTATATTGATGTATCTGTAGGTCATTATAAAAAGAATAAATACTTTGGAATAATGAAATGTAAAATATTACCCCCAAGAAAGTTATATCATCCTGTTTTACCCTATAAACAGCAAACATGTAATAATTCTCATAAATTAATATTTGGGTTATGTAAAACTTGTATGTCTAGATTAGAAATTAAATGTGATCATATAACAGAAAAGTTTGATTCATCACATGATAAAGTACATGCTATAAAACATTGTAAAGAATGTAAAAATATTAGAAATGAAAAATGCAAACATTCAGATGAAGAAAGAGCTATTATAGGAACTTGGTAAACTATTGAAATAAATAAAGCAATAGAAAAAGGATATAAACTATTAAAAATATACGAGTTAGAACATTTTGAAAATACATCCACAAAGGTATTTAAAAAATATGTTGATACATTTATGAAGTACAAGCAAGAAGCCTCGGGCTGCAAATGTAATCCTAAATATTGTAAACCTGGATGTAAAAATGATAATAATTGTGAAACAAAAATACAATATCTTATAGATAATTCATCATATGATTTAGATATTGATAAAGTAAAGCATAATGCTGGTTTAAAAATATGTTTGAACTCTTTATGGGGTCACTTTGGAATGAAAGATATTTTTACAAAAAAGGAATATTGTTATAATTCAGATCAATTAACAAATATGGTTTTTAATGAGAAATATGAAGATATAAATATTATGATATTAGATAATGATACAGTATTAACAGAATATCAGAATAAAAAAGAATATACTAAACCTAATCCAAGTGTAAATGTTTATATAGCTTTATTTACAACAGCTCATGCAAGACTTAAACTTTATGGACTATTAGATACACTTAAAGAAAGAGTTATGTATTTAGATAGTGATTCTTGTATTTATCAAGCTGATGATTCCTCAGAAGCATGTAAAAAGATGGAATCTATGTTTGGTAATAGACTAGGTGATTTAACAGATGAAATTGTTTCAAAACATAATGCTAATCATATAACACAATTTGCATCATCAGGACCAAAAGATTATTCTATGAAATTAGATACAAGTAAAATAGTTAGTTGTTGTAAAGGATTTAGATTAAATGCAGAAGTAGAAGAAAAGATTACAATGGATAAAAAAGTAAAACTAATTACTGATGAAAATGAATCACATGAAACAATTACATATAATCAAATTACCACAAATAAGAAAGATAGAAATTTAAAAACTGTAGAACGAGTTAAAATGTATGATTTTGATTTTGATAAAAGAATGATACATAATGAAAATGTAAATGTAATTAGAAGTTTTCCTTATGGTTACTAAATTAGGGGTATAAAAAATGAAGAGAAAAACGTATCTTTATGGAGATAAAAAACCTATTAGCCCTTACGATGCAGAGGACCCTGATGCTAAAGTTATATTAGGAAGAATACTATTATCTTATATCCAAAAAAGAATGTTAAAGGATACTGTTAAATGTTATTTAACAGATGCACAACAATTAATAATGGATAAATTTGAGGGTAGAAAATTATCAAAGTTTCCTGCAGGATGGGATGCTTTTATTAGACCAGATTTAGTTTGGGAATATGTTTATGAGGAACCAGCTCCTCAATGATTCATTATATTATTTAATTTCCATGCAACAAATCCAGTTAATACCATAGCACCAACAACAAATGCAATCTCTCTATTTTTCTGATCTTCTGATGGAGTATAAAAAGTAGAAGTAAAACAAAGATCAGGAATTGATACAATTAACTTACTCCATCCATAAAAGACACCAAAGGGAAAGAAATACAAACATTAAGCGACCAGACCATAATGGAAACCTAAACAAAGGAAGGCCATATGGACAGTTACTTTCCCACAAAATGGCCATATGGCCATCCAAAATTAAAAAACACAAGTGATACACACAGTAAGTAACAAACAACAACATAAATAAATCGCCACAGAAGAGCCGCCTTGGAACGGTCAGTGGAAGATTTCCACTGGGGGGCTTAAATCGACCCTACGTGGCCACAATCCCCGCCCCCACCCCCGTCGCGAAAATCACTTAATGTAGGTTTCGGAGGTAATGCCTGTACATTTTTATGTGTAATATAATAATATTGTTTCATGGCTTCGTCAACATCATCAAAGGTTTTTTCTGCATGACGTTCTTTTTGTAATTGTTCATTAAGAAAATCTAATCTTATTATAAATATATAAACCCAATCCAACAATCACACCTACTATACATAGAGGTATATAATTTTTGTATTGAACTTTTTTAACATCATCCCTAACTTCATCATCATCTTTTGTTATAGATTTTAATTGTATGTTTTCTTTTTTCATTGCTTCCATTTCTTTTCTTTTTAATTCAGCTTTTAATCTTTTTGCTTCTGCACCTTTTTTACCTGCAGATACTCTTTTTGGGGTTTTCTTTTTTGTGACTTCGTCATCAAGGGCATATTTTGTGACTTTGTCATCATGGGAAGCTTTTATTTCACTCGTCATTTTTTATGTCTTTTTTATCAGTCTGGAAATCAATATGTCTCGCTGTTGTTAACATTGCAGTAAAAGGAGCAAGATACATTCCATACTTGTAATACAACTCACAACAAACACTTGTTAAGGCATGATGAACAAATGGATCTTCTTCTAAATCTTCTATTAGCTTAGGTGGGTTGGTTACATTTAAATATCTTGACACACCCATAACATACAAATTAATTAATGAGTTGCCCAATGTCTTTGTCATACTTGCACCAAGTCTGGCTTCGTATCTGCAGTAAAGTTTGTTTATTTCTTCTGTGGACATTTTATCTATGTCTGAGAGTTGTACCTCACGTCCTAAGTATTGACGACTTCCACCTCCAGCAACAATGGCTGATAGTCTTTCTCTTTTCACATCTTGTGTGTCTGGTAACTCAACATCTTCAATGTCTTGTAATAATTTTTCAGCATCCATTTTATATAGTTTATTTTTTACTTTATATAATTTATTTTTTATTTTCAAATAATTATATACCACATATCCAACTACCGATAAGACTGCAGTGTTTGTTATAATTGTTAGTGTTTCAAGAAGCATTGCTTTTTATTATTGCTTATTTTTGTAAAATTACTTTAGCATTACTTATTTTTTGTTATATTACTAAAGCATTACTTATTTTTGCTATATTACTTAAGCATTACTTAAGCATTACTTAAGCATTACTAAAGCATTACTTATTTTTGCTATATTACTTAAGCATTACTAAAGCATTACTAAAGCATTACTTAATCAACCACCCAATAATCAGTAGGTTGGTCGGTTTTCAAAATTAATTTACGATGTTTCTTTTTCTTTAATTCTTCCTTTATTCTTTGACGTTCTTCTAATGTGGGAATAACATCATTCTCTCTCAAACAATTTTCAAAACTATCTCTATCTTTTGTGTAGAACATACATAACCAATTTGTTTGTTCTCTCAAATCTTTCAAAACTGAATTGTATCTTTGCGATATAACCCATACCGTTTGTTTTGCGTGTCTGCCTGAAAAAGCGAGTTCAGACAACATGTCTTTTTTCTTTGTTAATTCTTTTGTTGCGCTACAATCATCAATGATGTATAATGTAGGGGAATTGTCATATGTTTTAAAAAACAACCGTAATAGTTCTTGAAGCTTTTCTGTTCCATCTGACGTTATAGGATTTACGATTATAATATTTTTTGTTTTTGGATTTTTAACATCACCAATCCAACTTCTGTTTTTGTATGCCTTGTTCCATTGAATGGTTGGGCAAAGTATAACAATATGACTAAATACACCTCTATATACACCTTCAAGTAAGTCTAAAACAAATTCAGTCTTACCGCAGCCAGTTTGACCACAAGTAATTGCACAGTGTGGATCTTTAGGTAGTTCCATTTCTATTGTTTAATAATGAGCTTCTTTGAATCTACCTTCTTCAAAATTAATTTGGGCATCTTGTATTACAAACAGATAAACATTTATTGGTTCATTTCCTCCTGCTTCTTTCGTTATTTGAATTGTGATGTCTTCTGAAGCATTTTCTATTCTTCTTCCTGAACCATGAAGTGTATTATCATCAGTTGAACGTAAATCCAACCATAAAGCATAATTAGTCGTTAGATATTTTTCTATTGTTGTATCAGTAAAATATAAATCTTTAATGACCATACTTGTTTCTTTGTTTCTTTTTGAATTTAGGGCAAAGAATTTATTTATTTCGTCCCACTGTTGGTGCGATTTCATTCCTTGACTATATAGTTGATTCGGAATCCCTTCTATTGTCATTTACACTTTTGTAATTTCTGGATTATAATATTCTTCTGTGCTGGTCCTTTCAGGATCTTCGAATAGCATAAGAATACCTTTCACACTTCTTGCCGGGACATTTAAATTAATATTCCAAAGAGTTATTTTTCTATGCCTAAGTATTCTACCGTATAAAATAACTATTTTGTCACTGACTTGCTGACTTATTTCTCTTGATAAATAAGAATCAGAAACAATATCGAATTCTAAACAAATATTTTTGATTGTATAAGTTGAAGTTGCATCAGTTGAATTAATAACTTTCATGTAATCGTTAAATGTAAGTTCATATTCTAATCTATCCCCGAGTCCTTCTTGAAAAAATGGCATATGGGTTTCCATAAATTCAAAATCAAGTGGAATACAAAACCTGTTTCCATATGCTTTTGCTATTGCCTGATCTTCTTTATCTGCTGTTGCATTTTTTGCCCCCACTCTAAGTTTCAACATGTTTGCTTTGCCAACGCCTTGGTATGCCATATTTATTTGTTTTGTAGGAGTCTTCCATAAATCAATATAACAATGATAGATGTCACTATCATCAATGGACATAACTTCATTTCCACTTATCCTAATTGTTGTTTTCTTAATTATTGCTCTTCCGATATTTTGATAAATAGTTGCATTTGCATCTTTAGAGATTAGTTCAATTTCTAATCTGACTGTTCCGGGAACAATAACATCATTACCACTTAGATTAGGAAATCTCACTAATAACTGTTGATTTTGGTCAATAGTTGATGGATTATTGGTTATCACTACACTTTGACAGATACCTCTCACACCGCGCGGTTCTCTTATTTTTCTGTAAGGGTTTAATTTATTTCCATAGGTCGACATTTTATAAGGAAAAATTTAATAATTAAAAATGGCTGAAGCATTTGATCCTGAGAATCCTACAATTGACATAGATGATGATGATGAGGATATAGAATCCAAATTACCTATGGTCCCTGATGATCTTGATCGGAGTATTATTCTAAATCAGGGTAATGCGATTGATGACTTAAGAGGAGAGCTCAAACAGTCTGCTTTTCAACGCCATAAAGAAACACTTGTAAAGACGTTTTATGATGAAATAAGCGATCGCTACCAAAATTACGCCAGACTAAGTAGATTATGATCAGTTTAGATTATCCGATGATAAAACTTTATATTGGGTTGTCGGCGACAAAGAAATCAGAATTACTGCATGGCAAGGCCAAGCAGAATTTCTTTCTTTGGGTACTTTAGCAAACGAATACAACCGTGTAGTAGGTAGTGGCGGAACACGGGCAATCAGACAATATTTAAATTTACCAGAATATAAAAGCAAAACAAAGATATCTCAACAGGCAAGGAGAGCTCTGGGAAGTACGCGTAATGATTTGCTAAATGCTGAAGATCAAATACCACTAAAAGATGTGTCTTCAACCAAAGATGTACAAAATGTAGTAGACACAGCAAATAAGGCTGAGACCACTGTTACATCTCTTTTTGATAATTTAGAGTTGCCAGAAGTCAAAAAGGCACGCACACAAACAGAAGGTCTAATATTAAGAGAACTGCAAGGTCTAGATAAGACACTACAATCTATTCGTGGTGAACTTACAAATAACTTGGCATAGCTGACAGACATTGATAAAGATATAGCAAAGGAAAGAAGAAAACTACAAGAAGCTGAAGATGAAACCAGCAAAAACGATATAACTGCACGTTTAAAAAATTTAGAAGATGAAAAAGCTACAAGACTTGAAGCTGCTAGTACAAATAGGGAAGCATTACGTACCCAGGTAAACAGAATAAAATAAACTATAAATAAAGTTTTGAAAGAAGATACTACTCTTGGTGAGAGAATTAGAACATTATTTAGAGAACAAGGAATAACTATAGTTAGTGTTTTAACTGCTTTTGGAATGATTATTGGCGTTATTGTTGTGGCTGTTATTCCTACTACTGGTGGCGGCTCTATAACCCCTAAACCACCGTCAAAAGATGGTATGGAAAATTGGATAAAAAACAATTAAGTAATCTTGGTAAACTATTGGCCAATCTAGCAGGAAAAGCAGCAGCAGCGCTACCGGGTATTATTGGTTCCATTGTGTCTTGGTTGCTTTCTGCTACTGGCAAAGTGGTTAACTGGTTTGGCGAACATCTCTGGGCGTTGCTTGTCCTTGTTGTAGGATTATTGTATGCAGCTGCAAGAGAGTATATTAATAAATCCTGAGTGCAATAATACCTATTACTATACTGCCTACTATTAATGCTGTTTTGTTGTCTTCGCGTTGTTTTGCTTCTTTCGTGGTGGGTTGATTCTTTGTTTTTTATACCTTGAACAGTTTGATGTTTAACAGGTTCTGGTAGAGATTTCTTTGTTGGTGTGCCTTGTATAGTTGCAGGTTGTGTAGTAGGTGCGACAGGTTTCGTGTTTACACCATTGTTTAACCCAAGATCCTGAGCATCAGTGGCTATGACAATTTCATTGTTATAATCTTGTATTGTACCAATACGTAATTCCATATTGCTTGGTGTCATGTATAATCCAATTCCATATGTGTAATCAACTTTACTTTTGGCATACTTTAGTGTATTCTGTTATTTTGCTATTTGACTAGGTAAATCCACAGGGTTATTAATTGCATCCTCAACGTTAGCAAGAAACTGTTTTTGTGCATCAAAGGCTTTACCAGTTCCTAAGATGTCTGTTCTAGTTTGTGATTGGACACCTAAAATTGCCCGGCAATATGTTCTGATACTTTCGTTGATGCGCTCGACGCCTGCTTTGGTAAAGCCTTTGGCCTTATCAATTATAAATGTTGACCAGGCATTCTTTGATGGGGCGCCTTGTGCTATAAAATAAATATGTATTATTTGATTGGTTTGTTTTCCGGTAAAAGTAAACCTTGACTTGTCATATTCCACACCCCAGTCAAATGCCTGATATTCATCACCAATCCATGGATTCTTTCTCCATGCATATGGTTTCCATCCTTTCTTCCATTGGTATATTCTACCAAGGCCTTGATTATCGTCTTGTTTTTGCCTCCAGTCAGTTTTAACATCAACATTAAATTCATTGCAGATTCTTTCATATGCACTTCGGTCATATTTATTATCAAAAGCATTCCATTTTGAATCTTGTGGTAATGCAGCACTTATTTCTTTGAGTATTCTTCTTATTTGGTAGTAAATATGAAACATGAACATTGAACCAATCATACCTGTGTCTTTGAGATGGTCATTAAAGTCAACGCCACATCCAGTAGTGGCACACCAGATTGCAAAGTGTAACTGATTCTGCCAAAAAGACATCCAATCGTTGTCCATTTGACAACAATTGCATCTGAATTTACATGTGGTAGGATATACTTTTCTAGTATATTTGGAAAAGAAACCTTGAAGCTTTTGCCATCTGAGGTAACCATTATATTTTGATTAATAATATCAACTGTTTTAACTTTGAAAACACCACCAGATTGATAGTGGGCCTCGGGGTTATATTTGAATTCTTTAGGTATCATTTTTTATTAATTAAAAATGTATGATACAATTTCTGATATTAATAAGACAATACACTTGCAACAATATATAGATAACAAATGTGGTATTAAGAGAATTGGATTTAAGAGTTTTACTTATACTATATGGTTGGCATAATTTGATTGATGAATCTATCCAAAAAGGAACAGATAGACCAATACGTTTAGCTTTAGGATTTTACAGTTTCCAACAAATAGCAGATATATTTCAAAGTAATAATATTGCCTTATCTGTAAATGAAACAAATGGCAGATTGCTTTTGACATCGACCGTTGATTTAAAAATAAGCAAAGGATTAAAAGAGATGTTAGGCCTCGGATATAAAAGACGATTAAACGCAAATCAAACATATAAGGAAGAAATACCGTTAAATTTTGCACCTTATAAACAACTATATGTTCATCTTGAGCAGATAAATAGTGCTTGCAATTTCTTTGATGGTGCTCCTAGTAATATCCTTGGTGTTGTTTCTGTTGAGAATAAATCGTTTGGTGATATTGTTCATACACGTTTTAGTAATCCGGAATATAAACAATTAACACATGGTGATATATCAGAATTAAGTATAAGCGTTTGTGATGAGAATGGTCAGAAAATAAACAACAATGGTTTACCAATTTGTTGTGTGTTAGAAATTTTATGATTAAAAATAATAATATTTTGGATTGTTATTTACGTGTTGATAGCAGAATATCAAATTTAGATAATATATTACAAAACGTTCATACAAATGAATACATTACAATATATGCTGAATCAAAAGGCTCTTTATCTAGAGATAAGATGTTTTCATTTGGAAATGGAGGTAGAGAACGAACGGCCGGTTATGTTATGACGAAAGATGGTTATATTATAAGTATGGGCCTGTCGTGTGAAAAGTCAAAAGATGAAGTGCGGGTTACTGTGATGGTGGATGGGGAAGTTTTGAATGGGTGTATAGTTTATTTGGGAGACACACAAAGTGTACATCGCGATTTTGATAAACCATTTTTAGTTAAGGCAGGAAGTGTTATTAATTTTTTTAGTGTACTGAATAATTATACTGCGGTTAATACTGTTGCCTGATTATTAATTGAATTTAAAAATTATATATAAAAAATGAGTATATTTGGTGTAAGATAATGAGTATATTTGGTGTAACAGATAAGAATAATTTGACTTTGCGTATTGATGAATTACATAAAAAATTAGGAAATTTATAGATTACAAAACGTTTATGCAAATGAATTCATTACAATAACCGCCGATTCAAATGGCCCACTAACTAGTGGTAAAATATTTTCATTTGGAAATGGGGGTAGAGAGGGAGCGGTTGGTTATGTTATGATGAAGGATGGTTATATTAAAAGTATTAGCCTGTCGAGTGTATCGTCGCTTGGTAAGGTGAAAGTTGGCGTGTTGGTTAATGGGGGAACGTTTGGAAGGATGCCACGGCCTCGCTTTAGATAGTGAAACAAAAAGTACACATTTTAATTTTGTCGCCCCTTGTTTAGTTAAAGCTGGAAGTGTTATTTATTTTATAAGTCTAGAGACTAATAAAACTGCAGTTAATACTGTTGTCTCGTTATTAATTGAATTAAAAAAATAAATATAAAAATGAAGCAACCTACAGCGCCGAATTTATATCCAGACTTGCCTAGTGAAGACGGACAAAATTATAGATTACAGAAGATATCAGAGATAGAAAAACAATGAATCTGGCTCACACACTAGTACTGGTAAACCGCTTAGAGGATCTAAGCCTATCCAGGAACCGCGGTGCGAGGCGGACCGTCCATACTTATAAACCCTATTTGTTTCATTGGGCGACAGGGCTTGAGATGTCATTTCATCTCAATGTCGGGTAAAAGTCCCACAAAATTGGAAGCAACGTCTCCAAAATGACCTTTGCAGTGTTGACGGGGACGTTAACCTCAAATCAAACAAAACAAAAAGTATAAACGTGGAATTAACATTACTGATTGTGTTGATACTGCGTTAATTTCTTCAAGTGTTATTTTGGCTGGTGTTGGTTTAACTGTTCCGATTATGTTGCCGTTGGAAATTGCTGCTGTTGTGTGCGGGGGTTTAGGGGTTTGTGTTAAACTTGTTAGACGTAGATTACATGCAAAAACAAAAAACACATTATGAGATTAAAACTATTGCTGATAGTAAGTTAAATAGTATAAAAGATTTGATTTCTAAGGCTTTGACAGATGGGCAGATATCTGAAAATGAATTTAAATTGATTTTAGATGAATTAGATAAATATAATAAACTGAAAGATTGCATACATTCAAAACAAACAGGATTAAGTGAAACGGAAAGAAAAAACTTATTGAGGAAGGCAAGGCCCAGGCTTTAGCCGAGGTAAAAAAAAAAAAAGGGAAATGCTTGATTTTATTTAATAAAGTTATAATAATTAATGAGCCGCCTCCTGGTTATAAGAAATGCATAAACTAAGAATACTAATATGCAGATTTTACATTTTTACAATTTTCAGATTTTTTCACTTTTTTACATTTTTACAATTTTTCGATTTTCGATATTTCAGATATTCTTTTCAATACATAACAATTTATCATCTTTTTCTTCTTTTGATATTAAACAGTGTTTATGGAAAAAATCTTTTTCTCCTAGAATAATATCACTATTGTCTTCTTTAGTATTCTTTTCGCAAATATAACTTTTTTTATTAATTAAATAAAGTATTTCTTTGAACGCATTTTTTGTTTTATAAAAATAGTTTCCATTTTTTTCGTTGCCAAAACTACACCAATGAAATCTAAAGTTTTTAAATTCACTACTAACAAATAATACATCTTCTCCTCCTGGGAAGATATGATATTCCACACAATTTATTTTTAATATTTTTACAAAAGAGTCTTCGGGAAATTTTTCAAAATCTACTTGTAAATCATATTGGTCCCAAGTGAACCAACAAAATCCGCTACCGCGATGTTCAATAATA
Organism: Lucinisca nassula; assembly: GCA_963580285.1. NCBI lineage: Eukaryota > Metazoa > Mollusca > Bivalvia > Lucinida > Lucinidae > Lucinisca > Lucinisca nassula. Next base: position 113,823,685 of record OY757018.1, read on the forward strand.
GTCATTCCACTATTTTCTAAAAATACTTTCAGTTTATTTAATTTTTGTCTTAATCTTCTATTTTGGTATTCTACTCTTCCTTTATGTTTCAAATATTTTTCATTTTCATTATCATCAATTTTTTATAGTTTTAAATTTAAAAATAAAAAAATTAGATTTAAAACTATAAAAAAATGGATGATGATGAAAAAACATATTGGAAAAAATGGGGGAAAATAAAATACCCAAGTAGGAAACTAATACAAAACATAAAAAGAATGGAAGAATTTTTAGAAAAAAATGGACTGAATATTATTAATCGAGCGAATTGTGTAATTTGGCACAAATATGAATTCCAATTAGATTTTGAAAAATTCCCAGAAGATTCTGTTGTAAAAATACTAAAAATAAATCGTGTGGATTTTACTACACACGTAGTGGATTTTACTATTGATATACCAGAATTTACAGAATATATTGCTGGTCGTAGAAACAATGAATGTGAACGTTATTGGTGTAAATTTAGTGGAGAAAAAAAAACGAAATTGGTTCACAGAAATACTTTATCTAATCAATAAAAAATGTAATATTTGTAAAAAGAACACTAAAGAAGACAATAGTTATGTTATTCTATGAGAAAAATCTTTTTCTCATAAACATTGTTTAGTATCAAGATATTATGAGGGTTTAGAAGAAAAAGATGATATAATATTATTTATGGACAAGAAACTGAAATGGAAACCATATGAAAAAATGAAAATAGAAAAAATGAAAAACATAGAATTTGAAAATGCCAAACTTCTTTCTTTATATCGCAATTTGGAATTATATGACGACATTTTAATAAACAACACCATGGAGGATTTGGTTGCTATAAACAGTGAAGAGGTCTAGAGAAGCTAATTTTTTTAGGGGTGGTCTGGAGAAGCAAAAAAAATTTTTTTAGGGGGTGGTCTGAAGAAGCTAAAAAAATTTTTTTAGGGGTGGTTTGAAGAAGCTAAAAAAAAATATTTTTTTAGAGGGGGTCTGGAGAAACTAAAAAAATTTTAGGGGTTGGTCTGGAGAAGAAAAAAAAATTTGGGGGTGTGCTATACCCGTGGGGTATTGTGTCCGTTACCTGTTGAAGACAGATGACTTCTATTCAATCTGCACTGAGGGCTACATAATATTATGTAATGAAATGATAGTCCTCAATAATCAAGAATAAATATATTTAAGTCACAAAAAGGTTTGCTAGATCTTATAGTAAAGAAGATTACTACTGGGTTACAAAAACCTTTGCTGGGATTTATAGTCAGGCCAATGACTGTTGTGCCATATAAAGCTTTGCTAGAGTCTGTAATCAGGTTATTGACTATTGTGTAACAGAAAAGCTTCGTTGGAGTTTATAGTCAGGTTAAGGACAATTGTTTCACAAAAGCTTTGCTAGACCTCGCCGTCAGGCTAATGATCTGAATGAGCATAACAGCTTACTGGGCTATCGAATTCATAAATTACATGAAATACTTTCTAAAAATTAGCAACGGTTTTAATTAAATTGATGAAAACCAATTGTCCCGTAAACACTTTTGCAAAAGGGACTGGATTTTATGGGGATTCAGTATATTAATTTACAATTGTGTGCACCTCAGCCGCTCTGGTCGGGCCCACCGGAGTCCAACAATTGGTTTTTTTTTTGCTCAAGCATTTCCGTTATTTCATGCTGTCGAGTCCTCATCGTTATTTTATCGCTGTATTCATTTGATATTTATGTTTTCGGAGCTGTTGCACTGATGAGTTAGAAATCCTTCATGCTGACTGAACAAATTATTTGTCTAAATCACGAAAGAACAAAAGGCGAGGATTGTGGCAACGTAAAATCTATCTAAGCGCCCGACTCATCCCCTAAACATTTTTACTAACCGTTTCAAGGTGGTTCTTCTGTTGTGGTTTATTATTGTTATAAATAGCTCGTCTTTGCATGTATGAATTTCTAAGATTTTTTTTTAGATAGCCATTTGACCCTTTTTGGGGGAAAGTAACGGTCATTTTGGCTTTCTGCTTGTGACGTTTCCATTATGGTAAAGTTATTTTTTGTTTTTATTCTTTCCCCTTGGTCTTGGATGGGAGGTGAGAGGTAATTGTGTCGTTATTTTTATCATTTCCATCGCTTCTATTTTCAATATAAACTAACATGGGATAAATTGGACGATCTACTGCCATCACACGGCACTGAGTATCAAACCATTCGCATCGAAGTGACCTTTTAAACGTTCTTTTGTCTGAATGAAATAATGCGGAAAACGTTCAATTCAAATATTGTGGCCATCCGAAGCCACAACTGTACAGAAAAGTAGGAATCTATCATTTTTCCCCAAGCTCCCATCAGAAACACAAAAGGGAAAAAATACGAACATGAAATAATTAAACACTAATGAAAACAATAGAAGCAGCTCACAAAATGGCCAAATGGGTATCCAAAATAAAAAGGTATAAGCAGTACACACATGTAAAATGAACTATAACAATATTCAACCTTGACAGAAGAACCGCTTTGAAACGGACAGAAAAAGAGTTTCTCTTGATGGGGTAGGGGGGGGGGGCTTTAATCTAATTTATCTGACCACAATCCTAGCCCTTTGTTCTGTCGTGGCTTAGACAAATAATTTCAGTCCGCATGACTGCTTTCCAATTCATCAGTGCTACATCTCCGAGAACATAAAAATCAAACGACTAGAGAGATGAAACAACGATGGGGGTTCGGCAACACGAAATAACTGAAATGCTGGAGCAAAAGGAAACCAACAGGTAGACGCCGGTACCCTAAGACAAAGGGGCGCGATGTACTGAAAGCCAGAGTATGTTAGAAAGTAAAATAGAGTGACTGCCTCGCGACAACTACTAGTATTACTGCTTTCCTATCTTATTCTTTGCTTTTGCCCATTCTTTTCCTCTTTAAGATATCTCTTGAAACGCCACACTCATACATTTATGTACAAGGTATATTATTCACAAACGGGGCTGGCATATTGTGTTGTTCCAGTTCAAGGTAGATAAGATTCTCCCTTGTTTCCATTTGAGATTTTGGGATGTCTTATTTCGTTTTCAGACCAAAGTGGATGAGTTTCTTTCCCTTGTTTCTAGTACCTTAGAAAGTTACCTACAGGCTTACAAAGAAGACTGGCCTCAGGATGGCTTGGATGAGACCCAGTTCATTCTTGCTCTGTGTGGCATTATTACAAGTAGGTTACACGTGTCTTAGTAGCCAGTGAGAATCGCGACATTTTCCCATTTTTTAAAACTCTGCAATATCTCCCCCCCCCCCCTACTATTCGGGGCTTGAATATATTGATTGGGCAGCATGATGCTTCCACGCAGAGCTGACAACGACTGCAAGCGAGTTCGAAGTACTGGTAAATCGCTTCGAGGTTCTAAACCTAGGAAAAGTCGTGCGAGTCTGACCATGATCAGGAATCAACACAATTAACCCACAGCTCCAATCAGAGACACCGAAAGGGAAAGGAACACAAACATGAAATAACTAGACCCTAACGGAAACACCAACAGCGGAAAACCAAAAGGACAGCTACTTTCCCACAAGATGGGCAATTAGCTGTCAAAAACAAAAAGATTTAAGCGATACACACGCTCAATTACAAAACATAGCAAACATAAACCTCGACAGCAGAACCACATTGGAACGGTCAGTAAAACGAATCCCACTGGGTTGGGGTGTGTGTGGGGGGAGGGGGGAGCTTAAATCGATTTTACGCGGCCGCAATCCTCGCCCTTACTTCCGTCGCGAATAAGACGAACAATTTGTTCGGTCCGCATGAAGGCCTCATGGTGTCTTTTATGGATGGAGTAAGTTAATTGTATCAATTCCTAATCTTTGTTTTACTTCTACTCCTAACTCATCAGTGCAAATATCCGAGAACACAAAACTGAAACAACCACAGAGATGAAACCATGGTGAGGACTCGACAGCAAGAAGCCACTGAAGGATGGAATGTCATTTCATCTCAATGTCGGGTAAAATTCCAGCAAAATTGAAAGCTGGAAGCAACGTCTCAAAAATGACCTATATAGTGTTGACAGGGACGATAAGCCCCAAATCAAACAAAATCTACAAACTCCTCTTATTCACAATAACATAATGATTGATATATCAGTGTGATCTTTTAGCACTGCAACAGACCGCAAACTCCCACAACCTTAGTTGTTGTCAAACATACATGTACTTCTTGAAAAATATTGGGATTATCTTGTCTTTGTATGCATGTCTTGATACAACAGGGCAACCGGCAAGTTAGCAGTACGCCCTATTCCGCCGGTTCATTAAAGAGCAGATACATCAAAAAACACTGACGCGCCACACCACAATTGGTGTTAGAAGAGACAAGTTTGTCAAACTAACGGTAATCAATACTTAACATCACCATCCAATACCGGTTAAACCACAGGAGAGGGCGGAGCTAAGCGATTGTCAAAATCTACTGCTTCGCGCTCCATATTTAATATTGTTTGGACGTCACGGGTCATGTAAAAAATCAATCACCAGTTAGCGTATATTCGCCGTGAGGAGCTTGGCAAGCAATGGAGACTCAGATCAGGCACCACAGAACGCGGCGTCAAAGTACTTCCAAAAAGCGCGGATTTTTAATGTCATAGGCTACTCTACATGTCATTCTATCGGCGTCTGATCGGGGTCTACACTGTTTACATAAAAAGTGGAATCTAGGGCTTGAACGAAAGTTTGGATCTCAGTCCGGGACTATTTTCCCAGCCTACACCCGGTGGCAGTCGGGGACGCTTCCCCTTTGCGCCGTTCGCCTTTGTCGTCCGCTCGCGACTGCCGACGACTGTCCGGTCTGATTACATACATGTGCATACCTTTATCTATAATCTTGATTTAGGTTTGCTACGTCCTAGCGCTTATCATACTAGAGAAAATTACTATTACCTAATATTTTAAATTAACTCTGCTTTCACAAAACAACTTTGTACACATTGGTCTAACGTGTATCCACGATCTGTGTCGGATATCAGTTTTTCATCGGAAAATATTCGTTCTTTTCGGCGGTAGGGTTTGCAGTGTATTTGTATGGGCGTGTACTCGTAATGAATGTATCTGTTTACACCTGTGTATTGGCTGGTTAAGAGAGAGAGAGAGAGAGAGAGAGAGAGACGCATCTATAATATTTTATTACACTAACCACTCTGGAGTGAACATAATATCCCATTCATATTTTTCTTTAGCGTTTTGGCCACACGTCTGACTACACATGCTCGTGCAGAACATGCTTTGTAACGGCCCATTTATTTTTCACACGTCTCATGCTCTATGATTTTTTGAATGGAACATAGTTTACTGCATACGGACCAGTCCGAGCAAAACTTGCCGTTCTTGATAAAAAAAACTAGCTTTGCATATAGTGCAGATCCAGACCAGATGGCTTCTGAGTCTGATCGGGATCTGCACTGTTTGAAATTACATAAGCTATCTGATTGGTTTAAAGTCAGGAAAGGGTGTGGTCGGATAAATAAAATAAATAATAATAATAAATGATGAAATAATATGTTTGTTACATGAAACAGTATGTTTGCACAACGTTTTGCTCCTCTTTATCCTATTGTATAACCCATCGCGACAACGCGCCTGTATGGTTTTGACCTCCTTGAACCCCACTTTTACACAGTAAAACTGGAGTTTACAGAGGGTAAACCTTATTTTTCTTGTTTCTGCTCTGGGGCTGGATTGGGGGTGCTCGTTAGAGCCGCATCGATAAGGCGGTTTCGTGCGGGCACCCGCGGTCTATGTTTTGGGCAGAGATTGGAAAATTGTTTCCAATTTCTTTTGTTCGGCGATAGGATTTGCAGTGTATTTGTATAGGCGTGTTTTCGCGATGCTGAGAGAAATAAATTTGATTTGATTTTTGTTGATTGACAAACTCGAAGCACACAATGCCATAGATTCGGTGCTGTTTCAGCGTCGCGTGCTCAAAACAGAGAGAGAGAGAGAGAGAGAGAGAGAGAGAGAGAGAGAGAGAGAGAGAGATATATAGAAAGTACTGATTTCATCTCGTAAAATTTAATGTTGCCCTCTGGTTGTTTTGTTTTGTTTGTGTTTTATTTATTTATTTATTTAATTATTATTTATTTTTTTTTTTGACTTATACTTTGCCGCCGAACGTTGCATATTTGTATCGCTCCTCTTGTTATTACATTTATTTGTAATCAGACCGAAATATAAAAGATTTGATTGATTTGAATGTATTTTTTACACGAATCCTTATAATTTATCCTCCTTGTGCAATTTCAATACATACAGAAATTGTCGGCCCCCGCCCATCGGGGCTTGAAGAAAGAGATGGGCTGCATGAGGCTTCCACGCAGACTACACAACTACTGGTAAAGCGCTTAGAGGATTTAAGCCTGCCCGTGCAAAGCGATGCGAGGCAGCCCGCCCATACTTATAAACCCTTTTGGTTGCATTGGGTGACAGGGCTTGAGATGTCATTTCATCTCAATGACGGGTAAAAGTCCCAAAAATTGGAAGCAACGTCTCCAAAATGACCTATACAGTGTTGAAGGGGACGTTAAACCTCAACTCAAACAAACAAACAGAAATGGGCACAACAGGAAGCTCAGTTAAAAAGTGGCTTTAGTGTATATTTAACCCATAACAACCCCTACTTTTGCAAACAGAGATGAGGTCCTACACTGTTTGTCATGCAGCTTGTGAATGATGTTAAGAAATTTTAATGTTTGGCAGGCAGCAATGGCTGTGGCTAAATTTATTTATTCAGCAGGATAAGGGTTAAGACTTGTTGGTTTTTCTGGGTTTCTTCTCTTTTTTACCGCCCATTTTTGTCCAGTTGTGAGGAAGGTTTCAAAATTTAAAAGGCTGGACCCATAAGGTCTCCTGGGAGCACGCAAAAATCCGCCCAAATATTTTACTAACCGTCGAGTCGAGCAATTAAGTGGCAAATATTTTTGAGACTTTGAGTGGAATGCATACACCTTCAGGGGAGGCAACTCCTTCAAGCGTATTTTAGTCTCCCATGTCAATAAGGGTCAACTCTTAAAGGAAAGAATTTGCTCCTGAGGAGCAAATTCTTTCCTTTTAGAGTATATCACCATTTCGTGGGACAAAGCTTATAGAAAAGCAAACAGGAAGTTCCGAAAGTTGTCCCCTTTTGAAAAATGGTGGAAAATCTGCCAAGTCATTCCCCTCAGAATTCATGTCACCAATAACAGACTTTAATTGACCAATATTTCTGCGTTTCTGTTGACTGTTTGTTTACTTGATTTGAGGTTTAACATCCCCATTAACATTATTTAGGTCATTTTTGAGACATTACTTCTAGTTTTGTGTGAAATTTTACCCAACAGTTAGATAAAATGACATTTCAATCCCAGTGAAATGGTCCCAACTCGCCAGGGCAGGCTTAGGGACTTTATGGCTAAAGTTAACAGACATCTGAAGCGTTGCATGCTGTGCCAGTATTATAGGCTGTTGTGTTAGGCAGCACCATGAACATGTGTCTCGTAAGGATCCGAAAGACTTTGGGGCTTGAACCATATGTAATAGAATAACCGGGGTTTACAGAGGTACATCTTACTTTTCTTATTTCTGCTCATAATATAGATTGTGGGTACTCGTTAGAACCGCCTCGATTAGGCGATATTAACGAGTATCCACAATCTATATTTTGAGCAGAAATAAGAAAAATTCGATGAGGCGATACGAGCATCCACAATCAATATTTTGAGCAGAAATACACACAACTGTACGTATAGGTCATTTTGGAGACGTTGCTTCCGACTTTGTGGGACTTTTACCCGACATTGTGATGAAATGACATCTCAAGCCCTGTCGCCACATCGAGGTTTTAACGAGTATCCACAATCTCTGTTTTGAGCAGACTATAGATTGTGGGTACTGCTAGTTAGAACCGCTTCGATGTTTTACCGAGTATCCACAATCTCCTTTTCAGCAGTATTGAAAATCGATTGTAACATAAAGTGACAGCGCTATTGTCCCGCCCACGCTTTTAACGTTCAAAGGCGGTTGTCAATCATCGCAAATACCAGTTCAGAAGCACGTGATGGAGAGTTCAAAACGGTGCTACAAAGCTTTCGGCACGTATTTGATATTCGTCTCAAACAAGATCAAAAGTGCGTCTGAGAGAAGGCCTAGTGCTAACTTGCCGGTTGCGTTGTTGTCATAGTTTTATTTTCAGATAGCCGTTTTGTCAGTTTTAAGGGTAAATAACTTGTCCTTTTGGATTTCCACTTTATATGTTGCAATTACAATGAAGTTGCTTTGTGTGCTTCCTTCTTTCCCACTAGTATCTTGGGTAAAAGGTTTAAGGTAATTGTATCGATTCCTGACAGGTGCCTTCCCTTCTGCATTTTGTATTGCTCCAATCAGATAGATGTTTGTACATTTTAAGTAAAAATGAAGTCCAGATTGGTCACTCACAGTGAAATATAAAGATTGAGCGGCCTATTTGAAGCAATATCAATGAATGGATTGTTTTACCATGTTTAACCATTTTACCATGTATTTTATCATGACTCACTGTTGAGCTAGAAAGCCTCCATGCGGATCAACTTGTTATTGTTATTTTGTTTGATACTGCACTGGAACTTAGGGCGAGGGTTGAAATTTCATAAACTCCGTAGTTGAAGCCCCCAGTAGTTTTACTTCTGACCGACCCAAGGCGGTCGTTCTTCTGCAGTGTCTTAACTGTTATTTGGCTTTGTGCCGTTGGTTCATGTTTCGTCTGTTTTATGTGTGCCTCTGTGTCACTTTCTATAGGTGACTTGAGACGGCTGCGTTCTTGGACTGTGGCCTTTCCTGAGTGACCTTTTCTTACTAGTTAGTCCCGTGCGGCCAACTGAAAGGAAATTGCACAAAACATTGGACTATAGAGAGTCAAAATTAATGATATTCACCGCGGTTCATGGTACATACAACGTTGATCCTACGTCTTTTAAGCACTGGAGTCTGCAACCGAACAGATTATTAAAATCACACACACACACACACACACACACACACACACACACACACACACCTGTTAATATGTACGTCTATTTGACCCATAGGTGTGCACATGATAAGCATGGAGCATGTCTGCATGACCCTTGTAATCATCCTTTAGTAGAGCATTGAACAGTGGAGTCGAATCGTCAAACCACACCTGTGGAAGCAGAAAAATTTCCCTGAATTGGAAATTCCAGAAATCTCAATTTGATCACAGCACTTCTCACCCAACTTAATACTCCAGCGTAAAACTCACTAAAAGTTGCTCAGACTGAGCACCTCAGTTTATCAAATATTTGACAGCTCTTGTAGAATTTATCAACATGTGGTTGTACACCTACTGTAATTAATTCTGATTTATGGCCAAACATGCTAGACAAACATAAAAACTTTATAAGAATAATTTAGACCTTATCCCGTCATGCCTTTGCAAACAGTGTGGATTCGGATCAGATGACTTTGGAAGAATCCATCTGATCAGGATCTACACTGTTTGTCTTTCAGCTTGAAAGAAAACATTTTATCATGTCAGATGACTGGCTGTTATTCAGAAATGGGTGTGGCTAATTAAAATATACAGCAGGATAAGGGTAATGAGTCTTTATAAAGTGTTTGCTGACTTCTTCTATGTTTGCTCTGTCAGTAATATGTATAAATATTGATAGCCCACCTCTGATTAACGATCGGCTCAAAATAAGTGAAATAATCTTGCAAGCGCCATAAAAGCAAATAAATATATCAATATGTTCTATAAAAGGGTTATCCTTTGGAAGCAAGGAATACACCACAGAACTGAAAAATATGGAGTGTACATGTTTTCTGGGCCAGGACAGCTAGTTTCGGCCAATTAGGCCTCATCAGTATCATTTCCACGCTAGAGAACCACTGTACACGAAATTTTCAGTAGTTGCGTGCTGGCCCAGTCATAGAGTGGGGATTTTTTAACATTTTGCTGTTGATCTGGATAGAAAAATAGGTATGTACTTCCAAATAATTTACTTTTGGAAGGGGCTTTCGCATATTACTGTCACTTACATATCCAATTTTATATTTGCCTATTGACAGACGTGTAACCCAAATGATAGCTCATGCAGCGTCCGATTTTTGTCAGCATGTAATTTTATTTTATGGAAAAAGGGCTAAAAATCACACGTGTTCCTTTTTGGAAATAATCTGGAACATATTTTCAATTAAGAAGAATTGAACAAATCGGTCTTACAATATGGACAATTTTGAAACTATCAGGTTGTACATTTTGCAAGTTATTTGAGATTTTCGTACTGTACACAGTGTAATAAATGTTGCATGCACTGGCCCAGTGATCGGGACGTCACTGTACGCAGTTGTCGAGTTTGGTCAAAAGAGAACTGTACGAATAAGACCAGTGACTTCTATACATGTGATATGTTTTGACTAAGACGAAATAAGTTGATATTTAACATGCTATCCTCCATTTTTTACCTTCCATGATGTAGGAAATTAAGTAGTATTCACAGTTAATAACACTTGCCTGATATTTGAACGATTTGGCCAGCCTTGGTAGCTCAGTCGGATGCGCGTCTGACTGGAGGTCGCGGATTCGATACCTACCGGGATCGGCAACTTTCTTTCGTGGAGATTGATCATTCTGCTGTTTCAAGAAGGACAAGTTTCAGTTTCTGGCGAAAGAATGTGCAATGTACTGGTTAGCCGCTTCTGGATATGCCTGCCCAGGTAAAATTGTAGATAGGTAAATTGACCGGCTAAAATGACCTTTATAGTATTGACTGGGCCGTCAAACTCCAATGCAAACAAAAAATTGAACGATTTCTTTTCAATGAAGATTTCTATATTAACATGTCTCCGCGAAGCGGTGCGGGGATTATAGGAATGGTCTCCGTCTGTCCGTCCGTCCGTCTGTCCGGGCTAACGAAATGATGCTTATGTGACTCTACTTCTCTAGGTTTAGGTGACTCCAGTCACATGCAATTTATCCCGTAAAAGTTTCAGTAACATAAGACCCATTTTGTTAGATAAAAATCTGTTTAAGTGACTGGTCACATAAAAAAGTCTTATAATACCCCAATTAGACCATTAAAAATTCACATAAGACACCTTTCCACACTGGTAAAGGCAAGCGCGCAGGGTAAGGAACAAACCCACATGATAAGGAAATTTTTCTGCTCAGGATAAGCAAGAAAATAGCGGAATCGGCATCACATGTGCGGGTTTGTTGTTATTCTAGATCCCATGTTAATATGGTTACTAATAAGTACGGCTTCTCACATTAGCTTCACGGAAGACACATATTATTCACAAATTTATCTTCGATGATCCGAATTCGACAGTTACAGCCAGTCAAACTGAGAACCGGACACAGTGGAGCTACTCAACCACGAAATCTCATTATTGTGTACTTGAAACGCTCTTCTGGGAATTTTGTTGGCTGTGGACATACACAAGATAAATCGGACTGTTGCATAAGTAAAATTGGAAATTGGAAGGCCCACAGTGAGAAATCCTAGTTACATTTTCAATACAGCGCCCACGGGCATGGATATGGGTACAACGCATATGTTAAGACACAAAATTTTCCGGGGAAAATGGCAGTTGTATGGTCGTAGCACTAGCAATGTAATAACCCCCCCCCCCCCACTATGAATCTAGGACAATTGACCAGCAAAAATATTGGGTAGGAAAATTTTGCCAGGTTAATATGATGTCCAGTTCAAATTGACAATTTATTGTTTTGGGTTTGTTTTCAGTAATGCTTGTGGAAGGAACATTTTAAAGATTTTAATCAAAATCAATTAGAAATTTTATTTTGTTTTTAAATTATATCTTTAAACCTGTGATATTATGACTGGCCAAAATCGTTAGTACTAAAGACATAACAATTGATAACTATACAAAAAAAGCTAAATTTAATGATTTTGTACTAAACTTGTTGGAAGACAGTTTACTCCGTACCTACAACAATGTTTTGAATAATGTTTGCAAGCAGTGTGGATCAAGATCACTCTGCACACATAAGTTTGAATCAAATATACACAATTTAGTTTGACTGTATATTAAATGAATTGAAGGTATCTGAGTATTTTCTGTTTTATTTTATTTTTTGTCTCCCTTATCTCTCTAGGCCGCCCTCGGTAGCTCCTTCGGGTGCGCGTCTGACTGGACGTGGGTTCGATACCTACCGCGGTCGGCAACATTCTTTCGTGGAGATTGATCAAGAATATGCACCATTCTGGTTAACCACTTTCGTTTAGGTAAACTGGCCTGCTCACTTTTGAATCGGTCGGTTTACCTATCTACTTTTTTCCTCGGCAAGCGTACACGTAAGCGGTGAGCCAGTACAGTGTACATTCTTTCGCCAGAAATTGACAAGTGCCCTTCTTGAATCAGCGGAAGGTAGAGAATAGCCGTAGAAAAGGTTTGATGACCCCCCTACACACATATACACACACACTGAATATTTGTTTCATAAATGTTTTATGGTGATAGCCAAATTAAGTTCAATGAAAAGATACAACTTCACAGTCGGGTAAAAGTCCCACAAAATTGGAAGAAACGTCTCCAAAACGACCTTTACAAAGTTTACAGTGTTGACGGGGACGTTAAACCTCAAATCAAACAAAAACAAAACACCTTCACAGAAAAGCAAATCAAGAAAAACGTTTGGTCATTCACAAATAAGGTATGTTTTTTTACCAGGACTTTACTCCTACCCCCAGCTGATTTTGATCAAAATTGAAAATTTTGCCATCTTTGTGGCTTTCAAAATATACCAGCCTAGCCATGCTTGTGTATATTTTATATTTTGTATACGGATAAAATTTTTATATGTTAACATGTGTTGGAAAAAAACGGTCATTCTCAGAAATATCAACATAAAAATTGCCATAACTCCGTTCATAGTAAAGATAAATATATGTTGTTATTACTAATTTTCTTAGTTAAAACCTATTGAATAATTTGGTACCTGTTTCATTTTGATGCCGTGATGTTTCATTTTTCGTATACCTCCATGATAATGCAAGTGGGAGGGGTAAATAGATACGACTCACTTAGTGTACAACTGGTTAGCAGTGGTACCTGATATATTAATGCGCCAATTGAAACCTATATAATCAGGTGCTTCCAAAGGCACTTTCTATTGTCTTTTTCTTTCGAAGGGATATACTTTTATCACACTTCTCTTACTATTTTCATCATAATTATTAACGCAATACAGACACATCAAAAGTCAGGTTATTCTGAATATACATGAAGACGAAACAATTTGTTTCTGTATGTTTCCACTAACTAAGCCTGTTAGCAAGTGAAACGATGCACACTGAAGAGGGTTTGAGTGGGGCCAAAAAGGAGCCAAATCATTTCAACATACAATTTTCTGCGAGAAATACTGCATGGACTTAGATATCATTTCTCTAATTCGTGAATGCGATGAACCCAATTCATCTAGCCCACATAGGGGGTGATTAGAGTGCTATAATCAGAGCAATGCGCATGCCAAGACAAGGCACACAAACTTTGAACGTTTCTTAAGGGTCACAATTGGTGCTTTAAACTATGTAGGACTAATTATTAATATCTGAAAACCTAATCGGAGATGGAAATTTACCAGCGCTACGACCATAAAACTACTATTTCCCCCGGAAAATTTTGTGTCTTATCATATGCGTTGTACCCATTTCCTTGCCCGTGGGCGTTGAATTGAAAACGGAACAAGGATTTCTCACTGTGGGCCTTCCAATTTTCCGTAAATCGTACCGATGTATTATGTGTATGTCTACAACCAACAAAAAAGTGTATGCCATCTTCCCAGAAGAGCGTTTTATATAAAAAAGCGAGACTTCGTGGTTAACTAGCTTCACTGTGTCCAGTTCTCAGTTTGACTGGCTGTAACTGTCGAATTTGGACCATCGAAGGTAAATTTGTGAATAATATGTGTCTTCCATGAAGCTAATGTGAGCAGTTGTATTGATTAGTAACCATATTAACATGAGATCTAGAATAACAACAACGTTCGTCTGTCTATCCGTAACATTTTCTTGTCCGCTCCATATCTCCTGAACCCTTTGATAGATTTTCATTAAACTTTGATCAAATATTCGTATCAGTGAGATAATGTGCAGAACTAATAAACGAACCATGCCGACTCAAGGTCATTGTCACAGTTGAATGTCACGAGTTTGAACCTTTGAATTTTGTGTCCGTCCCATATCTCCTTTACCCTACAAAGAATTCTCATTAAACGGTGGCCAAATGTCCCCCTCAGTGAGCTGATGTGCATAACACATAAATAAACCATGCCGACTCAAGGTCAAGGTCACAGTTAGAGGTCACGAGTTTGAAACTTTGAAATTTGTGTCTGTTCCATATCTCCTTTACCCCTGGAAGGATTTTCATTAAACCTTCGTCAAATAACTCCTCAGTGAGCTGATGTGCAGAACCCATAAATGCGCCATGCCAACTCAAGATCAAGGTCACAGGTGAAGGTCACGAGTTTTGAAACTTGGAATTTTGTGTCCATTCCATATCGGCTTTACCCATGGAAGAGTTTTCATTAACTGTAGTGAAATATACCCCCACAGTGAGCTGATGTGCAGAACCCATAAATAAATCATGCCAACTCAAGGTCAAGGTCACAGGTGGTGATCCCAAGGTCGAGCCTTGATACAAAGTTCGGCGGGGAATATGGCTGTCCCTCAGACTGCTTTCTTGTAGCAAAACAGTTTCAGGCCGGGATTTCATCTTCCCGGTTTATATGTGTCATCTCGGCAATCGTGTATCTTATCTATTGTTTGAGCAAGCAAAAATTCGGCAGTTATCTATTATTGTCAGAAAATGATGCATGTGTATGTGTGTGCATGTGTGTACGTGCGTGTGTGGGCGTTCTTGTGTGAGTCCCCGCAATGTATGTTTTGAGCAGAAATAAGACAAATGTAAGAATTTTTATATGAAAATTTTCAGTTTTTGGTGGTAAAATTTTCAATACATTTGTATAGGCATGTTTCGTAAAGTGAACAAAGGCAATAAATGTGTTTGTAAATGATCTGAAACCTAACGGAGCGCCATAGCTCAGTGGTAAGTGCACTGACCTATGATGCTAGAGGTCCCGGTTTGAATCCCCGGCAGCAGTAATAAAATGGCGGTGCCGCCAGAAAATGTGTTTTGTAGGAATGAATCCCACAACGTGCACCGCACTTTCGAACGGGACATTGACTGGAGGTTTCCTGTCCCCCTGTGCAGGTTGAAGATCCATATCATAATTACGTGATTACTGTACAGGCTTTGATCCGCAAACCAGGTGTGTACATTATGTACGCTTGTGAGTAATCTTCAAATGTGACCGATGGCAGTAACAATAGATAGATATAGTGAGAACAATTTAACCTGAGACTAACCTTTATGCAAGGAATAAATTATTCAATGTGATCGCCTAATATGTCGGCTTTCGTAAACTTCTCGTGAATTTTCGGCATCACGTGAATCACGACCCATTTACCGACCTCTATGTATTGTATAACAATATCGCCATCTTCGTAAAACGACGAAGAAAAATGCATGCATTCAGTCGGGTGTGAAATAATAGAGTTCACCAGTCTCAGATCAATTTGTTCGAACTATAGTTAAACACCTGGCTTGTATTTTAGTGCTTCAGATTGTATTACCTTATATTGAAACATTCTTTCGTGGAGATTGATACGGTCATCCCCCACCCCCATTCCGCTGATTCATGAAGGGCAGTTGTCAGTTTCTGGCGAAAGAATGTGCACTGTATTGATTAACCGCTTAAGTATAAGCCTGCCGCGGAAAAGTGTGGATTGGTAAACTGACCGGCTCGAAAATGACCTAAAATAGTGTTGACTGGTCCGTTAAACTCCAATACAAACAAACCATCAAACAAGCAAACAAACGCTCAGTGTTGCGCCTTCTTTATCGAATTGATGCTTACTAACCGTTCCTCCACACAACGACTGCGTTCAGTTATAACTTGACATATGGGTACAAATTACACATCAAGACACCCGACTGCTGGTACAGCAACACCGACTACTGAAAATTGGAGTACAGAGACAAAATTGCGTATAACTTCGCTAACAATAAACAGAAATATGTCAAACTTTCCAGTTCTTCCCGTACCCACATTCTACAATGTCGGATAACATTATATATTTCTTTTATTACTTCAACACAGCACAATTTACGTATAAACACATTTCGGACATGTGCATTTCGCCTATAACGCTAAAATTGCCTGAAAACTCAGCCATCTCTTTATTCTGAAAGCACCGATTTAGCTAGAATGAACAAAAGTATTTAAGTGATATTTCCAAATAAAAATATCATCACGACATTAAATACTTGCAAAGAACTTACCCACTTTATGACCCCGGTACACCAAAGCTTTCCAGAAATCTGCACTCTATGACTGGGCCAACACGCGACTACTGAAAATTTCATGTACAGTGGTTCTCTAGCGTGATTTCTACTGAAAGATGATCAGAGGTGGGGTCCATAGTCCAATGTGAGTGCTAGTTAACCGCTCAGAAAGTCCTAGGCTGTCCAGATAAAGGGATTTAGTGTAGGAACTTCCATTTAACCATCACGATTCTTTTGCTAGTAGGGCTTGAGATGTCATTTAATCTCAGTGTTGGGTAAAAGACCCACAAAAGCAGAAACAATGTCTCAATCATGTTCACTGGGGCATAAAACCTGAACAAAAACATAACAAAAGCCCTACATGAACTTGACAGACTTGGGCATACCCGTGATTCCTTGTTGTTATCACTAAAAGTGTGTCTTAACAATATCCCCCTGGAAAACCCTGTACATGGGTGTCACTGAATGCATCTTATGTTGATGAATAGGGTGGGGTACTTTATGTGGAAACCTACATATTCTCAATTGTTTAAGATGGCCCCGCCCCACCCATCGGGGCTTAAAGAAATAGATGGCTGCATGATGCTTCCCCGCAGAGCTGAACCCGACTGCACACGAGTACTGTTAAATCGCTTAGAGGATCTAAGCCTGCCAAGGCAAAGCGGTGCAAGCCGGATCGTACATGCTTATAAACCTTTTTGGTTTCATTTGGTGACAGGGCTTGAGATGTCATTTCATCTCAGTGTCGGGTAAAAGTCCAACAAAATTGGAAGCATCACCTAAACAGTGTTTATGGGGACCTTATATCCAAACAAACAAACAACATGCTGTCTCCAAAGTGAAATTTTCATGAATGAATGTTCACCATATGCTTAAACAATTAGTGGTGCTTATCAGTGTGAAACTGAGATTTATTGAAGTTCATTTTGACAAGTGAAAATAAACAGAGCTGTTCTTCTGGAGAGGCTTAAATGTCCATACCTTGATTTTTTGGGTAGTAAAAACCAGGAGTATTAAGGGCATGAAACCGTTTTGAGAAATTGGTGGAGGTTCTCCTTTGCGACTTTTCCAGTTGAACAAATTATTTTCGAAAAAAAAAATGTTCTCGCCAAAATAAGTGATTCAGCACAACAATAAAACCAAAAGGCAGAAAACTCGACATTTTTTTAGACCGAATCAATAAATGCAAATTTAAGATTTGAATTACTGTCAACAATTAATGGCTGAAACACCTTTGGTCTTTGACAATTTGTTCACGTCATGGGTAACTCGATTTATAAAGGGAATTCATTTCACTGACCATTCCAAGGCGGTTCTTCTGTCGCGGTTTATTTTTTTTTTGTTATGGTTTGTCTTTGAGTGTGTGTTTCGCTTATATGTTTTGTTTTGGATATCCAATTGGCCATTCTGTGGGAAAATAATCATCCCTTTGGCTTCCCGTTATTGATGTTTCCATTAGGGTCTAGTTGTTTCATGTCTGTGCTTCTTTCCCTTTAGGTGTCTCTGATGGGAGCTGTAGGTTAGCTGTATCGATTCCTGATCATTGCTTCACTTCTATTTATAATCATGGCGCCAAATCAGGAGGGACGATTAACAGAAACAACCTCAATTTTCTATAAAATGTAGGCAGGGTTTTTCTGAGGTAGTAATACACACAATATACGAGTACATTTTAAATAAAAATAAATCTTTCAAATAAGCCCGAACATATTTATGCCTAGAGTTACAGAAACAAATCTCTTAGGGTTTTTAGAATGAGTTCCAATTAGCTCTGCTAAACGTATTATCGGTGGTTGGGTCATTGTGGAGTGTCACTGTTATTAATGTAGCACTGCAGCTGTTTTGAGCTTGACTTTCTGAATGATACTAAATTATTGAAACAACAGATATTGCTGCATCAGCCTTTGGAAGAGACTTCCTAATCACCAATCAGTATGGTCGAGAGGTAATTGACACATACATCAAAGTTCTCTCGGAGGCTCCACAAGGCAAAAGTTCAAGGATGAAAAGGTTTGTAAGAAATTTTAATTTTCGGCTTTGCTTTTTGCATACAGGTGTAAATATTATTCCACGCAATTTTCTGTTATCTCGACATGTTAATGATCAGTATGTCTTGTTGTTCGTCTCATTATAGATCTAATTTTTTTATAATTTTAAATGCGTAAATTATTACAGAATAAAGTAAGCCTTGAGTTCAGCACTATTTTGAAATACCTTCTAAGGGTATGCTGTACGTAAACATATATGAACTGCCTCATTATAAAGCACACCCCGTGTAGCCGATTTGTTCTTGTTCTCTTATGAAAGAGTCTGAATGATGTCCCTTTCTGTAGAAAAAGCAATCTAAGTTTTTCAGCTCGACGTCTAAAGATTTGGACGCTTTTTTAAATATTGACAATACTTAAAGCCTCATCTACAATTCAGCCACGAGGTTTGCTGTATGTGTTAAAGAACACCAAGATGGGCTTTTTACCTTATACTGGTCAACTAAACTTCACAAAATACAATTCAAAGCACTGTTCATTGCAAATTCAATTTTTTGTACCACTTCTGAACTTTCTAAATTATTAAATTCATGTTTTACTGCCATGAACAAACACGTGATTAAATATTGCAACAAGGTCTATGTAAGATCAGGGAGGATAGAAATGAAGTCAGTGATCAGGAATCGATGGAGTTACCTCACACCTCCCATCCAAGACACCAAAGGGAAAGAAACACCAGCATGAAATCACTTCACCAAAATGAAAACGTCACAAGCAGATAGCAAAAAGGACGGTCATATTAACCTATGTGTCATATTAACCTATGTCAGCTTTTTGTTATTGACAAGCTAACAAATGGTCATTCATCCTTTCACCATATTAAAGCAATATGTATTATTTAAGGAAGCCTTTCTGGCAATAATTCCATGAGAGTAATATCAATTTCTGCCTTATGCCTGCCATATGAAAGCCGGTACAAGCAATGATTATAACAGGTATTCCAAAGATTTGTTTACAGTATAACTAGTGGCGGTAACTTAATTTATCTATGGATCATGTCACTTACATGCATACATTATGTCGTAGGACTCAAATTGTACACACTTATTCCTTTTCCTCCTTTGTACATGTATTATAATGTTTATGTTTTTGTGTATGTTCTTGAATGTTTGCTCGATATGTACTCCAGTTAATCTCGTTTCTAGGCTCCACGGGGGATCAGACTTTTACATCCAGAGTAGCAAGAGATTGGTTAACACCCAAGTTTACCTGTCCGTGTCTTCTAGCTTATTTCGGTGCCTTATTGATTGTATAACATGATTGAAATCCAGATTTATAGGGCACGGATAGGACTACACTACAGTCGTCAAGCTAAGGTTAAAGGCTTGGATTACCTTAACTATTTTGATCTTCTTGTCATAATGTCTTTGCTACTAATAGGGGGAATAGAACAGAATCCTGGACCGCTTTCCGATGTCTCTATTAACTCGTTGTCATCTGGGCCTACTTTAGAAAGTACTGGTAGTAGAAACAAATTCTCAATTGTCCACTATAATATTCAGAGTCTCTCTAATAAACTAGACATAATAGAGTCGGAACTAAGTGATTTTGATGTCATTTGCCTTACTGAAACATGGTTGGATCAGCGTATACCCGACGAAACACTAAAAATGAACGGCTTCAATTTATACCGTCGTGATAGAATGGGCGACAATCACGGAGGCATTTGTGTTTATGTTAGTCAGTCTATTTTATCCTGTCGAAGACTTGATCTTGAACTTCAACAAATTGAATGTATTTGGATTGAAATATCAATGCATAATAGAAAGGAGCTTTTAGCTACCTTTTATAGACCTCCAAATTCGAACAACATTATTTATTCCAGTATTGAAGATTCAGTCGGCCTTGCGTTTGACACTAATATACCTAATATAACTATCACAGGTGACTTTAATTTTGATGTATCCAAACAGGCTTCATAACCGGTATGAACATCGCTTTAGTTTTGACGGTATCACAACCTTACTAACCAAAATGAGTATTACAAATACATTTAAAATATCAATATCACCCCTTAGGTTACACTCTGCTTCTTCTGTACGGATTCCCCATTCTATTAAGAACTTTAATACTATGTTGCCTTCGGTATTGGTTAGACCCTTAAATTTGTCTTCTGTAACTTCAGTTAATCTCAAAGGAGCAGGCAATACCAATGTTTTTGGGAGTAGTCTTCGTATAAGACTATCTCCTCTCAAATCACCCATCCTTCGAAAATATACTAATCCGTGGAAAAGAAGTGGAATGTATCCTAGTATTTCTAAGTGCAATGCCAAGAGGTGCAGATGTTGTTCGCATTTAAGCACTGCGTCTACCGTTACTTCATCTGTAAACGGTAGACGCTTCTCTGTAGTTAACATGTCTGATTTGACATGACAGTCTACAGATTTAATTTATCTAATTACTTGACGTGCTGCAAACTGTAATATGCAGTACGTCGGTCAAACTAACCGCATGCTTAAAACTAGATTGAACGAGCATTATCGTAGAATGAGTAAGCCTAAGAAAACTGACACTTTCTTGTACCGTCACTTTCGACGTACAGGTCATTCTGTAAATAAAATTATTATACAACCAGTGGAAAAACTTTATTACGATGCAAATTCTACATCTAGATTCAAAATAATCAAAAGACATGAAGCTGAACTGAAATGGATTAAATTTTTACAAACCCCTTTTCCACTGGGATTTAATGACAACATTTATCATGAGGGTAATATTTCCAGAATGCCGGACTTTGATATTTTCTCACTCCTGGAATGTCGAAAACGCAGAACTAGATCTCACGGCACCAGGAAAAATGGTAACTTTAAACGTAAATCACGTGCGTTTAAACGAAACAATACTAGACTGAAGTGACTGTCAATTATATTATTAAATCATGGACGCCACTCTATGCTTTCATTTTTAAGTTCATTACCCGTTTCTGTTTTACGTCTTCTGGACACCGAGGCGAATAAATTCTACGATAGTTCTCATCAGTTATATGATGCGGCTCTCTTAACTAGAGGCTATACTCAGCATACTCTCCGTCCTTACATTGATTCTGAAATTAATCATAAACGTCATTTCTTCAAAATATCCTTCATTAATAAGGGTATGGATTTTATAGATTTGCCCAGTATCTTCCGTGAGAGATCGGTGCTTTCTTCAATTCCTGCTTATTTTCAAAATACTGAAACACCTATAATTTGCTATAAATATAACAAACCTGTTAGATCTATCATTTTTAATTTCAATAAACTTGTTTCAGATCTTGATATTGATACTAATACTCCTGATTCATGTGATTGTAAAAACTCAAAGTATTGCTATCCTGCTGCTGGTCATGTAATTACTGGCAATTTGAAAATTATTCCTGATTCTAGGATAAGGAATACAATTTCTAAAGGACCGAAATATCGGTTTCCTTCTAAAATTGATTTCAGTAAATGTAGAGATGAAATCGCTGCTTCCTTGAACGAATTCGGTAATCGATGGTGTAAGCGAGAGTATGTTGAGTGTAAAGCCCTAAAGGACTGGAAACTTAGCATTTTAAGACTAGTGAATAAACGCATTTCTTTCTATTCTCAAAATACTAACTTATTACCTCCTAAGCCCAAGACGTCTTTACGTCATCTTAAACTAGGTATTCAAGAATTTCATAAGAAGTTTGTTTTGGCCCCTGCAGACAAGGCCGCTAACAACGTCGTCGTTGTGTGACGGCTCCACTATGTTAACACGCTTAAGCAGGAGCTTGGTGGTACTAAGGCCTATGAACTTCAGCCTTTGGCTGAAGAGAGAGCTATAGTAGATAAACATGTTTGTCTTTCAGCCACCAAGTTTGCTGTGTGTGTTAACGAAGGCCAAGACAAGCTTCCTACGCTATACTGGTTACCAAAACTTCATAAAAAACCTTACAAAGCACGGTTTATTGCAAATGCTAGTTCTTGCACTACCACTGAACTTTCTAAATTATTAACTTCCTGTCTTACTGCTATTAAAACGCATGTAATTAAATATTGTGATAAAGTCTTTGAAAGATCAGGAAGAAATCTGTTTTGGTCTATAAAAAATTCGAATGAGGTTTTAAATAAATTGAAATCTAGACAGTTTCGTGCTTCTAGTCTGTCTACCTACGATTTTTCCACTCTTTACACTACACTTCCTCATAATCTTATAAAAGAAAAGCTTAATGATTTAATTGAATGGGCTTTTCACAGAGAAGATTCTCTCTATCTTGCATGTAATGTCAGAAATGCATTTTTCACTTCTAAAGAGCATAAGAATTATACACTTTGGTCATGTCAGAAAGTGTGTGATGCCCTCACCTTTCTACTTGACAATATTTATATTAGATTCGGTACTAAGTTATTTAGACAAATTGTGGGTATTCCGATGGGTACTAATTGCGCACCTCTTGTGGCTGATCTGTTCTTGTATTGTTATGAAAGAGACTTCATTTTGTCGCTTTCCATTGATAACCAATCTGAAATTATTGAAGCTTTTAGCTCTACTTCTAGATATTTAGATGATTTATTAAATATTGATAATACCTATTTTGATGGTTTGATCAGTCAGATTTACCCCCTAGAACTTCAGTTAAATAAAGCAAATTCTTCTGATACCGAGGCCCCGTTTTTGGATTTACATCTATCTATTGTAGATGGATTTGTTTCGTGCAAAATTTATGATAAACGCGATGACTTTGATTTTGAGATTGTAAATTTTCCTTTTTTGGATGGTGATGTTCCTCGTGCACCATCCTATGGCGTTTATATTTCGCAATTAATTCGATTTGCTAGAGTGTGTAGTCATGTAACTGACTTCAACACTCGTAATAAATTATTAACGGCTAAACTCCTTAATCAGGGTTATCGGTACCATAAACTACGCAAAGCCTTTTCAAAATTTTATAGACGCCATTCTGATTTAATTTCAAAATTCAATATTGGACTTAAATCTCTTCTGCAACAAGGTCTATCGGAACCCGAATTTTATGGTGACTTAGTATATAAATTCAGAAAAATATATAACCGCAATGACTTCAGCACCCAATTTCGTAAAATCATTCTTCGATATAAAAAGATTGGGTACAACATGGATATTATACGACAGACTGCATGCATGGTAGTTAACCCAATCACGGTTGGCAACTTTGCTTCCCTCTTTAATTGCACGCCGGTGGGTCAGGCCTCAGATTCTATGACGGCTCCAACGTAAAGGCTTATTGAAAATTAAAGAGATAATGTTGGTCGGTGCCTGATGCTCTGTCTCTGGTCGGGCTCATCGGAGTCTAACTGTTGGTTTTCTTTTGCTCCAGCATTTCAGTGGTTTCTCGCTGTCGAGTCCTCACCGTTGTCTCACCTCTGTGGTTCTTTTATTTCTGTGTTCACGGAGATGTTGCACTGATGAGTTAGGAGGCCTTCATGCGGACTGAACAAATTATTTGTCTAAATCGCGACGGAAGTAAGGGCGAGGATTGTGGCCACGTAAAATCGATTTAAGCCCCCCAGTGGAAATCTTCCACTGACCGTTCCAAGGCGGCTCTTCCGTGGCGATTTATTTATGTTGTTGTTTGTTACTTACTGTGTGTATCACTTGTGTCTTTTAATTTTGGATGGCCATATGGCCATTTTGTGGGAAAGTAACTGTCCATATGGCCTTCCTTTGTTTAGGTTTCCATTATGGTCTGGTCGCTTAATGTTTGTATTTCTTTCCCTTTGGTGTCTTTTATGGATGGAGTAAGTTAATTGTATCAATTCCTGATCTTTGTTTTACTTCTACTTTTCACACAGGAAAATTAATGAATTGTGTCAGCAGTTTAACTTACAACAGCTTATAACTGATCCTACCCATCATACAGAGAATTCTGAATCTATTATTGACTTATTTCTAGTATCAAATAAGAATAGGGTGGTTTTGAGTGGCGTTGGCGAGCCGTTTCTCAATCAAAATATTAGATACCATTGTCCAATATACTGTATTTATAATTTTGATAAAATTATTTCTCCATCTTTCAAAAGACAAATCTACCTATACCATCAAGGTGATTATCAAACACTTTCTACAGACCTGAACGACACTGATTGGAATTCATTAAAAGACGACGATGTACACACTTACGCTCAAAATATAACTGATAGAATTACGCATCTTGTAAACAAGCATATACCTAATAAAACTGTTCATGTTCGTAAGTCTGACAAATCTTGGCTAACCACAAATATTAAACGTCTTATGAGAAAAAGAAAACGATATTATGACAAATACAAACGAACTAAAAATCAAGCCGACTTCAACAACTATAAACTCATACGAAATCATGTAACCTCGCTCATTCGAAAAGCTAAACAACAAGAAATTGACAACCTAAAAGATAAACTTAAAGACCCAAACATTGGCCAAAGGGATTGGTGGAAAACTCTTAAAACATTTATTAAGCCCGACCAAACATCTTCTAAACCTCCACTAAAATGCAACGACACTGTCATATGCGATGAAAAAGACAAAGCTGATAAATTGAATGATTTCTTTACACAGCAAACTTATTTGAATGAACATAATGCTCAACTTCCACAAACATTCAATAATCCACCCAATAAACTTAACCTAATAAGGACTACAGCGGAGGACGTTAAATCTATACTTCTCTCCTTACCTACAGGTAAAGCAGCAGGACCTGACTTAATTAGCAATAGAATTCTCAAAGATCTAGCTCAGCCGCTGTCTACTCCACTCACAGATCTCTTTAACTTCTCTTTAGAAAAGGGAAAGGTCCCAACTTTATGGAAGCAGGCAAATGTAACGCCAATCTTTAAAAAAGACGATCCATCTGAAATATCAAATTACCGACCTATATCTCTCTTAAGTACAGTAGGTAAAGTTCTTGAAAAAATTGTCCACAAACATGTCTTCAACTTCTTTCAAGCAAATCATACCATAACAACACTCCAATCGGGTTTTGTGCCTGGCGACTCTACAGTCAACCAGCTAACGGATCTCTATAATACCTTCTGTCACGCTCTTGACGAAGGGAAGGAGGTAAGAGCTATATTCTGCGATATTAGCAAAGCGTTTGATAGAGTATGGCATATGGGTCTTCTCTACAAACTCTCTTCTAATGGTATATCTGGACCACTTCTCCAATGGTTCACAGACTATCTTAAAAACAGAAAACAAAGGGTTGTTTTACCTGGATCAGCTTCCGACTGGACTGAAATAAAAGCAGGTGTTCCACAAGGCTCTATTCTTGGTCCACTTTTATTTCTTGTATACATTAACGATATTGTTGAAAACATTCACTCTTCTATTAGGCTTTTTTGCGGACGACACAAGTCTTTACATTATTGTGGACGACCCAATTGAAGCAGCTTATCAGTTGAATAACGATCTTCTGAAAATTCACGAATGGGCGAAACAATGGCTTGTTGAATTCAACCCATCAAAGTCCGAATCAATGATCTTTACACGAAAAAGGAACAAACCATACCATCCTCCAGTCTTTATGAATCAAACTCAAATACAGGAAGTTATATCTCACAAACATCTTGGCCTTATTTTTTCAAATGACTGTACTTGGCACGAGCACCTTGATTATATAAAAACTAAAGCATGGAATCGTATAAATATTATGAGAAAGCTCAAATTTAAACTTGACAGACACTCTCTTCAGACAATCTATTTTTCCTTTATTAGACCACTTCTCGAATATTCCGATGTCGTCTGGGATAATTGTACTTTATATGAAGTAAATGAGTTGGAAAAAATTCAAAATGAAGCTGCCCGTATTGTAACGGGAGCGACAAAATTAGTATCGATTGATTGTCTTAATCATGAAACTGGATGGGAATTACTTTCATCTCGTAGGAAAAAAACACAAGTTACAACTCTTTTATAAAATGCAAAACAGCCTAACCCCTGATTACCTTTCGTCTTTAGTATCGGACACAGTTGGAAACAACACTGCATACAACCTACGTAATTCACAAAACTTAAATACTATACACGCGAATTCGCAGCTCTACTATAAATCTTTCCTACCATCTGTTACCCGTGATTGGAACAGTCTACCAGATGAGATAAGAAACTCAACTTCTCTCTCCTCCTTCAAACGACATCTCAACGCAAATCTTTTTGTACCACCGAAATATTTTTGCGATGGAAATAGGCCTGGACAAATATACCATGCCCGTCTACGAACGAAATGTAGTTCACTCAACCAACATCTTTTCTCAAAAAATATTGTTGACAGCCCGCTATGTGTATGTGGGGCTATAGAAGATACACAGCACTTCTTATTTTTTTGTACACGATATGTCAACTTACGACAAGAACTTCTAAATAAGACAATACCTTTATGTCAGCCATCCCTGAATGTTCTTTTAAAC
This sequence comes from Lucinisca nassula, assembly GCA_963580285.1. Classification (NCBI taxonomy): domain Eukaryota; kingdom Metazoa; phylum Mollusca; class Bivalvia; order Lucinida; family Lucinidae; genus Lucinisca; species Lucinisca nassula. The sequence goes on from OY757018.1 coordinate 113,850,477, forward strand.
GGCGACCGTGAGCTACCAGACTCTGCTAACAAGCAAATATTCTTAGCTGTTCAAGACTTCTTGATCAAAACCAAACGTTTTGAGGTCAGATAAACCACAATCATCTAAGTATGGAACAAGACTTGTATTTTTAATATAATATGTGATGGTATGAAATGTCAAAGTTAGATAACATGTGCAATTTTCGATATTTCTTCTTAAATTTATATGACAGAACAAAGTTATCTTGTTATTGTCAAGAATCGAGCTACTGCCAATCTTAGCCTGACGCGATTTAAAAAAAAATGATGTAAAGAATCCTTATATTACTTATAGTGAATTTTCTTGCACCTGGTATTTCTACGTCCCCCGTGGAGCCGCCATCTATCTTAAGATAGAACATATCAACATGAATTAGGCAAACAGCCAAGAACATACAATAGTCATAATCTATCACTTGCTTCATTAACAGTCGCATATCAATATAGTGCTATTATCTGTTGCAAAAATGGGAGACAGATCTTCATAAGTCAGTAGACTTTCTTCTGAATCCCATTGTATAATTGTACTTAATGATTCATCTTCATTTGTATTGTACCATATTATGTTATACAAAGAAATAAACGCTTAAACCAAAGGACGGTTACTTTTTATTTTGGATAGCCGTTGGTCTAATTTGTGGGAAAGAAATTGTCCTTTGGCTTTCCGCCCGTTACATTTCAATTATGGTGAAGTTGTTTTATGCAAGTGTTTCTTTTCCTTTGCTGTCTTGGATAAGAGGTCTGGGATAATCGTATCAATTCCTGTGGAGCGCTGTAGTGCAGTGATAAAGCATCGGATTAGAGATCGAGAGGTAGCCGGTTCGATCCCCGCAAGCGCCAAGTGTTGTTTCATTGAGCAAAAGTCTTAATCCACATTGCTTAGTACTGGTTCCTACCCAGGAAAAGAGGGCAAGTGGAAGATTAGTACCAATACTAATTGCATAACCCTCTATAAATAAGGTCGGTTATTATTATCAGTAAGGTCGGTTATTATTATTATTATTATCATTGCCTTCACTTCTATTTCATGCCATTTGCGAACAAAAAACATACAGATTATGTTCATTGCTTTGAAAGTAGAATGCCTCTTGTTTTTATATCTTAAATTTTAAGACTCTTGCTAGTCTATATTTAACAGGCTGGTTTGTATCTCACATGGTCAAAGACACTTAAGAGACTTGGCGGGATTCAGATGGTTTGCCTCCATGACTGTCTTCACACAGTCTTGAAACATATATTCTGATACTCATGCAGATACAGAAAAATGTCTCAAAATGTGCAACATATAACCATATTGGAAACAGTAGATCCTCGAATGTGTGGAAAATGTTTCTGTTCTGCTCATATTCTAGAGAGCGTAGGTCTTCTTGCAAACTCCAGAGTTGGAGCTCAATCCCCACCCCCCCCCCCCCCTATCCCCCTGTCGGTAGTTTTTCTGTTTACTGTTCCAAATGTGTTCTTCCTTTGGGAACAGTCAGTGACCATGGGAGATTCTTATTGGTTGTTTGCCATTGCCTGCTGGTGCACGTGTTTCTGTGCCTTCAAGTTGCTAAGTCTCTCTCTTAAGTGGATTGAGATGGTTGAGTTATGTGATCGTGACTTTGTATGGGTAACCCCTTCTTTGTACTGCTTAGGAAACATCTGTTGATCAGGGACACCTTTTTCTGTCTGTCTTGTGGTGTTTTTTTTTTTTTCAATCCTTGTAGTTCTGTTGATCTTTAAGTATTGTTTTACAGTTTGATGCTGATGAGTTTGTACAATATATGTATCAATCAGAAAGGCATAAGGTATGTGAGCACAAAACCAGGCATGCTAGGACTTGCTGCATGGCTTATTCAAGGTAAGTGAACATTTTTATTCACTTTTTATGCAAGTAGATAATATTTTTGTTTTTGAAGACTACAGACTAATTTCTGAAAATTGAATTATAACGTTTGTCAGAACAAATAAAAACAAAGGTGGGTTAGTCACTGCTTGTCATTTTTTGAGGTCTTTGAAGGCCGGTAGAAGTCACTAACTTCTTGTGAGGTCTGATTAAAGCAAGCAAATATTATTGATGTAACTCTTTAGTGTCGCGCCTTCTTTAATCATGACCCGGGCCAAAATTGGAGTCGGGTTCTTTTCCGTCCGTTTATCAGTCCGTCAACATTTATGTCAACCTTATCGTCAACCCAACTGTTCAAAGTAGAAGTAAAACAAAGATCAGGAATCGATACAATTAACTTACTCCACCCATCAAAGACACCAAAGGGAAAGAAACACAAACATTAAGCGACCAGACCATAATGGAAACCTAAACAAAGGAAGGCCATAAGGACAGTTACTTTCCCACAAAATGGCCATATGGCCATCCAAAATAAAAAGACACAAGTGATACACACAGTAAGTATAAAAAAAACACCATAAATTAACCGCCACAGAAGAACCGCCTTGGAACGGTCAGTGGAAAGATTTCCACTGGGGGGGGGGGGGGGGGGGGCTTAAATCGATTTTACTTGGCCACAATCCGCGCCCTGACTTCCGTCGCGATTTAGGCAAATAATTTGTTCAGTCCGCATGAAGGCCCCCTAACTCATCAGTGCAACATCTCCGTGAACACAAAAAATCAAAGAACCACAGAGGTGAGACAACGGTGAGGACTTGACAGCAAGAAACCACTGAAATGCTGGAGCAAAAGAAAACCAACAGTTAGACTCCGATGGGCCCAACCAGAGACAGAGCATCAGGCACCAACCAACATTACCTTGAATAAGATCTCTCTAATTCTCAATAAGCCTTTACGTCATATAATCTGAGGCCTGACCCACCGGCGTGCAATTAAAGAGGGAAGCAAAGTTGCCAACCGTGATTGGGTTAACTACCATGCATGCAGTCTGTCGTATAACATCCATGTTGTCTCATAAATGACATTTGCAGTGTTGAGAAGGACGTTAAACCTTAAATCAAACAAACAAAACATCCATGTTGTACCCAATCTTTTTATATCGAAGAATGATTTTACGAAATTGGGTGCTGAAGTCATTGCGGTTATATATTTTTCTGAATTTATGTACTAAGTCACCATAAAATTCGGGTTCCGATAGACCTTGTTGCAGAAGAGATTTAAGTCAAATATTGAATTTTTAAATTAAATCAGAATGGCGTATATAAAATTTTGAAAAGGCTTTGGGATCATTGATTCCATTGTGGAATTTTGAAAATATCTGAGGGTCACTGATGAGGCCTAATTGGCCGAAACTAGCTAGTCTGGCCCAGAAAACATGTACACTCCATATTTTTCACTTCCGTGGTGTATTCTTTGCTTCCAAGGGATAACCCTTTTATAGAACATATTTAACTTCACTACAGCTGGTGTGTGGGAATGTGTGGCGGCGGTAAAACGTCTCCCTGCCCTACATCATAGTGTAGATTATATTTTCTTGTCCTTTGGGATCATTGATTCCATTGTGGAATTTTGAAAATATCTGAGGGTCACTGATGAGGCCTAATTGGCCGAAACTAGCTAGTCTGGCCCAGAAAACATGTACACTCCATATTTTTTACTTCCGTGGTGTATTCTTTGCTTCCAAGGGATAACCCTTTTATAGAACATATTTAACTTCACTACAGCTGGTGTGTGGGAATGTGTGGCGGCGGTAAAACGTCTCCCTGCCCTACATCATAGTGTAGATTATATTTTCTTGTCCTTTGGGATCATTGATTCCATTGTGGAATTTTGAAAATATCTGAGGGTCACTGATGAGGCCTAATTGGCCGAAACTAGCTAGTCTGGCCCAGAAAACATGTACACTCCATATTTTTCACTTCCGTGGTGTATTCTTTGCTTCCAAGGGATAACCCTTTTATAGAACATATTTGCATAGTTTATGGTACCGATAACCCTGATTAAGGAGTTTAGCCGTTAATAATTTATTACGAGTGCTGAAGTCAGTTACATGACTACACACTCTAGCAAATCGAATTAATTGTGAAATATAAACGCCATAGGATGGCGCACGAGGAACATCACCATCCAAAAAAGGAAAATTTACAATCTCAAAATCAAAGTCATCACGTTTATCATAAATTTTGCACGAAACAAACCCATCTACAATAGATAGATGTAAATCCAAAAACGGGGCCTCGGTATCAGAAGAATTTGCTTTATATAACTGAAGTTCTGGGGGGTAAATCTGACTGATCAAACCATCGAAATAGGTATTATAAATATTTAAGAAATCATCTAAATATCTAGAAGTGGAGCTAAAAGCTTCAATAATTTCAGATTGGTTATCAATGGAAAGCGACAACATGAAGTCTCTTTCATAACAATACTAGAACAGATCAGCCACAAGAGGTGCGCAATTCTTACCCATCGGAATACCCAAAATTTGTCTAAATAACTTAGTACCGAATCTAATATAAATATTGTCAAGTAGAAAGGTGAGGGCATCACACACTTTCTGACATGACCAAAGTGTATAATTCTTATGCTCTTTAGAAGTGAAAAATGCATTTCTGACATTACATGCAAGATAGAGAGAATCTTCTCTGTGAAAAGCCCATTCAATTAAATCATTAAGCTTTTCTTTTATAAGATTATGAGGGAGTGTAGTGTAAAGAGTGAAAAAATCGAAAGTAGACAGACTTGAAGCACGAAAATGTCTATTTCTCAAGAACTACAATCAGTCACGACATAGGTTTTGGCGAAATTATTGTTCACATTTGGAAATTTTGAAACTAAACTGATTTAAAGAATTGCTGTTGTCATCATGCAACTCCTCATTTAGATTTCGCTAGCATGTTTAGCTTTAGTGTATCCAGGTTTTTATTTTGTTATGTGGAAACGATGTATCTTAAAGCGGCATGTAAAAAGTAGCGAGGCCTTGGTTATGGTGTTAAGTCTCTATTGTTATTTGGATTTTAGCTGTTTGTGTTACATTGTGTCACTTTGTATGCGTGGTTTCATGTCATAAGTAATTGTTTCGTTGACCAGACGAAACTTATTGCAACTGGTTTTAGAAACGGACCGTTTAAACTCGTTGTTTAAATTCATTGTTTTTGATTTGAGTTTTAACATCCCCGTCAAATCTGTATAGGTCATTTTGGTGACGTTGCTTCCAATATTGTGTGACTTTTACCCGGCATCGAGATGCAATGACATCTCAAGCCCTGTCGCCCAATGAAACCAATAGGGTTTATATGCATGCACCACTTTTCATGGCCAGCAGTCTACTAGTACTCGTGTGCGGTCGGTTTCAGCTCTGCGTGGAAGCATCATGCAGCCCAATCTATTTCTTTACGCTCTGATGGGCGGGGGCCATTAAATTCATTGTTCGAGCACATAAGCTTGCACATACTGTTCTTCACCATTCCTACTATGCTTTAATACATCGTAAAACAAAAATAACAAACTTTTATTTGTTTAGGTGAAACGGACGCTGAGGTTCGCCTAAATGCTTTGCGACTTGCCCAGTCAATGTTACTGGATGAAGGAAATTTTGGAGCCATGCAAGAACTGAATGAAGTGGTATGTGATTTATATTTTTTCCCATATGTCATATGTCAAAATATTTCACCAAACTATGCCCCATTCGTGAAAATAGAAAGGGCATTTTCAGATAGCAAGAGCTTGGAAAGTAGAAGTAAAACAAAGATCAGGAATCGATACAATTAACTTACTCCACCCATCAAAGACACCAAAGGGAAAGAAACACACACATTAAGCGACCAGACCATAATGGAAACCTAAACAAAGGAAGCACACTTTCTCAAGAACCGCTAAGGCTAGGCTCTGTCTCTGGTCGGGCCCATCGGAGTCTAACTGTTGGTTTTCTTTTGCGCCATCATTTCATTGGTTTCTTGCTGTCGAGTCCTCAACGTTGTTTCATCTCTGTGGTTGTTTGATTTTTGTATTCACGGAGATGTTGCACTGATGAGTTAGGAGGCCTTCATGCGGACTGAACAAATTATTTGTCTTAATCGCGACGGAAGTAAGGGCGAGGATTGTGGCCACGTAAATTTGATTTAAGCCCCCAAGTGAAATTCGTTTCCGCTGACTGTTCCAAGGGGGTTTTTCTGTCGTGGTTTATTTTTGTTATGGTTTGTCTTTGGGTGTTTTTGTCGCTTATATTTTTTTATTTTGGATAGCCTATTGGCCATTTTGTGGGAAAGTAACTGTCCTTTTGGCTTTCCGCTATGGATGTTTCCATTAGTGTCTGTTGTTTCGTGTTTGTTTTTCTTTCCCTTTGGTGTCTCTGATGGGAGATTGTGGGTTAATTGTATCGATTCCTTATCATTGCCTCCACTTATAGAAGTGGAGTGACGGACGGAATAAATTATAAATTTATAACGTTATAAAATTATATTATATTTTATTTATTTGTGTTATATATTTATTATATTTCTTATAAAATTATAAATTCTTATAAATTTGCAAGCTGTTTTGACTAATGTACAAAAGTCCTGATTAAATTATGGTGCAATTTTATAAAACTGGGACCAAATTATGTCCTTTTATGTACTTGAGTATTTCAGCGTAGGAAAAGCATTGGCAGTAAAATATCTGTAGTGAGGCTTGGGGTAGGCTCACAAAACTTTGCAGGCTCTTTTGGACCTATGTGAAATTGATCTGATTCAATTTTGATATCATATTTTGAAAATATGACCAAATTATGTTCCTTGGTGGACCTTGGCATTTAAGCCCAAACTTCGAAGACGTTGTTGGGTTATATTGCTCTTGTTTGGTCCGTCTGTCCGTCCGCCTGTCCACCCGTTCGTTTTTCCGTCCGTCACACACTATAGGATCTTAGGAACCATATAAATGCCGGGGTCCTGAAATTTCATGTTAATTGCTATGAAAATTAGTAAATCCATACTTGTTCTTTTCGTTCCGACGTCTTGTTCTTGAGTTATGGCCCTTCGGAATTGTCAGCATTTCAACCCTGTAAGTAAGGTATCTAAAGACCTAGGAACAAGCTATGTTAAGGTCAAATGATTCATATACACTAACGCTTGTAATTGGAGTTATGGCGCTGTTTTACTTCATCGTCCTGTCTGTATGTAAGAAAAAATGGTTTCCGTTCGAAAACCATCAGTGTATTGGATTCATATTTTATTCACAAATATAACAATAACAGATATAGGATCGCCAAATATTATGGTGGGTACGGTCCTTTTTCAACTTTATTTTGCCCCTTTTACAAAATGCTTGTTTCAGGGACTGTGAATCCCCCTGGGCGGGGGCATGTCTTTCGTATTGACATTTTAAGCCTCTGTTTATTAAAAGGGTTTACAAGGGTATTCATTAATGTGATGTATGTAACTTTAACATGTGATGTATGTGACTTATATGTTACGTTAGTTTAGTCTCAAAGACTGTGAGAATAAGTGTACAGAAATATAAAGATAACCTTAAATTTAAAGAGAAGTGGATCGCTGTGGACAGCCTTTTCGAGATTATGTGATTATGTTCAGCTTATCTTTCAACAACAAAAGTATGCTATTTGCCCCCTTTGTGCTAGTCATGATGGCATCTTAAGAAATTTCACAAGGACTTTGGTGTGTGGGAATGTGTGGCGGCGGTAAAACGTCTCCCTGCCCTACATGATAGTGTAGATTATATTTTCTTGTCCTTTGGGATCATTGATTCCATTGTGGAATTTGTAAATATCTGAGGGTCACTGATTAGGCCTAATTGGCCGAAACTAGCTAGTTTGGCCCAGAAAACATGTACACTCCATATTTTTCACTTCACTACAGCTGGTGTGTGGGAATGTGTGGCGGCGGTAAAACATCTCCCTGACCTACATCTATCTATCTATCTATCTATCTATCTATCTATCTATCTATCTATCTATCTATCTATCTATCTTCTGATACTGCGTCGGTCACATTTGACCATTACCGCAGGTGTATATTACATACATACCAGGTTTTGCAGGATGAAAACCTACACAGTAATCATGTAATTACGGTAGGGATCTTTAACCTGCACAGGGGATGGTTCTTTCTGCACAGGGGGCCTCCAGTTAACGTCCCGATCCGAAGGACGGTGCACTTTATGACATTCATCCCTGCAAATGATGCCAATGGAGCGTGTTCGGACACAAAAATTTTATCGCCGCTGCCGGGGATCGAACCCGGGACCTCTAGCATCAGAGGCATGTGCACTAACTACTGAGCTATCACGCTCCTACATGGGTACCTGGGTTAGATGTCATAACATCATAGTGTAGATTATATTTTCTTGTCATTTGGGATCATTGATTCCATTGTGGAATTTGTGAATATCTGAGGGTCACTGATGAGGCCTAATTGGCCGAAACTAGCTAGTCTGGCCCAGAAAACATGTACACTCCATATTTTTCACTTCTGTGGTGTATTCCTTGCTTCCAAAGGATAACCCTTTTGATAGAACATATTTCTTAAGAACCAGTTTGATGCCACTCTGTAACTTGGATATTTGCAATATATCGTTAGTGGTGGAAGAAGATGCTCGTCGAAAAGACAGTCATTCAGGGCTATTGCTGCTTCATTATTCTAATGTAATTAAAGTTGAAAGGCAATCTGTGATTGTGATATTTCCAGGATTCTGAAGCAAGCATCTATCCCGGAGGATATTCATGGTATCAAGGTTTTCATGTTCAGCTCATTGGAGCTAGTTTATGTAATTTCTCATAAATGATAGCTCCGCCCAAAAGTTTTCATGCCCATATAATGAAAAGACAATGATCGTTACGCTAATTTATAATGTATTTTGATATATAAGGTTTCTGGACAAATTCCATGATCTATTGAACAAGTAAAAGTACAACATGGGTACCTGTGTTAGATGTCGTAACATCGATTAAAGCCTTCCCTCACCCCACCCAGTAAAACGTTTTGCTGCCCATTCCAATTCGGCAACCTTAGGTCATACCTGCCATTCAATGAAAGCAATTGCGATCACTAACCAGTCTGCAAGAGACCCAAAGTAACTTCCTCTCTACATCTACCAATTTTTGAATATTTATAAACATTGTCTTCAGTTAAAGGGTACAGTTTAGACATTGTCAATCACACCATCTTTTAAATACCCCAAAACTGCATAAAGCATAATGATAACAACTATTTGATAAAATGACGTCTTTTGTGGCTCGAAAGATAGCTTTTTCAGATAAAATTGTGATTTGTCTCGCTTTTTTCATATCATCTCCAAAGATGATTCATGCTAACGTGCACACTAAGTCACTGTTATAAAAATACCTTAGTAAAATACATTTTATTTGTGTTGTGTTTGTTTGATTTGAGATTTAACGTCGCAGTTAAAACTCTATAGATCATTTTGGAGATGCTGCTTCCAATTTTGTGGAACTTTTACCCGACATTGAGATGAAATGACATCTCAAGCCCTGTCGCCCAATGAAACCAATAGGGTTTAAAAGCACTGACGGTCCGACTCGCACCGCTTTGCCTGGGCAGGCTCAGATCCTCTAAGCAGTTTACTAGTACTCTTGTGCGGGTCGGTTTCAGCTCTGCATGGAAGCATCATGCAGCCCATCTATTTCTTCAAGCCCCGATGGGCGGGGGCCTGCAGTTTACCAGTACTTGTGTGCGGTCGGTTTCAGCTCTGCATGGAAGCATCATGCAGCCCATCTATTTCTTCAAGCCCCGATGGGCGGGGGCCTGCAGTTTACCAGTACTTGTGTGCGGTCGGTTTCAGCTCTGCGTGGAAGCATCATGCAGCCTATCTGTTTCTTCAAGCCCCGCTCGGCGGAGTGTGGGGTGGGGTTGAGGTGGGGGGGGGGGGCGGCGGCGTTATTTTGTGTTAGGTATAACTTGATAGTATGCTTTTGTATTGTTTTTCAGCTTCCTGAGTCGGTATTAGAAGAACTGTCTAAAGACCAGAATAAAGACATTCGAGAACTTGCTCTAGAGATGATTTCTGATATCCAGCTGTTGAAGACTCAGTAGATGTCATATTGTAGCATATTTTGCGTTATATGAGTTGACAGTATGGTCATGACTTTTGAAATCCCGAAATGTTTCGTGCCATTAATTGTCCCTATTTTCACATTGTAAAAAGCTGAAAAATAATACATTTGTGTCTTGTTACTTGCAGTATGTACAGCAGGTAAACAGGCCAGTATGTGTGGTTCAAACTCGCGAAGGTCTGTCGTAGAAAAACCGCAAATCCTGGTACTTGAATTCCATTTGTGTGTGTGTGTGTGTGTGTGTGTGTGTGTGTGTGTGTGTGTGTGTGTGTGTCACGGAAACATACATATATGGCGTTGACCCTCCTTTAACCCCTCTCTTATCTAGTAAAACTAGGGTTTACAGAGGTATACGTTATTTTTCTTATTTCTGCTCAGAAGCTTAGATTGTAGGTACTCGTTATAATCCCTGGCCAAGGCGGTTCTAACTTGAGCAGATATATGTAAAGTATCAAAATCTAGTAAAACTAGGGTTTACAGAGGTATACGTTATTTTTCTTATTTCTGCTCAGAAGCTTAGATTGTAGGTACTCTTTAGACGCGCCTGGCCAAGGCGGTTCTAACTTGAGCAGATATATGTAAAGTATCAAAATTTTTATCAGAAAATTTTCAGTATATTTTGATGGGCGTGTTTTTGTAATGGTGTTGTTTATTTCCAAACAGCATTTATAGCCTAATTTTACTGTACTGCAGATGTGTTTAGTGCCGTGTGAAGGAAGTGGAACGTCTCCCCGTACTTCATCATAATGCAGTTTATATTTGTTATTCCTTTTGGACTCGACGACTCTTTCTACGGCCTAATTATTCAAAAGCATTGTTAGCTTAACGAGCACGTATGTGGACAATGTGTTCACTGTTCTAACAAGTAAATAACTAATACTCTAGTTTTTGTGCTGGAAAAAATTGATAGCATTTGCAAATGCAAAAGCTACTCTCACATTTTTTCAGCAAAAATATTTGTTCAAATGTCATATTTAATGATATAAGTTTCAACGATATTTTAACTAACGACGTCGGTAGTTTTGAAGAACTGGACCATGTACCTGAAAGTTAAAGCAAGGAGCTAATTGGGCCAAACCTAGGTAATCTGGCCCAGAAAGTTGAAATCTGATTTTCATTCTGGTATGCTTTTTCTTTGTTTCCAAAGGTGACATTGATAGCTAAAATTGGCAATGTATGAACTATTTATTGCTTTTTAATCCGTAGTCTTGTGGTTTAGGGCGCTGACCGTTAATCATAGAGTTCTCTCACCGATGTGGTACCAGCCTGTCTCGGGTCAATGTGAGACACCATTTTCTGCAACGGAAGGTCACGTGTTTTCAGCTCACCTGAGCCGAAGGCTCACAAGGTGAGCTTATAGTATAGCAAGGCTCCGTCGTCGTCGTCGTCCACACTTTCAAACAGGAATATATCTAAGACCAATGGGTCAATCTTGATCAAGTGTCATGTGCACCATTGTTGGCTAGGGGGAATGACTGCATAATGTTTTCGGGCAGAATCAATCAAAACTCTGGTTTCCATGGCAACAGTTAGGTTCCATTGAATTATAATGGTGAACATCGTTTCCGCTCAATAACTTGAAGTTTGGATCTTCATGAAACTTGCAGATAATCAGCATATCCATAAAATCTTGGATGAGTTCAAATTTGGGACAGATCGGAATTTTCACTTCAAAGTTACTTGCCCTTGAATGCAAAAATTATGGTTTCCTTAGTTTTGATCCAGCCTTCACCAAACTTACAGATAATCAGCACATCCATAAAAGCTAGGATGAGTTTTAATTTGAGCCAGAATGGATGATTCACTTCAGAGTTACTTGCCCTTGGAACGCACAAAATGATTGATTCCGCTTGATAACTTGTTTTGATCCAGTCTTCATCAAACTCACAGATAATCAGCACATCCATTTAATCTCGGAAGAATATAAATTTGGGCCAGATCGGATTTTTCACTTCCGAATTACTTGCCCTTGATCGTAAAAATGTTGGTTTCCGCTCAATAACTTGCTTATTTTTATTGGATCTCCATGAAACTTGTAGGTAATCAGCATAACCATAACATCTCAGATGAGTTCGAATTTTGGCTAGATCGGAATTTTCCCTTCAGAGTAACTCTCAATTGAATGCAACAAAAAATTATGGTTCCGATCAATAATAATTGTTTAGTTTTGATCCAGTCTGGATGGCCGTTTGGCCATTTTGTGGGAAAGTAACTGTCCTTAAGGCCTTCCTTTGTTTAGGTTTCCATTATGGTCCGGTCGCTTCATGTTCGTGTTTCTTTCCCTTTGGTGTCTTTGGTGGGTGGAGTAGGTTAATTGTATCGATTCCTGATCTTTGTTTTACTTCTACATTTCATCGAACTTGCAGACAATCAGCACAACCTTTAAATCTTGGATGAGTTCGAATTCAGGCCAGACCATATTTTTCACTTCAGAGTTACCTGCCCTTGAACACACCAAAAAAAAACACCTTTTTTGCCCCAAATAACTAGTTTATTTTTATTTATTCTTCGTCAAACTTACAGATGATCAGCACATACATAAAATCGTTCGAATTTTTCAAGATCGACTTTTGCACTTCAGAGTTAGTTGCCCTTGAACACAAAAATATGATTTTTGGCTCAATAACTTGTTAGCTCACCTGAGTTGAAGGCTCACAACGTGATCTTATAGTATAGCAAGGCTCCATCGTCCGTCGTCATCTTCATTATCCGTTGTCGGTCACACTTTCAAACAGTTAGCTTCCATTGAATTATAATTCTGAAAATCGATTCCGCTCAATAACTTGTTTAGTTTTGATTGGATCTTCATGAAACTTGCGGGTAGCAGCATTTCCATAAAATCTCAGATGATTTCGAATTTTGGCCAGATCTGATCTTTTGATTCAGGATTACTTGCCGTCGAACGCAAAAAATATGGTTTCCGCTCAATAACTTGTTTATTTTTTAATTCAATCTGCATCCAACTTACAGATAACAGCACGTCCATAAAATGAGTTCGTAGTTGGGCCAGATCAGATGTTTCACTTCAGAGTTACTTGCCCTTGAACACAAAAATGATGGTTCAGCTCAATAACTTGTTTTTTTATCCAGTTTTCACCATACTTACAGATAATCAGAACATTCATTAAATCTCGGAGGAGTTCGAATTTTGGCCATATTGAACTTTTCACTTCAGAGTAACTTGCCCTTGAACACAATAAATGATGGTTTCCTCTCAATAAACTTTTTTATTTTCAATCAAGTCTGGCGTGTGGCGGCCGTAAAACGTCTCCCCGTACATCAACCATAGTGCAGTTTATATTTTACTTTTGGTCCTTTGAGATCAGCGTGAATATTCTGAGAAATCAGAAATAAATTATTGGTTTAGACTCATATTCTAGACAGGTTTTTAATTATTTGGACCCATTTTGATTTATATTAGTCTTTGAATCGACTGCCTATTCGAAAGTCGCAAAATTGCAGTATGTTTCCTCTGGCTTTCTTTGCCGGATCATTACAGGGTCACTGATGAGGCTTTATTAGCCGAAACTACGTAGTATGACCCATCTTCTTTCTTATGAATGTTTTCATTGCTCTTAAAGGAACTCATTTTTGATTTTTATTTGCCTTCACTGCAGCTGGTGTTGTGCCGTGTGGCGGCCGTAAAACGTCTCCCCGTACATCAACCATAGTGCAGTTTATATTTTACTTTTGGTCCTTTGAGATCAGCGTGAATATTCTGAGAAATCAGAAATAAACTATTGGTTTAGACTCATATTCTAGACAGGTTTTTAATTATTTGGACCCCATTTTGATTTATATCAGTCTTTGAATCGACTGCCTATTCGAAAGTCGCAAAATTGCAGTATGTTTCCTCTGGCTTTCTTTGTCGGATCATTACAGGGTCAATGATGAGACTTTATTAGCCGAAACTACGTAGTATGACCCATCTTCTTTCTTATGAATGTTTTCATTGCTCTTAAAGGAATTCAGTTTTGATTTTTATTCATCATATTTACAGATAATCAGCATATCCACAAAGTCTTTTATGAGTTCGAATTTGGGCCTGATTCAATGTTTCACTTCAGAGCTACTTGCCCTTGAACACAAAACATAATGTTTTCTGCCCAAAATCTGGTTTATTTTTATCCAGTCTTCATCAAACTTACAGATTATCAGCACATACATTAAATCTCGGATGAGTTAGAATTTTGGCAAGATCAAACCTTTCACTTCAGAGTTACTTGCCCTTGAACACAAAAATTATAGTTTCTGCTCAATAACTTGTTTGTTTTTGACCCAGTCTTCATCAAACTTAGAGATCATAATCAGCACATTCTTTAAAATCTTGGATGAGTTATAATTTGGGCAAGATGGGATGTTTCCCTTCAGTGTTACTTGCCCTTGAACACAGAAATTATGGTTTCCCCTCAATTACTTGTTTATTTTTTATCCAGTCTTCATCGGCAAATCCATAAAATCTTGAATGAGTTCGAATTTGGACAAGATCGGATCTTTCACTTCACAGTTACTTGCCCTAAAACATAAAAAACTTTTTATGGTCAGCTCAATAACTTGTTTAATTTTGTTCCAGATTTCATCAATTTACAGATTATCAGCACACACATCTAGGATGAGTTCGAATTTTGACCAGATCAAACTTTTCACTTCAAGGTTACTTGCCCTTGAACGCAAAAAGTTATGGTTCTGCTTAATAACTTGTTTATTTTTTATCCAGTCTTCACCAAACTAACAGATAATCAGCTCATGCATAAAATCTCAGATGAGTTCGAATTGGGGCTAGATGGGATATTTCACTTCAGAGTTAATTGCGCTATGAATGAAGAGACTGGACTGAATTACCTGTGCTCACTGACTTGACTACGACTCGGGGATGAGGCCGCGTTAACAACTCCGCTTCTGACATGCTTGAGTACAGGAATCCTCATAGTATTGCTTATAGGTTTGCTCATAGTATCTCTCATAGTACTTTTGGAAGTATTCCTGAAAATGTTGCTTACTACTTTTCAAACCCATCCCAGCTTTTATTCCGAGCTTACTTATATGCTAGGTTTATGAAGATCTGATAAAAACTAAACAACCTATTGGGCAAATTTCTGCCCTCACCCATCGGGGCTTGGAGAAAGAGATTAGGCTGCACGAGCTGATACCGACCGCACATGAGTACTGGTAATCCACTTAGAAGGTCTAAACCTGCCCAGGAAAATTGCTGCGAGTCGGCCTGTCCATTATTATTAACCCTACTGGTTTCATTGGGCGGCAGGGATTGACATATCATTTCATCTCAATGACGGGTAAAAGTCCCACAAAATTGGAAGCAATGTCAGCAAAATAACCTTAATAGTGTTAACGGGAACGTTACACCTCAAATCCAACAAACTTGATCAAATCATACTTGAGACAACATTTTTATCCCCCGACCGAATAGGTTCGGGGGATATAGCGATCAGCCTGCCGTCCGTCCGTCTGTCTGTCCGTACGTCCGTCCGTAGACGCAACCTTGTGATGGCCATTACTCCTATACTCTTTGAGATTCATTGATGGTTCTCGGCACACTTATTCACAAGGCTGAGACGGCCTGTCATGCGCAAGCACCAGCACTCTGGATGCCATACTTTTTGAGTTATCTCCCCTTTTAATAAAATAGAATGGCTACTTTGTGATGGCCATAACTCCAATACCCTTTGAGATACATTGATGGTACTTGGCACGGTTGTTCACAAGGCTGAGACAGCTTGTTATGAACCACCACTCTGGTTGCCATGAATTTTTAGTTATCTCCCCTTCCAATAAAATAGAGTGATACCTTGTGCTGGCCATAACTCCAATACCCTTTAAGATATATTGATGATACCTAGCACAGTTGTTCACAAGGCCGAGACCGTGTGTCATGCACAAGAACCACAACTCTGGTTGCCATGGTTTTTGAGTTATCTCCCCTTCCAATAATATAGAATCACTACCTTGTGATGGCCATATCTCCAATACCCTTTGACATATATTGATAGTACTTGGTACAGTTGTACATGAGGTTAAGCAGATATGTCACGTGCAAGAACCACAACTCTGGGTGCCCTGGTTTTTTAAATTATCTCCCCTGACAATATTACCTTGTGATGGCCATAACTCCAATACCCTTTGAGATATATTGATGACACTTGGCATAATTATATACAAGGTTGAGACGGCACTTCATGCCTAAGAACCACAACTCTGGGTGCTATGATATTTGAGTTATCTCCCCTTCCAATAAAACGGTATGACAACCTTGTGATCTCCGTACATCCAATACCCTTTGAGACATATTGGTAGTACTTGATGCAGATGTACATGATGCTAAGCAGGTGTGTCATACTCAAGAATTACAACACTGGGTGCTCTGGTTTTTGAGTAATCTCCCCTGACAATATAACCTTGTGAAGGCCATAAGTCCAACACCCTTTGAGATATATTGAAGGAACTTGACACAATTGTATACAAAGTACAGAAGGGGTGTCATGTGCAAGAACCACAACTGTTGGTGCTGTGGTATTTGAGCTATATACCATTCTAATATAACAGTATGACCAGCTTGTGACCCCCATATCTCCAATACCCTTTGAGACATTTTGATGGTACTTTGTACAGAAATACATGAGCTTAATCAGGCATGTCAATCGCAAGAACCACAATTCTGAGTGCCCTGGTTTTTTAGTTATGTCCCCTGACAGTATAATTTTGTGATGGCCATAACTGCAATATTTTTGTGATATATTGCTGGTTTAATTCTGGTGTATGTTCTATTTGTGAACACTCTTCTGAAGGCCATATTGGCTTTTGGTCGGGGGATTTGCCATCTCTTCTGATGGCTACTTTTGGTTCAAGCTTCATGAAACTTGCTAAGAATGTTTGCTTTTATAAAATCTTGAATATGGGCTATGCGGGATCAAAAACAAGTTGATGAATAGACTCAGGTGAGCGATACAGGACCATCATGGTCCTCTTGTTTTTCTATAGGTACTCCGGTACACCTCTGATTAAGTATCCGCTCTAAATAAATGAAATAGTTTGAATGGGTCGTAAAACTGAAACAAGAAAATGTTAGGTATGCTTCGGTGACAGATGTCTTGGCTTAAAATCCACATGTGGTAGTAGTGCAGCTGACAATTCTCAGGCATGATCTTTTGATTTTCCTTGATTATGCAAAGATCATCTGAGCTGAAATTGTTTTGTGACCTTATTTATGTGGACGGATATGCTCTTGTACACTTCAAAAATTTTTAACAGTGCAAAGTGTAGTAGTGGCATGTACAAGAAGGAACCTACACATACCTCTGCATGGCACTAAATGCAGGTTTTTGTCAAAGTAGAAGTAAAACAAAGATCAGGAATTGATACAATTAACTTACTCCACCCATAAAAGACACCAAAGGGAAAGAAATACAAACATTAAGCGACCAGACCATAATGGAAACCTAAACAAAGGAAGGCCATAAGGACAGTTACTTTCCTACAAAATGGCCATATGGCCATCCAAAATTAAAAGACACAAGTGATACACACAGTAAGTAATAAACAACAACATAAATAAATCGCCACAGAAGAGCTAAACTCTCTTTAGCAGGGAGACTTAGACGTGTAACTTTCCCTCCGTTGGTCAGTCCGTCCGGTCGTCCGTCCACTTGTCAACATTTGCCCTGGGTGTCTTGTGAGCGGAACTCCTCTTACAGTTTTACATCAATCATTTTGAAACTTTGCAGCTGTTTTCTGCCTGTTCTGAGGCTGTGCATGGGGTTTCGATATAATTCTTCGATCACTTTTTGTCACTTTTTGTCGCACCTGTTTTAGCAGGAAGACATAGTTTTGCATGTTTCCGTCCGTTCGTCCGTCCGTTTTGCCTTGTCGTCAACATTTTATCTGGGTGTTTTGTGAGCGCAACGCCTCTTTCAGTTTTTCCGATCATTTCGAAACTGTGCAGGTGTTTTTGGCTATGCATGTGGTTTTGGGGTTATCCTCCGTGTATTTTTATCAACCTTTTCCAGCCTCGATAGCGCAGTGGCTAGTGCGTTCGACTTATGATCGAGAGGTTGTGCGTTCGAACCGGCCACCGGTATCGAGGTGTGTCCTTGGGCAAGACACGTAATGACACTGCCCCACTCCACCCAGGTGTAAGTGGGTAGTAGAGGTGTAAAAGCCACTGCCTCTCTCTCTCGCGCGCGTTAAAACACCCGGAATAAGTGTTCGAGGGCGATTCAATAAGCTTGGAGCTTTCATTACGATCGAACTAAAATAAATTAGTATAAACTAACCTTTTCCACTTTTTATACCCCCGCAAACGAAGTTTGAAGGGGGTATATAGGAGTCAGCTTGTCGTCTGTCGTCGGTCCGTTACAAAGTCGTCTGTCGTCGGTCCGTTACAAAAAAAACTTTAACATTGCTCATAACTTCCTTATTCTTTGACCGATTTCTTTAATATTCACACACCACACACCTTGCCACTAGTACTTAAGATTGATATACACAAACCTGACCTTGACCTTTACGTTGACCTTCCTCAAGGTCAAATACTTGTAAAATCTGACAACGCATGCGGGGGTATAATTGGCGCCCGTTAGGCGGCAGCTCTAGTTAACTTAGTTTTTCCAGGTCTAAATACTATTAGAATAGACACCTTGTGAGCGAAACTCCTCTTACCATTTTTTATCAACCATATTGAAACATTGCAGGTGGTTTTGCCATGGTCTGCAGAACTGATGTGGTTTTGGGATTATCGTCTGCTAATTCTTTTGTCAACTTTTCCAATTTTTCAACTTTTTTTTCAGGGACCATTTACTATTGGAGTTGAGACCAACTCCTCTTAAAATTTGTTACTTATCTTCTGAAACTTTGCACGTGTTTTTCTCATGGTCTGTAGATGTGCATGTGATTTTGCGGTTATCCTTGCTTTATTTCTTACCAGCTTTTTCCACTTTTACAAATACTTTTTTACCTGGTCCTGTTACTTTTAGAATATGTATCTTGTGCGCACAACACCTGTTACAGTGTGCTAGGGATCTGTTTGAAATTTTGCAGACGTTTTTCTCATGGTCTTCAAAACTGCATGTGCTTTTGGGGTTATCCTCCTTTAATTTTGTATCCGCTTTTTTCACTTTTTTTAATTAGGTTTTTCCCATGTTCAATTACTTTTAGAGTAGATACCTTGTGAGTGCAACTCTTCTTTTTGTACCAATCGTTTTCAAACGTAACATGTTTTCTGTATGGTATGAGGGTGTATATGTACTTTTGATATAATTGTATGGTCTTTTGATATTCTTGTCATTTTTGCCACACTATGGACTTATATTGTGGACACTTCTTAAATTCCTTTATTTCGTTCTTCTTTTACCTGAAATAAACATTAAATTTTGGGTGGAGCAGGTGAGACATCAACTTCACCGAATTTCGATTTATATTTTCCCATTGTGATCAGTCATTTTTCACAATAGATAGACAGTAGGTACCTCTTATCATTTCTTACCAATGGTTTTGATACTCTGCATGTGTATTGCTTATGATATGAGGATGTGCATATGGTCTTTAGGTTATCCTCAATTATTTTTAGTTAACTTTTTCCACTTCTTCAACTTACTTCTTTTCCATGTTTAATTACGTTTAGAACAGATACATCCTGAGCGCAACTCCTTTTACATTTATCTATTGTAGATGGGTTTGTTTCATGCAAAATATATGATAAACGCGATGGTTTTGATATTGAGATTGTAAATTTTCCTTTTTTTGATGGTGATGTTCCTCATGCGCCAAGCTATGGCGTTTATATTTCGCAATTAATTCGATTTACCAGAGTGTGTAGTCATGTAATTGACTGCAACACTCATAATAAATTGTTAACGGCTAAACTTCTTAATCAGGGTTATCGGTACCATAAACTCCGCAAAGCATTTTAAAAAATTTATAGACGTCATTCTGATTTAATTTCAAAATTCAATATTGGACTTAAATCTCTTCTGCAACAAGGTCTATCAGAATCCGAATTTTATGGTGACTAAGTATATAAATTCAGAAAAATATATAACCGCAATGACTTCAGCACCCAATTTCGTAAAATCATTCTTCGTTATAAAAAGATTGGGTACAACATAAATGTTATACGACAGACTGCATGCATGGTAGTTAACCCAAGCACGGTCGACAACTTTGCTCCCCTCTTTAATTGCACGCCGGTGGGTTAGGCCTCAGGTTCTATGACGGTTCCAACGTAAAGGCTTATTGAGAGAGATCTAATTCAAGGTAATGTTGGTTGGTGCCTTATGCCCTGTCTCTGGTCTGGCCCATCAGAGTCTAACTGTTGGTTTTGTTTTGCTCCAGCATTTCAGTGGTTTCTTGCTGTCGAGTCCTCACCGTTGTTTCATCTCTGTGGTTGTTTGATTATTTGTGTTCACGGAGTTAGGAGGCCTTCATGCGGACTGAACAAATTATTTGTCTAAATCGCGACGGAAGTAAGGGCGAGGATTGTCGCCATGTAAAATCGATTTAAGCCCCCGAGAGTAATTCGTTTCCACTGACCGTTCCAAGGCGGCTCTGCTGTCGCGGTTTATTTTTGTAATGGTTTGTCTTTGGGTGTTTGTTATTTTATTTTGGATAGCCTATTGGCCATTTTGTGGGAAAGTAACTGTCCTTTTGGCTTTCTGCTGTTGGTGTTTCCATTAGGGTCTGTTGTTTCATGTTTGTGTGTCTTTCCCTTTGGCGTCTCTGATGGGAGCTGTGGGTTGATTGTATCGATTCCTGATCATTGTCTCCACTTCTATTTTACAGTTTTTACCGATCCTTTTGAAGCTTTGCAGGTGCTTTTGTTGTGGTCTGTAGATGTGCATGTCATTTTAGCTCACCTGTCACGTAGTGACGAGGTGAGCTTTTGGGATCACTTTTTGTCCGTCGTGCGTGCGTAAACTTTTTCTTCAAACGACATCTCCTCCTTAACCACTGATCGGATTATGACCAAACTTCACAGGAATGTTCCTTAGTGGGTCCCCTTTCAAAATTGTTCAAATGGTTCCGGTCCGTTTCATATCTAGGTCGCAGGAGCTAAAAAAAGATTTTTTACTGAAAATTTTAAAAATCTTCTTATCTGAAACTTCTCTTTGATATTTGGTGTGAAACTTTATCTAGTGAACCTCTATCAAGATTGTTCAAATTATAGCCTTAGGGCAAAAAATGCCCCCGCCCCGGGGCCCTTTGGTTTTTCATAGGCATATATAGGGAAAATATTTAAAAATCTTTCAAGGCCCAGTTCTATGATATTTGGTATGAAGCTTCATCTAGTGGACCTCTATCAAGATTGTTCAAATTATAGGCCTAGTGCGAAAAATGCCCCCACCAGCGGGCACTTTGGTTTAACATTGGCGTATGTATGGAAGAATGCCCCAGTCTTTATATTTGGTATGAAGCGTCACTTTTTAGACCACTACCAAGATAATTCAAATTTTAGCCCTGGGCCAATAATGGCTCTCCCACTTGTTACATATGGATCAGGTGAGCGATCCAGTGCCATCATGGCCCTCTTGTTTTTAACAGCCGTTTCTCCACTTTCACAACATACATTGCAGTTATTCAGGTCCAGTTACAATTAGAATAGATACCTTGTGAGCGCAACTCCTCTTACAGTTTGTCCCTGGTCTTTTTTAAACTTTGCATGTGTTGTTTTCATGCTCTGCAGGTGTGCATGTGCTTTTTGGCTTACCCTCCGTTATTTTTATCTACTTTTTCACCTTAGGGTTTTCCAGGTCCAATTGTTTTTAGAATTGATACCTTGTGAGCACGACTCCTTTTACGGTGTAACACCGATAACTCCTCTCACTGTCTTGTACCAATCGTTTTCAACTTTGCATCTGTTTACTGCATGGTATTAGGATGTGCATGTACTTCTGATGTAATTGTTAGATTGTTTCTTTTCACTTTTTCCACATTATTAACTTAGTCATTTTAAATTTCTATAGTAGAACTTAACATCACCTTTTTGGGGCGGGGCAGATGCTGGTGGGGTGGGGTGGGGTGCAGGTGCGATATCAACTTCACCGAAGTATGATCTGTTTTTTGTCGGTCATCTGTGATCTGTTGTGTTCACTACATGTATGATAAAGCTATTATTATGTCATATAAATTGATTATGCTTTGGGAGCAAAGAATTTACCACAGAACTGCAAACTGTGGAGTTCACACGTTTTCCTTTCCATCAAGTATCTGCCAATTAGGCCTCATCTGTGGCCCGTGTGATTTCATGATCCAGAATAGTTTTTATTGTCCCAAATCGTTTTGAAGTATATTGCCAGCTCGAAAGCATATATATTATCAAGCATTAAGGAGACATAGACAAATAGTGACGCTCCAGATTGGACGCAGCAGAATGCGGTTCCAGATGAGGTTCTATGTTGTTTGCTTGAAGGAATTTGAGCCAGCGCACGATAAAACCTACGTAAAGACGTGATCTTCAAATACCCGGATCAGTCTGCTTATTTACTCACTAAGACAAAAGATGACGTGTATCTCGCAGGCTATAGAAGGTACATGCGATCAGCGAAGTCTCTGATCAGACTGCGCAAATGCGCAGACTGATCTGAGTCTTCGCTGGTCGCCCAAGCTTAAAGTAGGTCTTGTTGTGCGCTATATCGAATATAATTTTTTGTACAAGAAGGCAAGCCTGAGGCCCGTTTTATTGGAAAAGACCTGCCCAAATTTATCATTAGTGGACGTTCATGACTCATAAGCACATGTTAATGAACTGCGTTCAGTTCAAAATATCACTGGTTACGATAATAGCAACACTAACGAATAATTATTTCCGTTTTTATTAAAATAATATTGTACAGGTACATAGATGACGAAACTAAACTTATGCTTTAAAGGCAGTAAATGAGTTAAATGAATTGTACATATAAGGGCCACCGTGGCCTAGTGGATAAGAGCGCTGACTCTTAATCTTAAGGTCTCTCACCGCTATGGGTTCGAGCCTGGCTCGGGTCACATGTTCTGCAACGGAAGGCCAGTTGGTTTTTCTCCGGGTAATCCGGTTTTCACCCACCTCTGATTAACGATCAGCTCAATATGAGTGAAATAACCTTGAAAGGGCCGTAAAACCAAAACCAAAAAGAATGGTACATACATATGCTGAACGTTAGAATCCGATAGTGCAGTAGCCGCAAATTGCGGCAATAGATATTCCGATGCACATATTATTCAAATCAAAATGATCTTGAATGTCTTATAGTCTGTATTTCCATTTTGATTTGGGGCGTAACGCAACCTTGAACATACTGTTTTCGTGCAGAGAAAGCTCAGACATGTGAATGACCAATAATGTTATCTTTATAGCTAAAGAAATGTTACTTTTCAGTAATCACTGCTAGTTTTCTTGTTAGTATTACAAAAGAAAACGCTGCCAATTTTACCAGGGTAGCCTCCTTTTTGGATCGATTTATTATCAATCCACACAAAGCTACTAACTACAGAAGCTTCCCTGGTGTTATTGTCCGCGTGACTATCAATGAGTCGGCCCCCGCCCATCGGGGCTTGAAGATATAGATGAGCTGCATTATGCTTCCACGCAGAGCTGAAACCAACCCGCACACGAGTACTGTTAAACCGCTTAGAGGATCTAAGCCTGCCCAGGCAAAGCGGTGAGAGTCAGAATAAGCCTTTTGGTTTCATTGAGCGCCGGGGCTTGAGATGTAATTTCATCACAATGTCGGGTGAAAGTCCCACAAAACTGGATACAGCGTCTCCAAATAACCTAACTAGTGTTGACGGGGACGTCAAACCTCAATTCAAACAAATCCACCAAAACGGCTGGTATTCTGATAAAAAGTGTGATATTAGGCTTATGAATGCCCCAACCATAGGGTTGTTTTGTTTGTTTGCTTTGGAGTTTAATGGCCCAGTCAACACTATTTAGGTCATTTTTGAGCCGGTCAGTTTACCTTTCTACTCTTTTCCTGGGCAGGCTTGTACGCAAGCGGTTAACCAGTACAGTGCACATTCTTTCGCCAGAAACTGGCAACTGCCCTTCTTGAATCAGCGGGAGGGACAGAATGACCGTAGAAAAGATTCCATGATCAATCTCAACGAAAGAATGTTTCGGACCCCGGCAGGTAGCGAAACCGGGACCATAGGGTAGTGTATGCTTGTTAAAATGCATGGCTTAATCATGGCCATTTTCTTCATAACGTTTCATTTCAAATTAGCTGTAAATTATACGTTGAGCCTAATCTTGGTATAAAAAGAGGTTATTATATGTATTTAACGGAGACAAAAGTAAACTCGACCAGGGATAACCCCGGCCCCTGCCCATCGGGGCTTGGAGAAATAGATGGGCTGCATAATGCTTCCACGCAGAGCTGAAACCGACCGCACACGAGTACTGATAAACCGCTTAGAGGATCTAAGCCTGCTCAAGCAAAGCTGTGCGAGTCGGACCGTCCATACTTATAAACCCCATAGGTTTCATTGGGTGACAGGGCTTGATATGTCATTTCATCTCTCTGTCGAGTAAAAGTCCCATAAAATTGGAAGCAACGTCTCCAAAATGACCTATACAATGTTGACGGGGACGTTAAACCTCAAATCAAATAAATAAAAACCTGGAACAACCCTTATCAATTAACGCTCTGCATGCTGGGAATTTTTTTCACAGCAGACGACATTTTGAAAGCCGGCCTCAGTAGCCCAGTCGGATATGCGCCTGACTGGTGATCAGGAGGACGCGGGTTCGATACCTGCCGAGGTCGGCAACGCTCTTTCGTGGAGATTGATCATGAAATCTTTTGGACGGTCATTCTCTTCCTTCCGCTGATTCAAGAACGCCAGTTGACAGATTCTTGCGAAAGAATGTGCACTGTGCTGGATAACCGCTTACGTTGTGCCTGCCCAGGAAAAGTGTGGATATGTAATCTGACCGGCTCAAAAATGACCTAAAATAGAATTGACTGGGCCTTAAAACTCCAATACAAACAAACACAGACGTTTTGAAATATTTTTTTTCTAATTTTGCCAGAAAACAGGATTTGACATCTCATGCAAATTGTCTTCTATTAAATTGGAAACCATTAGTCTATCATGGTGCGGACGATCATTCAATGAGAATGCACATGCAATATATAAGTAAAATGTATGACTGACGCACTGAATGTAAATAATGCTCATTTTCAACTAATTTACAAATGCATATATATGTGACCCGTCAGTAAAAATGTACCTTACCGGGTGTTTGGAAATACAACGCGGTTAAAACTAAACAAGAAAGTGGCGTTGTTCAGATGATTGTAAGATAACAGGTTATCGAACCATCAAATTTGCATCTGTGAGAGTGCGCAAAAGTTCGAATTATTTATATTTAAAAGAGTGCACTATTACGAGGACTGTTCAAATATGAATGCAACTAAGCACATAAAAATGATTCCGTGATAGATTTCGATGAAAAATTTATTTTGTCCGCTCAAAGTATTCCCCTTTAACAGATATACAAACTTTCAGTCTTCTGATCCAATCATTGAATGCATTTTGGTAGTCTTTTCGAGGTATACTATGAAGGCACTGGAATATTTCAGAACCGAGGTGTTTGCGCTGTACAAATTTTCGACCAGAAAGGTATTTTTTCAGCAGCGGGAGTTAAAAAAGTCACACGGGGCAAGGTCAGGGGAATACGGGGGGTGAGGGAGTTCAACAACCTTTTCCTGCTTCAGATAGTCTTGCACAATGAACGCCTTGTGCGATGACCCATTGTCATGTAGCAATCTGACATTGGCCAAACCAGTTGCGGGTCTTCGTTCTTTTGAATATTTCTTCAATTTTCGAAGAACTTTATTCTTGTAAAACTTCGCATTTACAGATTTGCCTTTAGGCACAGCAACCTGAATAGTAGGGCCCTGATTTGAAAAAGAATATGGCATACATTACCTTCTTGGCGCTCATGGTCCGCTTTTCAATGCATGGTCTTTTGCAATACTTTGTTGCCCATATTTTGTTCTGAATCTTTCGTTTTGGCTAAAAAAAGTGAACCCATGTCTCGTCACCTTTGACGACATTAGCGAAAGACCGTGCATTGTAATTTGGAAACTTTTTAAGCTTAAGCAACTTCTTGGCGCACTGAACGCGTGTCTTTTTCTGCTCATCTGTCAACAATCTGGGAATCCATCTAGCACAGATCTTTCTCATTTTCAAATCCCGTTTCAGAATTGTATGAGCTGCTCCTAATGAGATGCCAACCATACTAGCTATTTGCCTAGTGGTGTATCGTGGATCGGTAGCAACGATTTCTTTCACTCTAGTAACCATCTTGGCAGATGTTGCTCTTTTCGGCCGACGATCATATGGTGCATCTTCTGTTGAGCCTAGCTCACAGCTGAATTTCTTACACCAACGAAAACTGTCGGAAAAGACATTTCATTATGCCCATAAACCGAACATATTTCATCAAAAATGTCTTTGCACCGTGTACCAAGAATACAACGATTCTTAATATAGGACCGTATTTCAACGGCGTACTCTGACCTTCTTCCAACCATGTTTTGTATTAGTATACAAGAGTAGACAGTGTTTATCGAACGATATACATGGCTAAAATGGACGGATTTTAACAGGTTTGGTATCAATGTATAGGTAAAATGTTTATGTTTTTTCTACGCTGTGATATTTATTTCAAGGTGATTTTCGCATTTGTGCATGAGAAAACTTTCTACTTGCATTCATATTTGAACAGTCCTCGTATGTTGACACTGATCTTTCCATAACGGCCACGGCTTTCCACTGCGGTTGCCACGGTCTGTTAAATATATATTCTAAAACTGCATAAATTTGCATGAATTACATGCACATGTATGCAAATAAGCTATACAATATCGTTGATTACCATATGGCTTCTGTTTAATTTATTTTTCCCAATCGAAATTTCTTTAAAAAAAAAATGACAGCATAATCATTTAAAACTGATTAATCAAAAAAATATACATGTAGCGATGGTGATGAATTTAGTTTGGATTTTTACACGTTCTTAGAGGCCTCGATTTCTTATCAACACAAATTCAGTCCAGCGTCTTACATTCCCTACAAAATGATGTCTGAAAGACGCCTATATCTTATTTGGTTCATAAAATAGCATCTCATGGGTCACAATTTTGTTCCATATATACCAAGCGGCTGTTTTGTGGGACATTGTCAAACAGAGCAGATCCAGATAAGACGCCACAGAACACGGCGTCTGACCTGGGTCTACACTGTTTGCTTAAATTACATACATTTTTGCAAAACTTACCGAAAAAAAAAAAAACCTGGCCCCCCTTTCATTGGAAACAGACCACACCAAACTTATTCGGTGTGAGATTCCATTGTCATATAACTACCTAAAACGGTAGCAGGATAAGAGACAGTTATACACCAATTATGAGGTAATGTGTGTGTGTGTGAATTCGGGTTTAACGTCGCTTTCAACAATTTTTCAGTCATATCACGACGGTGTCTGGTTGCGACAGGGAGCTCAATGCTCACGTTTATAGTGCTGCCTCACTGAAGTATCATGTCCCAGACACATTACATGATACAACACCCAGTCACATTATCCTGACACTGGGTCGACCAGTCCTAGCTCTACCCCGTAAATCTGAGTGCCAAGCGAGGAGCAGCTAGTACCATTTTTAACGACTTTGGTATGTCGCGGCCCGGGATCGAACCCGAGACCTCCCGTTCCCCAGAGCGGACACTCTACCAACTGAGCTATCGGGGCCGGTATATGAGGTAATGGATACACGCACACAGACTGATCCATGCATAGACACAGTAACAGGCAGTGCAAGCACATATCTGGTGCCAGTTTTTTTTAATACAATGAAACTCACCGACTGCTCGTTTACCATACTTTCATAACGAAAACACGCCTATGCAAATATATTGTAAATTTTAACACCCCCCCCCCCCACACACACACATACACACCCAAAAATAAAATCGAAAGTTTCATAATGAAAAATTGTGATGACTGTCTTATTTCTGCTCAAAGATAGATTGATGGTATGCGTTAGAACCGCCTCATTGAGACGGTTCTAACGAGTACCCAAAACTATATTTTAGAGCAGAACTAAGAAAAAATAAGGTTTACCCCTGTAAACCTGAGTTTTACTATATAAAAGTAGGGTTCAAGAGGTTCAGAATTATACAGGCATGTTTTAGTGATGCTTTTGAGTCCCCGGTAATGTATCCCATAAATACAGAAATTGATATATTTTGGGATAATTAAGCAGGAATTCCCTTATTTTATAATGAAAATGTTTGCACACGAGTACACACAAAATATTTTTGTTTGATAGTCAACTGAAAAAATAACCATATTATGCCTCCTGGTCTGGGGCCAGTTTTTCAAAGCATCGTTAGCTTAACAAGCTCGTTAGTGGTCAAATTGTTAACTGTTCTAGCAAGTACAATATTAAAATTTTCGGTATTTTTGCTGACAAAATGTGAGCAGCTTTTGCATCCGCAAAAGCTGCTCACATTTTTTCAGCAAAAATATTAGCATATTTTCCATATTAACTGATCAAAGCATTAACGATACGTTAACTAACAATGTCGTTAGTTTTGAACAACTGGCCCCTGGTCGAGCCCCAGTGGCTCGAACTACCCTCGTCTTAATCAAATTTTCATGGTCTCATAGGACTCCGAGACCTTTGAGACCATGTTAGAACTATCCGGATTTAGATTACTCACGAATTTGAATCCAAACCCCACTTTTATATAGTTAAACGAGTGTTTACAGGGGTTAAACTTATTTTTCGTACTTCTCTAGAATATAGACTATGGATACTCGTTAGAACCGCCTCATCGAGGTGGTTCTAAAGTGTACATACAATCAATATTTTGAGCTGAAATAAAGAAAATATCACAATTTTTCACTTGAATTTTTTTCTTTTTTTCGGCGGGAAATTTATTGTTATAGGCGTGAAAGTCACGTGGACATCAGCAATATAATACCGTTTCATTTAGTAACTTTTAGTCAATTGGCAGCAAGCAAGAGACCTTTTGGTCTATTGACAATCAATCGACAAAAAATCTAAAATCGATTGTGTGTTTGTTTGTCTGAATTGAGGTTTTACGTCCCCGCCAACACTATTTAGGTCATTGTGGAAACGTTGCTTCCCATTTTGTTGACTTTTACCCGACATTGAGATGAAATGACATCTCAATCCCTTTCGCCCAATGAAACAAATTGGGCTTATATGCATGTACGGTTCGGCTCGCAGCACTTTGCCTGGGCAGGCTTAGACCTTCTAAGAAGTTTACCAGTACTCATGTGCGGTCGGTTTCAGCTCTGCGTGGAAGCATCATGCAGCCCAATCTATTTCTTCAAGCCCCGATGACGGGGGACACCAAATAGATTGTGTGCTAACTCGCAAGAAAGAGGTGGTCAGCGCATAGTCGACAAAAAAAGATTCCGACAAGCTTCGCTGTTCGCAAACACGTAGTCTAGAACTAGATGTGAAATCACGGTAACAAATCCCTGGGTGTGTAGAACTTGATGTGACATCATGGTAACAAATCCGTGTAGAACTTGATGTGTCATCACTTTAATAAATCCGCGTAGAACTTGATGTGTCATCACTTTAATAAATCCGTGTAGAACTTGATGTGTCATCACTTTAATAAATCCGCGTAGAACTTGATGTGACATCACATTAACAAATCCATGTAGAACTTGATGTGAAATCACGGTAACAAATCCGTGCAGAACTTGATGTGACATCAGGTTAACAAATCCGTGCAGAACTTGATGTGACATCAGGTTAACAAATCCGTGCAGAACTTGATGTGACATCAGGTTTACAAATCCTTGTATAGCTTGATGTGACATCACGGTAACAAATCCCGGGGCGTGTAGAACTTGATGTGACATCATGGTAACAAATCCGTGTAGAATTTGATGTGTCATCACGGTAACAAATCCGTGTAGAACTTGATGTGACATCACGTTAACAAATCCGTGTAGAACTTGATGTGATATCACGGTAACAAATCCGTGTAGAACTTGATGTGACCTCACGTTAACAAATCCGTGCAGAACTTGATGTGACATCACATTAACAAATCCGTGTAGAACTTGATGTGACATCACGGTAACAAGTCCGTGCAGAACCTGCTGTGACATCAGGATAACAAATCCGTGCAGAACTTGATGTGGCATCACGATAACAAATCCGTGTAGAACTTAATGGGACATCAGGTTAACACATCCATGCAGAACTTGATGTGATATCACGGTAACAAATCCGTGTAGAACTTGATGTGACATCACGTTAACAAATCCGTGTAGAACTTGATGTGACATCACGGTAACAAATCCGTGCAGAATTTGATGTGACATCAGGAAAACAAGTCCGTGCAGAACTTGATGTGACATCACGATAACAAATCCGTGTAGAACTTGATGTGACATCAGGTTAACACATCCATGCAGAACTTGATGTGATATCACGGTATCAAATCCGTGTAGAACTTGATGTGACATCACGATAACAAATCCGTGTAGAACTTGATGTGACATCAGGTTAACAAATCCGTGCAGAACCGGATGTGACATCAGGATAACAAATCCGTGCAGAACTTGATGTGACATCACGATAACAAATCCGTGTAGAACTTGATGCGACATCAGGTTAACACATCCATGCAGAACTTGATGTGATATCACGGTATCAAATCCGTGTAGAACTTGATGTGACATCAGGTTAACAAATCCGTGCAGAACCGGATGTGACATCAGGATAACAAATCCGTGTAGAACTTGATGTGACATCACGTTAACAAATCCAAGTAGAACTTGATGTGACATCACGATAACAAATCCGTGTAGAACTTGATGTGACATCACGTTAACAAATCCGTGTAGAACTTGATGTGACATCACGTTAACAAATCCGTGCAGAACTTGATGTGACATCACGATAACAAATCCGTGTAGAACTTGATGTGACATCACGTTAACAAATCCGTGTAGAACTTGATGTGATATCACGGTAACAAATCCGTGTAGAACTTGATGTGACATCACGTTAACAAATCCGTGTAGAACTTGATGTGACATCACGTTAACAAATCCGTGCAGAACTTGATGTGACATCACGTTAACAAATCCGTGCAGAACTTGATGTGGCATCACGATAACAAATCCGTGTAGAACTTGATGTGACACCAGGTTAACACATCCGTGCAGAACTTGATGTGATATCACGGCAACAAATCCAAGCAATGAATGCTATTGTATTCCCAGTTTATATGGAGAAAAGGTGCGTCTTGTATTCAGGTCATTTATTCGAAAATATATAGTGTGTGGATGCTCGTTGGAACTGCCTCAATGAGGGGGTGCCAACGAGCACACCAGCTATAATTGTAGCAGAATTAAGAAACATTATATTGATTTTCATAACTACGGCAAAAAAAAAAAAAAGAAATTTATCACACAGGACGTGTTATTATAATGGCCCTATGCCAAAAAGGATGCGTCTTGCCCATTCGTTTACCGGGCATTTAAAGAACATAAATTGAAGAATGCTATGGGCCTTCACATCCCTAACCCATTTTATACTGGTGGACTCTTCCATTGCATTATGTTGGACAAGTCCATTTGTCATATAAGGGGTGGTAGGCCTGTGTTTTGTTCAGTCGTTTTTATTTTTTTTTTGATGGAAAATTCTGTTAGCAAATAGTACAGGCCCTGATCAGACGCCGCGTTCATTTACAGGTTTCCCGCCTGCAATGGGGTAATACCGTTTCAAATCACCTTGTGTTTGTCATTAAGCTCGACATGGTGGATATTTTTCATGGCAGTGTCAGACCACCAGACATTGCGTTATTACTTGAGCATTGAAATTTATTTTTTCAACGTTCTAGTTGGCGCCATGCTTCACGACATTCAAGTTCTGCCTTCTGTCTCCATCACACTGTCAGCAAAACACTGACGGTGAAATTTCAATATATATATATATATATACTTTCATTCATGTTATGCAAAACTTGTGAGATTACGGGCGTAACAATATTTTTTAGAGGACTCAGTCAGCCATTGCGTTGGAAGGCTGCCCCAATAACCTCATGTCAATCAAACTTCACTTTTATGGTGACGTACTTCCGGTCCTAAAAATTGGCGGGTATCTAAGTAATAAATATATGGAAAATGGAAATATTAGGCAGTTATCCTCAAATTTCAACTAAGAAGCCATTTGTTCACAAAAGACAGTGTCACCGAAGTTTCCAAATCACATATATACATCCTATTCATTGTCCTTGGCAGTACACCATGTCATAGCCAAATGGGTCGTGCCTAGCGAAAAGAGACATCCTAGCATGTAAGCCCAGCGAAGACACAGATTCGCGCAGGCTGACTAGCCTTCGCTATACACTATTGATATGCCTATCAATCACGAAAACACGCCAGAGTAATTTTGACCCCTTTTGAGCCCTATTTTTATATAGTAAAACTGGGGTTTACAGGGGTACAGCTGTATGCATTATTTTTCTTATTTCTGCCCAAAAGATAGATTGTGGTACTAGTTAAAACCGGCGGTTCTAACGAGTGCCATCAATCTATGTATTGGGCAGAAATGTAAAAAATATCAGAATTTTTCTTTTGACATTTTTCATTTTTCCGTGGTAAAATGTTCAAGCGTGTTTTCGTAATACGACCCAATGGTCCTTGCAGACAGGAAAGGCTCTTTTCTGATTGAGTGGACAACCATACTGACTGTCTTCACTGAGCGCAGATACTCGAAGAGTCCTTTTCAAAAAATTACAAAAACACGCATATTTAAATATATTGAATGGCCCCGCCCATCGGGGCTTGCAGAAATAGATTGGCTGCATGATGCTCCCACGCAGAGCTGACATCGACCGCACACGAGTACTGGTAAACAAGCCTGCCAAGGCAAAACGATGCGAGTCGGACCGTCCATGCTTATAAACTGTATTGGTTTCATTGGGCAACAGGGTTTGAGATGTCATTTCATCTCAATGTCGGGTAAAAGTCCCACAAAATTGGAAGCAACGTCTCCAAAATGACCTATACAGTGTTGACGGGGACGCTAAACCTCAAACAAATAAACAAACAAACAAACAAAATATATTGAACATTTTACCACCGGAGAGTTTGAAATTTTTCATAAAAAATCTGATATTTTTTCATAATTCTGCTTAAAACATGGATTGTGGGCACCCGTTAGAGCCGCCTTGGCGAGGTGGTTCTAACGAGTACCCACAATCTATGATCAAGTTCTGAGCAGAAATAAGAAAAATAGCGTATGCCCCTGTAAAAACCAATTGTTCTGTATAAAAGTGGGGTTAAAGGGTGGTCAAAATAATAAATACAGATATAGGCGTGATTTCGTGATTTGAAGTTCTTGGTTCTAAAGCACTTGCGAACGTAATGCGACGTCTGACTAAATAACGTCAAAATACAAGTATGAGTACTAAAGCCAGGCTTATGTATGAACTAGATCAGCTGTAGCTGTGATTTGTTCAGTAATAAATCACAGTTTGGAAGTTAGTTGTAAAGTAGATCAAATCACGAGCGCATAGCGCGAGGGATTTTTCTACTTACAGCTGACCGACAAACTGTGACTTATTACTCAACAAATCACAGAGTATCGCTGATCTATTAGATTCTAACACGCTGAAATCGGCATTTAGGTTGTTGTTCCTTCAAACTTCAAATTCTCACAACTTTTCGCCATTGTTAAAAGAAATCCCGCCAAAATTATTGACTGCAACACGTGCATTTATGTCCTTTTGTAACGTTTTTGGTGCGAGAAAGTGACTTAACACAGTCTAACGGCAAAGACTCTACGTGTGACGTCATAAATGGACAGCTTTTAATGACGTCACTCGCCACGCTCTTCCGCACCGTGATTTGTTGCATAATAAGACACAGTTCCTTCTCGTTGCCTATATAGGCGCGCTGTGTTAGAATCTGCGCTGTGTCGGAAACACGACGTCATGAATCACGTAATGTCGCTTTGTTGGCAATCAGTCATTTTTACGCAGCTGAAAGCTCTAACTTTGATAAAAATTTAAAAGTTTTAAGATCCTTCAAATCATAAGTGCATTAGAATGAACATATCTCCATTGGCATCGGCATCTGGGGAGGTAAATCGCCGGTTTCATCTCCCCATCACGTAAACCCGTCTATATAATTTTGACCCCCTTGAACCCCACTCTTATATAGTAAAACTGGGGTTTACAGGGGTAAACCTTATTTTTCATATTTCTGCTCTAAAATATAGACTGTGAGCACTCGTTAGAACCGCCTCGATGAGGCTGTTCTAGCGTGTACCCACAATCTATATTTTGAGCAGAAATAAGAAAAATATTACAGTTTTTCATGTTAAAATTTCAATTTTTCGGCGGTAAAAGTTACAATGTATTTGTATAGGCGTATTTTCATAATACTAAAAAGCAATTCATTAAGAGTAAGCTCATTATTTACCCGTCCACCAGGTTGGCCTCTGGCTTGAATAAGGGGTATATAAACAACAGGAAAAAAGAAGCAAACACTGTGCCTAAAACAAAAATCCAAAAAAAGAATCTGTCAACCACCTCAGCGACTTCAACCCACTGTTTGACAATCAGTTCACTGTGTTCTTTTTCGTCCTCTTTGGACAAAATCACGTCAAGTTTCTGTAAAATTAACTGGACGTCTTTAGTGATGTCACGTGACTGTGATTGCTTCCGCATCACGTGACTGGAATTATTAACGATGTTCTGTGAATTGGCATCACCGTTCTCATAGTCCATAAGGCACCCGACGTCACCAGAAACCGTACTACAGGTTGTGTTCGTGATGTAGTGATGTGGTTTTCTCACACTCGAATTCATCCCTTGGTAGCCTTGGTATACCGTGTTATTTGTTCTGTGCTTGACAAAAACTAGTTTCATACACATTACTTTTGACAGAAACTTCAAAATTGTTGCCAGCCATCTTGGGACATGTACACCTTTTAGTCCTCTGTGGTTGATATTAGAAGTTAGAACCGCCAGTATTACCGACATTGACGTCATTGACATAATCGTTGTTAGGTATATACCTGAAAAGAAAATAAAAACAGGTTGAAACAGAGAATGATTTTAGGGATAACTGTATTCAAAATTGTAATTTGGGGCGGTAAATCGGAGATTTTACGGTCGGAAATTTCTTTTTACGGCGACGCTTTATCGGAGCCATAAAGTAATTTGCGTCCATTAAATCGACGACTTACCTGCCCAAAATTTTCAGTTCAAAATCTAATGCAATAGCTCGGCTATTAAGTAAGAATTTGTACTGTTTTGCACAAGCGACAAGCTCTGTTCACATGAGCAACATAAAAGCAAATCCCAACCAATTAGGGGATAACTGTATCTAAAATTTTCATTTTGGGCGGTAAATCGGAGGTTTTACGGTCGGAAATTTTGTTTTACGTAAAGCGTAATTGGCGACTTAAAACGATGATTTACATGTGCATCTCCAAATAATTTTAATACAGTTATCCCCATTCTAATGATTTTATTCGGTTGTTTTGCTAAAAATTGTACTATTGGAAGTGCTGTGAGCTGCGTAAAATCAAATGCCAGCCAATGAAAGTGTGACGTTTCGTTATAACGTCGGCTCTCCGACAGTGTATCGCAGAATATACTGTCGCAATTTTTGACGTCATCCAATCATACGCAAGTGAATTAGAATAAAAAATGACGTCGAGTTTCCGACAGTATATCGCAGAGTGTCACAAATTTTTGACGTTATCCAATCGAACGGCGCGTTACATACGCAAGTGCATTAGAATTTGTGATAACGGTTATCGTTTTTCCATTACGATAGCACATGCGTGTGACAAAGTGCATATATTCTGTTATACCTCCAAAATGATTTTTTTTCTTATTTATACTCCAAATATAGCTTGTGGTTACTTGTCATAACCGCCTCAATGAGGCGGTTCTGAAGAGTACACACAACCGTTCCCATGTAATGTAAATCCCAGTTAAAAAGTGGGGTTGAGAGGGGTTTTCATTACACGAATCTGTTAACGTGATGCCATAAAATGTATGTTGTTGGCACTTGTTTGAATGACATCTGCCTGTGTTGCAATTTATACCCTTGTCCTACGAGACTATGGTGACCCCTATTTTTGCAAACAGTGTTGATTCATATCAGATGATTTCTGAAAAGACCATCTGATCAGGATCTACACTGTTTGTTATTCAGTTTGCGAAACTGAATGCATTATATTGAGTAACTTGATTGGTTGGTAGTCAAGAATGGGCTTGACAAATGTATTATTCATCATGACAAGAGCTAAAAATAACATCATCGTATGTTTCTGAAGCCACCATGCAAACCGCACTGCCAAATATTTTTCTATACTCCATTGAATATTAAGGGCGATGACAGAATTCCGTAAAGCTGGCATAAGCCCCAGTATTTTATTACTGACCGTTCAAGGCGGGTCTCTTATGCGTTGGGTGTAACTTACTGTGTAACCATTTTGTTTTTATAATATTTTCTTGTACCGTTTATGTAAGAGATAATAATATTATTATGATGATATAATTTTTATGGGTACATCTATCAGAATTGACGCTCTTTTGGGGAAAGTACTGCTAACTCGGCTTGCTAATCCTAATTTTTAGAGTTATGTTAAGACGTTGAATTCCGTTATTATGACCAACTAAGCTGAATCAAAATAAAAGTGAAGGCAATGATCAGGAATCGATACAATAAACCCACAGGTCCCATCAGAGACACAAAAGGAAAAGAAGCACAAACATGAAACAACTAGACTCTAATGGAAATATCAATGGTGGAAAGCCAAAAAGAACAGTTACTTTCTCTCAAAATGACCAATTGGCTATGCTAAACAAACTAATATATTAAGCGATACACACACTCGAAGACAAACCATAACAAAAATAAACCGCGACAGAAGAACCGCCTTGGAGCGGTCAGTGAAACTTATTCTTCATTTAGAAACGTATTTAAAAGATTTTTTGTTTCTATTTCGTAATGTTTTCTTCACCCAATGTTCTCTAGTATGACCACTTTTGGGACTATTCAACTGTTCAAAAGTGGGCTTGAAGACCACTTTTGAACATCACAGAGGTGGTCTCATTGCAAGAATTTCACTGTATATGTTTTTCTTTCCCATTTGACGTATAGTGCAGGGAGTGTTACATCATGCTGATTTTTTTCTTCAAATTCCATGCGTGGATTTTTATTACCATAATGTTTTTTGTTGTTGTTTTTTCAATCAAAACTAAAGAAAAGAATGTATAATAGGAAAAGTCCTAGTTACATTTTTCTCCGGCTGAAACTTACCTATCAAAGGCACAAAACTTGAAGTTGCTGGCATACTTTCAGCAACAAGCAGCATAAAGACTGAAAATGCCAGCAGTACCGTCAGTCCCAACGTCACCTTTTCTCCGCTGTCAGGTCGCATCCAGAAACCCGTCAACGTCAAAGTGGACAACATTACACAAGGTATAATGACGTTGTACATGTAGTACAAGGTTCTGCGTCTGATGTGTATTATAAACGTAACATCAGGGAACGGCTCAATACAACATGGGTAGATGATGACGTTACGTATCGCCTCGACGTTGATCAGTTCCCATTCTCCATTACTTACGAAATTAGATAAATCAACTGGATTCTTTCTTGAAAAGACATCAACCTTTAAGGAAAATAAAATAAGAATTATGTGTTTTTTATTCAGACCGTGCATTTTAGTCGCGACGTAAGAATAAATATATTCAAACACGAGATAGGTTTGCAATTGCACTATGCTGATAAAATAAAGTTTACTAACCGCATATTATTATCTAAAAAAACTTTTCATGTCTTTTACTCATAAATATTTAAAAATGCCAAGAAAGGTGTCATTAAACGGCGTATTTAATCTCTCTAGAACTAACTTTTTTCAGCTGCAAAAAAGAAGATATTTGTCTAATTTATAAGTCAAACATAGGTTGTTGGTGCACGTGAGAACTGCCTGGTTTTCTCCATAAAGTATAAAGTTTGTGGTTTAGAGGGGTGTTTATTTCACGGACTTGTGGGAAAGTAACTGTCCTTATGGCCTTCCTTTGTTAAGGTTTCCATTATGGTCTGGTCGCTTGATGTTTGTGTTTCTTTCCCATTGGTGTCTTTGGTGGATGGAGTAAGTTAATTGTATCGATTCCTGATCTTTGTTTTACTTCTACTTTGTTAACGTGATGATAAGCATTAATATACTGCCGACGTTACGATTGTTATCAGCTTTAATAGTACATCCTTCGTTGCGAATTTAATATTACAGCCAGCGTAACTGGTTCAAAACATTATTTTGAAGTGTTTACTAGAATGGTTTATGGCTAGTAAATTCCCAAGGGTGACTGAAAAATCGGAAATTAATTTGGTTAATCAGAAAGGCTCCTACTTTGCAACAATCCGTAAAAATACTGCGTTCTGCGAAATAAAATGGAAGAGGCCAGTGACAAGCGTTTGCCAATGGCGATTTCACGTAAAGTGGCTATTTAAAAACGTTTGTCGGTAGCGATTTCTCGTCAAAGTGGCTACTGAAAAACGTTTGTCAATAGCGGTTTCACGTAAAAATGGCTTTTGACAAACGTTTGTCAATAATGAGTTTGCGTTTTAACTCGCAATTTACAGACGCCTGTTCTGTTTATGGAATTTCATTGTGCCCCAGCCTATCGGGGCCTGGAGACATGGTGCTTCCGCAGCCGAACTTGAGTACTGGTCAACCGCATAGAAATCTAAGTCTGCCCAGAAAAAGTGGTAGTTTGTTTGATTTGAGTTGGGCTGTTAGTTCCTTAAACAAGCAATGGAATCTAAAGGGGAAAAAGGCGGTTAAGCAAAATTATGAAATAAAACGTGAAGGAAAATTAACAGAGCAAGACAGGTAAGTAGGTAGTGAAAAAAAAAGATAAAGACACTAAATAAATAAAATAACAAGGAGAGAAAATAATACAGGGACATCTGGATTGACAAGAAAAGTTTGTAACAGAACGACGCAAGACATTCCCTGCTATATCCAGCCTTATATCATATTTGACAAAAAGTAAATATTTGATGTTAAACTGCTTAATGTGTAATACATAGATCTTAAAATCTCTTGGTATCATTTATAAATTGTTTTATTCCTGAAATATCATATTTTTTAACGTTTACAGAGAGCAAAGTATTGCCGAATAGGAGGACATCTAATGTACCACGTGTTTGTGGAGAGACTGTATCGAAAAGGTCGTGTCTTTGCTGTCGATCGGTAACGGGGGCATATGAAAAAGAAATGTTCAGCATTTTCAAAACTACCACACAATCATTTAGAGGACCCAGTTTTACCTTTTTTTATGAATAAGTCATTGTTTATTGACCTGCATTTAGTGCGGATACACGTGTGGAGTATTTGAAGACGTCTTGTTTGCTGCTTAGGTACATTTTCACCTTAAAACTGTGAACAGAAGTCCTCTTCTGGTATCTAAAGGTAGAATATTCCATTCTCGAATAACTATTGGAAGACACGCTGGTGTGTGATTCTATAGTCGGAATATCGTTAGCAGGCCAAAAGATTGCTGACAGTCGGCGGTATGCAGACGAAAGATATTCAGGTGCAATATTTGTATACATTTTATAGAAAATAACAAGTTTATCCTTTGTCTTGTCTCCATTGTTTCCCATTTTGTATCGTTATAAAACAAGTATAGCAGTTAGTGTAGTAGGAAACAGAATTTCTTGATAGTAATTTCCTGATTATCTTTTTGGAATCGTTCGAGTATTATTTAAATGGCCAGTCAACACTTTATATCAAAAGTGCTTATATGCAATGGACGGTCCGACTCGCACCACTTTGCCTGGTCAGGCTTAGGCCTCATAAGCGGTTTACCAGTAATCATGTGTGGTCATTTTCAGCCAAGCAGACAATTTCGCCTCTTTCATTTGTTTGTTTGAATTTTAACGTTCACGTAAATACTATTTAGGTCATTTTGGAGACACTGCTTTCAGTTTAGTGGGACTTTTACCCGACATTAAGATGAAATGATATCCCAAGCCCTGTCGCCATAGGAGTTTGTTTAATTTGAGGTTTAACGTCCCCGTCAACACTATATAGGTCATTTTGGAGACGTTGTTTCCAATTTTGTGCGACTTTTATCCTACATTGAGATGAAATGACATCTCAAGCCCTGTCGACCAATGAAACCAATAGGGTTTATAAGCATGGACTCGCGAACCTTTGCCTGGGCAGGCTTAGATCCTCTAAGCAGTTTACCAGTACTCGTGTGCGGTCGGTTTCAGCTCTGCGTGGAAGCATCATGCAGCCCATCGTTTTCTTCAAGCCCCGATGGACGGGAGCCGTGGGAGACCAAACCAAAAGGGCTTATATGCATTGGACGCTCCTACTCGTACCACTTTGCCCCGATATGCTTAGGCCTTGTAAGTGCTCATGTGCGGTCAATTTCAGTTCAGCGTGGAAACACCATGCAGCCCAATCAATTTCTTAAATCCCCGAAGGTCGGGGACAATATCGATTCAACGTGAAATCACTATTGACAAACATTTGTCAACAGCAAATATACATAAAAGTGGCTATTGACAAACGTTTGTCAACAGACATTTTAATATAATTTGGCTATTGACAAACGTTTTTTAATAGCGATTTCACGTTAAAATGGCTATTGACATCGCTATGACAAAAGTTTGTCAATAGCCATTCTATTTCTCAAGCTCTGATAGGTGGGGACAATAGCGATTTAACGTAAGCTGAGAATCATTACTGAAAAGCGTTTGTCAATATATAGCGAATATGCGTAAAATGGCTATATTGACAAACGTTTGTCAAAAGCCATTTAACGTAAATTGGATATTGACAATCGTTTGTCAATAGCCATTCTTACGTGAACAAACGTTTGTCAATCGCTATTTTATTGGCTACTGACAAACGTTTGATCAGGGTCTAAACTGGAGTTTAAGGAATAAACAAAACAGTCTATGACCTCGTCCAGGACAATTTACTACATTCTGAGACAATCGACACAACGGTGCTGTCAGTTTTGTTTAATTTTCTTTCTGTTGCAAGCATAGGCTGTACTATTTCAGTATATTTTAAATTTCGGAAACATAAACCGTTATCAGTGTGCAACTTTCAAATTAGTTTCTACGCCATCGAAAATCGCGCTCTTCGTACGTGGTATAGTAAAAGAGAATCTCCATAGGATAAAAATTATAATTTCATAAAAATGCGCCTACTTTATGGGCTAATTACAATTATTGCTACTTAGCAACACAGCGTTGAGGTCATAAAGCTGTGGGCATATCTTGGTTATGGTGATCAAATAGCAATTTAGAGCTCAATGCCTCGTTTAATTGGAATACCAATAAGAAGAAAAGATTTTTGAAATATCAGTGTAGATTAACTCCTTAGCCCTCCAACAGAGATCATAAGACTGCTTACTAATGGCTATTCGTCAGTAATAACTAGACCGATCGACTCTGTTTTCAATAAAATGATATTAATGCCTGCAGAGTTGAAGCATTTTGGTCGTAATATGATTCCATTTCACTGACCATGCTGACTAACATTATGGAATGGTACAGAATGTAGACAAACTATTTACACGTACCAATGAACGATTTTGGTCGATTGTATGTTAATCGACCTAAAGTTAGTGAGCACAGTAGGTGCGATTTAAACTCATTTTGAGTCCATTCTAATTGGGGGATAGCTGTATTCAAAACTGTCATTTGGGGAGGTGAATCGGCGGTTTTTCAGTCGGAAATTTCCAGCGGAGCCGTAAAACGGAATTTGCGACCGTTAAAATGACGGTTTACCTCCACAAATGACAACTTTCAATACAGTTTTTCCCATTGAACTGCAATCATTCAGTTGTTTTGTTAAAAACTGTACTATATTGCTCAAAGCTGCAAGCGCTATGAGCTGCGTAAAACCAAATATTTACATTTCCAGTGTAAAGTCTAATGTAAACCTATAGAAAACAATGTAGCTCACACTGCCATGAACGCATCAGGTCACAAGATTTTCAGTGACGTCAAGTGACGTCAGTCTAAACCATGGTTCTCTACGGGCGTCAACGCTGTTCCGCTCTGTGTAGAAAAAACAGCTAGTAAAAGGTTTCATGAACAGAAGAAAAATAAAATTCATTTCTTAAATGATACCTAATCATGAACAGCGATGTTACATCATGACATCGGGTTTCCGACAGTATATATCACAGGATATACTGTCGCAAAATTTTGACGTTATCCAATCAAACGTTGCGTTACATACGCAAGTGCATTAGAAGTATAGTTAGATAACTTCGTAAAATAGAAGTAAAACAAAGATCAGGAATCGATACAATTAACTTACTCCACCCATCAAAGACACCAAATGGAAAGAAACACAAACATGAAGCGACCGGACCATAATGGAAACCTAAAAAAAGGAATGCCATAAGGACAGTTACTTTCCCACAAAATGGCCAAATGGCCATCCAAAATAAAAAGACACAAGTGATACACTCAGTAACAAACAACAACATAAATAAACCGCCACAGAAGAACCACCTTGGAACGGTCAGTGGGAAGAATTCCACTGGGGGGCTTAAATCGATTTTACATGGCCATAATCCTCGCCCTTACCTCTGTCTCGGTATACACTAATTTTGTTTAGTCCGCATGAAGGCTTCCTAACTCATCAGTGTAACATCTCCGAGAACATACAAATAAAAAATCTACAGAGATGAAACTAGGTTGAGGACTCGACAACATACAACAACAGAATTGCTGGAGCAAAAGAAAACCAACAGTTAGACTCCGAGGGGCCCGACCAAAGACGGACCATCAGGCGCCAACCAACATAAAGAATACTAAAATAAAATTCCATTTATTTGTTTATTTGAAATTAAAGTTTGAAATTGTGTGCTGTGTGTAGGCACAAGAATCGCCTCCATGAGGCGTGGCGATTCTAATTCATTCTCACAACATACCCTTATTTTAAAGACGATCGAAAAGATACCCATAGCTTTTGAGGATAACTGATTTCAAAACTGTCATTTTGGGAGGTAAATGGCGGCTTTACCATTATTATAACACATTCGTGTGACAAAATACATTCTTTCATACCTCCAAAACTTTTAATTTTCTGATAAAATTTTGTAATACTTTCTTATCTATATTTCAAACATATGTTGAGGCGGTTCTAACGAGTACCAACAACCTATGTCTTGGAGTAGAAATCAGAAAAATAATGTTTACCCCTGCAAACCCCAGTTTTCTCTATATTAAGTGGGATGTAGAGGGGTGTTCATTTCGCGGACTTGTTAACGTGATGCGGTCGGAAATTTGCGACTGTAAAGCCGACGATTTACGACCCATATGAAATTTTAAATACAGTTATCCTCATTCCCATGCACTTATTCACTAGTTTTGTTGGCACAACGGCAAGCGCAGTTAGCTGCATAGAATTATATACCAAGCAATGAAAAGTGGCGTCACACGATGACGTCTGGTTTCCG
Source organism: Lucinisca nassula (assembly GCA_963580285.1). Taxonomy (NCBI): domain Eukaryota; kingdom Metazoa; phylum Mollusca; class Bivalvia; order Lucinida; family Lucinidae; genus Lucinisca; species Lucinisca nassula. The sequence continues at coordinate 113,893,981 of OY757018.1, forward strand.
ACAGTATATCGCAGACAGATGCAAAGTTTTGACGTCCAATCAGACGTCGCGTTACATACGCAAATGCATTAAAATATTTATTCTTGCACACCAGACAAGGAAATCCGTGATTTTACCCTGGGATAGAAATTTATGTTCTGACCCTGGTGTTCCGTCCCCAAATCGAATATAATCGCGTGTTTGATAAAAGCACTGGTTGATTACAACCTCATGCGCGGCGTCGTCATACGTGACGTCACTAAACATTCCTGTTGTGTCATCACAAAATGGCGGACGTCGGTAACCGAAGTGACAGCAGCATTAAAAATTTGCAATAGAAATGGAAGGTATGCAAGAAAAAGAATCCAATATGGGTTTGAGGGATGGATAGAAAAATCCGTCCCTCGGGATCACTGTCCGGCATCACTCTGCAAGCCTCGTGATGCCGGACAGTGTCCCTCGGGACGGATTTTTCAATCCACCCCTCACACCCATATAAGATTCTTATATTCTAACACACCGCGCATATATAGAAAATGGGAAGGAAATGTGTTTTATTATACAACAAATCACAGGCGGAAGAGCGTGACGAGTGATGTCATTAAAAGCTGCTAATTTATGACGTCACTCTTAGATCTTTTGACGTTAGAAGGTGTAACATCACTTTCTCGCACCGAAAACGTTGCAAAAGGGTACAAATACATGAGTTACAGGCAATAGGCAATAATTTTTGCGGGATTTCTTCTAATAACGGCGAAAGGTTGTGGTTGCGAGAATTTGAAGGAAACAACAGCATTATTGCCAATTTTCAGCGTGTTAGAATCGAAACAGATCAGCTCTAGTCGGTGATTTATGGAGTCATAAATCACAGTTTGTCGGTCGCGATCGTGATTTGATGTACTCTACGATTGACTCCAAACTGTGATTTAATACTCAACAAATCACAGCTAGAACTGATCTATTTCTTAATTATGTCTTCTGGCTTAATGGCTCGAGTTACTTCTGCCCCGAGCAATTGTTTCGGTCCCAAAATTTCAACTACATGTATATGTAAAATAACAAAAAGCATTTGCAGAGCATTTCAGCAACTTAATTACCCTCTTAACTATTTTTATTTTGTTTACTGTCTTGTTTCATGTGCCAGGTTTTGTTTGTTTCATTTCGGAGTCATACGGCCAAGCCAGACTATCAAGGTCATATCGAGACGGTACAAGCAGTTAACTATCAATACGGTTCCCAAGTTAACTGACAATTGCCCATTTTGGATTAGCAGTAGATGCAGAATGACAGTAGAAAATATTTTATGAGCGAGCTCCACACAAGATTGTAGCCACCGGCTCGGTGGGAATCGAACTCGAGGCCGACTGATCATACAGTGTAAGTCAAACGTGCATCCGACTAGAGCCACCTCAATTTGAGATATTTTTCTTACTACTGCCACAAACATAGATTCTAGGTGCACGTAAGAATCACCTCAATGTGGCGCTTCTGATGCGGAGGTCTGCTGATAGCACTAAAAGGGAAAGCAATTATAACCTGGTAAACGCCAGTTCTCTCTATTCATATTAGGATTTCTGGGATGATCATTATGTAACGATTATGGATATACAACACTTCTATAACGGGCTAGTTTAGCGACGCGGGTAGATTGGTTGGCTTTTTCTTGAAGTTAGGTAACGGATATCGCGGGTAGCAGCTGGATGGGTGCTGCTGGGGTCGGCAACATTCTTTCGTGGAGATTGATCATGAAAACTTTTCTACGGTCATTCTCTCCCTTCCGCTGATTCAAGAAAGGCAGTTGTCAGTTTCTGGCGAAAGAATGGGCACTGTAATGGTTAACCGCTTACGTATAAGCTTGCCCAGGTAAAGTGTGGATAGGTTAACTGACCGGCTCAAAAATAACCTAAATAGTGTTGACTGGGCCGTTAAACACCAATACAAACAAGATATAAGGCAAAAACACTGGACCGTGAAATAAGCCCAGAAATATATATATCCCGATGCGATCCGGTAATGTGTTACAGGTCACTTTTGTCCATTGCATGTTGAATTCTGATCAAGACGTAACTTTTGTTAAACTTACCAAAATTGGACACTAGCGGTTGATACTGTATTCCGATCTACATGATCGACTACTATTGTCAATTTGGCAAATTGGACAGTCGCAACGCTTTGTGTTCATATGGACACTAAGCGTCGTGTGGACACTAGGCGTTGTAACTTACCAGTTTTGTGGCGACGCGGGTAGACTGGTTGGCTTTTTCACGAAGTTAAGCAACGGATATCGCGGTTGGTACCTGGATGGGTGACCGCGTTGCTTGAATTCGTGGACGACTCGGTATATGCTACAATTATACGGACTTGTTAATACGATGAATATATAAAGAAACTTCATTAACTCGAACACGGATGACTCGTTTACCATGGCTAATTCGAACTCGCTCGCCCTGTCTCTGGAGAACCAGATATAGAAGATATCTACCTTTTTGGGAAGACGATTAAAAATATCTCATCCAGTATGTTGAAAACATCAGAACATTCACGACTCGTGTAAAGTCTAATTTTTTCAACACACCAGATGAAATCATCACGAAAACACGTCTATATAACTCTGACCCCTTGAACCCCACTTTTATTTAGTAAAACTGGGGTTCCCAGGGGTATACCTTATTTTTCCTATTTCTGCTCTAAAATAAAGATTGTGGGTACTCGTTAGAACCGCCTCGATGAGGCGGTTCTAACGAGTGCCCACAATCTATATTTTGAGCAGAAAGAAGAAAAATATCACAATTTTTCGTCATAAAATTTTCATTTTTTCGGCGATAAAGGTGGCAATGTATTTGTATAGGCGTGTTTGCGTAATGATTTTTGGTATTTATCGAAAAAAAAGAAGTTTTTCTTTTTAGCTTATACACGTGACTGTGGCGATGCTTACTTGAACATCTGATTGTAACATGCTTCGCACTCGTGAAAATTTCTGACGTTTTTAACACATTCGATAAAATACGTTTTCAAAACATTCTGTGAAATATTGGTAATTATCGGAAAACCCCTAATTAATTCCCAAAGTATTTCGAACAATCCCTACCCCAAGTACTTCTAACAATCCCTAACTCTAAGTTCTTCGAACAGTCTCAAATCTTATATTCTTTTAACAATCCCGACCCTAAGCATCTCCAACAATCCCTAATCCTAAGTACTTCGAACACCCACTAACCCTAAGTACTTCTGGCAATCCCTAACCCTAAGTACTTCGAACAGTCTCAAATCCTATATTCTTTGCACAATCCCAAACCCTAATTACTTCGAACATTCCCTAACCCTAAGTACTTCGAACAACCCCTAACACCATGTACTTCGAACAATTTCTAACCCTAGATACTTCGAACAATTCCCTAACCATAAGTACTTCGGAAAATTCCTAACCCTAAGTACTCCGAACAATTCCTAAACCTTAGTACTTTGAACAATCCTTTACTCTAAGTACTTCGATCCCTAAGCCTTATTACTTCAAACAATCCATAACACAAAGTACTTCGAACGATCCCTTACAGAAAGTACTTCGAACCATCCCTAACCCTAAGTACTTTGAACAATCCCTAACCCCAAGTACTTCGAACAATCACTAACCCTAAGTAATTGAAACAATCCATAACACTACGTTCTTCGAACAAACCCTAAACCTAAGTCCTTCCAACAATCCCTAACCCTCGGTACTTCGAACAAACTCTAACCCTCAGTTCTTCGGACAATCCCAAACACTAAGTTATTCAAACAATCCATAACACTACGTTCTTCGAACAATCCCTAAACCTAAGTTCCTCGAACAATCCCTTACCCTAGGTACTTCGAACAAACTCTAACCCTCAGTTCTTCGGACAATCCCTAACCCTCAGCACTCTGAGCAACTCCTAACCACATGTTCTTCGAGCAATCCCTAACCCATTAGTACTTCGAACCATCTCTAACAACTTCGAAAAATATCTAACCCTAAATACTTCGAAACATCCGTAACCCTAATTAATTCCCAAGTATTTCGAAAAATCCCTAACCCGAAGTACTTCTAACAATCCCTAACTCTAAGTTCTTCGAACAGTCTCAAATCCTATTTTCTTTTAACAATCCCGACCCTAAGCATCTCCAACAATCCCTAATCCTAAGTACTTCGAACACCCACTAACCCTAAGTACTTCTGGCAATCCCTAACCCTAAGTACTTCGAACAGTCTCAAATCCTATATTCTTTGAACAATACCAAACCCTAATTACTTCGAACATTCCCTTACCCTAAGTACTTCCAACAATCCCTCACCCCAAGTACTTTGAACAATTTCTAACCCTAGATACTTCGAACAATCCCTAACCATAAGTACTTCGGACAATCCCTAACCCTAAGTACTCCGAACAATTCCTAAACCTTAGTTCTTTGAATAATCCTTTACCCTAAGTACTTCGAACAGTTCCTAACCCTAAGTACATCGAACAAACCCTAACCCTAAGTAGTTCGAACAATCCCTAACCCTAAGTACTTCGAACATTCGCAAAGCCTATGGTCTTTGAACAATCCCGAACCCTACGTACTTCGAACGATCCATAAGCCTTATTACTTCAAACAATCCATAACACAAAGTTATTCGAACGATCCCTTACAGAAAGTACTTCGAACCATCCCTAACCCTAAGTACTTTGAACAATCCCTAACCCTTAGTACTTCGAACAATCACTAACCCTAAGTAATCGAAACAATCCATTACACTACGCTCTTCGAACAATCCCTTAACCTAAGTCCTTCGAACAACCCCTAACCCTAGGTACTTCGAACAAACTCTAACCCTCAGTTCTTCGGACAATCCCTAACCCTAAGTACTTCGAACAATAATTATTCCTAACCATAAGTACCCCGAGCAATCGCTAACATGAAGTACTTTGAACCATCCGTTACCCTAAGTACTTCTAACAATCCCTAACCCTAAGCACTTCGAACAGTCTCAAATCCTATATTCTTTGAACAATCCCGAACCCTAGTACTTCGAACATTCCCTTACCTAAGTACTTCGAACAATGTCTAACCCTAAGTAATCGAAACAATTCATTACACTACGCTCTTCGAACAATCCCTAAACCTAAGTCCTTCGAACAATCCCTAACCCTAGGTACTTCGAACAAACTCTAACCCTCAGTTCTTCGGACAATCCCTAACCCTAAGTACTTCGAACAATAATTATTCCTAACCATAAGTACCCCGAGCAATCGCTAACATGAAGTACTTTGAACCATCCGTTACCCTAAGTACTTCTAACAATCCCTAACCCTAAGCACTTCGAACAGTCTCAAATCCTTTATTCTTTGAACAATCTCGAACCCTAGTACTTCGAACATTCCCTTACCCTAAGTACTTCGAACAATCCCTAACCCCAAGTACTTCGAACAATTTCTAACCCTAGGTATTTCGAGCAATGCCTAATCCTAAGTACTCCAGACAATCCCTAACCCTGAGAACTCCGAACAATTCCTAAACGTGAGTACTTCGAACATCCTTTACCCTAAGAACTTCGAACAGTTCCTTACCCTAAGTACTTCGAAACAACCCTTACCGTAAATACTTCAAACCATCCATAACCCTAATTACTTCGAACAATCTCTAACCCTACGTACTTCGAACCCTACGTACTTTGAACAATCCCGAACCCTGAGTACCTCGAACAATCTCTTATCCTAAGTACTTCGAACAATCCCTAACCCAAATAACTTCGAACAATCCAAAACACTAAGTACTTCGAACAATCCCTCACTCTAAGTACTTCGAACAATGCCGAACCCTAAGTACTTCGAACAATCCCTAACAATAAGTACTTCGAACATTACATAACCCTATGTACTTCGAACCATCCCAAACCCTAAGTACATCGACCAATTCCAAACCCTATGTACTTCGAACAATCCGTAACCCTAAGTACTTCGAACAATCCATACCTCTAAGTACTTTGAACAATCCCTAACCTTAACTACTTCTAACAAACCCTAACCCCAAGTACTTTGAACAGTCCCAAACCCTAAGTTCTTCAAACAATCACTAACCCGAAGTACTTCTAACCATCTCATACCCTAAGTACTTCGAACAGACCCAAACCCTAAGTTCTTCGAATAATCCCTAACTGTATGTACTTCGAACCATCCGTAGTCCTTAGTACTTCGAAAAATCCCTAACATTAAGTGCTTCGAACCATCCCATACCGTAAGTATTTCGAACCATACCTTACCCTAAGTACTTCGAACAATCACTAATCCTAAGTACTTCGAACGATCCCTAACCCTAATTACTTCAACAATCCATAACACAAAGTACTTTGAACGATCCCTTACAGTAAGTATTTCGAACCATCCCTAACCCTAGGTTCTTCGAACAAGCTCTAACTCTCAGTTCTTCGGACAATCCCTAACCCTTATAACACAGAACATTTCCTTACCATACGTACTTCGAGCAATCCCTAACCCTAAGTACTTCGAACCATCCCTAACCCCAATAACTTCGAAAAATCTCTAACCCTTAGTACTTCAAACCATCCGTAACCCTAATTAATTCCCAAAATACTTCGAACAATCCCTAACCCCAAGTACTTCTAAACAATCCCTAACTTTAAGTACTTCGAACAGTCTCAAATCATATATTCATTTAACAATCCCGAACCCTAAGCACTTCGAACAATCCCTAACCCTAAGTACTTCGAACAATCACTAACCCTAAGTACTTCGAACAGTCTCAAATCCTATATTCTGCGAACATTCCCTAACCCTAAGTAGTCTCAAATCCTATATTCTTTGAACATTCCCTAACTCTAAGTACTTCGAACAATCCCTAACCCCAAGTACTTCGAACAATTTCTAGCCATAGGTATTTCGAGCAATCCAGAACCCTAGGTACTTCAGACAATCCGTTACCCTGAGTACTCCGAACAATTCCTAAATTTACAGTACTTCAAACAATTTTTTACCCCTTAGTACTTCGAACAGTTCCTAACCCTAAGAACTTCGAAAAAACCCTAACCGTAAATACTTCAAACCATCCCTAACCCTAAGTACTTCGAACAATCTCTAATCCTAAGTACTTCGGACAGTCGCAAACCCTATGGTCTTTGAACAATCCCGTACCCCTAAGTACTTCGAACAACCCCTTACCCTAAGTACTGCGAACAGTCCTTAACCCAAAGTACTTCGAACAATCCCTGACCCTACGTACTTCGAACCCTACGTACTACGAATCATCCGGAACCCTAAGTACTTCGAACAATCCCTTACCCTAAGTACTTAGAACAGTCTCAAACCCTATGTTCTTTGAACAATTCCGAACCCTAAGTACCTCGAACAATCCCTCATCCTAAGTACTTCGAATAATCCCTAACCCAAAGAACTTCGAACAATCCCTAACACTAAGTACTTCGAACAATCCCTCACCATAAGTACTTCGAACAGTCTCAAACTCTGTGATCTTTGAACAATGCCGAACCCTAAGTACTGCGAACGATCCCTAACCCTTAGTACTTCGAACATTCCCAACCCTAAATACTTCGAACCATCCCTAACCCTAAGTACATCGAACAATCCCAAACCCTACGCACTTCGAACCATCCGTAACCCTAAGTTCGTCGAACAATCCATACCCCTAAGTACTTCGAACAATCCCTAACCTAAACTTCTTCTAACAAACCCTAACCCCAAGTACTTCGAACAGTCCCAAACCCTAAGTTATTCGAACAATCATTAACCCGAAGTACTTCTAACCATCTCTTACCCTAAGTACTTCGAACAGTCCAAAACCCTAAGTTTCTCGAATAATCCCTAACTGTACGTACTTAGAACCATCCGTTACCCTTAGAACTTCGAACAATCACTTACATTTAGTGCTTCGAACCATCCCTTACCGTGAGTACTTCGAACCATGCCTTACCCTAAGTACTTCGAACAATCACTAATCATAAGTACTTCGAACGACCCCTAACCCTAATTACTTCAAACAATCCATAACACAAAGTACTTCGAACGATCCCTTACAGTAAGTACTTCGAACCATCCTCAACCCTAGGTTCTTCGAACAAACTCTAACCCTCAGTTCTTCGGACAATCGCTAACCCTAAGTACTCCGAACAATTCCTAACCATAAGTACTTCGAGCATTCCCTAACCCTAAGTACTTCGAACCATCCCTAACCCTAACTAATTCCCAAAGTACTTCGAACAATCCCTAACTCTAATTACTTCGAACAGTCTCAAATCCTATATTTATTTAACAATCCCGAACCCTTGGCACTTCGAACAATCCATAACCCTAATTACTTCGAACAATCACTAACCCTAAGTACTTCCAGCAGTCTCAAATCCTATATTCTTTGAACAATCCCGAACCCTAAGCACTTCGAAAATTCCCTAACCCTAAGTACTTCGAACAATCCTAACCCCAAGGATTTCGAACAATTTCTAACCCTAGATACTTCGAACAATCCCTAACCCTAAGTACTTCGGACAGTCCCTAACCCTAAGTACTCCGAACAATTCCTAAACCTAAGTACATCGAACAATCCCTAACCCTAAGAACTCCGAACAATTCCTAAACCTAAGAACATCGAACAAGCCTTTACCCTAAGTACCTCGAACAGTTCCTAACCCTAAGTACATCGAACAAACCCTAACCCTAAGTACATCTTGTCATCCCTAACCCTAAGTACTTCGAACAATCCCTAACCCTAAGTATTTCGAACATTCGCAAACCCTATGGTCTTTGAACAATCCCGAACCCTAAGTACTTCGAACGATCCCTAACCCTTAGTACTTCAAACAATCCATAACACAAAGTTCTTCGAACGATCCATTACAGCAAGTACTTCGAACCATCCCTTACAATAAGTACTTCGAACCATCCCTAACCCTAAATACTTCGAACAACCACTAACCCTAAGTAATTCAAACAATCCATAACACTACACTCTTCGAAAAATCCCTTAACCTAAGTTCTTCGAACAATCCCTAACGCTAGGTGCTTCGAACAAACTCTAAGCCTCAGTTCTTCGGATAATCCCGAACCTTAAGTACTCCAAACAATTCCTAACCATAAATACTTCGAGCAATCCCTAACCCTAAGTACTTCGAACCATCAATTACCCTAAAAACGTCGAAAAATCTCTAATCCTAAGTACTTCGAACCATACGTAACACTAATTAATTCCCAAAGTACTTCGAACAATCCCTAACTCTAAGTACTTCGAACAGTCTCAAATCCTATATTATTTTAACAATGCCGAACCATAAGCACTTCGAACATTCCCTAACCCTAAGTACTTCTAAAAATCCCTAACCCTAAGTTCTTCGAACATTCGCAAACCCTATTGTCTTTGAACAATCCCGAACCCTTAGTACTTCGAACGATCCCTAACCCTTATTACTTCAAACAATCAATAACACATCTTTCGAACGAACACTTACAGAAAGTACTTCGAACCATCCCGAACCCCTTAGTACTTCGAACAATCCCTAACCCTAAGTACTTCGAACAATCGCTAACCATAAGTTATTCAAACAATCCATAACACTACGTTATTCGAACAATCCCCAAACCCTAGGTACTTCGAACAAACGCTAACCCTCAGTTCTTCGGACAATCCCTAACCCTAAGTACTCCGAACAATTCCTAACCATAAGTACTTCGAGCAATCCCTAACCCTAAGTTCTTCGAACCATCCCTTACCCTAAAACTTCGAACAAACCCTATCCCCAAGTACTTCTAACAAAGCCTAACTCAAAGTACTTCGAACAGTCTCAAATCCTATACTCTTTTAACAATCCCGAACCCGAAGTACTTCGAACAATTCCTAACCCCAAGTACTTCGAACAATCCCTAACCCTAAGTACTTAGAACAGTCTCAGATCCTATATTCTTTGAACAATCACGAACCCTAAGTACTTCGAACATTCCCTAACCCTAATTACTTCGAACAATCCCTAACCCCAAGTACTTCGAACAATTTCTCACCCTAGAAACTTCGAGCAATTCCTAACCCTATGTACGTCGGACAATCCCTAACCCTGAGTACTCCGAACAATTCCTAAACGTGAGTACTTGGAACAATCCTTTACCCTAAGTATTTCGAACAGTTCCTATCCCTAAGTACTTCGAACAAACCATAACTGTAAGTACTTCGAACCATCCCTAACCCACAGGACTTCGAATAATCCATAACCCTAAGTACTTCGAACAGTCGCAAACCCTATGGTCTTTGAACAATCCCGAACCTCTAAGTACTTCGAACAATCCCTAACCCTAAGTACTTCGAACAATCCTTAACCAAAAATTCTTCGAACAATCCCTGACCCAAATTACTTCGAACATTCTCTTATCCTAAGTACTTCTAACAGTCTCAAACCCTTTGTTCTTTGAACAATTCCGAACCCTAAGTACCTCGAACAATCCCTCATCCTAAGTACTTCGATAAATTCCTAACCCATAGAACTTCGAACAATCCCTAACACTAAGTACTTCGAACAACCCCTCACCCTTGGTACTTCGATCAGTCTCTAACCCTATGATCTTTAAACAATGCCGAACGCTAAGTACTTCGAACAATCCCTAACCCTAAGTAGTTCAAACATTCCCTAACCCTAAGTACTTCGAACAATCCAGACGCCTAAGAACTTCGAAAAATCCCTAACTTTAACTACTTGTAACAAATTCTAACTCCAAGTACTTCGAACAGTCCCAAACCCCAAGTTCTTCGAACAATCACTAACCCGAATACTTCGAACCATCTCTTACCCTAAGTACTCCGAACAGTCCCAAACCCTAAATTCTTCGACTCATCCCTAATCCTACGTACTTCGAACCATCCGTTACCCTTAGTACTTCGAACAATCCCTAACATTAAGTGCTTCGAACCATCCCTTACCCTAAGCACTTCGAACAATCCCTAACCCTGTGTACTTTGAACAATCATTAACCCTAAGTACTTCGAACCATCCCTAACCCTAAGTACTTCGAACAGTCTCAAATCCTATATACTCTTTTTTTCACAATCCCGAACCCGAAGTACTTCGAACAATTCCTAACCCCAAGTACTTCGAACAATCCCTAACCCTAAGTACTTAGAACAGTCTCAGATCCTTTATTCTTTGAACAATCCCGAACCCTCAGTACTTCGAACATTCCCTAACCCTAAGAACTTCGAACAATCCCTTATCCCAAGGTCTTCGAATAATTTCTAACCCTAGATACTTCGAGCTATCCCTAACCCTAAGTACTTTGCACAATCCCTAACCCTGAGTACTCCGAACAATTCCTAAACGCTAGTACTTCGAACAATCCTTTACCCGTAATACGTCGAACAGTTCCTAACCTTAAGTAATTCGAACAGTCGCAAACCCTAAGTACTTCGAACAATCCCTAACCCCAAGTACTTCGAACAATTACTAACCCTAGATACTTCGAGCAATCCCTAACCCTAAGTACTTCGGACAATCCCTAACCCTGAGTACTCCGAACAATTCCTTAACGCTAGTACTTCGAACAATCTTTTACCCTAAGTACGTCGAACAGTTCCTAACCCTAAGTACTTCGAACAGTCGCAAACCCTAAATACTCCGAACAATCCCTAACCCCAAGTACTTCGAACAATTTCTAACCCTAGATACTTCGAGCAACCCCGAATCCTTAGTACTTCGGACAATCCCTTACCCTGAGTACTCCGAACAATTCCTAAACTCTAGTACTTCGAACAATCCTTTACCCTAAGTACGTCGGACAGTTCTTAACCCTAAGTACTTCGAACAATCCCTAACCCTGAGTACTCCGAACAATTCCTTAACTCTAGTACTTCGAACAATCCTTTACCCTAAGTACGTCGAACAGTTCCTTACCCCAAGTACTTCGAACAGTCGCAAACCCTAAGTACTTCGAACAATCCCTAACCCTAAGTACTTCGAACAAACCCTAACCGTGAGTACTTCGAACCATCCCTAACCCTAAATACTTCGAACAATCCCTAACCGTAAGTTCTTCGAACAGTCGCAAACCCTAAATAGTTCGAACAATCCCTAACCCTAAGAACTTCGAACAATCCCTTTCTCAAAGTACTTCGAACAATCCCTGACCCTACGAACTTCGAACCCTTCGTACTACGAACCATCCGGAATCCTAAGTACTTCGAACAATCCCTTACTCTAAGGTCTTTCGAACAGTCTCAAACCCTTTGTTCTTTGAACAATCACGAACCCTAAGTACATCGAACAAGCCCTAATCCTAAGTTCTTCGAACAATCCCTAACCCAAGGAATTTCGAACAATTCGTAACACTAAGTACTTCGAACAATCCCTCACCCTAAGTACTTCGAACAGTCACAAACCCTGTGATCTTTGAACAATACCGAACCCTAAGTACTTCGAACAATCCCTAACCCTAAGTACTTCGAACATTCCCTAACCCTAAGTACTTTGAACCACCCCTAACCCTAAGTACATCGAACAATCCCAAACCCTACATACTTCGAACCATCCGTAACCCTAAGTACTTCGAACAATCCATACCCCTAAGTACTTCGAACAATCCCTAACCAAAACTACTTCTAACAAACCCTAACCCCGAGTCGAATGATCCCTAACCCTACGTACTTTGAACCATCCGTAATCCTTAGTAGTTCGAACAATCCCTAACATTAAGTGATTCAAACCATCTCTTACCCTAAGTACTTCGTACAATCCCTAACCCTATGTACTTTGAACAATCATTAATCCTTAGCACTTCGAACTAACCCTAACCGTAAGTACTTCGAACCATCCCTAACCCTAAGTACTTCGAACAATCCCTTCTCGAACACATATTCATGGTCCCAAACGTATTCGGGCTTTTGACGTTCTCGACTGAATGCGAACTCGGTGAAGACACGGAACAGCTGTACTTCCGCGTGGACTGACATGAAGCTTTTTAATATGTTATATCAATAGCGGTTTCAAACCGCACTTCCTTAATGGCGTCTGCATAGCAAAACTTCAAGTACGGTTATTTTTCTAATGAAATTTTGACATAGTTTTTTATACTCCAATCATAGGTTTTGGGTGCTCTTTAGAATAAACGGTTCTAACTAGTACCCACAACCTATGTCTTGGAGGAGAAATAAGAAACTAGTGTTTACCATCGTAAAACCCAGTTTTCTCTATATACAGTGGGGTTTAGAGGGTCGTTCATTAGACGGACTTGTTTACATTATGTTCAGCCTCAATTTAAGTGAGCATGAACGGCAATTCACATTTGTCTAAACTCCTAAGATGATAGGTTACCCTATTTCCTAAGTGGTCTCAGCGAGACCATTACCATTTCATGCTCATTAACGTGTAGGGTTGAGATATGGCTTGTAAGTAGATATACATTTGAGTTTAATACCTCGAATGTCTTTGAGACAATGCACCATATGTTGGAGATAGGAATATTCCAAAGTACTGGGGTTTAATGGCAGCACCAGGATATGAAGTATAATGGATATCACTTTAAACATTTTATTATCTTCTATGATAAAATCAAACAAGCTTCCATAAAATTAACTACATGCAGTCAAACTTCAATAATTCGAATCCCTCTGGGACCATGAAAAGTTATTCGATACAAGGGTAGTTCGACCTACTGAGGTTTACTCCTGGTGTCAGGTCATTAGTTGTAATTGGGGTCACTTTAGGATATCTTTACAATCTTCTATAAAACATAGGTATGTTGTGTGTACTCGTTAGAATCGCCTCATTGAGGCGATTCTAATGAGTACACCCAATATACCTTTCAATATAAGATCAGATAATATTTTAATATACGGATATCGACATATTTGGACACATTCTAAAAGGACTTCAGGACTAGATTGAATTAGCCATGGTAAACGATCTATCCGTGTTAGAGTTATTGAAGTTTTAATGGCTATCTAGAACTATGGGAAGGATTCTCTAGAGACTCGAGAATGAGTTCGAAATAGCCGTGGTAAATCAGTCATCCGTGTTCCTACGAGCTATCGTTCACTGTGATGCCAGCACATAAGACTATTCTTGTTCAAACTGTAAGAAAACGAACCGTTTTTTCTGCTCACAATTATTAATATACAAACAGCAACTGATAATAGTTGTAAACAGAACAATCCCTAACTAGATTAGATGAGCAAAAATATAGGGATCATCCATGGTTTTTCATGCATTAACATTTGTCGGCTCCCGAAGCTGTTTGAACACGAGGCCGCTAGGCCGAAAATATCTTCCGAGGGATCCGGCAAATGTGTATGCAACGAAATAACCATGGGTGATCGTTGTTCTTACATAACATAGATTCCGACAGCAAATTTTGAACAATGATTCTTACATAAATGTCTATGCGCATGCCTGTTTGAAGTCATTGTCAAATGGACCGACAGCCGTGCTCAAACAACAAAACCCATGTTCAAATCAAGAAATTCACATACTGTTTGAACATGGATTTTGAGCTTTTGATATCACAAGATGGGCATTGCTTTGCTTACGTTACATTGAAAGACGTAACTTTATTGCTCTGAACGTCTATCATGACGTCAGATGGTTGCTGCGCAACAACGTATTTTGTTTTCTCCTATTACTGCTACTCACTCACATCTGAGCATTACGAGCAGGACTTCCTGGGTGGCAACCAGTACTTTTTTAAGCAATGCGGATGAAGTGCCTTGCTCAAGGACACAACACTTTGGTCAGCATGAGGATCGAACCCGCAACCTCTCGATCACAAATCCGATGCGTTACCACTGCACCAAAGCACTCAACATTGCACCAAAACGTCGGTGTAAACAACATTCTGAACTAGCCGCCATGTTTGTTTGCTATCGCATTTGAGGTGCTTATATTGAGTTTATATGGAGCTTTTTTGGCGTTTTCGTCAAAACTTGCCGTTGGAATCGTAAGTTATGCAAAAACAACTATCATCCATGGTTATTTCATTGCATTACCATGAAAACCATGGTTGATACCTATATTTACAACTTCGCGGCCAATTCATACCTGAAATCCATCATAGGCCCAGGAGCCCAGTTTCAGCTTACACTTCTGGTCGTCAAATGGGAAGTATGTGATGTCGATGTTGCAGGTGCTGCGATATTTTACAATTGGTGGCCAGAAAACGGTGCCGTCACTCTGTACCATAGCCAGCGCCTGCATATACCCGTTGTTGTAGTCATCCGCACTGAAAAATAACAGTCGACCTTCTTTATTAACACCAACATCGAATCCATATTTCATGAATGCTTCTCGCAATTTAATGCAGCAAGAAACAAACGTTGTGGATATTTGTTAGAATCGCCCGGCCTTCACAACATTTGCTTCTGGGAATAATAAAGGTACAAAGCTCATTTACAGTTGAACTTCGATGGCTCGAACATCGATGACTCGTTAACCATGGATGAGTCGAACCCGTTCTTGAGCCCCTAGCGTAATCCTCTACATAAGAACTAGTGGGGGATAATTAAGGAGATTTTAGTCTTATTTTGCTAATGTATGCTTTGTGTACTCATTAGAATCGCCTCGATGAGGCGATTCTAATGAGTACACACAGCATATATATTCATTATAGAACACCGAAAAGGTGACTAAAAGTATCTCGTTATGCCTCCTGACAGTAACCTCAGTGGCTCGAACTACCCCTGTTTCGAACAGATTTTCGAGGTCCCAAAGGTGTTCGAGCCATTGAAGTTCAACTGTATACGACTTTTTGTTGGGCGTCCTTAAGACGGCAATTTCTTTCCATCAGATTAACAAATCCATGAAATAAACAACCCTCTAAATACCGCTTTGTATAGAGAAAAGTGGGGTTTATATGTGTATTCATTGTTTTCCTTATCTTTGCTCAAAAACATAGATTGTGGGTACTCGTCAGAACCGCCTCATATACATGTAACAAGCATCCACAACATATGTTTGGAGTATAAGTAAGAAATGTATCACAGATTTTCATCAGAAAAGTAATAATTTTGGAGATATGAAAGAATGAACTATGCCGCAGGGGTCTGTTATAAGGCTGAAACGATTAATCGTATAATCGATTCATCGATCGATAAATTCAACAAAAATGATTATCATTTCCGATTTGCTTTTAATCGATTACTTGATAGGTACAATTTACTACCCAAAGTTATGCCTAAAATAGCTGGATGAGTGGCAAAGAGTGCAGACCCTGATGAGACGCTGCATTCTGCGGCGTCTCATCTGGGTCTACACTGTTTGCTCAGGCCTGTCTATTCAAATATACATATGGTAAAGTGCAACATATGGTAAACGTTATGCTCAGACAGAAAGCCAGACAGGTAAAATTATGTCAAAAAACTTAGCGATTACTAATCGATTATCGATCGCAATGACATGACTGATAATCGATTATCTTTTCAGCTCCGATTAGCCAGCCCTAGTCTGTTATAGTAATGTAAGAGTAAAATGAATGGGAACAACTGTCGTTATAACGACGGTCCTCTGTAATTCTTTCCCTGCCCACATCATTGGTCTTAGGTACGGTAAATCCAAAATGTTAGACAGTAAAACGGACGATATCCCGCCCTGTTTTCAATACAGTCATTCCACTGCTAATGTACTTATTAATTTGTTTTATTAATTGACTATCCTGTATTGATCGGAGGTCATCCGTATTAACACCAGATCAACCAATATTAACTGAGGTCAAGTGAGGTCAAAAAATCAATAATCATGTTTTTTGTAATTGTGTCTATTAATTAAATTGTCATTAATCAAGAAATTTCGCATTGACCCAGTTACTACAGGTCCTCGGTCAGCTGAATTGGCCCTCGGCCTTCAGCCTTGGGCCAATACAGGAGACCTCGGACCTGTACCTGGGCCAATACGAAATTACTTGATTAATAACATTATAATATTAGCGCAAACAGGCAAACGAAAGCAAATCCTAGCCAATGTAAAGCGAGGTAGTCAAGAATTAGTGAGACCGGGATACCCGTTTTATAAATCGATAAATTTAGTGGATAACTATATTCGGAATTATCATTTCGGAAGGTAAATCGGCAGTTTTTACGGTCGGAAATTTCGTTTTATGGCGACGCGTAAGCGGAGCCGTAAAGTAGAGTTTGCGACCGTAAAACCGACGACTGACCTCCCCAAATGACAATTTTGCAATATAGATAACCCCATTCTAATGCACGTGTTCGGTTGTTTTGTTATAAACTGTGCTATTTTGCAAAAAGAGGTTTAACTTTACACGAGAATGATATATATTAGCCAATGTAATCGCCTAATTGGTCGGTTTTCGTAAACTTTACGTGATTTTTCGGCATCTACCGTTATACCTCTATGTATTGAATAACAATATCGACATCTTCGGAAAACGGCAATGATAAATATTTGCATTCAGTCGGGTATGAAACTATGATAATAGAGGTCACAGGTCTCATGTCAATTTGCATAAGCTATACCAGCCAATGAAAAGCGACGTTATGTGATAGCGTCGGGTTTCCGACAGTACATCGCAGAATATATTGTCGCAATTTGTCGACGTTATCCAATCAGCCGTGTTACATACACACATGCATTTAGAATATTTAGTATTGTACAGTCAAACTTCAATGGCTCGAACACCTTTGGGACCACGAAAGTCTGTTCGAGACAGGGGTAGTTCGAGCCACTGATGGTTACTGCCAGGAGGCATAACGAGATACTTTTAGACATCTTTTCGGCGTTCTATAATGAAAATGTATGCTCTGTACTCATTAGAATCGCCTCACCGAGGCGATTCTAATGAGTACACACAGCATACATCCGCAAGATGAAAGACTGAACTCTCCTTAATTATCGCCCACTATGTCTTATGTAGAGGATTTCGCTAGGGGCTCAAGAATGGGTTCGACACATCCATGGTAAACGAGCCATCGGTGTTCGAGCCATCGAAGTTCTACTGTATATCAAAACTAAGTTCTCTCGCAGTTAAGTCTAAATTGTATACAAGTGTTCTCGATATGTACTGTAATACTGAGTTACTGGGCAACAAAGGGACGTTGGCAATCTGACATTGCCCACGAAGCAACAAAAACGACCTGACTAATCCTAAAATATTGCACCTTAAACAGTGCAATACCAACAATCACCCTTGATGAAATAATTTATCTACTTTTAGAAACGTTGGAAAAGTTTAAAATTTGGAAAAAAGTTGCTAAATGCAGACTCTGGATTTTGGACTGGGGTTTAGATATGGCAAAAAGCAGGCCACATTCAAGCATATATGAATAGAAATTTAAAGGCTCAAGGTTTCGGCTGTTGATTGGCAACAAGTGGCTGTATGACTTTGTCTATAAAGTGAAAAATATTACAGTCCAAAGTCTAATATATGAAAAAAATAAATAAATAAAAAGATAAATAAATAAAATTAATAAAATAACTGAATATGTGTGGAATAAGAAGCCACATATTGACTTAATGGCCAGCTAAATGGCCTATATCGCCATGGCTTAAACAGGGTACCGGCTTAACAAGACCTTGCAAGATGCTTTGCTGTTTTGATTAATGGTGCATTACGTATATGTTTATTTATAAGGACTATATTTCTGACTATATGTAGACTCACTAAGTCTTGATTTATACTCGTACTTCGCCAAAAAAAAAAAAAAAAAAAAAAATCATTTTTCTGTGAGGAGAAACCTGCTGAGAGCACGCACTTAAAATTACCTTCCTTGCTGGACACAGATTGATTTACAACAGATTCTTAATGTACCTTGAGTATGAAGTATCTGTTCTTACTCAACGAGAATTATGTTGAAACAATGATTGACCCTTTCTTTTGTACCTACATATTAATTATGACTCATGTAAAATCCCTAAATCTGTTAATAATTCAGAATTCTAACACAGCGCGCCTATATAGACAATGGAAAATAACTGTGTTTTATTCTGCAACAAATCACAGCTCGGAAGAGCGTGACGAGTGACGTCATTAAAATTCTCGCATCGAAAACGTAAGAAAAGGATATAAATGCATGTGTTTCAGTCGATAATTTTAGCGGGATTTCTTATAACAATGGCGAAAGGTTGTGAGGTTTTGAAGGAAACAACAACATTATTGCCGATTTTCAGCGTGTTAGAATCGAAATAGATCAGCTCTTGTCTGTGATTTGTTGAGTAATAAATCACAGTTTGTCGGTCAGTTACGCGCTCGTGATTTGTCTACTTTACAACTGACCTCCAAACTGTGATTTATTACTCAACAAATCACAGCTGGAGCTGATCTATTTCTTAAATAAAGCGAATAGAATGATCAAAATTATGCACACAAACATGTCTGGTGTCTCCAACATGGTGGATCAAGGGAGAATAATCTTACAATACTGTACACCTCTCACAGAAATATTTTGAAAACGTTGCCTCGCCTGGCTGTGCATCTGTAGTTACGGCAGTTGTTGAAGTACCGCATTTCACGTGACTTCCACACGCATGTGTGTGTGTGTGTGTGTGTGTGTGTGTGTGTGTGTTTTGTTTATATAGATGTTCTTACATGAGTGTTCATGTATTAATATTTACATTTCCAATGTAAAGTCTCATATAAACCTATAGAAAACAATTGCGTTCATACGTCAATGAACGCATCGAATCACATGATTTTCAGTGACGTTAAATGACGTCATTCTAAACCATTGTTCTCTACGGGCGTTGATGACGTCAGTGGGTCGCTAGCAAAGTTTACATGAACCCCTTCGGGGTTCATTTACTTTGCACGCGACCCACTGCGTTCATTTCATTTCTTAATTGAATTTATTAAACGCGTTGAGGAAAAGGGATAAAATGCGAGGCTTTGCCGAGCATTTTATCCATTTTCCTCAACGTGTTTAATAAATTCAATAATACATGGACACGAATGCAAGATTCTATTTATCATATGACATTTAAAACACATTTTATTGACGATTGTTTACAAAAATGTCAATATTCCGCCATTAGTAAACGCGACGTCGTTAAGGACGTCGTACATGTAACGTTACGGAACGTATCTAGCTAATTTGCACATTTAATCCACTAGTGGATTATCGAAAATAATACATGGCGTTATTACACTCTCAGACGCGACGTCATTTGATAAATATATATACAAAATGGGGTTTACGAGAATAAACATGTACAATAAAATGATTAACATGACAAAGTACGCAAAGGCCAATCTTGAAATGAACCATGGAGCACGGGATAAAAGACAGTATGACAATATACAGGCATGTTCGTTAATTGGAAGCCTTTGGTCCAAAAGTTTAAATAGACTTAAACATTTTATATAGAACTACAGGAAACCATTATCTAAGTTATCTTGTTCGAAAGGAAATGCAGACTGTCTGAAATGTCATGAAAGGTGAGACGGAAATTACATCGCATAGATGTGAATTCGTTCGCGATGCATTACTTTTGTATAAATTACTAGGAAACGGCAAATAAAACAGAATATAGAAACATTCATTATCTTTTAAAAATCATGAGTCATATTAAAATGATGGGTGTCAATTGGTAAATAGTAGAAACAGCAGATTTGCGTCAACACGTGATCATTGCTGAATACCATAAACTCCCACGTTCATGACGAAAACACGCCTATACAAACACATTGTCAATTTTACCGCCGAAAATAGGAACATTTTAAGATGAAAAATTGTGATATTTTTCTTATTTCTGCTCAAAATGTAGAGTGTTGGTACTCGTTAGAACCGCCTCATCGAGGCGGTTCTACCGAGTACCAACAATCTATATTTTTGATCAGAAATAAGAAAAATAAGGTATCCCATGTAAACCCCAGTTTTACTATATAAAAGTGGGGCTAGAGGGTGTCAAAATTATATAGGCGTGTTTTCGTGATGCAACACGTGATCATTGCTAAATACTATAATCTCCCACTTTTATGCCTTGTGTTCACCCAATATCAAGAACTCACTGGGGGCCCTTGTTTCCTCTATTAAGACCACTATACTAATAAGACCACTTCTGGACTGAAGACTGCTACACAGTTCATCTATTAAAAATATTCATCTATTCCGTTTGAAATAGGTGGTATGTGAAGCAGTCTATAAGAAGATACCGCATGGCGTAATAATCTACTATGTTAACACGGGGCTCTATTTTCTTAGGTCAAACGCAGTAACGCTAAAAGTAGTGCCGAAATCATTCTCATTTCACTGGAGCTACGCTGCAAGAGCTACGCTCCAATTTTATAGTTCAGTTCATATAACCCAGTTTACAGCCCATTTTGTACCGAAAAATCCCATAGCTTACAACTGTCAAACAGGACAAACCCAGATCAGATACCACAGAACGCGGAGTCTCATTTTGACCTACACTACAAAAGGTTCAGCCATTTTTGCCAAATATTTCGTGGAAGCCACAACCTGACATCCCTGATTTTAAAATAAACTCATTCCATACTGATATAAGGTTTGAGGATTCCATTCGTTTAAAATGGGTAAAAGTCGATAATGTAATTCTTTGTTTCAGACAGTTGGAATCATCCAGTCAATGAGTTTGGACAGGTGCACGTCAAATTGTAAGGAGCACGGCTTAAAGTTTGCAGTTTAGACACAGATGAGACGCCACTTGTTGTAGCGTCTGATCTGGGTCTGCTATGTTTGTCCCCTTAAAAGGCTGCTAGACATATACTCAGAGCATGGGTTAATGGAGGGGGGAACAATGTTACTTTGTTTAAAGCGACTTGTACGCGTCCTAGGCATGTGACCATAAAGAAAGAAAATTATCAGCTCAGCCGCAAGTTCGATACCTGCCGGGTTCGGCAACATTCTTTCCAGTAGATTGATCGTCAAATCTGTTCCACGGTGATTCAATCCATTTCGCTGATTCAAGAAGGGCAATTGTTGGTTTCCGGTAAAAGACTGTGCACTGTCCTGTATTGACAATACCTAACCAAAGAAATTGCCTTAATGCCAGATCATTTCATAAATGGCCTCGTCGAGGCAATTTATTTTTATATAATGATAACGGAGTATAATGTATAAACCTCTTCAAATATTCCTATGGATTAATATTGACAATAACTAGCCCAAGAAACTGTCGTATGCAAGATCACTTCATAAATGGCCTCACCGATGCAATATATATTTAGAAAAAAATTTAACAGAGTATAATGTTCAAACCTCTCTGAATATTCCGATCATTTTTGGCATTCGGATTGATATTGACAATATCTAACCCATGAGGCTGTTTTCAGTATGCGCGATTACTTTATGAATGGCTTCGCCGAGGCAAAATAATATAAAAAATGAATACGGAGTATAACATCTAAACCCGGCTTTTATCATTTTCGGCATACAGGTTGATATTGACAATACATAACCCGCATAATTGCCTTATGGCAAATTACTTTACAAACGGCCTCGCCTAGGCAAACTGTTTGAAAAATTATTTCGAAGTGTCACTTCTAATCTACTTGGAATATGTTGACAACTGTTAGCATGCAGATAGATAATGTACAGATCTAACCGATGAGATTCCTGAATGCCCAATTTCTTTATTTTAGCCTCGGCAAGGTTAAAAATTCACCCACTGACACGGTCGTATAACTTTCAAACCGACGGGTATATTTTTATAATGTTTTGCATGCAGATGTAAATTGACAAGATCAAGCTAATGATATTGTCTAATGCCAGATAGCTTTATAAACAGCCTCGCCGAGGCAATTTTTAAAGACTGATTACGGATGCATAACTTATAAACTGCTGGGAAAATTATGATAACTTTTCACATGAAGATAAACGTCATCAAGACGTAACCAAGGATAATGTCCAAAGCAAGATAAATAACCTCCCCAAGGTAATTTTTCAAAGTAGAAGTAAAACAAAGATCAGGAATCGATACAATTAACTTACTCCGACCATCAAAGACACCAAAGGGAAAGAAACACAATTATAAGGCGACCAGACCATAATGGAAACCTAAACAAAGGAAGGCCATAAGGACAGTTACTTTCCCACAAAATGGTCATATGGCCATCCAAAATAAAAAGACACAAGCAATACACACAGTAAGTAACAAACAACAACATAAATAAACCGCCACAGAAGAACCACCTTGGAACTGTCAGTGGAAAGATTTCCACTCGGGAAAGATTTCCACTGGGGGGTTTAAATCGATTTTACGTGGCCACAATCCTCGCCCTTACTTCCGTCGCGATTTAGACAACTGATTATATAAAATAACTTGTAAGCCGCCAAACAATTGCACAACCCGCAGTTATTGCACAAACTATAGCTCAGCAGAAATCTTCAAGTAAACTGCAGAACTGCATAGTTGCTTTATTTCTAAAATTATTGGTTGTGGGTGCTTGATAAAACTGCCTCGTCAAGGCGGTTCAATCAAGTCCCCGCAATCAATGTTTTGAGCAGAGATAAGAAAATATTACAATTTGGTATCTTAAAATTTCCATTTTTTTTCCCGAAAAATTGACAATGTATTTGTACAGGCGTGTTTTCGTGATGGTTGTTGCGGGGTCTACACCTTAGCGCGAGTTAATTTCAATATAGGTCTTGTTGCTTTAACACGACTTCTTGCCCAGAAAATCTTTAAACAGCTATGTTCATTGGATCTATATGAGCCCGATTTAAAATACCAATCAGACGCTAAAATTGCCTAACGCAAATTATCAAAGCAACGCTCCATCAGCACTCTCAGTGCTTTGATTAGTACTGTAACAAGCCAGCATTACCAAAAACAGATGTCGTATGTCTTTCCATAATATCATTGCGCGTATACAGAAACATTAAAGGGTAAAACAATCGCAACGTCCCCGGACAACCACAATGTCATAAATAAATAGGACTAGACAGAGTTTGTCAGTATTATCTAGTCGTTGCATTAATAATCTGGTGGAAAGTGTTCTGACCTTTTCAGTTCATGTTTAAGGTCAATTAACATTTCATTCCCAGTCAGAAGTTTTATTATTCTGAAACATATTTGTTAAAACTGATTGAACCATAATATCAAAACTTATGCATTTTTCTAAAAGGACTTTTTCTATTTTTTTATATTTCCGGTAACGCTTCCTTGGCTCAGACATTTTAGCGTACAATTTGTTGCTTAAAATGCGCTTTTAAACTACCTACCCTTACGACGAAACAGAGATGATGCACTTAATTTGATGAACGGATATAAGATTAAAGCAGATACATTTTCCACCTTTTATTTGAAAAAGAAACAATTAAATGTATAAAATTGATCATCGCAAATAATTTTGATAAGACGGCTCTTAAACAATAGTTATTACAGAAAATAATTCGTGCCACATGGTGAGGTATAGAACTGAAAGTGTTTTTTTTTTTTTTTTTTTTTTTGCCAACCAGAGAACGAGGTTATTGACTATTCGACCTTTTTACCTTGTGTCATGTCTATACGTTAACTTAAAAGATGTATAATCAGTCACAAAAACATATATAGCTGTCCATAAGATATCGTTTTATTATGTTTCTTGTACAATTTTCCTATAAATAGTTTAAAAAGAAGTTAATAACAGTATACAGATACGAGGAGCGTTTGATGTTGACATTTGGGTTCTACAAGGCGCGTTATTAATCCCATTCTCATGTCGTTTACTTCAACCTGTCGAAGTATTCTCCCTTGAACAAAATACACTTTTCAGGGCCCAGGATTACAATCGTTACTTAAGTTAAGGTCGACTTAACGATTTAAGGAGGAATTCTTATCTTAGTAAAGTATTTCCTTAAAAAGTGCATTCGAAAGCCACCTTTTTCATTTACTTAGCTAAGTATTTAACTTCGGATGAAGTCGTAATTTTGACGGAAATTTTCACGAATATTAGCACGTAAGTTTCAATTGCACATTGATGTAGGCGGCCCACAACTTTCCCGCGATCTGTCAAAAATCTCTGCTTCTGCTTGAATGGATGGAGACAATAGAAAATATGATGGTTTAGTTTCCATTTCACTGCATAAACCATGGAGAATGTTTTATATACTATAAAACCTGTGTAATTACTGGCTCACACTCGATCTCAAATTGTGCGGGCAAACATTGGTCACAACGTAGCACCACGACATATTCAAAACGCTGTTTCTATGGGGTCTCTTCAGAAACAAGAACTCATGCAATATTTGAATATGCAAAGCTCGGTTTTATGGAGTCTTATTTGAATTGAGGTTTAACGTCCCTGTCAACACTATGCAGGTCATTTTGGAGACGTTGCTTCCAATTTTGTGGGACGTTTACCGACTCTGAGATTAAATGAAACCTCAAGCCCTGTCGCCCAATGAAACCAAAAGGCTTATATGCAGTGGACGGTGGGACTCACACCACTTTGCCAGTCATTTTTATTGAGCATTTCCAGGCAGGGAGAAGAGGCAAATGATTGGATGTGCCGAAACAGAGGAAATAACAACATTCCCCTCTACCATTACCTGCTGCTAGGAAAGCAGGCCTTGTCACAATCAGCTGGACGCCACAGTGACGCAAGATACACGTCACCTTCGCCTCACCCAACCAGTACACAACGACCACACGCGACCTCCAGTAACGACTTAGAAGGTCTAAGCCTGCCAAGGCAAAGTGGTGCAAGCCGGGCCGTCCATGCATATAGATCTTGTTGGTTTCATTGGGCGACAGGGCTTGAGATGTAATTTCATCTCAATGTCGGGTAACATTCGACAAAATTGGAATCAACACTTTCACAATCAAACCTAAATAGTGTTGCGAGGACGTTAAATCTCAAATCAATCAATCAATCAATCAATCAATCAATCAATCAATCAATCAATCAATCAATCAATCAGTCAATCAAAAAAAAAACTTCTTTGTATTTCATTGATTTTGATATCAAGAATCTTACACAAATGGTCCTTTCATATGAAAGTTACGAAACGGGCCTTCGAATTGGATTTTAAATAGGATTTTATTGCCTTTACCTTGACCATTTGCACAGCAAATGTACATCGTTGACATACGTTACAGTTGTTCACGCCAAAATAGTTAATATTTACATTTCAAGTGTAAAATCTATTGTAAACCTATACGCCTGTTCATAATTCCATGAACGCTTCGAATCACATGATTTTCAATAACGTCAGGTGTCGCAAGTCTACACCCTAAACCATGGTTCTCTATGATCTCAATGGGCGTTGACGATGAAAATGCTGTTCCGCTCTTTGTAGAAAAAACAGCGTGTAAATGTTTTTCAGCTTTAACAGTTTGCCTTATAAGAATTTTTTCGCCGAGTGATGAGGAAAAAAAGAATGTAAATATAAGAAATGTTTTTTCGGATGTTCATGAAGGTATGAACGACAGCGGGTCGCTAGCAAAGTTTATATGAGCCCATTCAGAGTTCATTTACTTTGCAGGCGACCCTGTTCGTTTATACTTTCATGAACAGCAGAAAAACAAATCATTTCATAAATGCACGTGGCGTCATACTATTTCATGACAATGAATATAAAGACGGCATATGAACGTTGTGAACAGTGTATGCGTAAAACTAGCAGGACATAAGCGTAGGAACATGGACCCGATGTGCCAAAGGATCCGCCTAACAGACAAAAATGATATGCGCCGACACCTTCCCCCCCCCCCCCCCACACACACACATACCCTGACAAAAACAACCAAGTCATTTAGGATCCCCTCTCACGTATAATAACCTTCCCGCACCAAACAATTAATTATTGCCCTGTCACCAGTATTGTATAGAGGGTCTTACACGAGTGGTCATTTCATACGAAATTTATGAAACGAGCCTTTTGCGAGTTTCATAAAATTCATATGAAGTGACCACGAGTGTAAGATTCTGTTCATCATATGGCCACTTGAAATTAGATGTTATCGCCATCAAATTTGACACTTTTCTTCACAGAAAACGCATGGTTGACATGGACGTCGTCATGACGTTACGTAATCCCACCAAAGTGTTATTACACGCGTGGTCATTCGATTTTTATTACACGACATTATCCACTGCTTATCAATAACGTCATATGATAAACAGTATTATGTAAAAGGAAGTTTTTACACAACTCTGTTCGTCGCACACTTTGACACATCAAGGGAGTGACACATCCCAGTACCTATATGGCAAGTAGACTTGCCCCTCAGGGAGGAGAAAAAATGGACAGGCCGGGACTCGAACGCAGGACCTCTCGCATATCAAGAAAACACACTACCGCTTGAGCTACCGAGCACCACTGGTGATCTCGAACAAATAAAAGCCCTAATGTTTGCCGTTATTGACATATACATTCATGTGTCAAGGTCAAATCTTAAAATTTAAGGTACCTACCTGGGTTACCTTAAATATTTAAGTATTTTCTTTGGTTAAGTATCGACTTAAACGAACGAATTTCTTTGTAGTTCACTTTATACGCCAGTTAAGTAAATACTTATTTTAAGTAGGTACTTAAAATTTAAGTACGCATTGTAATCCTGGGCCCAGGTCTCTAAATCTATTCTGTAAAGGCAAACAAGTACAGAGGACCCGCGTTATAACGACATTCGTTACTACGGCAAAACTAGTTATAACGACAATTTC
Source organism: Lucinisca nassula (assembly GCA_963580285.1). Taxonomy (NCBI): domain Eukaryota; kingdom Metazoa; phylum Mollusca; class Bivalvia; order Lucinida; family Lucinidae; genus Lucinisca; species Lucinisca nassula. Next base: position 113,921,511 of record OY757018.1, read on the forward strand.
AGTGGAATGAATTCTTAGCTCAAGGTTAAGCCTCAATTCCGAGCGGCTTGGCTTTCCCTCGTGTTGAAAAAGGACCAAATCGAATCTATAGTCATGAAAGATTCTTTTAATTAAATACTCCAAGAAACAAATGTTATAGACATTTGTTAGAATCGCCTCATCGAGGCGATTCTAACAAATGTCTATAACTTTTGTTACTTGCAGCAATGGTGTGGAAAAGAGCTTTTATACCCTATCATAATCCTAACCGGGATTCTTTATAACGGCAAATTCATTATAAAGCCACAATAATAGAGAACAAATATCGCGTTATAACGCGGGTCCTTCTATATGTCTTTTTTATGAATACCCTGAAGACACTGGTAAATTGTACTACATAGTGCATTTCGGGATTCATAACGAAGACCACAAAAGTTTTTTTAAGTAAAGGAAACAGGAACTAGAAATGTGTCATTACGACAAAAATGCCCCACCCAGGTCCCACCTTACCCCGAAAAATCAGATTGCTACAACAGCTGTCATCAGACACAAAGCTCACCTGGAAAAGTGTCCCTCAGGTCATCGTTATAGGTGGGGATATTGCCGATTTAATCTTTGAACAAATAACTATCATCATACAAACTATGAATCCAGTCCATCAAATGATTTGGAAAATATAAGCTCTTAAAATATGAAGCAAATCCATTATATGGTTTGGAAAATGTGAGCTCTAACATCTTTAACATAGAAAAATTCTATTAATAATACTTTGGACCTGTAACTATCATCATACCAAACATCATACCAAACATGAAGCAAATCCATTGCATGGTATGAAAAATATGGGCTATTTAAATACATTTTATTTTGTCTTTGGGGTCACATGCATGGGACGGGGTATTGCTGAATATCACAAGTATAAACAAAATCCATAATATGATTGGGAAAATATGAACTGTTACAACGCATAATGTAGTAATGTAGTAATTTCTTCATTTTGAAATTTTTACTACATTATGCGTTGGCATAGTCGACGCGAAATGAAATAAAATGTCGTTTTTACTTCATTATGCGTCGATACTAAGAGGTTTGAGCAAAATGAAAGAATTATTTCATTTTGCGGCGATGGGTGGCATACTTAATTTTACTTCATTATGCGTCAACAGTTTGTTTGTTTGATTTGAGGTTTAACGTTCCCGTCAAGACTATTTAGGTCATTTTGGAGACATTGCTTCAAATTTTATGGGACTTTTACCCGATATTGAGATGAAATGACATCTCAATCGCTGCCGTCCAATTAAAAGCAATAGGGTTTATATGCATGGATGGGCCGACTCGCAGCAGTTTTCCTGGACAGGCTTAGACCTTCTAAGCAGATTACGAGGACTCATGTACGGACGGTATCAGCTCTGCGTGGAAGCATCGTGCAGCCCATCTATTTATACCCCCGGCATACGAAGTATGCAAGGGGGTATATAGTTTTTGTCCATTCTGTCTGTCTGTCTGTCTGCCTGTCTGTCTTTTGTTTGATTTGTTTGATTTGAGGTTTAACGTCCCCGTCAACACTATTTAGGTCATTTTGGAGACGTTGCTTCCAATTTCATGGGACTTTTACCCGACATTGAGACTATTAAGACCACCTAAAATTAATACAAATTTTGTTTTTAAAGCATATTTGGAAGGTTAAAGCTACATTTTCTTTGTGATTTTGACCTTCAGTGTGCTTTTGTGGAAGACCGTCTTTTGGACTGTTCAACTGTGGTCTTAAAGACCACTTTTGAACCGTCTCAAATGTGGTCTAAATTGTAGGAATTTAACTGTATTGCTTCCTAAGTCTTTTCGAAGACAGCTATGTTCTACCATCATTACTTCATTATGCGTCGATATGGTGCATATCAACGCGAAATGAAATAATTTTTTTACTTCATTTCGCGTCGACTATGCCAACGCATAATGTAGTAAAAAAAATCAAAATGAAGAAATTACTACATTACTACATTATGCGTTGTATCAATGAACGCTTAAAAAAATCACGTTAAAATGTGTAAGTCTGTGACTGTTACCTTGAAGTCATATGCATTGGTGGGAGTATTGCCAAAATAACCTTTGGACCTGCATCTATCATCATTGCAAATATAAATCAAACCCATCGTATGGTTTGCAAAATATGAGCTTTTAAAAACCCATCGTATGGTTGGCAAAATATGAGCTTTTAAAAAAGTTTAATATTAAACATTCCTTAGTCTGTGACCTTTACCTTGAGGTCACGGGCATGGGTTTGGGGATTCCTGAATAAAAGCTTAGACCTTTATTTATCATCATACCAAATAAGAACCGAATCCATTATAAAAGTTCAGAATACCTAAACCTGAGACTTTAAAATTAAAAAAAATAAGTCCTTGACCTTGACCTTCAGTTCATGGGATTGGGGGGGTGGGGGGGGGGGGTATTGCTGAATAAAACATTGGACCTATATCTATCATCATATTAAACTTTGTATGAAAAAAAATATGAGCTCTAAAATGTTCAGGCTCTACCTAGTACAAATGCCTTAACCTGAGGTTACAGGATCACGTATGTACACACTCACGTACAGCCGGACGTACATACACACGCACGTACGGAAAACCAAAAAACCATATGCCTCGAGCATCATGCCGATGGCGGGGACATAAAAAGTCGCAGGGACTAAGATCTGGCGGATAAGATGGATGAGAGAGCTGAACTACCTTTTCCTCTTTCAAGATGTCTTGGGCAAGAAGACACTTGTGAGCAGGTGCGTTGTCAAAGATAAGACACAGACCTCTTCATGTTTTTATAATGTGAGTTTACTTTTGACAACACACCATTCTTCTTCGGCCTCGGTAGCTCAGTCGGATGCGCATCTGACTGGTGATCAGAAGGGCGCGGGTTCGATACCTGCCGGGGTCGGCAACATTCTTTCGTGGAGATTGATCATGAAATCTTTTCTACGGTCATTTTCTCCCTTCCGCTGATTCAAGAAGGGCAGTTGTCAGTTTCTAGTGAAAGAATGTTCACTGTACATGTTAACCGCTTACGTATAAACTTGCCCAGGAAAAATGTGGATAGGTAAACCGACCGGCCCAAAAATGACCTAAAATAGTGTTGACTGGGCCGTTAAACTCCAAACAAACAAACAAACAAACAAACACACCATTCTTATAAAATTTGACTGTGGTTGTCTTGCCATTTGGTACGGGAACTCGAACAATGGGTTTATCGCAATTGAAAAAATATCGCATACAAAACTTTTCCGCGCTTTTAATTCTTTTTGGCAATGGCCGGCCTTGCTTGATATTTCGCAGCCACTGCTTACTATTGACGCGTCTCTGTGGCTCAAAATATTAGGCTAAGGTTTCACCCATCATCTGTAAAGGGCTCCGAAATTCTAAGTTTGTCAAAATGTTTGTACTTTTTCAAAAGATTTGTCGCCATTTTTACATGGGTGGTCTTTCGTCCTTTGGTCAAGAGATGCGGGACCCATCGTGCACAAACCTTTCTAAGTTACAATCTTATGAACTGTCCCCCAAGGAAACACCAATACTATCAGCAATGTCTTTCTCCGCGAACCTTACATCTTGTTTGACCATATACGCCACAGCAGCAACTTTAGCGCAGCGTTCCTTGGCGTGCCTCATCTTTCATGTCAGTTTTACCACCTTTAAATTTTTTATGTCACCTGAAAATTGACCTTTTAGAGACAACAGATGTCCCATGTATCTGACTCAGTCCACTATATATCTGTAAAACCGAAACGTTCAGACCAACGCGACCTTTAATGAAGGCCCTAAGTCTTTATTTTATTTTTTTTAATTTTGTATACAGTAAGGGTTGAGTGTATATGACTGAACAAACGAACTTCCAACAACTTTTGAAAGACTGAACGAATCAGACCGAAATTCCATCCTATTATAGAAAATCACTACTCGTGAAATCAACGCAGATTCCACCTGCTCCTTACAGCCACGCGGTATGGTGGGCCATTATGAACGCCCCTCGTACTGAGTGTCAAGCAAGCCACAATGTCAAAACGTCCGCGATCCCACTTCCTTTAGTAAAAGTGGGTTGCTTCCAAAGGAGCTAACTATTCAGAACTTATTTATCTTCACTGCAGCAGGTGTTGTGCCGCGTGGCGACCGTAAAAGTCTCCCCGTACATCCATCTTAGTCTGGTCCTTTGGGATCATTGTGTTCATTTAGAATCATTTTGAAAATCGAGTTCTGCTTAAACCGGTGCTAGAGGGCGTGGCGGGTGTTACACATTTCAGTACTGATCATAAACAGACTCAATGCAACCGAGTCTGCTATTTTCATTTTTTTGGTGTATTCTTTGCTTCCAAAGGATCTAACTATTCAGAACTTATTAACAAGGGTATACATTATTTATACACGTTTATTACAATACTACAATACATCCAGTTATATAAGTGATGAATAGTTAGATTCTTTGGAAGCAAAGAATGCACCAAATAAACGAAAATATAGGATTTTTTTTTATTATCTTTTATTTTTGCACCTAAGTTTCAATTTAGAAGCCTCCGTGGTGTAGTGGTTACGCTGCTCGCCTTGTAAACCAGGGGTCGCAGGATCGATCCCGGGCTTCTCCAGACTTTCGGATGAGTCTTTAAACCGAGGTCCCGTCTCCGTATGACCTAAGCTGTTGGTGGAAACTCAAACACTCACTTTACTTTAATTAACCCTTATCTTGATGTTCACGACAACCCCTATCTTTGCAAACAGTGTAGATCCAGATCAGATGGCTTCTGAAGAAACCATCTGATCAGGATCTACACTGTTTGGTATTCAGTTTACGAATTTGTAACAATAAATTACATCAAATAATTTGATTGGTTGATATAATGAAATGGATGTGGCTTAGATGAATATTCAGCAAGATAAGGGTTAAGATAGAAAAGATACCACAAAATTACCTTTATTATGGCTGTTGATCTGACGTTATGATTAAAACTCGAACAAAGTTTTATGGCCCAAAAAAGCTGTTCAAGCCGTAGTTTTCTATTCTGTGCATTGCTGTTATGACACCTTTGGGCTGGGGGGCCTCCGCGCTGGCCGCTTTGTTGATATATCATTGGTGTTTGTGTTGAGGTTTGACGTTTCCTTCAACACTATTTAGGCCATTTTGGAGACGTTGCTTTCGATTTTGTGGGACTGTTACCAGGAACTGAGATGAAATGACATCTCAAGCCCTACCGACACGCAACAAGCTTAGACCTTTTGTACGCAAAAGTTCGGCCAGTTTCAGCTCTGCGCGGAAGCATCATACATCCCAAACCATATCTTCATGCTCCGATGGTTGGGGGTGGGGATGGATATTGTTTTGTATGATCTCAGATCGATACTGATTTCGTATACTCTGCAGTTGAAAACGACCCCTTTCAATCCCAGACTTTCTGAATGCCTCACTTATTCCCAGAATTTATCTAGCTGTTAAAATAGAGCAATTGCCCAATAAAACATACAATACACATGCGACCAGCGAATACTCGCGATTCGATAACATATATCCGTGTGACATTGTGCATATTTCATATCTTCAAAATGGCTATTATTGCGATGAAAAATCCGTGATATTTTTCTTATATATACTGCAACATAGTTTGTGGGTGCTCGTTAGAACCGCCTCATTCAGGCGGTTCTAGCAAGTACCAACACACTATGTCTTGGAACAGAAATAAGAAAAATAATGTTTACCCTCATAAACCCCAATTTTCTCTATATAAAATGGGGTTTCGGGGGTACTTGTTCGCGTGATCGGTCAGGCTGCGTACCAAGCCAAATCATATCACAGTCTACACTTGATGAGCTTTGTATACCACAAGTCACATTGAAGATTTGCCGTGTAAAAACTCGAATAATGGCTACAAAGACAACATATGCAAGGCTCGTGGCCGGATTCTGAATATTCACACGAGTGTATCGTCGTGGATACGATTTGGGTCAACGCTTTTACAACAGAATACGTGACATTTCAATCACGCCCAAAACACATTCAATAAAAGCAATGTTCTGTTTTGCAATGATTGTCAATTCGTTGATAGGATTCATTACGCAACAAATCCGCAAGCCAGCACTTCTACGAAGGAACCAGGTCGACACACTAGATATGCTTTCAATATCTGCGCAATACAGTTAAATTCCTATGCTAAGACCACCTTTGGGACTGTTCAAAAGTTTAAAGACCACTTTTGAACAGTTCCAAAGGTGGTCTCCCACTAGAGCATACTGTGTGCAGAAAACCCAAAGAAAATGTTTATGAAACCTTCTAAATATGCTTTTAAAAGCAAAATTTGTATTAATTTTAGGTGGTCTTAATAGAGGAATTTCTCTGTATTTTCTTCTTGCTCGTATCAAAACCTAGCATAAGTAAGAAAATTACCATCACTATTCATTTGAACAGAACAGTATGAAAGCTCAGAATATATCTCACGCGAAACTGCTTCACTTAATAGTATAATACCAATTTTACATTTGGGTCCCATCCATCGTAGTTTGGGGAAATCAATTGGACTGCATGGTGCTCCCACCCCTCGTGAGAACTGAAACTGACCACACATGATTACTGGTAAACTGCTAAAAAGGACCACGCCTGCTCAGGCTAAGTGTTGTGAGCCGGAAGGGATTGAGATGTCATTTCATCTCAATGACGGATAAAAGTCCCACAAAATTGAAAGCAGCGTCTCCAGAATGGCCTAAATAGTGTTGATGGGGACGCTAAGCCTCATATCAATAAAACAACAACACCACCAACAACAAACATTCATTTCTGCACCACCGCCGTACCCCAGCGAAAGCCCTTCAGATTTGATGGCCACAGACTTCACTGATTTTTTTAGTTGTGTGGATTGTTTGATACTATTGACAAAACTGCCTCGCAGAATGATATTTTCTTGGGCGATTTTATTCGAAGATGTATACAAGTATATTTATACTAACAGTATTTACTATGAAATATGTACCTCCTAGATATATTCTATAGAGCCCAATTAAAACTAGTTTTCTGTCAATCATTGTGACGTAATTCCATTGTGGATCCGTTTATTATTTGAAGATGACCATTTAGTGGGCGTGGTGTAGAATGCATTAAAGTTAGTAAGCATATTTTTCTAGTAGTTTTATGAGTTAATTGTTTGTTTGAGGTTTAACGTCCGCGTCAACACTGTATAGGTCATTTTGGAGACGTTGCTTCCAATGTTGTGGGACTTTACCCGACATTGAGATGAATTCTAACACAGCGCGCCTATATAGGCAATGATGCAAATGTATAATTATGTTGCAGTAGGAGTATGAGTGTCTTCCCTTAAGAGCTTTTCATTCATATTTTTTATCGATAATTTTTAAGGTCGATGTCAACTCAACTTTTTGTTTGATTTTAGGCTTAACATCCCCATCAGAGCTGTATATGTCATTTTGGAGACGTTGTTTCCATTATTTTTGGGACTTTTACCCGACATTAAGATGAAATGACATCTCAAGCCCTGGCACCCAGTGAAACCAATAGGGTTTATATGCATGGGCGGTCCAACTCGCACCACCTTTCCTAGGCACGCTTAGAACCTCTATGCAGTTTTCCAGTACTAGTGTGCAGTCGATTTTAGTTCTGCGTGGAAACATCATGCAGCCCATTCTATTTCTTCCGTCAAGACCCCATGGGCGTGGGCAGACGACAATGTTACTAAGCACAACATCTTTTTCAGCGCTAAAGTCCGAATGGCTATCACTGATTAGTTGGTTTCGAAGTTCGGTCGGCGTGTTGCGTAATAGGGCAAGCTGTAGAATCTGGGCTTGAATCATGCATTGCTTGGCAAACAGCGTAGGTCCAGATCAGATCTCACAGAATGCGGCGTCTGATGAGAGTCTATACTGTTTGCTTTGGTTACAGTAATACAGAATGTACTTCAAACTGCACGTGTTACAAAACATATACATGTACATCAGATGCATTAAATAAGTACGACTTTACAGAGTGTTCATATTTCTTTCAAATCCCACTTCATTCAAGATACCGCCCATTATAACATGTTAGAAAACATGTTATACTTTTCTTGTTATAATCTCTCCGTGTATTTCCTGTCGACTTCCCATTTACTAACAGGCTGGCCAGACTTGCAGGCTAAAACCATAATAAAGGCGCGTTCAAGGGCCGAGATGGTCATCCTTTGCTGATGTAGGGCAGTGTCTGCATATTTCGATGCGTGATATCGTTTTGGTTGGCAACTTCGAGGGACAGGCACCTGGGACAGTGCCAAAGTCCCGTGTTTTACACTGTGACCTATGAGAAATCTGTCATGGTATTACACCTAATGCAATAAAACAGGATGTGGAAGTATGTTGACCCCTTTTAATTCAATCATAACACGGTCTAACTGAATTTAGTGTTTACTCCAGTGATCAAATTAATCCAAGATTAATTGCTTAACTCTTCCATCACTGGGGTTCTAAAGAAGACCAGTCCATCTTTGAATTTGAACTCTTTCATTCCTTTAAATATGGAGTTTAGTCAACATCATAAGCAGGGTGACAAACTGCATACCGTAAAATTTCTAAAAATTCTGAAACCTTGTGGACGTGCTGTAATTCTCCTTAAATTGTAACAAAATTTATTTCATGATTTAACAAAAGGTGCAAACTGAATGGCAAATAGTGCAGAACCAGATCAAACTGCTCATTCAGAATGACAAACACTGTAAACCCTGATCAGACTTCTCCTAAACGTCTGAGTTTCCTTAGCCTTATCTGTCCAAATACGGTCGCTCTTGATGAAAGAGCTCATTATGAAGGTACCTGAACCTTTTGGTCCCTTTTGGTGTTAGGGATTGAGATGTCATTTCATCTCAATGTAGGGTAAAAGTCCAAATTGGAAGTAACTTCTCCAAAATGTCCTAAATAGTGTTAAACTACAACTCAAATAAACAAACGAACATTACCTACCTGTTATACAGTACTACATCAGGGCGCCATATTGAGACACACGGCATTCGGAATACCTCCAAGCCATTATAGTCCTCGGGGTCCCAGTGTAATTTCTCATCCTTCCATTCCTGAAAGGAAAGAAGAAAGAAGGATGCATAAATGATATTTTTAATATATATTTTGTCCCTTGTGAGCACTGAGGCCACACGAACGATATTTGGTAATGTATATATGAGCCAGCCCACGGGAAAAGAACCTTAAGTATTCTCCGATTTGTGTATTTCACACAAGCATGCGCATCCAGTTTACAGAGCTTGACACATGGTTTCTTTTTTGCAGCATGTTAACAAGTCCGTGTAATAAACAACCCTCTAAAACCCTACTTTGCATAGACCAAACTTGGGTTTACAGGGGTATAAATCATTTTCTTATTTCTGCTCCAAGACATAGGCTGTGGGTACTCGTTAGAACCGCCTCAATGAGGCGGTTCTAACGAGCACCCACAACATATATCTGGAGTATGAATGAGACAATTATAATAACGTTTAATAAGAAAAGTAGCCATTTCGGAGATATGAAAGAAAGTACTGTGTCACACTAGTTTTTTAACGCAATGAAAAGTTACCACACCTTCTCTATTTGTTTGGTTTGAGGTTGAACGTCCCCGTCAACACTATTTAGGTCATTTGGGAGACGCTGCTTCCAGTTTTGTGGGATTTTTCCCAGTGATATAAAATGAGATCTCAATCCCTGCCGTTCAATGAAACCAAAAGGCGTATATGAATTGGACGGTCTGACTTAGTCCTTCTAAGTTGTTTTCCAGTATTCATGTGTGGTCAGTGGGCAAATCTATTTCTCCAAGCCCCGATGGGCGGGGGCGAACATGGGCTCAGTTACATGACTGTGAGCAACAAAGGTTCTGTTGAGACTGCAGTTAAGTGCAGGCTACAATAAGTCTTTGTTGACTGCCTTTGCGATAAGTACATTTTCTCATGGGCAGGTTTTAGCCCCCCGCCCATCGGGGCTGGAAGAAATAGACGGGCTGCATGATGCTTCCACGCAGAGCTGAAACCGACCCACACACGAGTACTGGTAAACCGCTTAGAGGATTTAAGCCTGCCCAGGCAATGCGGTGCGAGTCGGCCCGTCCATGCTTATAAACCCTATTGGTTTCATTGGGCGGCAGGACTTGAGATGTCATTTCATCTCAATGTCGGGTAAAAGTCCCACAAAATTGGAAGCAACGTCTCCAAAATGACATTTACAGTGTTGACGGGGACGTTAAACCTCAAATCAAACAAAATCATGGGCAGGTTTACATGCATGATGATTTTCATTACGATAACACATCCGGGCGACATTATAAGAATCTTATATGGGTGTGAGGGGTGGATTGAAAAATCCGTCCCGAGGGACACTGTCCGGCATCACGAGGCTTGCCGAGTGATGCCGGACAGTGATCCCGAGGGGCGGATTTTTCTATCCACTCCTCACACCCATATTGGATTCTTTTTCTTGCATACCTTCCATTTCTTAGCGCGGAATTTCAATGCTGCAGTCACTTCGGTTACCAACGTCCGCCATATTGTGTTGACACTGCAGGAATGTAAAGTGACGTCACGGATCTTGCATGACGTCAACCTTAACGACGGCGCACACAAGGTCGTAATCAACCAGTGCATTTATCAAACACGCGATTATATTCGATTTGGGGTCGAACACCAGGGTCAGAACATAAATTTCTATCCCAGGGTAAAATCGCGGATTTCCTTGTCTCGTGTGCAAGAATATGCATTCTTTCATATCTCCAAAAGGGGTATTTTTTTTTATGAAAATTTTGGATATTTTTTCTTTTTTGTACTCCAAACATAGGTTGTGGGTGCTCGTTAGAACCGAACGAGTTTCCACAACCTATGTCTTACAACATAAATTAGAAACATATTGCACACCCCGTAAATCCCAGTTTTCTCCATATAAAGTGGAGGTTAAAGAGGTGTTCATTACACGGACTTAATGGTTAATTGACATGATGATTACATGTATTCCGGCACCCGCCCATCGGGGCTTGACGAAATATATGGGCTGCATGATGCTTCCACGCTGAGCTGAAACCGACCGCACACACGAGTACTGGTAAACCGCTTAGAGGATCTAAGCCTGCCCAGGCAAAGCCAAGCTAGTTGGACTATCCATCCTATTGGTTTCATTGCACGGCAGGGCTTGAGATGTCATTTCATCTCAATGTCGGGTAAAAGTCCCACAAAATTGGAAGCAACGTCTCCAAAATGACATATACAGTGTTGACGGGGACGTTAAACCTCAAATCAAACAAAAACATGTCTTCATGGCGTTTCAGATGTAAGATCAGTTTTATCCATTTCGAAATACAAATGAAGGCGGCCAGTAGGCGCGACAATCATTAAACAAACCAGGAAAAAGAGCAAAATAAATAAATAACAATAGCGTATATAACACGCAAATGAACCAGTTATTTTTTCCCCCGACATGGCTTTGAAGATATGGATCCAGATATTCGGCCCCCGCCCATCGGGGCTTGAAGAAATAGATGGGCTGCATGATGCTTCCACGCAGAGCTGAAACCGTCCGCACACTTGTACTAGTAAACCGCTTAGAGGATCTAAGCCTGTCCAGGAACCGCGGTGCGAGGCGGACCGTCCATGATAATTAACCCTATTGGTTTCATTGGGCGACAGGTCTTGAGATGTCATTTCATCTCAATGTCCGGTAAAAATCCCACAAAACTGGAAGCAACATCTCCAAAATGACCTATACAGTGTTGACGGGGACGTTAAACCTCAAATCAAGCAAAACATGGCGTTTCAGATGTAAAATCAGTTTTATCCATTTCGAAATACAAATGAAGACGGCAATTAGGCGCGACAATCATTAAACAAACCAGGAAAAAGAGCAAAATAAATAAACAACCATATCGTATATAACACACAAATGAACCAGTTATCTTTTCCCCCGACATGACTATGAAGATATGGATCCAGATATACTCATAACGAAAATACATTGTAAACTTTACCACCGAAAAAAAAAACACACGAAAATTTTAAGATGAAAAATTGTGATATTTTTTCATTTCTGCTCAAAATATAGATTGAGGGTACTCGATAGAACCGCCTGATCGAGGCGGTTCTAACGAGTACCCACAATCTAAATTTTAGAGCAGAAATAAGAAAAATAAGCTTTACCCCTGTAAACCCCAGTTCTGCTATATAAAAGTGGGGTTCGAGGGGGGTCATAATTATATAGGCATGTTTTCGTGATGAGTAATAAAACGTTGATCATTTAGTATAATGGTTTTCAGCAAAAATAGTTTTAGTTATTTCACTTGCTAGTACAGCTAACAGTTTGTCCACAAACGAGACCTTTTTTGAACAACTGGGCCTTGAATATTTTTCTCAACATCAGCATCGCGCCGCCATCACAACTGTGTTTTTGAAAGGTATGTTTCCTTATGACAACATACCCGTGTGCTGAAACGGCGTCCTTCATTACGAAAACATGCCTATACCAATACATTGTAACCTTTATCGCCGAAAAAATGAAAATTTTAAGATGAAAAATTGTTATATTTTTCTTTTTTTCTGCTTAAAATAAAGAGCGTGGGTACTCGTTAGAACCGCCTCATCGAGGCGGTTCTAACGAGTACCCACACTCTATATTTTAGAGCAGAAATAAGAACAAATAAGGTTTACTCCTGTAAACCCCAGTTTCGCCATATAAAAGTGGGGTTCGAGGGGGTCAAAATTACATAGGCGTGTTTTCGTGATGCTTTTCTCCGGAACCAGCATTTTCCAGATGAAAATGATATTTTTCTTATTCAAAATATAGATCGTCGGAACTCATTAGAACCGCCTCGATGAGGCGGTTATAACGAGTACCAACAATCTATATTTTTGAGCACAAATAAGGAAAATAATTACCAACCACACAACCCCGCTTCTCTCAGTATAATATAGGGTTTGCGGTGGGGTGTTGTTAATCTGATGAAATGTGTGTGTGTGTGTGTGAATTCGGGTTTAACGTCGCTTTCAACAATTTTTCAGTCATATCACGACGGTGTCTGGTTGCGACAGGGAGCTCAATGCTCACTTTTATAGTGCTGCCTCACTGAAGTATCATGTCCCAGACACATTACATGATACCACATCCAGTCACATTGACCTGACACTGGGTCGACCAGTCCTAGCTCTACCCCGTAAATCTGAGTGCCAAGCGAGGAGCAGCTAGTACCATTTTTAACGACTTTGGTATGTCGCGGCCCGGGATCGAAAACGTGACCTCCCGTTCCCCGGAGCGGACACTCTACCAACTGAGCTATCGGGGCCGGTCTGATGAAATGTAGTAATCGTCTGTTGTTGAGTATTCTTGCAATGGTGTAACCAGAAATGCACAAAAAATCTTTCGCCGAGAAGGGGCTATACTGAATTTGCATCCGCGGGCATCTTTCTCCGAAAAAGTACTTTAATTTAAGATATTTCTCTTACACGTAATTGCATTTTGTTTTGAGTGAGTGAGTGTTTGAGTTTTACGTCCCACCAACAGCTAAGGTCAAACGGAGACGGGACCTCGGTTTAAAGACTCATCCGAAAGTCTGGAGAAGCCCGGGATCGATCCTGCGACCCCTGGTTTGCAGTTTGTTTTACTACGCAGATGTGTACATGCAGTATACGTACAGAAAGCTACGCCCATGTCTTAGTAACTGGTGCCTGCGACACACCAAGAACCTTAGCAGAAGGTCATTATTATTTGTGTTAGAAGTCTCGACCCGGTTTTCATAACTAGAAATTTGTTGAGACACATATTCATTCTAAAGCCATAAAATTGCATACAAATGCCTATCCGACGATCTTTATTCAAAAGTCTACAGTGCATTACGTTTCATGATCGCTTTGGTAACCCACATTTTCAATCAGTACACAATAAAAGTAATAAAACGTCAAGAAGATCTGGAGGACCAGAGAAGACTCAGATCAGCCTGCGCTAATGATCTGAGTCTTTTCTGTTCGCATGAGCCTTCTCTAGCCTATGAGCTCTCACAACCACCACTGAGCGATAATGGAATGTTCTATAGGCAAGGTAATATCCTATGGAAGTAAAAACTACAATACAGAAGTGCCCAATATTATTTCTGGGCCAGAATAGCTAGTTTCAGCCAACAGGGCTTCATCACTGACCATCAAACTGTTTCAAATCCCGTATTAGAAATCAGTTTTGGGTGCACAGGTTGGGCTGAGTAAATGGTTGCACTTGTATTTCTTATCATGACTGCATATTTTAACAAGTCCGTATAATGAACACCCCTCTTAACCCCAATTTTTATTGACAAAAGTAGTGTTTACGGGGGCTTTTCCTTATTTACCGTATTTTTGCTTAAAAGATAGATTGTGCATGCTCGTTAGAACCGCCTCATCGAGGCGGTTCTAACGGGAATCCACAATCTGTATTTGGACAACACAGGAGAAAAAGATCAAACCTTTTCATCTGAAAAAAAAAAAAAAAAAATGCTTGTTATGGAGACATGAAGGACATCATTTTAGCAAATGGGTGTGCTAGCGTAATGTGTTGAATTTTCTGAGTCTCGGCTCGCTTTGATACGAGTTTCGAGAAAATGTTTTCGGAGTTTTCCGACCAATGACGTCATGATGGCTGAGACACAAACACGCTGCTTTTGAAACAGCTGATCGTTTATGAAAGACTCCTTTGTAATGACGTGGCTCTGTGCAGACTGCACGAATACGCAGGCTGGTGAAATCTTTCGTCGACCACACACATACCATAAAACGGGTTTCCTTGCGACTGGTTACACATTTGTTTTATGAGCCAAGAAATGCGTTTCGTGCAAAGATATAGAAAGTGGAAATGTCCAACTCTAGACGAACTTTATGAATGAAAACTCTTATTTGATTTCCTCTTATTGTCGAAAATTTATTACGTCTGGCTTCCTCGTTTTGATTTGCTTACACCGTCAAGGTCTAAGTGAGAAATTCAATTCAGATTTAGATGGACAGACACACGACATCACGATAAAAAGTCCGTGATACAAAGACCCCTCTAAACCCCACTTTATATAGAGAAAAGTGGGGTTTACGGGGGTATACATAAGCTGCCTTATTTTTGCTCTAAAACATAGATCGTGGGTACTCGTTAGAACCGCCTCATTGAGGCGGTTCTACCGAGCACCCACAATCTATGTTGAAAGCAGAAATGAAAAAAGTCATCATTTTTACCAAAATTGGTAATTTCTGACACAATGTTGGACGCCATTATTTCACACGGACATGATTTCCTAATGGAAACCGTTATTTTGATTCAGCAGCTGTTGCAGAATTTTAATGGCTCGAACGCCGATGGCCTGTTTAGGGAATTCCTCTACATAATAAGTAGAGTACGGAACCCTGGAAGGGACATGCAATTTTTCGCTCGGTTGTTTTCGAAGAAAACGACAAGGTATTGTCATAGCTCTGGTGTCGTCTGCATCGTCGTCGTCGTCTGCTTTGTCGTGCAAAACCTTGGACATTTTGTAATATCTCTGTCATTTACTGAACATATTTACTCGAAACTCGGACTAGTTGTACATTATGAAAAGGGGAACTCGTACCAATAGGTGAGGTAACCCTCAAAATATTTTGGCAAAGTTATGCCCCTTTTTCGACTTAGAATTTTTGCAGCCGAGAGTTGGCACCCGCATGCGGTGCTCTTGTTTTAATATGTTGTGCGAACAAGATAATATCTTGTGCGCACAACATATTATCTTGTGCGAACAAGATAATATCTTGTTCGCACAACTTAGAATCTTGTGCGTACAAGATATTATCTTGTTTGAACAAAATAGATCTTGTGCGGACAACATAATATATTGTGCGCATAACTTTTTATCTTGTTCGCACAATATAATATGTTGTGTATACAACATAATATGTTGTGTATACAACATAATATCTTGTGCGCACAACATATTAACTTGTTTGCACAACACAGATCTTGTGCAGAGAACATATTATCTTGTTCGTACAAGATATTATCTTGTTCGCACAACATAGATCTTGTGCAGACAACATAATATCTTGTGCGCACAAGATATTATCTTGTTCGCACAACTTAATATCTTGTGCGGACAAGATAACATCTTGTTCGCACAAGATAGACAAGATAATATCTTGTTTGCACCACTTAATATCTTGTGCGCATCAGAAAAAAAATACATGTCCCTTCCCGGGTTCCGTAAGAGTGGGATACTTAAGGAGATTTTCGACTTTTATCTGGCTCATGTATGATGTGCGTACTACGAGGCGATTCCAATGAGTATTCACAATCATCACGAAAATATGCCTATATATACTCAGAGGCAATAAAAAGTATACAGTTTTTGATTTGGAATACCGGGTCTTGTATTGCTGGCTGCAATAAAATATGCCTATTTCCGTTTGTCCCAAACGTCAAAGTTGGTAAAACTCCAATTCTTTTCCTGTTTCAGTAATCCATGACGGAGTAATTGCCCTTAATTGATAATTAATATTTCCAACAAAATCTCGTGTTGTACATGGTATTAAAACCTATGCACACCGCAAAAGTCATGTACGAATGTTCATCGATAAGACTCCACCATTACTTTGCCAATAAACCCAACCAAACAGCTTCAAACTCAATTGGCATTTTTATGCTTACTCCATAGTGATGCCTCGAAAATTACTCAAAGAAAAGTTAATCACCGATACAAATCCCACAGAACCATAAAGCATTTAATCAAAGGAAGAACGTAAAAGGCGAAGATGACATTTTCTTTGACAAAAAATGTTGCACTTTACCTTGTGTTTAATTTAAACATGGGGTATATTCTTGCCAATCAGTTCCCCTTCTTTCAACTCTGTTGCACGAAAAATCATTTATCGAATAGCACTTATTCGAAACACATGTTTAAAGGGAAACTACTAAAGACAAAATATTGGATCAGACCCCCTGTCCATTTCAAGTGACACAATTTCATTATCCTTTAATCAATTTTAACGGAAAATGCTGCAAATTATGCGGAAGTTGTTAATCTTATTTATGATGTCACATATATATGTAGGGAGGGAGCCATTGGGACGCCAATCGGCGTTCAGTAACCTGTATACTTACTTTTGCCTCAGTTTGACGCCCTTGAACTCCACTTATACATGTATCGTTGAGTGACCAGTTTCAGTGACTGTAAGCATTTTCTTTTGTATAATGATTAAATGTCATAAAAATAAATAAAAATGCATTTTATCTTTTGTTTGTTTTATTCCCTTTCCATCCTGACAAATTTGGTTTTCAAAACATCGATAATACGTTGGCTGCAGCCATTGTTTTGACCTACATATTTCAAAACGGGAAATTACAAATGACCAGAATCGGTGATCTTTGAACTTTGCCTCATGGTATAGTAATAATGCAAAATTATGTATTAAAAATGTTGTGAAGGTTAAAACAACATTACTAGAAACTGTTAACTGTGAAAGAACATATTCACAAATGGTATATATACTGACCGGAAATAGAAACTATACAATTTTAAATTGTCTCGTCTGACAAAACAAGTGGATAATTCAGTTAAAATCTATTGATTAAGGATTTGACTAACTTACGACATGAATCCTGTAACAATTTAAAGAAAAGCTGGTGTTCAAAATAAAAGTTGTTTTTTATTTTTTGGGGGGGGGGGGGGAATGTAAAAAAGTGCATTTTTCACAAAATCTGTTTGTAATCGAAATTTGACTTCAACATTTTTGCGTAAAAGTAATAAGTGAAAAGCAAGGAATAAACAAAATTACATAACATCAAAAAATTACCAAGAAACCAACATTCTATTGAAATCTCAAAAACTGCTTTTTCAGCGAAATTTTCAAAATAATGTTTCAAGTCAAAATCCGACCCAAAAGTGCCTTCAATCGTTTTAGCATCTTCAGCTGTGTCTTAAATGTTGATAAAAACAAAAACCGCAATCAGAAATGCCATATTCTTCGCTCACTTCCGGTGGTTGGGTCCAATATTTAAACGTCGATAAAATTTCAACCATTGTGAAAACTTTCATTGTGTAAACAATGTTCCCAACGTTAGATGATGAGTAATAACTGGTAAAAATGGGAATCTTATTCGCGACACAAAATGTTTGACTCAATGGAAATTTGAACAGCGATCTTGCTTTGAACCTGGGGCTCTACCCGTTAAATCGTAGCTATCATTAAACATTTTATTCGATAATTCAGACATGCCACTGATGATAATTTATATAATTGGAATTGAAATTTCATTGAAATGTTTCGCCAGTGACAACTTAAAAAAATAAGTGTATAGTTTCTATTTCCAGTGAGTATAGATATTCAAATTGATTTACTTTTCAGTATGTCCGGGACACACGAATCTATCATGCCATTTTCAACCCTTTGCTTGTAGCAATATATGAGATGGATTTAGTGTTTTCATAGGGGTATGCAACACGGGGTACATTTTTTATGATGAGAGAAACCCAGTGTTTTTAATAGTCACCACAACTTTTTGTGGTTGCATCCGAAAACGAACAGGGAGCTAAACTAAAACAAGGTATGTGTTTCACTTTTGAACTGCAAAGCAAAGATAAAAGTTAAGCACTGGCATCAAGCCGTCCCTGTAGATAAAAAATGGAAGCTGACTCCAACAGGTCATGTGACCTGAAGTAGCAGCAGTCAGAAAATGTTGGATGGGGAAAATATTTAAAACAAAAGAAACTATTGCTTTTGGGAGGCACATCATTACATATTAAAAAGAGTATTTAGAAAAGCAGCCAAAATATGCAAGGAAATATAAATTTATTTTTAACTGACGTCTTTGAACAGATTTTTTTCGATGTTGTCGGTATAAATGAAAGGTCTTTATTTATACATTTACCAACCGTATATGATGACGTCACAGATCTCTTTACTAAGAAAATACCGCGAGGTAACTAAGTGTCAACGAAACAGGCCAGTCACCATTTCTGGGCCTCCTGCGATATATATATCATGATAGTAAAACTGCGGTACACATAGGTAAACATTTTTTTTTTATTTCAACTCTAAAATATAGATTTGGGTATTCGTAAACACAGCCTCGATGACGTGGCTAAATTAATTCATTCACGGGGATAAGGGTTAAAATCTTGCTTGATACAGTGCCGGTATCGTTTATTCTTTTTTTTTTATCATATTATGACGTCGCGCCTTAGAGTGTAATAACGCCATGTAATAAATTCCGTAACCCACTAGTGAATTAACAAGATACGCCCCGTAACGTTACAAACAACGTCGCGTTTACTAATGGCGGAATATTGGCATTTTTAAAAGTTGTGTGAAGTTGGCTCTGCAATCGCCCAACTGCATTCAGCTCTGCATAAGACTTAGCAGGATTCCCTTAATGTAACAGGATTCCTGTTAAGTCTAACCCAGAGCTCGACCTAGCTCGACATAGCTCTGCATAAACTTTCAATTCGCCAGTCTTATGCAGAGCTCAACATAGCTCGACGTAGCTCTGCATACAACTTTCAATGTGCCAGTCTTTTGCAGAGCTCGACATAAGTCGACGTAGCTCTGCATGCCAGTTTAGTGCAGAGCTCTGCAATCGCCTTAGGTCTGCATAAACTTAGAAATCAGCACATCAATGCACAGCTCTGCGCTTGACATAGCTCGACGTAGCTCTGCATACTACTTTCAATGTGCCAGTCTTATGCAGAGCTCGACATAGCTCGACGTAGCTCTGCATTAATATTTCAATGTGCCATACTTATGCAGAGCTCGACATAGCTCGACGTAGCTCTGCAAACAACGTTCAATGTGCCAGTTTAGTGCAGAGCTCTGCAATCGCCTTAGGTCTGCATAATCTTAGAAATCATCACATCAATGCACAGCTCTGCGCTCGACATAGCTCGACGTAGCTCTGCATACAATTTTTAGTTCGCCAGTCTTATGCAGAGCTCGACATAGCTCGACGTAGCTCTGCATACATTTTTCAATGTGCCAGTCTTATGCAGACCTCGACATAGCAGAGCTCGACCTAGCGAATTGCAGAGCTCGACCTAGCTCGACACAGCTCTGCATAAAACTTTCAATGTGCCAGTCTTATGCAGAGTTCGACATAGCTCGACGTAACTCTGCATAGCTCTGCATACAACTTTCAATGTGCCAGACTTATGCAGAGCTCGACCTAGCTCGACATAGCTCTGCATACAACTTTCACTGTGCCATTCTTATGCAGAGCTCGACATAGATCGACGTAGCTCTGCATACAACTTTCAATGTGTCAGTCTTATGCATAGCTCGACATAGCAGAGCTCGACCTAGCGTATTGCAGAGCTCGACCTAGCTCGACATAACTCTGCAAACAACTTTCAATTTGCCAGTCTTATGCAGAGCTCGACATAGCTCGACGTAGCTCTGCATACTACGTTCAATGTGCCAGTCTTATGCAGAGCTCGACATAGCTCGACGTAGCTCTGCATAAATATTTCAATGTGCCATACTTATGCAGAGCTCGACATAGCTCGACGTAGCTCTGCATACAACTTTCAATGTGCCATTCTTATGCAAAGCTCGACATAGCTCGACGTAGCTCTGCATAAATATTTCAATGTGCCATACTTATGCAGAGCTCGACATAGCTCGACGTAGCTCTGCATACAACTTTCAATGTGCCATTCTTATGCAGAGCTCGATATAGATCGACGTCGCTCTGCATACAACTTTCAATGTGCCAGTCTTATGCAGAGCTCGACATAGCAGAGCTCGACCTAGCGTATTGCAGAGCTCGACATAGCTCTGCAAACAACTTTCAATTTGCCAGTCTTATGCAGAGCTCGACATAGCTCGACGTAGCTCTGCATACTACTTTCAATGTGCCAGTCTTATGCAGAGCTCGACATAGCTCGACGTAGCTCTGCATTAATATTTCAATGTGCCATACTTATGCAGAGCTCGACATAGCTCGACGTAGCTCTGCAAACAACGTTCAATGTGCCAGTTTAGTGCAGAGCTCTGCAATCGCCTTAGGTCTGCATAATCTTAGAAATCATCACATCAATGCACAGCTCTGCGCTCGACATAGCTCGACGTAGCTCTGCATACAATTTTTAGTTCGCCAGTCTTATGCAGAGCTCGACATAGCTCGACGTAGCTCTGCATACATTTTTCAATGTGCCAGTCTTATGCAGACCTCGACATAGCAGAGCTCGACCTAGCGAATTGCAGAGCTCGACCTAGCTCGACACAGCTCTGCATAAAACTTTCAATGTGCCAGTCTTATGCAGAGTTCGACATAGCTCGACGTAACTCTGCATAGCTCTGCATACAACTTTCAATGTGCCAGACTTATGCAGAGCTCGACCTAGCTCGACATAGCTCTGCATACAACTTTCACTGTGCCATTCTTATGCAGAGCTCGACATAGATCGACGTAGCTCTGCATACAACTTTCAATGTGTCAGTCTTATGCATAGCTCGACATAGCAGAGCTCGACCTAGCGTATTGCAGAGCTCGACCTAGCTCGACATAACTCTGCAAACAACTTTCAATTTGCCAGTCTTATGCAGAGCTCGACATAGCTCGACGTAGCTCTGCATACTACGTTCAATGTGCCAGTCTTATGCAGAGCTCGACATAGCTCGACGTAGCTCTGCATAAATATTTCAATGTGCCATACTTATGCAGAGCTCGACATAGCTCGACGTAGCTCTGCATACAACTTTCAATGTGCCATTCTTATGCAAAGCTCGACATAGCTCGACGTAGCTCTGCATAAATATTTCAATGTGCCATACTTATGCAGAGCTCGACATAGCTCGACGTAGCTCTGCATACAACTTTCAATGTGCCATTCTTATGCAGAGCTCGATATAGATCGACGTCGCTCTGCATACAACTTTCAATGTGCCAGTCTTATGCAGAGCTCGACATAGCAGAGCTCGACCTAGCGTATTGCAGAGCTCGACATAGCTCTGCAAACAACTTTCAATTTGCCAGTCTTATGCAGAGCTCGACATAGCTCGACGTAGCTCTGCATACTACTTTCAATGTGCCAGTCTTATGCAGAGCTCGACATAGCTCGACGTAGCTCTGCATAAATATTTCAATGTGCCATACTTATGCAGACCTCGACATAGCAGAACTCGACCTAGCGAATTGCAGAGCTCGACCTAGCTCGACACAGCTCTGCATAAAACTTTTAATGTGCCAGTCTTATGCAGAGCTCGACATAGCTCGACGTAACTCTACATAGCTCTACATACAACTTTCAATGTGCCAGACTTATGCAGAGCTCGACCTAGCTCGACATAGCTCTGTAAACAACTTTCAATTCGCCAGTCTTATGCAGAGCTCGACATAGCTCGACGTAGCTCTGCATACTACTTTCAATGTACCAGTCTTATGCAGACCTCGACATAGCAGAGCTCGACCTAGCGTATTGCAGAGCTCGACCTAGCTCGACACAGCTCTGCATACTACTTTCAATGTGCCAGTCTTATGCAGAGCTCGACATAGCTCGACGTAGCTCTGCATAAATATTTCAATATGCCATACTTATGCAGAGCTCGACATAGCTCGACGTAGCTCTGCATACAACTTTCAATGTGCCAGTTTAGTGCAGAGCTCTGCAATCGCCTTAGCTCTGCATAATCTTAAAAATCATCACATCAATGCACAGCTCTGCGCTAGACATAGCTCGACGTAGCTCTGCATACAATTTTCAATTCGCCAGTCTTATGCAGAGCTCGACATAGCTCGACGTAGCTCTGCATACATTTTTCAATGAGCCAGTCTTATGCAGAGCTCGACATAGCAGAGCTCGACCTAGCGAATTGCAGAGCTCGACCTAGCTCGACACAGCTCTCCATAAAACTTTCAATTTGCAAGTCTTATGCAGAGCTCGACATAGCTCGACGTAACTCTGCATAGCTCTGCATACAACTTTCAATGTGTCAGACTTATGCAGAGCTCGACCTAGCGCGACATAGCTCTGCAAACAACTTTCAATTCGCCAGTCTTATGCAGAGCTCGACAAAGCTCGACGTAGCTCTGCATACTACTTTCAATGTACCAGTCTTATGCAGAGCTCGACATAGCTCGACGTAGCTCTGCATCAATATTTCAATGTGCCATACTTATGCAGAGCTCGACATAGCTCGACGTAGCTCTGCATACAACTTTCAATGTGCCATTCTTATGCAGAGCTCGACATAGATCGACGTAGCTCTGCATACAACTATCAATGTGTCAGTCTTATGCAGAGCTCGACATAGCAGAGCTCGACCTAGCGTATTGCAGAGCTCGACCTAGCTCGACATAGCTCTGCAAACAACTTTCAATTCGGGAGTCTTATGCAGAGCTCGACATAGCTCGACGTAGCTCTGCATACTACTTTCAATGTGCCAGTCTTATGCAGAGCTCGACGTAGCTCGACGTAGCACTGCATAAATATTTCAATGTGCCATACTTATGCAGAGCTCGACATAGCTCGACGTAGCTCTGTATACAACTTCCAATGTGCCAGTTTAGTGCAGAGCTCTGCAATCGCCATAGGTCTGCATAATCTCAGAAATCATCACATCAATGCACAGCTCTGCGCTCGACATAGCTCGACGTAGCTCTGCATACAATTTTCAATTCGCCAGTCTTATGCAGAGCTCGACATAGCTCGACGTAGCTCTGCATACATTTTTCAATGTGCCAGTCTTATGCAGACCTCGACATAGCAGAGCTCGACCTAGCGAATTGGAGAGCTCGACCTAGCTCGCACAGCTCTGCATAAAACTTTCAATGTGCCAGTCTTATGCAGAGCTCGACATAGCTCGACGTAACTCTGCATAGCTCTGCATACAACTTTCAATGTGCCAGACTTATGCAGAGCTCGACCTAGCTCGACATAGCTCTGCAAACAACTTTCAATTCGCCAGTCTAATGCAGAGCTCGACATAGCTCGACGTAGCTCTGCATACAACTTTCAATATACCAGTCTTATGCAGAGCTCGACATAGCTCGACGTAGCTCTGCATAAATATTTCAATGTGCCATACTTATGCAGAGCTCGACATAGCTCGACGTAGCTCTGCATACAACTTTCAATGTGCCATTCTTATGCAGAGCTCGACATAGATCGACGTAGCTCTGCATACAAATTTCAATGTGCCAGTCTTATGCAGAGCTCGACATAGCAGAGCTCGACCTAGCGTATTGCAGAGCTCGACCTAGCTCGACATAGCTCTGCAAACAACTTTCAATTCGCCAGTCTTATGCAGAGCTCGACATAGCTCGACGTAGCTCTGCATACAACTTTCAATGTGCCAGTTTAGTGCAGAGCTCTGCAATCGCCTTAGGTCTGTATAATCTTAGAAATCATCACACCAATGCACAGCTCTGCGCTCGACATAGCTCGACGTAGCTCTACATACAATTTTCAATTTGCCAGTCTTATGCAGAGCTCGACATAGCTCGACGTAGCTCTACATACATTTTTCAATGAGCCAGTCTTATGCAGAGCTCGACATAGCAGAGCTCGACCTAGCGAATTGCAGAGCTCGACCTTGCTCGACACAGCTCTGCATAAACTTTCAATGTGCAAGTCTTATGCAGAGCTCGACATAGCTCGACGTAACTCTGCCTAGCTCTGCATACAACTTTCAATGTGCCAGACTTATGCAGAGCTCGACCTAGCTCGACATAGCTCTGCAAACAACTTTCAATTCGCCAGTCTTATGCAGAGCTCGACATAGCTCGACGTAGCTCTGCATACTACTTTCAATGTACCAGTCTTATGCAGAGCTCGACATAGCTCGACGTAGCTCTGCATAAATATTTCAATGTGCCATACTTATGCAGAGCTCGACATAGCTCGACGTAGCTCTGCATACAACTTTCAATGTGCCATTCTTATGCAGAGCTCGACATAGATCGACGTAGCTCTGCATACAACTATCAATGTGTCAGTCTTATGCAGAGCTCGACATAGCAGAGCTCGACCTAGCGTATTGCAGAGCTCGACCTAGCTCGACATAGCTCTGCACACAACTTTCAATTCGCCAGTCTTATGCAAAGCTCGACATAGCTCGATGTAGCTCTGCATACTACTTTCAATGTGCCAGTCTTATGCAGAGCTCGACATAGCTCGACATAGCTCTGCATAAATATTTCAATGTGCCATACTTATGCAGAGCTCGACATAGCTCGACGTAGCTCTGCATACCTCTTTCAATGTGCCATTCTTATGCAGAGCTCGACATAGATCGACGTAGCTCTGCATACAACTATCAATGTGTCAGTCTTATGCAGAGCTCGACATAGCAGAGCTCGACCTAGCGTATTGCAGAGCTCGACCTAGCTCGACATAGCTCTGCACACAACTTTCAATTCGCCAGTCTTATGCAAAGCTCGACATAGCTCGACGTAGTTCTGCATACAACTTTCAATGTGCCAGTTTAGTGCAGAGCTCTGCAATCGCCTTAGGTCTGCATAATCTTAGAAATCATCACATCAATGCACAGCTCTGCGCTCGACATAGCTCGACGTAGCTCTGCATACAATTTTCAATTCGCAAGTCTTATGCAGAGCTCGACATAGCTCGACGTAGCTCTGCATACATTTTTCAATGTGCCAGTCTTATGCAGACCTCGACATAGCAGAGCTCGACCTAGCGAATTGCAGAGCTCGACCTAGCTCGCACAGCTCCGCATAAAACTTTCAATGTGCCAGTCTTATGCAGAGCTCGACATAGCTCGACGTAGCTCTGCATAAATATTTCAATGTGCCATACTTATGCAGAGCTCGACATAGCTCGACGTAGCTCTGCATACAACGTTCAATGTGCCAGTTTAGTGCAGAGCTCTGCAATTGCCTTAGGTCTGCATAATCTTAGAAATCATCACATCAATGCACAGCTCTGCGCTCGACATAGCTCGACGTAGCTCTGCATACAATTTTCAATTCGCCAGTCTTATGCAGAGCTCGACATAGCTCGACGTAGCTCTGCATACATTTTTCAATGTGCCAGTCGTATGCAGACCTCGACATAGCAGAGCTCGACCTAGCGAATTGCAGAGCTCGACAAAGCTCGCACAGCTCTGCATAAAACTTTCAATGTGCCAGTCTTATGCAGAGCTCGACATAGCTCGACGTAACTCTGCATAGCTCTGCATACAACTTTCAATGTGCCAGACTTATGCAGAGCTCGACCTAGCTCGACGTAGCTCTGCAAACAACTTTCAATTCGCCAGTCTTATGCAGAGCTCGACATAGCTCGACGTAGCTCTGCATACTACTTTCAATGTACCAGTCTTATGCAGACCTCGACATAGCAGAGCTCGACCTAGCGAATTGCAGAGCTCGACCTAGCTCGACACAGCTCTGCATAAAACTTTCAATGTGCCAGTCTTATGCAGAGCTCGACATAGCTCGACGTAACTCTGCATAGCTCTGCATACAATTTTCAATGTGCCAGACTTATGCAGAGCTCGACCTAGCTCGACATAGTCTGCAAACAACTTTCAATTCGCCAGTCTTATGCAGAGCTCGACATAGCTCGACGTAGCTCTGCATACTACTTTCAATGTACCAGTCTTATGCAGAGCTCGACATAGCTCGACGTAGCTCTGCATAAATATTTCAATGTGCCATACTTATGTAGAGCTCGACATAGCTCGACGTAGCTCTGCATACAACTTTCAATGTGCCATTCTTATGCAGAGCTCGACATAGATCGACGTAGCTCTGCATACAAATTTCAATGTGCCAGTCTTATGCAGAGCTCGACATAGCAGAGCTCGACCTAGCGTATTGCAGAGCTCGACCTAGCTCGACATAGCTCTGCAAACAACTTTCAATTCGCCAGTCTTATGCAGAGCTCGACATAGCTCGACGTAGCTCTGCATACAACTTTCAATGTGCCAGTTTAGTGCAGAGCTCTGCAATCGCCTTAGGTCTGTATAATCTTAGAATTCATCACACCAATGCACAGCTCTGCGCTCGACATAGCTCGACGTAGCTCTACATACAATTTTCAATTTGCCAGTCTTATGCAGAGCTCGACATAGCTCGACGTAGCTCTACATACATTTTTCAATGAGCCAGTCTTATGCAGAGCTCGACATAGCAGAGCTCGACCTAGCGAATTGCAGAGCTCGACCTAGCTCGACACAGCTCTGCATAAACTTTCAATGTGCAAGTCTTATGCAGAGCTCGACATAGCTCGACGTAACTCTGCCTAGCTCTGCATACAACTTTCAATGTGCCAGACTTATGTAGAGCTCGACCTAGCTCGACATAGCTCTGCAAACAACTTTCAATTCGCCAGTCTTATGCAGAGCTCGACATAGCTCGACGTAGCTCTGCATACTACTTTCAATGTACCAGTCTTATGCAGAGCTCGACATAGCTCGACGTAGCTCTGCATAAATATTTCAATGTGCCATACTTATGCAGAGCTCGACATAGCTCAACGTAGCTCTGCATACAACTTTCAATGTGCCATTCTTATGCAGAGCTCGACATAGATCGACGTAGCTCTGCATACAACTATCAATGTGTCAGTCTTATGCAGAGCTCGACATAGCAGAGCTCGACCTAGCGTATTGCAGAGCTCGACCTAGCTCGACATAGCTCTGCAAACAACTTTCAATTCGCGAGTCTTATGCAGAGCTCGACCTAGCTCGACGTAGCTCTGCATACTACTTTCAATGTGCCAGTCTTATGCAGAGCTCGACATAGCTCGACGTAGCACTGCATAAATATTTCAATGTGCCATACTTATGCAGAGTTCGACATAGCTCGACGTAGCTCTGTATACAACTTCCAATGTGCCAGTTTAGTGCAGAGCTCTGCAATCGCCCTAGGTCTGCATAATCTCAGAAATCATCACATCAATGCACAGCTCTGCGCTCGACATAGCTCGACGTAGCTCTGCATACAATTTTCAATTCGCCAGTCTTATGCAGAGCTCGACATAGCTCGACGTAGCTCTGCATACATTTTTCAATGTGCCAGTCTTATGCAGACCTCGACATAGCAGAGCTCGACCTAGCGAATTGGAGAGCTCGACCTAGCTCGCACAGCTCTGCATAAAACTTTCAATGTGCCAGTCTTATGCAGAGCTCGACATAGCTCGACGTAACTCTGCATAGCTCTGCATACAACTTTCAATGTGCCAGACTTATGCAGAGCTCGACCTAGCTCGACATAGCTCTGCAAACAACTTTCAATTCGCCAGTCTTATGCAGAGCTCGACATAGCTCGACGTAGCTCTGCATACAACTTTCAATATACCAGTCTTATGCAGAGCTCGACATAGCTCGACGTAGCTCTGCATAAATATTTCAATGTGCCATACTTATGCAGAGCTCGACATAGCTCGACGTAGCTCTGCATACAACTTTCAATGTGCCATTCTTATGCAGAGCTCGACATAGATCGACGTAGCTCTGCATACAACTTTCAATGTGCCAGTCTTATGCAGAGCTCGACATAGCAGAGCTCGACCTAGCGTATTGCAGAGCTCGACCTAGCTCGACATAGCTCTGCAAACAACTTTCAATTCGCCAGTCTTATGCAGAGCTCGACATAGCTCGACGTAGCTCTGCATACTACTTTCAATGTGCCAGTCTTATGCAGAGCTCGACATAGCTCGACGTAGCTCTGCATAAATATTTCAATGTGCCATACTTAGGCAGAGCTCGACATAGCTCGACGTAGCTCTGCATACAACTTACAATGTGCCAGTTTAGTGCAGAGCTCTGCAATCGCCTTAGGTCTGCATAATCTTAGAAATCATCACATCAATGCACAGCTCTGCGCTCGACATAGCTCGACGTAGCTCTGCATACAATTTTCAATTCGCCAGTCTGCATACAACTTTCAATTCGCCAGTCTTATGCAGAGCTCGACATAGCTCGACGCAGTTCTGCATACTACTTTCAATATACCAGTCTTATGCAGAGCTCGACATAGCTCGACGTAGCTCTGCATAAATATTTCAATGTGCCATACTTATGCAGAGCTCGGCATAGCTCGACGTAGCTCTGCATACAACTTTCAATGTGCCATACTTATGCAGAGCTCGACATAGATCGATGTAGCTCTGCATACAACTTTCAATGTGCCAATCTTATGCAGAGCTCGACATAGCAGAGCTCGACCTAGCGTATTGCAGAGCTCGACCTAGCTCGACATAGCTCTGCAAACAATTTTCAATTCGCCAGTCTTAAGCAGAGCTCGACATAGCTCGACGTAGCTCTGCATACATTTTTCAATGAGCCAGTCTTATGCAGACCTCGACATAGCTGAGCTCGACCTAGCGAATTTCAGATCTCGACCTAGCTCGACACAGCTCTGCATAAAACTTTCAATGTGCCAGTCTAATGTAGAGCTCGACATAGCTCGACGTAACTCAGCATAGCTCTGCATGCAACTTTCAATGTGCCAGACTTATGCAGAGCTCGACCTAGCTCGACATAGCTCTGCAAACAACTTTCAATTCGCCAGTCTTATGCAGAGCTCGACATAGCTCAACGTAGCTCTGCATACTACTTTCAATGTACCAGTCTTATGCAGACCTCGACATAGCTCGACGTAGCTCTGCATAAATATTTCAATGTGCCATACTTATGCAGAGCTCGACATAGCTCGATGTAGCTCTGCATACAACTTTCAATGTGCCATTCTTATGCAGAGCTCGACATAGATTGACGTAGCTCTGCATACAACTTTCAATGTGCCAGTCTTATGCAGAGCTCGACATAGCAGAGCTCGACCTAGCGTATTGCAGAGCTTGACCTAGCTCGACATAGCTCTGCAAACAACTTTCAATTCGCCAGTCTTATGCAGAGCTCGACATAGCTCGACGTAGCTCTGCATACTACTTTCAATGTGCCAGTCTTATGCAGAGCTCGACAAAGCTCGACGTAGCTCTGCATAAATATTTCAATGTGCCATACTTATGCAGAGCTCGACATAGCTCGACGTAGCTCTGCATACAACTTTCAATGTGCCAGTTTAGTGCAGAGCTCTGCAATCGCCTTAGATCTGCATAATCTTAGAAATCATCACATCAATGCACAGCTCTGCGCTCGACATAGCTCGACGTAGCTCTGCATACCATTTTCAATTCGCCAGTCTTATGCAGAGCTCGACATAGCTCGACATAGGTCGACGTAGCTCTGCATACATTTTTCAATGTGCCAGTCTTATGCAGAGCTCGACATAGCAGAGCTCGACCTAGCGAATTGCAGAGCTCGACCTAGCTCGACACAGCTCTCCATAAAACTTTCAATTTGCAAGTCTTATGCAGAGCTCGACATAGCTCGACGTAACTCTGCATAGCTCTGCATACAAGTTTCAATGTGTCAGACTTATGCAGAGCTC
Source organism: Lucinisca nassula (assembly GCA_963580285.1). NCBI lineage: Eukaryota > Metazoa > Mollusca > Bivalvia > Lucinida > Lucinidae > Lucinisca > Lucinisca nassula. The sequence goes on from OY757018.1 coordinate 113,951,846, forward strand.
GACCTAGCGCGACATAGCTCTGCAAACAACTTTCAATTCGCCAGTCTTATGCAGAGCTCGACATAGCTCGACGTAGCTCTGCATACTACTTTCAATGTACCAGTCTTATGCAGAGCTCGACATAGCTCGACGTAGCTCTGCATAAATATTTCAATGTGCCATACTTATGCAGAGCTCGACATAGCTCGACGTAGCTCTGCATACAACTTTCAATGTGCCAGTTTAGTGCAGAGCTCTGCAATCGCCTTAGATCTGCATAATCTTAGAAATCATCACATCAATGCACAGCTCTGCGCTCGACATAGCTCGACGTAGCTCTGCATACCATTTTCAATTCGCCAGTCTTTTGCAGAGCTCGACATAGCTCGACATAGCTCGACGTAGCTCTGCATACATTTTTCAATGTGCCAGTCTTATGCAGACCTCGACATAGGAGAGCTCGACCTAGCGAATTGCAGAGCTCGACCTAGCTCGACACAGCTCTGCATAAAACTTTCAATGTGCCAGTCTTATGCAGAGCTCGACATAGCTCGACCTAATTCTGCATAGCTCTGCATACAACTTTCAATGTGTCAGACTTATGCAGAGCTCGACCTAGCTCGACATAGCTCTGCAAACAACTTTCAATACGCCAGTCTTATGCAGAGCTCGACATAGCTCGACGTAGCTCTGCATACTACTATCAATGTACCAGTCTTATGCAGAGCTCGACATAGCTCGACGTAGCTCTGCATAAATATTTCAATGTGCCATTCTTATGCAGAGCTCGACATAGATCGACGTAGCTCTGCATACAACTTTCAATGTGCCAGTCTTATGCAGAGCTCGACATAGCAGAGCTCGACCTAGCGTATTGCGATAATCAAAAAGTTCTTGCTTAAGACAGGTGCTGGCTTAAAACCGGTGAATTTTAATACATTTTCCTTTTTCGGGAACTGAAAGCCTGCTTGCTTAAGACAGGCTGCTTGCTTAATAGAGGTGGTCACTTAGACAGGTTTTACTGTATATACTTAACAATTAATAAGTTACTGGATCTGTCTTTATTACACACATATATTAGACATATATTAGAAATGAGTCCATAGGATGATGCCCCCGCCTGAAAAATCCATCCATGAACAACAAGGATATTGAGCGGACACAAGGAAAAAAACACCTTTCTTTACCTTTTGACCTGTGAGTATGACCTTGAACTTCGATGTACCAACCGGGTCTTGCGTATGACACATTGACTTGGAGATAAGGACCTGGGTTTTGTGTGAGCCAGATCGTCTCATGATGGCAAACATTTCTGCCAAATAATTTCAAAATACATTCCGAACTAAGAAAGTTATCTACCGTTTTTAAGTTTTGGACATTTGTTTTTTTTTGTTTTTTTTTTCACTTTGACTTCTAAGTACGACCTTGACCTTGGAGGTACGGATACGGGTTTTGCGCACGACACATTGTCTTATGATGGTCAACATTACTGCAAAGTAATTTCAAAATCCATAAAGAAATAAGAACGTAATTGACTGTCTTTAAGTTTCAGATCCTTTTTTTACCTTGACCTTGGAGGTTCGGAACTGGGTTTTGCACGCGACACATCATAACTCATGATGGTTAATATTTCTGCAAAGAAATTTCAAAACCCATCCAGAAATAAGAAAGTTATAGACTGCGCTTAGGTTTCGGACGGGCGACCGAACGGACGGACGAATGGCGGGGCATAAACTAGGTTAGAATGAAGAATGGACAATCCGGTAAACTGCCGTAGTTGTTGAACTATTTAATACGACCAATTAAATCGTCATCTCCCCGAACATTGGTTTTATTAACCAGATTCAAAGGGGTGACAGCCCCAAGTGTCAGTTCTCTTTTTGAAACAGGATCTAAACTGTATCAAACTAAGTCCAAGATCAAACAAGTTCATATTTCCCGGTTGGAGAAACAACTATTATGAGGCAGTTGTCCTAAATCATGATTTTTAAAATGCTCAAGTATACAAGGGCAGAGTACGGATTTAGGGATGACACTTATTCTTTTTAGATACAGCACTTGTACTACAAGTGACTATAAATAATTGGTTTTGTTTTAAATGAGGTTTAGTCCCTGTCAACACTACTAAGATCACTGGGACTTGAATTTAAAACACACACATATTGCGGGTGCTCCTTAGAATCGTGTAATTGAGGCGGTCGTAAACCGTCCCAACAGAATATGTATTTTATGTAGGAATAAGAAATTTTGGGTTTCAACCTGTAAATCCCTTATTTCAAGTACATACAGGTCGTTTAATTGGGGCGGTCTTAAAGAGTACCCAGTCTATTTGAGCAGTCTTAAAGAGTACCCATAGTTTATGAATTGAAGCAGGAATAAGAAAAATAAAGTATTGCCCTGTGTTGTATTGTTATTTTCAAGAACACACAGATTGCGAGTGCTCCTAAGTATCGTCAAATTGGGGCGGTCTTCAAGAGTACCCAGGGTCTAGATATATGACTAGAAATAAGAAATATAAAGTATACCCCTGTAAATCCACTCTTTTCAAGCATACCGGCCCCCGCCCATCGGGGCTTGAAGAAATAGATGGGCTGCATGATGCTTCCACGCAGAGCTGAAACCGACCCGCGCACGAGTACTGGTTAACTGCTTAGAGGATCTATGCCTGCCCAGGCAAAGCGGTGTATGTCGGACCGACATACACCGCTTTGCCTGGGCAGGCATAGATCCATGCTTATAAACCATATTGGTTTCAATGGGCGACAGGTCTTGAGATGTCATTTCATCTCAATGTCGGGTAAAAGTCCCACAAAATTGGGAGCAACGTCTCCAAAATGACCTATACAGTGTTGACGGGGTCGTTAAACCTCAAATCAAACAAACAAAACTTTTCAAGCATACACAGATTGTGAGTGTTTGGACAGTCGTAAAAAGTATCTACAGTCTATGTATTTAAGCAGGAATAAGAAAAAATGAGTATGTGCCTGAAAACCTGAAAACCCCCTCTTTCCAGCACATACACAGGCTGCAGATGCTCCTAAGAATCGGCTAATTGGGACGATCTGAAAGAGTACACAGAGTCTATTATTTTAGCAGGAATAAGAAAAATAAAGTATACCACTGTAAATCCCAACTTTTCAAGCACCCACAGATTGCGGGTGCTCCTTAGAATCGTCTTATTGAGGCGGTATTTTTTTCTTCTTTGAATCGTCTGAGGCAGTCTTAAATTGTAACCACAGCCTATGTATTTAAGCAGGAATAAGAAAAATAGTATAGCCCTTTCAAGCATACACAGATTGCGGGTGGACCATAGAATCATCTAATTTGGGCAGTCTTTAAGTGTATCTAGACGATCTTTGCATTTCATGCAGGAATAAAACAATAAAGTATATCCCTGTAAATCCCTCTTTTCAAGTACACCAAGATTGCGGGTGCTCCTAAGAATCGTCATATGGGTTCCGTCTTAAAGATTACCCACAGTCTATTTATTTTATGCAAGAATAATAATAATAACAAAATATCACCCTGTAAACCCCCCTTTTCTGACACACACAGATTGCAGGTACTCCATAGGATCATATAATTTAGGCGGTCATAAAGAGTACCCACAGTCTATGTATTTAAGCAGGAATAAAGAATAACTACAGTCTATGTATTTAAACAGGAATAAGAAAAGTAAAGTATACCCCCTGTAAACCCTATCTTTTCAAACACACACAGATTGCGAATGCTACTTAGAATTGTCTAAATGGGGTGGTCTTAAGAGTACCCACAGTGTGAGTGAGTGAGTGTTTCAGTTTTACGTCCCACCAACAGCTTAGGTCATAAAGAGACTGGACTCGGTTTAAGGACTCATCCAAAAGTCTGGAGAAAGTTGTATGCAGAGCTAGGTCGAGTTATGTCGAGCTCTGCATTAGAATGGCGAATTTGAAAGTCGTATGCAGAGCTATGTCGAGCTATGACGAGACCTGCATTAGACTTGCGAATTGAAAGTTATATGCAGAGCTATGTCGAGCTATGTTGAGCTCTCCATTAGACTGGTGATTTGAAAGTTGTATGCAGAGCTACGTCGAGCTATGTCGAACGCAGAGCTGTGCATTGATGTGCTGATTTCAAAGTTAATGCAGACCTAAGGCGATTGCAGAGCTCTGCACTAAACTACCGAATTGATAGTTGTATGCAGAGCTACGTCGAGCTAGGTCGAGCGCAGAACTCTGCATTGATGTTTATGCAGACCTAATGCGATTGCAGAGCTCTGCACTAAACTGGCGCATTGAAAGTTGTATGCAGAGCTATGTCGAGTTACGTCGAGCTATGTCGAGCTCTGCATTAGACTTGGGAATTGAAAGTTGTATGAAGAGCTATGTCGAGCTATGTCGAGATCTGCATAAGACTGGCGATTTGAAACTTGTATGCGAAGCTACGTCGAGCTATGCCGAGCACAGAGCTGTGCGTTGATGTGCTTTTTTCATAGTTTATGCAGACCTAAGGCGAATACAGAGCTATGCACTAAACTAGCGAATTGAAAGTTGTATGCAGAGCTGCCTCGAGCTATGTCTAGGGCAGAGCTCTGCATTGATGTGCTGATTCCAATGTTTATGCATAGCTAAGGCGATTGCAGAGCTCTGCACTTACTAGCAAACTGAAATCTGTATGCAGACCTACGTCGAGCTATGTCGAGCACAGAGCTCTGCATTGATGTGCTGATAATAATGTTTATGCAGACCTTAGGCGATTGCAGAGCTCTGCACTAAACTGGCACATTGGAAGTCGCATGCAGAGCTACGTCGAGCTATGTCGAGCTCTGCATTAGATTTGGGAATTGAAAGTTGTATGTAGAGCTACGTCGAGCTATGTCGAGCGCAGAGCTGTGTAATGATGTGCTGATTTAAAGGTTTATGTAGACCTAAGGCGATTGCAGAGCTCTGCACTAAACTGGCACATTGAAAGTTGTATGCAGAGCCACGTCAAGCTATGTCGAGCTCTGCATAAGACTGGCGAATTGAAAGTTGTATGCAGATCTATAATGAGCTAGGTCGAGCTCTGCATAAGACCGGCGAATTGAAACTTCTTATGGGGATCTATGTCGAGCTCTGCATTAGACTGGCGAATTGAAATTTGTATGCAGAGCTAGGTCGAGCTATGTCGAGCGCAGAGCTGTGCATTAATGTGCTGGTTTCATAGTTTATGCAGTCCCAATGCGATTGCAGAGCTCTGCACTAAACTGGCACATTGAAAGTTGTATGCAGAGTTACGTCGAGCTATGTCGAGCTCGGCAGTAGACTTGGGAATTAAAAAGTGTATGAAGAGCTATGTCGAGCTCTGCATTAGACAGGCGAATTGAAAAGTTGTATGTAGAGCTACGTCGAGCTATGTCGAGCGCAGAGCTGTGTAATGATGTGCTGATTTCAAGGTTTATGTAGTCCCAAGGCGATTGCAGGGCTCTGCACTAAATTGGCACATTGAAAGTTGTATGCAGAGCCACGTCGAGCTATGTCGAGCTCTGCATAAGACTGGCGACTTTTAAGTTGTATGCAGAGCTATGTTGAGCTAGGTAGAGCTCTGCATTAGACCGGCGAAGTGAAACTTTTTATGGAGAGCTATGTCGAGCTCTGCATAAGACTGGCGAATTGAATTTTTTATGCAGAGCTACGTCGAGCTATGTCGAGTGCAGGGCTGTGTAATGATGTGCTGATTTCAAAGTTTATGCAGACCTTAGGCGATTGCAGAGCTCTGCACTTAACTGGCACCTTGAAAGTTGTATGCAGAGCTACGTCGAGCTATGTCGAGCTCTGCATAAGACTGGCACATTGAAAGTTGTATGCAGAGCTACGTCGAGCTATGTCGAGCTCTGCAGAAGACTGGCGAATTGAAAATTGTATGCAGAACTACGTCGAGCTATGTCGAGCGCAGAGCTGTGCATACCTAAGGCGATTGCAGAGCTCTGCACTAAACTGGCACTTTGAAATTTGTATGCCGAGCTACGTCGAGCTATGTCGAGCTCTGCAAAAGACTCGAATATTAAAAGTTGTATGCAGAGCTTCGTCGACCTCAGTCGAGCTCTGCATAAGTCTTGCACATTGAAAGGTGTATGCAGAGCTACGTCGAGCTATGTCGAGCTCTGCATACGACTTGCGAAATGAAAATTGTATGCAGAGCTACGTCGAGCTATGTCGAGCGCCAAGTGCAGAAGACTGGCACATTGAATATTGTACGCAGAGCTATGTCGAGCAATGTCGAGCTATGCATAAGTCCGGCAAATTGAAAGGTGTATGCAGAGCTACGTCGAGCTATGTCGAGCTCTGCAGAAGACTTGCACATTGAAAGTTGTATGCAGAGCTACGTCGAGCTATGTCGAGCTCTGCATAACACTGGCGAATTGACTGTTGTATGCAGAGCAATGTTGAGCTAGGTCGAGCTCTGCAATTTGCTAGGTCGAGCTCTGCTATGTCGTGCGCTGAAGCTACGTGGAGCTATGTGGAGCGCAGAGCCCGGCAATCATAAGTTTATGCAGACCTAACTGGCACATTAAAAGTTGTATACAGAGCTACGTCGAGCTATGTCGAGCTCTGCATAAGACTGGCGCAGTGAAAGTCTTATGCAGAGCTACGTCGGGCTATGTCGAGATCTGCATAAGACTGGCGAATTGTAAGTTGTATGCAGAGTTATGCCGAGCTAGGTCGAGCTCTGCTATGCCGAGCTCTGCACTAAACTGGCACGCTGAAAGTTGTATGCAGAGCTACGTCGAGCTATTTCGAGCTCTGCTTAAGACTGCCACATTAAAACTAACACATATGCAGAGCTACGTCGAGCTATGTCGAGCGCAGAGCTGTGCATTGATGTGCTGATGTGTAAGATTATGCAGCCCTTAGGCGATTGCAGAGCTCTGCACTAAACTGGCACATTGAAAGTTGTATGCAGAGCTACTTGGAGCTATGTCGACATCTGCATACGTCTGGCACATTGAAATATGTATGCAGAGCTACGTCGAGCTATGTAGAGCTCTGCATAAGACTGGCACATTGAAAGTAGTATGCAGAGCTACGTCGAGATATGTTGAGCTCTGCATAAGACTGGCGAATTGAAAGTTGTTTGCAAAGCTATGTCGAGCTCTGCAATTCGCTAGGTCGAGCTCTGCTATGTCGAGCTCTGCATTAAACTGGAACATTGAAAGTTGTATGCAGAGCTACGGCGAGCTATGTCGAGCTCTGCATAAGTCTGGCACATTGAAAGTTGTATGCAGATCTACGTCGAGCTATGTCGAGCTCTGCACAAGAATGGCGCATTGAAAGTTGTATGCAGAGCTATGTCGAGCTAGGTCGAGCTCCGCAATTCGCTAGGTCGAGCTCTGCTATGTCGAGCTCTTCATTAAAGTGACACATTGAAAGTTGTATGCAGAGCTAAGTCGATCTATGTCGAGCACTGCATAAGACTGGCACATTGAAAGTTGTATGCAGAGCTACGTCGAGCTATGTCAAGCTCTGCAAAAGTACGGCACCTTGAAATATTTATGCAGAGCTACGTCGAGCTATGTCGAGCTCTGCATAAGACTGGCACATTGAAAATGTATGCAGAGCTACGTCGAGCTATGTCGAGCTCTGCATAAGTCTGGCACTTTGATATATATATATGCAGAGCTACGTCGAGCTATGTCGCGCTCTGCATAAGACTGGCACATTGAAAGTAGTATGCAGAGCTATGTCGAGTTCTGCATAAGACTGGCGAATTAGAAGGTTGTTTGCAGAGCTAGGTCGAGCTCTGCAATTCGCTATGTCGAGGTCTGCATTAAACTGGCACATTGAAAGTTGTATGCAGAGCTACGTCGAGCTATTTCGAGCTCTGCATAAGACTGGCACATTGAAAGTTGTATGCAGAGCTACGTAGAGCTAGGTCGAGCTCTGCAATTCTCTAGGTCGAGCTCTGTTATGTCGAGCTCTGCGCTAACCTGGCACATTGAAAGTTGTATGCAGAGCTACGTCGAGCTATGTCGAGCTCTGCATAAGACTGGCACATTGAAAGTAGTATGCAGAGCTATATCGAGCTATGTCGAGCTCTGCATAAGACTGGCACATTTAAAATTTCATGCAGAGCTGTGTCGAGCTAGGTCGAGCTCTGCAATTCGCTAGGTCGAGCTCTGCTATGTCGAGCTCTGCGCTAACCTGGCACATTGAAAGTTGTATGCAGAGCTACGTCGAGCTATGTCGAGCTCTGCATAAGACTCGCGAATAGAAAATTGTATGCAGAGCTACGTCGAGCTATGTCGAGCGCAGAGCTGTGCATTGATGTGCTGATTGCTAAGATTCTGCAGACCTAATGCGATTGCAGAGCTCTGTACTAAACTGGCAAATTGAAAGTTGTATGCAGAGCTATGTCGAGCTAGGTCGAGCTCTGCAATTCGCTAGGTCGAGCTCTGCTATGTCGGGCTCTGCATAAGACTGGCACATTGAAAAATGTATGCAGAGCTACGTCGAGCTATGTCGAGCTCTGCATAAGACTGGCGAATTTAAAATTGTATGCAGAGCTACGTCGAGCTATGTCGAGCGCAGATCTGTGCATTGATGTGATGATTTCTAAGATTATGCAGACCTAAGGCGATTGCAGAGCTCTGCACTAAACTGGCACATTGAAAGTTGTAGCAGAGTTACGTCGAGCTATGTCAAGCTCTGCATAAGTATGGCACATTGAAATATTTATGCAGAGCTACGTCGAGCTATGTCGAGCTCTGCAATTCGCTAGGTCGAGATCTGCTATGTCGAGCTCTGCATAAGACTGGCACATTGAAAATTGATTGCAGAGCTACGTCGATCTATGTCGAGCTCTGCATAAGAATGGCACATTGAAAGTTGTATGCAGAGTTACGTCGAGCTATGTCGAGCTTTGCATAAGTATGGCACATTGAAATATTTATGCAGAGCTACGTCGAGCTATGTCGAGCTCTGCATAAGACTGGCGAATTGAAAGTTGTTTGCAGAGCAATGTCGAGCTAGGTCGAGCTCTTCATAAGTCTAGCACATTGAAAGTTGTATGCAGAGCTATGCAAAGTTACGTCGAGCTATGTCGAGCTCTGCATAAGACTGGCACATTGAAAGTTTTATGCAGAGCTGTGTCGAGCTAGGGCGAGCTCTGCAATTCGCTATGTCGAGCTCTGCTATGTCGAGGTCTGCATAAGACTGGCTCATTGAAAAATGTATGCAGAGCTACGTCGAGCTATGTCGAGATCTGCATAAGACTGGCGAATTGAAAATTGTATGCAGAGCTACGTCGAGCTATGTCGAGCGCAGAGCTGTGCATTGGTGTGATGATTTCTAAAATTATGCAGACCTAAGGCGATTGCAGAGCTCTGCACTAAACTGGCACATTGAAAGTTGTATGCAGAGCCACGTCGAGCTATGTCGAGCTCTGCATAAGTATGGCACATTGAACTATTTATGCAGAGCTACGTCGAGCTATGTCGAGCTCTGCAATTCGCTAGGTCGAGCTCTGCTATGTCGAGCTCTGCATAAGACTGGTACATTGAAAGTAGTATGCAGAGCTACGTCGAGCTATGTCGAGCTCTGCATAAGACTGGCGAATTGAAAGTTGTTTGCAGAGATATGTCAAGCTAGGGTGAGCTCTGCATAAGTCTGGCACATTGAAAGTAGTATGCATAGCTATGCAGAATTACGTCGAGCTATGCCGAGCTCTGCATAAGACTGGCACATTGAAAGTTTTATGCAGAGCTATGTCGAGCTAGGTCGAGCTCTGCAATTCGCTAGGTCGTGCTCTGCTATGTCGAGGTCTGCATATGACTGCACATTGAAAAATGTATGCAGAGCTACGTCGAGCTATGTCGAGCGCAGAGCTGTGCATTGTTGCGATGATTTCTAATATTATGCAGACCTAAGGCGATTGCGGAGCTCTGCACTAAACTGGCACATTGAAAGTTGTATGCAGAGCGACGTCGAGCTATGTCGAGCTCTGCATAAGTATGGCACATTGAAATATTTATGCAGAGCTACGTCGAGCTATGTCGAGCTCTGCATAAGACTGGTACATTGAAAGTAGTATGCAGAGCTACGTCGAGCTATGTCGAGCTCTGCATAAGACTGGCGAATTGAAAGTTGTTTGCGGAGCTATGTCGAGCTAGGTCGAGCTCTGCATAAGTCTGGCACATTGAAAGTTGTATGCAGAGCTATGCAGAGTTACGACGAGCTATGTCGAGCTCTGCATAAGTCTGGCACATTGAAAGTTTTATGCAGAGCTGTGTCGAGCTAGGTCGAGCTCTGCAATTCGCTAGGTCGAGCTCTGCTATGTCGAGGTCTGCATAAGACTGGCACATTGAAAAATGTATGCAGAGCTACGTCGAGCTATGTCGAGCTCTGCATAAGACTGGCGAATTGAAAATTGTATGCAGAGCTACGTCGAGCTATGTCGAGCGCAGAGCTGTGCATTGATGTGATGATTTCTAAGATTATGCAAACCTAAGGCGATTACAGAGCTCTGCACTAAACTAGCACATTGAAAGTTGTATGCAGAGCTACGTCGAGCTATGTCGAGCTCTGCATAAGTATGGCACATTGAAATATTTATGCAGAGCTACGTCGAGCTATATCGAGCTCTGCATAAGACTGGCACATTGAAAGTAGTATGCAGAGCTACGTCGGGCTATGTCGAGCTCTGCATAAGACTGGCGAATTGAAAGTTGTTTGCAGAGCTATGTCGAGCTAGGTCGAGCTCTGCATAAGTCTGGCACATTGAAAGTTGTATGCAGAGCTATGCAGAGTTACGTCGAGCTATGCAGAGCTCGGCATAAGACTGGCACATTGAAAGTTTTATGCAGAGCTGTGTCGAGGTAGGTCGAGCTCTGCAATTCGCTAGGTCGAACTCTGCTATGTCGAGGTCTGCCTAAGACTGGCACATTGAAAAATGTATGCAGAGCTACGTCGAGCTATGTCGAGCTCTGCATAAGACTGGCGAATTGAAAATTGTATGCAGAGCTACGTCGAGCTATGTCGAGCGCAGAGCTGTGCATTGATGTGATGATTTCTAAGATTATGCAGACCTAAGGCGATTGCAGAGCTCTGCACTAAACTGGCACATTGAAAGTTGTATGCAGAGCTACGTCGAGCTATGTCGAGCTCTGCATAAGTATGGCACATTGAAATATTTATGCCGAGCTACGTCGAGCAATGGCGAGCTCTGCATAAGACTGGTACATTGAAAGTAGTATGCAGAGCTACGTCGAGCTATGTCGAGCTCTGCATAAGACTGGCGAATTGAAAGTTGTTTGCGGAGCTATGTCGAGCTAGGTCGAGCTCTGCATACGTTTGGCACATTGAAAGTTGTATGCAGAGCTATGCAGAGTTACGTCGAGCTATGTCGAGCTCTGCATAAGACTGACACATTGAAAGTTTTATGCAGAGCTGTGTCGAGCTAGGTCGAGCTCTGCAATTCGCTAGGTCGAGCTCTGCTATGTCGAGGTCTGCATAAGACTGGCACATTGAAAAATGTATGCAGAGCTACGTCGAGCTATGTCGAGCTCTGCATAAGACTGGCGAATTGAAAATTGTATGCAGAGCTACGTCGAGCTATGTCGAGCGCAGAGCTGTGCATTGATGTGATGATTTCTAAGATTATGCAGACCTAAGGCGATTGCAGAGCTCTGCACTAAACTGGCACATTGAAAGTTGTATGCAGAGCTACGTCGAGCTATGTCGAGCTCTGCATAAGTATGGCACATTGAAATATTTATGCAGAGCTACGTCGAGCTATGTCGAGCTCTGCATAAGACTGGCACATTGAAAGTAGTATGCAGAGCTACGTCGAGCTATGTCAAGCGCAGAGCTGTGCATTGATGTGCTGATTTCTAAGTTTATGCAGACCTACCTTAGGCGATTGCAGAGCTCTGCACTAAACTGGCAGGCAGAGCTACGTCGACTTATGTCGAGCTCTGCAAAAGACTGACACATTGAAAGTTGTATGCAGAGCTACGTCGAGCTATGTTGAGCTCTGCATAAGACTGGCGAATTGAAAGTTTATGCAGAGCTATGTCGAGCTAGGTCGAGCTCTGGGTTAGACTTAACAGGAATCCTGTTACATTAAGGGAATCCTGCTTAGTCTTATGCAGAGCTGAATGCAGATGGGCGATTGCAGAGCCAACTTCACACAACTATTTTTAAAACAAATCGTGAATAAAATGCGTTTTAAATGCCATATTATAAATAGCATCTTGCATTCGTGCTCATGTATTATTACATTTGGGCCCCGTCAAGCGATTTTGGTACTTATCGCCTATGCGAGCAGCGAAGGTTCAGGCGAGCCTGCACATCCGCGCAGTCTCGCCAGAACCTTCGCTGCTCGCTCATACAAGCAGTGGTTCAAGAGGAACCTTCAGACAGAAAGCCATATCCCTGGCCCCTCTGAATGGCTGGGCATGCGCAGTTAAAATTTGTCATGACGGAATGCTCGAAGACACAAATTCGCTTGGCGGGGCTCATTTATTAAACTCATTTAGGAAAAGGTTCGTCGGGAAATTTTGCTCTGCATTTCGTTGTGTATACCCTCTAGTGCACTTCTGAAAAGCATAAAAATAGAGAATGCTATAAGTGAATGTCTTTTGATAACAAGTTTATCAGGCAAGGCTTCGAGAACGTGTGTAGAATTGCAAGGCTTGCCGAACGATTCTTCACGCGTTCTCAAAGCCGGGTCTGATAAACTTGGCATCGAATGACACGAATCTGGTATTGTATTTATCAGTTAATCCCCTTGTACACTCTTACAGTTTTGAAAATTTTTCCAGTCGTCAGTTCATAAAGTGTAATGTCACGCTGACCTGATAAAGCTCACTTTCCTGATATCAGGTGAAACTGTTACAATGCAATTAATATTGGGGGTAGCTGATTATTATACATACACGTATATGGTCATGTCAGAAAGTGTGTTGAGCTCTCACCGTTCTACTTGACAATATTTATATAAGATTTGGTTTTAGGTTATTCAGACAAATTGTAGGAACGAATTGCGCACCCCTTCTGGCTGATTTGGTCTTGTTTTGTTATGAAAGGGACTTCATGATGTCCCTTTCCATTAAAAACCAATCTGAAATCATTAAAGCTTTTCGATCGACGTCTAGATATTTGGATGATTTATAAAATATTGACAATGCGTGTACTTGGATGGTTTGATCAATCAAACTTACCCTCCAGAACTTCAGTTAAATAAAAAACAAATTCTTCTGATACCAAAGCTCCGTTTTTGGATTTACATTTATCTATTGTATATGGGTTTGTTTCTTGCAATATTTATGATAAGCGCAATCATTTCGATTTTGAGATTGTAAATTTTCCTTTCTTAGATGGTGATGTTCTATATGTGGCATCCTAGGTTTTTTATATTTCGCAATTATTTCAATTTGACAGAGTGTCCAGGTGTGTAACTGACTTCAACACTCGTAATAAATTGTTAATAGCTCATGGTTATCGTTATCATAAACTACGAAAAGCCTTTGCTAAGTTTTATAGACGCCATTCCGATTTAGTTTCAAAATTCGATGTTGGACTTAAATCTCTTTTGGAACATGGTCTATCAGAACCATTTCAGAAAAGTGTATGCTTGCAATATTTTCAGTACCCAATTTAGTAAAACCAGTCCTCTATATAAAGAAAATGGGTACAACATACATGTTAGACTGCATGCATAGTAGTTAACCCAATCACGGTTGATAACTTTTCTTCCCTCTTTAAATGCACGCCGACGGGTCAGGCCTCAGATTCTATGAAGGCTTCAGTGTAAAGGCTTATTTAATTCAGATAATAACGCTAGGTATACCCGATGTCTAACTAATGGTTTTCTTTCGCTCCAGCATTTCGGTTGTATCATACGGTCGAGTCCTCATCGTTGTTTCATCTCAGGAGTCGTTTGATTTTAATGTTCTCGGAGATGCAGCACTGATGATTGACAAAGCCTTTATGCGGACTGAAAAAAAATATTTGTCTAAACCACGCCAGAAGCAAGGGTGAGGAATGTGTCCATGTAGAATCCAGTAACCCCCCCCCCCCCCCTCCACAACCCAAAGTGAAATTTTAATGACAGTTCCAAGGCGGTTCTTCTGTCGTGGTTAATTACTGTAACAGTTATAGTTCGTCTTTGCATGTTTGTATTTCTGATATATTTTTTTTTTATTTTAATGGCTGTCAGACCATTGTGTGGGTAAGTTTTTGTTTGATTTGAGGTTTAACGTTCCCGTCAAGACTGTAAAGGTCATTTTGGAGACATTGCTACCAATTTTGTGGGACTTTTACCCGACATTGAGATGAAATGACATCTCAAGCCCAGCCGTCCAATGAAACCAATACGGTTTATAGGCATGGACGGGCCGACTCGCACCGCATTGCCTGGGCAGGCTTAGATCCGCTAAGCGGTTTACCAGTACTCGTGTGCGGGTCGGTTTCAGAGCTGCGTGGAAGCATCTTGCAGCCATGAATTTCTTCAAGCCCCGATGGGCGGGGGCTTTTTGTGGGTAAGTAACTGTCCATTTGGCTTTCCGCTAGTGGTGTTTTATTACATGTTCGTGTTTCCTCTGATGGGAGGTGCGAGGTAATTGTATCGATTCATGATCATTGCCTTCCTGGTTTAGAATGACGTCACTTGACGTGTCTGAAAATCATGTGATTCGATGCGTTCATGGAAGTATGCACTGCATTGTTTTTTATAGGCTAACATTAGACTTTACACTGGAAATGTAAATATTAAAGTATGAACAACGTTGCTTCCAGGGGGTTTACGTAAATGCACTGAGAGTATGAACAACATCCCTGCAGGCACAAAACGTTGACTCAATGTTGAACTAACGTTAAAAAACAACGTTTTTAACGTTGTTTCAACGTTAGTTCACCGTTGAGTGCCTGCTGGGATTGCTTTCCATTAGTTTGGGGCTTTAGAATGCAAATATTTGTATTTAGCGACAACAAGTAATTTCTTGGCATTGGAGTGTTTTACGGTAAATTATGAGCTACGTGGTGCCAAACAGCTTCCATGTTTTCCCTTTTATGATTAAACACAGTGTAAGAATCTCACTGAAATATGAAATCTATCGTGTCTTTAAGTAGCCCAGAAATGGTCATTATTCCAAACTAGGAGTTACTACATCAAAACGTCTTCGAAACCAATTATTTTCTCATCGCAGCACACTTCTTTATTTCATTTATTATTGAGGCCAGACTAAAAGCAGGGTTAAAACCGAGGATTGTTCATATTTTGCAAGTAGTACACAAGGTTTTATTAGTCTATGAAATATCATAGTGTTAGTTTGTATGTACGAAAAAGGACTGATCTATCTGGCTCTGGGATAATTAGGCCGAATCATGAAGAAACACCAAACTGTGTCAAGGTGATCTGTAGTCCATTGCACATAGATCGTCACTTCTGTGTCAATTGTTTGTTAGTCTAAGCGCAGTAGATTTACGTTGTTGATGTCCACGTGGCTACGACTGATTTGTACGAAATTCAGATAATGGTTTTTAACCAATTGTATGCTAGTGGATTCTTCCATTGCTATATGTTGGCCAAGTCAATGTGTCATTTAAGGGGGTGTCAGGCCTATTTTTCATTTTTTATTCAATTTTTGATGGAAATAGACTAGGCCCTGATCAGACGCCGCGTTCTGTGGCGTCTGATCTCGGCCGGACTGTTTGCCAAGGTACCCCTTTAGGGGTTTCCCGCAAACAATGGGTTAATGACCACGTTATTCTTGTCCTTCTGACGTTAGATTGTTGTGTAAAGAGGACAGTATTGACTGGCTCATAAGCTGGGAGATTTGCAAAACTGTAGATCCAGATCAGACTACACAGAACGCGGAGTCTGATCAAGTCTAAGTCCCCGCCCAGGACAATATTTCCAGCCTACATATAGAGACATTCGACCCACCAGAGCTGTCAATGCTTTAATTGAAGCTGGTGTGGCTTTACCCTTATCTTTCTGAATACATGTACATGTAATTAAGGGGAATGGGAACACCTGGTAGATTTTTCCGCCATTTTTCAAAGGGAGACAATTTTCGGGACTTCCTGTTCGCTTTTCTATAAGACCTGTCCCACCCAAAAAGGGGGTCTTCACTTAAAGGAAAGAATTTGTTCCCAGGAGCAAATTCTTTCCTTTAAGAGTTGACCCCTATTGACATGGGAGTCAAAAATACATTTGCAAGAGTTACCGCCCCTGATGGTGTTCCCATTCCCCTTAATTAGCCGCACCTGTATCTGACTATCACCCAATCAGCTGACATGATATAATGTTGTTGTTCAAGCTCGCAAACTCAATGGTAAACAGAACAGTGTTGATTCTGATCAGATGGGCATCTGGTATGGATCTAAACTGTTTGCAAAGGTTGGGGTTGCCGTGAAAAGCAGGAGATAAGGTTTAATAATTGCATATATTACATGCGTAAACAGAGAAATACTATGGTTTCTACCAGACATAAACTTGGTATTTTCCTTTTTGCTAAGAAGAAACGCTGGAACTACTTTTTGAACAACTTGTTAAGTGAAATCGTTATATTCAAACGCGGGAAAATTTCAGTCACGTCGACGTTATTCATGACGTCATCGCAATTGTTTTCTGGGAATATCAGAATGCGAGACGTTTGAGTCGGATGAAACGTTGAAACAAAGAAAACATGGAAATGTTTGTTTGTTTGATTTGAGATTTAACGTCCCCGTCAACACTGTAAAGGTCATTTTGGAGACGTTGCTTCCAATTTTGTGGGACTTTTACCCGACATTGAGATGAAATGACATTTCTTACCCTGTCACCCAATGACACCTATAGGGTTTATAAGCATGGACGGGCCTACTCGCACCACTTTGCCTGGACAGGATTAGATCCCCTAAGCGGTTTACCAGTACTCTTGTGCGGTCGGTTTCAGCTCTGCCTGGAAACATCATGCAGCCCATCTATTTCTTCAAGCCCCAAAGACGGGGGCGGAGACATGGACATGACAGGACGCATGTACACCCCAGTTGTACTATATAAAGAGGGGGTTCAAGGGGGTCAGAATTATATAGGCGTGTTTTCGTGATAAAATGACTATATTTGGTGCAGTACATGTCGTCTGGAGGCTCTCTTAAATGCCATAAAACATAAGAAAACATGGACATTTTATTCCAAAATATGACGTTTATTCCGCAAAGTGTAACGGTGATTCAAGGCGCAATGTTAACCCATTTGGTACCGGAAACCCCAAAACTGGCACCCTGGCAAACAGTGCAGGCCCAGATCAGACGCTGCAGAACGCGGCGTCTGATCAGGGCCTCCGCTGTTTGCAAAAGGTTCAGCCATTTTACAAATGAATTATGAAAAAAAAAAAAAAACACAACCTGAAACCCCTTAATTTTGAAATGGACTCCTGCTATATACAGGGGGGAAGATTCCATTTGGTACAAAAAGAGTTAAATACCAGGATAAATGACAACATTGACAAGGTCCCAGACATTTGTACTTTATTTGCCGTGGCAATATTTGGAAGGAAAGCAATTGACATGATATAAAGGCGTCTTTTGTGACATTTATGGTTTCCTTAAGTCTATCAAGGTAGTTGTAGTAGCGCCCTTAGCGCGTTTTGTAATTCATTTCTGATTATAGGGACCAGCCATGGATTTTCATGCATTAACATTCGCCGGGTCCCGAGGAAGCTGTTTGAACATGAGGCCGCCAGGCCGAATGTTCAAATATCTTCCGAGGGGTCCGGCAAATGTTAATACAATGAAATAACCATGGATGATCGTCGTTCTTGCATAAACTACGATTCCAACAGCAAATTTTGACGAACATGCCACAAAGCTCCATATAAACTCCATATAAACTCTTCAAATTCGACAGGCGAACCAACATGGCGGCCAGTTCAGAAGGTTGTTTACCATGGCGTTGTTACGCAGTAACCATCTGACGTCATCACAGAACCCTGAAACGCTACGTTCGGGGCGATAACATTACGTCGCTCAACGTAACGTATACAAAGCAAGGCCAGTCTTGTGATATCAAAAGCTCAAAATCCATGTTCAAACAGCACGCGAATTTGATGATTTGAACATGGTTTTTGGTGTTTGAGTACGGCTTTCGGTTCATTTGACAATGGCTTCAAACAGCCATGCGCATAGATATTAATGCAAGGATATAGGGATCAACCATGGTTTTTCATGCATTAACATTTGCCGGATCCCGAGGAAGCTGTTTGAACATGAGGCCGCTAGGCCGAATGTTCAAATATCTTCCGAGGGATCCGGCAAATGTTAATGCAATGAAATAACCATGGATAATCGTTGTTCTTGCATGACTTACGAATCCGACAGCAAATTTTGACGAAAACGCCCAAAAGCTCCATATAAATTCCATATAAACTCTTCAAATGCGACAGGCAAACCAAAATGGCGGCCAGTTCAGAATGATGTTTACAATGACGTTGTCATGCAGTGACGTCATCATAGAATCCTGAAACGCTACGTTCAGGGCGATAATGTTACGTCGCTCAACGTAACGTGGACAAAACAAGGTCCGTCTTGTGATATCAAAAGTTCAAAACCCATGTTCAAACAGCACGCGAATTTCATGATTTGAACATGGTTTTGCTGTTTGAGCACGGCTTTCGGCTTTGACAACGGCTTCAAACATCCATGCGCATAGGTTTTTATGCAAGAATATAGGGACCAACCATGGTTTTTCATGCATTAACATTCGCCGGGTCCCGAGGAAGCTGTTTGAACATTAGGCAGCCAGGCCGAATGTTCAAATATGTTAATGCAATGAAATAACCATGGATGATCGTTGTTCTTGCATAACTTACGATTCCGACAGCAAATGTTTGACGAAAACGCCCAAAAAGCTCCATATAAACTCCATATAAACTCTTCAAATGCGACCGGCGAACCAACATGGCGGCCAGTTCAGAATGTTGTTTACAATGATGTTGTTACGCAGTAACCATCTGACGTCATCATAGAACCCTAAAACGCTACGTCCAGGGCGATAATGTTACGTCGCTCAACATAACTTAAACAAAGCAAGGCCAGTCTTGTGATATCAAAAGCTCAAAATCCATGTTCAAACAACACGCGAATTTCATGATTTGAACATGGTTTTTGCTGTTTGAGCACGGCTTTCGGTCCATTTGACAAAGGCTTCAAACAGCCATGCGCATAGATATTTATGCAAGAATGATTAATTGATTTAAGGTTTAACATCCCCTTAACACTGTATTGGTCACTTTGGAGACGTTGCTTCTAATTTTGTGGGACTTTTACCTGACATTGAGATGAAATGACATCTCAAGCCCTGCCGCAGAATGAAACCACTAGGGTTTATATGCATGGACGGTCCTCGGTTTCAGCTCTGCATAGAAGCATCATGCAGCCAATCTATTTCGTCAAGCCCCGACCCCGCTAGCATTCTACATAAATCTACAGCGGGCCGTTAGCGGCCCGTCAGCTACCCTGACGGGCCGCTTACGGCCCGCTGTAGATTTATGTAGAATGCTTACTGGGGAAGGGCAGGGGCAAACTTTTGTTTTGTTTTGTGAAGATATGTTTTCCGGATGCATGCTGTGCAATGACATGCGACATGTTTGTGTAAGACACTACCGGAGTTGGAACTGAGCAAAATCTGCAAGAATCTTCAAAACTGGTTAAGGAACCATTAAAAAACTTCAATTGAGCCCCGCCAAGCGAATTTGGGTCTTCGAGCATTCCGTCATGACAAGTTTCAACTGCGCATGCCCAGCCATTTAGAGGGGCCAGGGATATGGCTTTCTGTCTTAAGGTTCCACTTGATTCACTGCTTGTATGAGCGAGCAGCGAAGGTTCTGGCGAGACTGCGCGGATGCGCAGGCTCGCCTGAACCTTCGCTGCTCGCATAGGCGATAAGTACCAAAATCGCTTGGCGGGACCCAATTAATATGGCAAATTGTGAGTAGCTTTGCAAAAACTACGCTCATTTTTTTAAGAGACCGGCCCCGATAGCTCAGTTCGTAGAGTCACGGGTTCGATCCCGGGTCGCGACATACCAAAGTCGTTAACAATGGTACTAGGTGCTCCTCGCTTGGCTCTCAGATTTACGGGTAGAGCTAGGACTGGTCGACCCAGTGTCAGGATAATGTGACTGGGTGTGGTATCATGTAATGTGTCTGGGACATGATACTTCACTGAGGCAACACTATAAAAGTGAGCATTGAGCTCCCTGTCGCAACCAGACACCGTCGTGATATGACTAAAAAATTGTTGAAAGCGACGTTAAACACACACACACACACACACACACACACACACACACACACACACACACACACACACACACACACACACACACACACACACACACACACATTTTTTAAGAAAAAAATCGCTTCCATCACATTAACAAGTAATTGAAATGAACACCTCTTCAAACCTCCCTTTTTGTATATAGAAAAGTGATGTTGACAGGGGTATACGTTATTTTCGTTAGTTTTACTAAACATAGAATATGGGTATTCGTTAGAACCGCCTCTTCAAGGTCGTTAGAACCGCCTCTTCATCACGAAAACAGGCCTATATAATTTGGCCCTTTATATAATAAAATTGGGGTTTCCAGGGGTATACCTTATTTATCTTATTTTTGCTCTTAAATATAGATTGTGGGTACTCGTTAGAACCGCCACAATCTATATTTTGAGCTGAAATAAGAAAAACATCACAATTTTTCATTTGAATTTTTTTGTTTTTTTGTTTTCGGTGGTAAAATTTACAATGTATTTGTACAGGCGTGTTTTCGTAATGTCAAGGTCGTTCTAACAAGCAACACACATTCTTATGTTTAATGTAAAAATAAGGAATATATAAAAACAAAATCATCTGAAAAAATGTCGGTTCTTCAGCTACGAGGTATGCATCTGAAGCACACAGTTGTATTACCGTAATGATAACAGTTAACAGTTTGACCACTAGCGAACTCGTTCATCACGATAACAATTGCTTTAAACGAAGTCCCCTCTAAACCCCACTTTATATAGAGAAAAATGGGGTTTACGGGGGTATAAATTATTTGCCTTATTTTTTTTTCTAAAAACAAAGCAACAACATAGAGTGTGGGTACACGTTAGAACCGCCTTATTGAGACGGTTCTTACCAGCACCCACAATCTATGTTGAAATAAAAATATGAAAGATTTCACAATTTTTACTTGATATTTGTCATTTCTGACACGATGTTGGACGCCATTATTTCACATGTTTTCCGAATGAACGTATCGATGTATTAAAGGTGCACTATTGAGCTACCGGGTCTCAAAATCTTTTTTTTTTTTTTGGTTTTGTCTTCAATTCATACTCCTTTGTCATGTGTACACTTTTGGAGCCAAATACAGCTTCAGAACTTTGTGAAAATGGTCGTTTTCATTCGTGTTTACCCTTCCCACTGAACATGTATTCGGAATTTCTGTTCTAAAAATAAATCTGTCACTAGACACATACATGGCGACAGTATCGTCTCTGAGTGTCGTTACTTATGGCATGGTATTCAGCGTCATATTTTTCCTATTCAGGCAAGGCCTAAGCAAACAAGGCCAAAAATGAAAGTCGCATAAGGTCATATATGGGGATTCTATTTTTGTCACGATAACTAGTGTTCGAAACCTAGTTAGGGAATCCCTCTCAAACTTGTTTACCTGTCATACTATGCATTTTTGCATAAAATGCATTCATTTGTATTGTTTTAAAGAAAAATACCGGCTATATGTATTTTATTTTTGGAAGCATTTTTTACCGATAGCTCAATAATGCACCTTAAAAACAACAAGCCCTTACTTGTGTATGTGTTTGTTTGGTTTCAATTGAGGTTGAACGTCAACACAATTTGGGTCATTTTGGAGATGTTGCGTCCAACTTTATGGGACTATTACCCGGCATTGAGGTGAAATTACATTCAAGCCCTGCCGCCGAATGAAAGAAAAAAGGGTTTAGATTAGATATTGTACTTGCTAGAACAGTTAACAGTTTTAAAATTAACGTGTTCGTTAAGCTAACTATGTTTTAAACATCGGACCAAGTACGACCAGCAAAGACACAGGACAGGTCTCCGCGCCCCACTGGTTGACTCTTCTGTATGTTTTGGACCCATTTGTTCAAATCATCGCTGGTTTAGTGAGCTCGTTAGTGCATGGTCAATTTATTTTGTTCTTGTTTGAATCGAGGTTTTACGCCCCAATCAATACTATTTTTGGTTATTTTGGAGACGTTGCTTAAAACTTTGTTGGGCTTTTACCGGACATTCGGCCCAATCTATTTCCGACGGGCGGGAGCGAGGTCATATTGTTCACTGTTTCCTAATACTCGGTTTGTTCGCTGAAAAAATGTCAGTAGCTTTTGCATTAGACTTACTACTCAACATTTGTGTTATTTCTTTATATTAAAAGTTTATCAACTTGTGCGAAATGGCAAAGTAGAAGTAAAACAAAGATCAGGAATCGATACAATTCACTTACTCCACCCACCAAAGACACCAAAGGGAAAGAAATACAAACATTAAGCGACCAGACCATAATGGAAACCTAAACAAAGGAAGGCCATAAGGACAGTTACTTGCCCACAAAATGGCCATATGGCCATCCAAAGTTAAAAGACACAAGTGATACACACAGTAAGTAACAAACAACAACATAAATAAATCGCCACAGAAGAACCGCCTTGGAACGGTCAGTGGAAAGATTTCCACTGGGGGGCTTAAATCGATTTTACGTGGCCACAATCCTCGCCCTTACTTCCGTCGCGATTTAGACAAATAATTTGTTCAGTCCGCATGAAGGCCTCCTAACCCACCAGTGCAACATCTCCGTGAACACAAAAAATCAAAGAACCACAGAGGTGAGACAACGGTGAGGACTCGACAGCAAGAAACCACTGAAATGCTGGAGCAAAAGAAAACCAACTGTTAGACTCCGATGGGCCCGACCAGAGACAGAGCATCAGGCACCAACCATTTTGTACAGCCTCCAAGTTTCGTACTATAGACTAGCCAGGAAAGATCCCTTTATCTTGCATACCGGTGTTATCCTGTCCAAGTGTTTCCCATTGAAGCCAATTTATTTGTTCGATTGCCTGTAATGAAGCGTAGGCAACCAGTAATGATGGCTATAGATCTGCAGATGTAATGAAAGAACCCCCAATATGTGTTTCTAAGGTGACAGGACATCTTAATTAATTTCCCGTGCGTTGTCATTCGGATGTACGAAAAGAGCACAGACAGTAGAATCCGTTGTGTTACAGTCTTTTTATACTATATGAGCCAAAGTCATTGGAAAACGTGTCTTTGTCTTTTGCGAACAACATAGTCGCTGATCAGCCTGCGCGCATGCGCAGGCTGATCAGCACCTTTGTTGTTCGTTGATTGGATAATACAATATCTCTAGTTTATATATATAAATTTTCAAGACTCTTGCTAGTCTGTGTAGCTGAGCAGGTTGGTTTGTGTCTTGCCTTGTCGCAAACCACAAAGGCAGGTTTTATCGAGAAAGGCTCATATGCACACGAAAGTGTATTCAAATCAACCAGTTGTTGGTCATGCAAACGGAAATTAAACCTTGTGCCAATGCAGACAAAAATAAGTCTAGAATTAGAATTCGCAGGCCTTATAATGCATTTACAATATATGATGCAGCAGGAATGTAAACCTGCAACAGATCGAGTTTGAACGTATACCGCAGCTCAACTATAACAACCTGATGTCGTAACAATTAGTGGGGTTGTCGGCATTTACTACAAAAAAGACATTTGGCGCAGTCGATGCATTAGGTCATAAAAGAACAAATCTGTCTTAGAAATGTGGCCCTTTCTTTAAATAATTCGACACAAGCTGATTTTGCAATGATAATGGAACTACCATTGTTTACAGCGCCGAATTAAATCTTGTGGCGAAGCTATCGAAGCCTTTTCAATGTTTAAAGGTAAAATTAGCTCAACGATGGGATGAACATATTGTTCGATACCAGCTGAAGTTTGTTTTCTGAAGACTCGTAATGTACATATCTAGTTTAAAGCATTTTATCTACCTTATATACCCCAATATGGCCGCTTCTGAAATGGATACGACCTCTCTTCTATGACGTAGGTTGTTACCCTTGTATAACACGTCACGTACACTAATGGAATATATACACAGATGGACAAACTAGACTGGATCGTATAAACATGTCTCAGCAACGAGGGTCCCGACCCATCAGGGCTTGGAGAATTAGATTGTTTTGCATGGTGCTTCCGCGCAGATTGAAACCGACCGCACATTTGAGTACTGGTAAACAGCTTAGGTCTAAGCATGTCAAGGAATAGTTGTGCGAGTCGGACCGCCACTTCCTTTGGGTGGTAGGGCTTGAGTCGTCATTTCGTCTCGATGTCGGGTAAATGTCTTACAGAATTGGAAGGAAACTTACCAACAGTGTTGATGACGTTAAACCTCAAACCAACACATACGGAAAAACAAGAAAAAAGCTGTAATTATTGTTTTCAGCTCCTCTGAGCAAAACAAAAAGCTCCAGTGGAGCCTATAAGATGGTAGGGCTCCGTCGTCCGTCGTCCGTCATCCGTCGTCCATCCGCCCGTCCTTCAACCATTTTACAAATGTCTCCACTGGACCAATTTTAATTGCATTTAATATTCATCCTTTTGATAGTAGGATAACAGGTAACATGACCAAGATGGGCCATGTCAAATGACCAAGATCGCCGCCATGCCAAAATATGGTAAAATCCTAAAAAAGTCTCCTACTCCAGACCTTGAAAAAAATGGTGACCCTAGGTTGACCTTGGCCTATTTTAAGGCAAGGTCAAATTTGGTACCTTTGGCTTTCAATGAGAAAAAAGGTAAAACACTTAATGTTTAGCAAATTTTGGGGTCTATTACATGAAAATGTGTACAAAATAAATATCTGTGAATGATAAAGGTAAAGATCATTCGGCGACCTTGGCCCAAGCTCGCTTGAATTGCAGGTCCATTGACATTTCAAGAAAAAGATTTCTGTCTAAATCACAAGGCCAGTTTCAATTAAATTTCAAATGCAACCTTCCGACAATGGGGGAGCGAAAATTTGTTCGAATGGTCCAGGTAACATGACTTAGATAGCCGCTACGCCCAACTATGGTGAAAAACTTAAAAAACCAAAAAAAAAAAAAAAAAAAAAACTTCCTCAGAATCACTAAACCGATTGTCTTGAAACTTTGTATAAAGATTGGTGTGACTAAATACTGCCAATTTTGCACAATGATGACCCAAGAGTGTTTGTTTGTTTGTTTGATTTGAGGTTTAACGTCCTCGTCAACACTGTATTGGCCATTTAGGAGATGTTGCTTCCAATTTTGTGAGACTTTTACCCGACATTGAGATGAAATGACATCTCAAGCCCTGCCGCTCAATGAAACCAATACGGTTTATAAGCATGGATGGTCCGACTCAAGCCGCTTTGCCTGGGCAGGCTTAGATCCTCTAAGCGGTTTACCAGTACTCGTGTGGGGTCGGTTTCAGCTCTGCGTAGAAGCATCGTGCAGCCCATATATTTCTTCAAGTCCCGATGGGCCGGGACCTAGATTGACATTGCTCTCTTTTACGGCAATGTTAATTTTCAATGGCAAAAGGTTAAAACAATGCATTTTTCGAAAAATATTGATGTCTGTGATTTGAGAATAGGTAAAAAATGATTGCCTGTGAATGTAAAAAGGTCATGGTTATTCGGCGACCTTGGCCCAAGGCCGCTTTGATTGAACGTCATTTGGCCTATCAAACCATATTTTGTCTGAAACCGCAATTTCTACTAAATTTTAAAATGGAATTACAAAATAAATACAATTTAGCCTATACAGATGCTTTACTTCTCAGAATTAACAGCGGTAACCAGAATGCAAACATAAACATCCAGTTATTCGTCTAAAAGCTTAGTAAATTCATAGCATTTTAGATTGAAAACCGCAGATTATCATATCAAGACAGGACTTGTGTATCGCAGCAGTGACAGAACTACAAACAGATCACAGTTACAACTTGTCCAAGTAAGCGACATTTTTCAAATACATGTAATAAATGTATCAACATCTGTTAATCCGTTGACCAGCTTAATTGATAAGATCACACATTTAAAGAATTTGACTAACTGCTAATGAGATATTAGGAACTGAAGCGCTTCAAGATAGATAGGACTGTAGTTCACATGAAATTTAAAGAAGGAAAAACATCACGTGAACAAGTCCGTGAAATGAACACCCCCTAAACCCCACTTTATATAGAGAAACCTGGGGTTTAAGGAGGTATACATTATTGTTCTTATTTCTGCTCCAAGACATAGGTTGTGGGTATTCGTTGGAACCGCCTCGTTGAGGCGGTTCTAACGAGCACCCACAACTTATGTTTTCTGTTAAATTAGGGAAAATATCGCGGATTTTTCATTAGAAAGGTGTGAAAAATGCACTATATCGCACGGTCGTGTTATCGTAATGAAAGCTGCTCAGGAGACCATGAACAACCACCTAAAGAAAAATACTTTGAAGATGCCGCGAGGTTTTGTTCATTCTGTGTGACTCATTTTTATGTGAAGGGTAATTGGAACACCTGGAACATTTGTTCGCCATTTTTCAAAGGGAGACAACTTTCGGGCTTTCTGTTCGCTTTTCTATAAGGCCTGTCCCACTGAAAAAGGGGTCTTCTCACCTTTAGGAGTTGAACCCTATTGACATGGGAGAAAAAAATACTTTTGCAGGAGTTGCCTCACCTGAAGGTGTTCCCATTCCTCTTAAGCGCTGTTTAACGCATTGTTGCTCGGCCACCGCCAATCGGGGCTTGAAGAAATAAATGGGCTGCATGATGCTTCCACGCAGAGCTGAATCCGACTGCACACGAGTACTTGTAAACCGCTTAGAGGATCTAAGCCTACCCAGTCAAAGTGGTGCGAGTCTGACCGTCCCTGCTTATAAACCCTATTGGTTCCATTGGGCGCAGGGCCTGAGATGTCATTTCATTTCAATGTCGGGTAAAAGTCCCACAAAATGGAAGCAACGTCTTCAAAACGACCTTTACAAAACAAACAAACAAAACTTTCATTTTTTCTATTTTTAGCTTTGACAGCAATTTTGATCATCTCAGCAGAACTGTTTTAGCCATTTTGATAAAGGGTCAGCTAAGTCAAATTCCTATGAAGTTTGAATGAAACTGACCCAAGGGTTTAGGAGTAGTTAATGTTTGAAACAAATTTAAGACATTCTTCTATTTTTAGCTTTGGCAACCATCTTGTTTGTCAGAGCAGAACAATTTTTGCTATTTTGGTAGAGAGCCATCTGAGCAACACTCCTGTAAGTTTGAACAAAATTGGCTCAAGTGTTTAAGGAGGAGTTTGCATTTGTAGCAAATTTACGATTTCTTTTCTATTTTTAGCACTGGTGGCCAATTTGCTCATCTGAGCAGAACCATTTTTGCTATTTTGTAGAGGGACTCTGAAGCAAAATTCCTATGAAGTTTGAATGAAATTGACCCGAGAGTACAGGAGGAATTTTCGTTTAATCTTTTTCATTTTTTAGTTCTGGTGGACATCTTGATCATCAGAGCGGAACGATTTTAGCTTTTTTGGTAGGGAATGACCTAGCCAACATTCCTGTGAAGTTTGAATCAAATTGGCCCAAGGGTTTGGCTCTGGTGGCCATTTTGTTTATCGGAGCTGAAACGTAGGGGGTCACCTAAGCAATATTCCTATGAAGTTTGAATGAAATTGGCCAAAAGGGTACAGGAGGAGATGTCGTTTGAAGATTTTTTTCCATTTTTAGCTCTGGTGGCCATCTTGTTCGTCAGAGCGGAACGCCTTTAGCTATTTTGGTAGGGAGTAACCTAGGCAACAGTCCTGTGAAGTTTGAATCAAATTGATCCAAGGCTTTAAGAGGAGTTCACATTTGAAGCAAATTTACGATGCTTTTATATTTTTAGCTCTGGTGGCCATTTTTTTCATCGGAGGTCAACTGTTTTAGCTGTTTTGTTAGAGTGAGTGAGTGAGTTTTAGTTTTACGTCCCACCAACAGCTAAGGTCATACGGAGACGGGACCTCGGTTTAAAGACTCATCCGAAAGTCTGGAGAAGCCCGGGATCGATCCTGCGATCCCTGGTTTACAAGGCGAGTAGCGTAACCACTGCACCACGGAGGCTTCTCTGTTTTGGTAGAGGATCATCTAAGCGACATTCCTATGAAGTTTGAATGAAATTGACCGAAGGGTACAGGTGGAGTTGTCGTTTGAGGAGGTTTTCTATTTTAGCTCTTGCGGCAATCTTGTTCATCACAGCAGAACGATTTTCGTTTTTTTTTTGGTAGGGAGTCACCTAGGCATCATTCGTGTGAAGTTTGAATCAAATTGGTCCAAGGCTTCAGGAGGAGTTCGCGTTTGAAGCAAATTTACGATGTTTTCCTATTTTTAGCTCTGACGGCCATTTTTTTTCATCGGAGCGGGATCGTTTTAGCTATTTAGGTATAGGGTCATCTAAGAAACATTCCCATGAAGTTTGAATGAAACGGGGTCAAGGGTACAGGAGGAGTTGTCGTTTGAAGATTGTTTTTTCTATTTTAGCTCTGGCAGCCATCTTGTTCGTCAGAGCTTAACGATTATAGCTATTTTGGCAGGGAGTCGCCTAGCCAACATTCCTGTGAAGTTTGAATCAAATTGGTCCAAGGGTTTAGGAAGAGTTCACATTTGAAGCAAATTTACTTTTTTTTTTCTTCTTTCTTCTTTTTTTAGCTCTGGTTGCCACCTTGTTCATCACGGCGGGACCGTTTTAGCTATTTTGGCAGAAAGTCAATTAAGCAAGCAACATTTTTATGAAGTTTGATTTGAAATTGGCCCAAGGGTTTAGGAGGAGTTCGCGTTTGCAGCAAACGATGTTTTTCTATTTTTAGTTCTAGTGGTCATTTTGCTCTATGGAGCGGAACCGTTTTAGCTATTTTGGTGAGGAGAGTCACCTGAACAGCATTCCTATGAAGTTTGAATGAAATTGGCCCAAGGGTACAGGAGGAGTTTGCGTTTAAAAAGTTTTCTATTTTTAGTTCTGGTGGCCATCATGTTCATCGGAGCAGAAAGATTGTTGCTATTTTGGTAGGGAGTCACCTAGGTAAGATTCCTGTGAAGTTCGAATCCAATTGGCCCAAGGGTTTAATAGGAGTTCGCATTTAAAGCAAATTGTTGACGACGCACGACGGACGACTCACGAAGCACGACGGACGACGGACATTGACTGATCACAATAGTGAGCTAAAAAGGCAATGTTGGCCCAAGTTCGCTTGGGTTGCTGGTCACTTGACATTTCAAAACACATTTTCTCTGAAACCGCTGGCTCAATTTCAACTAAATTTTTTATGCAGCCTTATGACAGGTGGGAAACGAAAGTTTTTTCGACTGGTCTAGGTCACATCACCAAGTTGGCTGTTGTGCCCAAATATTGTAAAAACCTAAAAAAAAAAAAAAAAAAAAAAGATTCTCCAGAACCACTGGGCGATAGTCTTGAAACTTGGTAAGAAGTAGCATTGGGTGACTGAGTACTATTAAGTTTACAAATATAATGACTCTAGATTGACCTTGACCTATTTACGGCAAGGTCAAATTTGGTTCCTTAGGCTTTTATTGTGAAAAAGATAAATGAGCCAGCGCATGACAAAACCTACAAGAAGGCTAAAGCGACCAGCGAAGACTCAGATCAGCCTGCGCATTCGCGCAGTCTGATCAGAGTCTTCGCTGATCGCATGTACCTACTATAGGCGTATATCTAAGCAAGGATACATAAGGATGGGTGCGGAGGTTGATTTGAGTCTCTGCTTGTCGCACCGGTCTCATTGTAGGTTTTGTCATACGCCGGCTCAAATGCATTTTTCGAAAAATATTGTGGTCTGGATAAATAAATGTCTATGACTGACAAAGGTCAATGCCATTAGACGACCTTGACCCAAGATCGTTTGGACTGCAGGTCCATTAACATTTCAATGGTCATTTTCTCTAAAACAGCTGGGCCAATTTCAATGAAATTTCGTAATGCAACCTCCTGACAAACCTTGATGGAGTGGTCAAGGTAAACAGAACAAGATGGCCGTTATGCCAAAATATAGTAAAAACCTTAATAATCGTCTTCTCCAGAATCACTGTGCCGACTGCCTTGAAATTTGGTATGTACCATCGAGTGACTGAGCACTTCCAAGTTTAATAACACATTGACTCTTGGTTGACCTTGACTAATTTTACGGGAAGGTCAAGTTTGGTTCCATAGGTTTTTCAATGGTGAAAATATTGAACAATGCTTTTTTGAAAACTTTTGTAGTCCATGGCATAAGGGTAGGTACAAAATGAATGTTTACGAATGCTAAAGGTCAAGGTCATTCGAAGACCTTGATACAAGGTCATTTGGATTACAGGTCCATTAACATTTCAAAGGACATGTTCTCTTAAACAGCTAATCCACTTTCAATTTAATTTCACATGCAATCTCCTGACCGTGGGGAATGCTTCAGGTCACATGACCAAGATGGCTCCCATGCCGAAATGTGTTAAAACATGTAAAACTCTTCTTCTCCGAAAGTCTGCGGAAGTGTTAGCCAATTTAGGTCCTGGATCATTTGTGTCACAATAGAGGTGAGCTGGTAATCTCGTTGTCCCACCAGGCAGCCCTGCCTGTACGGCTTAAAGCTTTGCAATGTTTGATACTGTATGAGGAGACCACACTGTTGAAGCATACTCCAACTGTGGTCGAACCAGTGTTGTATACTGGGTACACATGCAGTAGATTTTAGGTCCTTATTATATACCTTGATATTTCTTTTTAAAAATCCTAATGTTTGGTTTGCTTTCTTGGAGATAGTATCAATGTGGGGGCTCCAAGAAAGATCATCTGAGATTGTAACACACATACGTTTGCGGAATATACAGAGTCTATGATACGTCATGGAGTAAGGGAGACCGGGACTAGTTGGTCCGAAAATCGCATTTTTTCAAATGCTGACATAAATATTCATTAGCTTGTAATACTTTTACATTGTGCAACTAGTATAATCCATTCTTCACCTTATTTCATAGTTTCACGTTCGGAAAATGACAGATTCTGACAAATATTGCCGTTTTCCAAGACGAGGTAAAATGGACCAACCTACCCCACTATCTGGGTAAGTTGGTCCGAGCCGCGGGGTAAGCTGGACCGACTGGGATTCAACGAGAAAATCAGGAAACAATGATGGGTCGATAACTGCCTCTTTTGACAAAAGATCTGAGAAATTACTTGGCTTCAGTAACATTGCAATATACTGCCGGGCGATAATCTTAACACAAATTCCACAGATGATCAGCCAGCTGTGCATGGTGTTAGTTATTTTTCTCAAAAACCGCCATTTTAATTGGAAACCCCATTTAAATGTCTTACCGTAGAGTAGACCGGGGCTAGTTGGTCCTAAGATTATGATTTGTCTTCAACAGCTTGGGCTAATATCTATTTCTCATAACCATTTTGGTACTATGTAACTTAATAGATAATTTGATGCTATTTTTTATTCAGAAAATTCCAGGTTCTGAAAAATACAAATGCTTTTTAGACGGAGCAACTTATCTCGTCGCGAATGGACCAACTTACCCCGACCCTAGCGCCTGGTAGATCTTCACAAATGACAGGAACGTCATTGAATTCAGAAACACCAAATACACTCAACTGAATACCTTAGAAAATTAGCTTTCAGGAAAAGTATAACTTTGCATGTTATTTGTTACACACACACACACACACACACACACACACACACACACACACACACACACACACACACACACACACACACACACACACACACACACACACAAAAAGACAAACAAATGATTCCAAGTGTGATAAAGTCACTTTGTGGTACAAAATCAGTTTTTGTTCTCTAATTTTTACGCCTTTTTTGATCGCCATCTAACTTTCTTCAGAAAGTGTGTCACGATCAAGCATTCCTTTGAGCCAATCATTTTGCCATGACCCTTCTCAGTTCAGAGAAATTGCGCTAGGACCAACTTGCCCCACGGACAAACTAGCCCCGGTCTCCCCTATATATTTGGTGTGGATGAGACATTTCGCTTTCGTGATATGAAGGACCTGACATTTGGAAGGGTTGAAGCTTATGTCCCATCGGTGTTCCCATATTTCTTGGCGGACGTCGTTTTGCAGTCCAATCAACTCACCTTCTGAGGTAATGGCTAGGTATATAGCAGTTTCATCTGCAAAAGTCTGACTCTGGACTTGACCTGGTCAGATAGGTCATTTATATGGGTAAGGAGAAGTATGGGACCATGGGACCAAGGACTGAGCCATGCAGGACACCAGATAATACTGCTATTTTGTCCGCTCTAGATCCATTTATTTCTTCACAATGCATCTCATGTTTTGTTGCTTTTCGGTGCTATGCTTGGTATATTGCAATAGAGACATAAAATATGCTAATATTTTGAGATTGAAAGCCTCTGGAAATAAAATGGAGTGAAATGCATTAAAAGTCATTATACTAGTCAGCATGAAGAGTATGAAATGAACATGTTCTGAAATGGTAGTCCTTGACTACATGAACAAAACTAATCAAAGCACTGATAACACTGGTAGGTCGATTGTCTCTGGAAAAATTGTCTTAATGAGGACTTAGACCGTTTCCTTTAAATTCCATTAAATTCTTCCATTAAATTCTTATATTACATGCATTACAGAGAAATACCATGATTTCTACCAGACATAAACTTGGTATTTTCCTTTTTGCTAAGAAGAAATATTTCCTCTTAGCCGGGGAAATAAATCCCTTCAGCTGGAACTACTTTATGTACAAGATACGAGATACCGCTTTGCAGTGAAATTGTTCTATTCAAACGCGGGAAAGTTTCAATCACGGCGACGTTATTCATGACGTCATTGTAATGGCGTCTAAGAAATATCAACAGACGTTCAGAATGCGTGACGTTTGAGTCGGATGCAACGCTGAAACCAAAGAAAACATGGATATGACCATTGATTAGGATGTAAGTTTTGCTTTATTTATATCTAACGTTTTACTTGTTTTATCACCGAAACACTTTGTTTCTTCTATTTTTGTTCAAAACTGTAGAAAGCGCTTTCAAAATGGCGCCCATCCAGTTGTTCTTCCACCCAGATTCTGTAACACTTCGCTGATTGAACCGTTTACATGAGCTGTAAACAGTCAACTGAACGGGCATTCAGATCCAAAATTCAAGATCCAAACTCTCCTTAAAGTCTATGGCAGTGCATGTAATATACAGATTATACATTTCTCCTATTTGAAATATGGGATTTATAAACCTCGGGAGGTAAAACAATCCGTTAAAGAAACTCGTGCTTCGCACTCGTTTCTTTATCGGATTGTTTTACCTCCCTCGGTTTATAAATCCCATATTTCAACTAGGAGAATGAATAATCTATATTTATCATATGACGTGCATAACGTTGTGTAATAAAAATCGTATGACCACACGTGTAATAGGTGGTATTAAGTAACGTCATGACGACGTCCATGTCAACAATGCCGAAGGCTCGTTTCATAAATATCATATAACTGACCACTCGTGTAAGATTATAGGGATCAACCATGGTTTTCCATGCATTATCATTTGCCGGATCCCGAGGAAGCTGTTTGAACATGAGGCCGCTAGGCCAAATGTTCAAATATCTTCCGAGGGATCCGGCAAATGTTAATGCAATGAAAAACCATGGATGATCGTTGTTCTTGCATAACTTACGAATCCGACAGCAAATGTTGACGAAAACGCCCAAAAGCTCCATATAAATTCCATATAAACTTTTCAAATGTTACAGGCAAACCAAAATGGCGGCCAGTTCAGAATGATGTTTACAATGACGTTGTCATGCAGTGACGTCATCATAGAACCCTAAAACGCTACGTTCAGGGCGATAACGTTACGCCGCTCAACGTAACGTAAACAAAGCAACCCCCGTCTAGTGATATCAGAAGCTCAAAATCCATGTTCAAACAGCACGCGAATTTCATGATTTGAACATGGTCTTTGCTGTTTGACCACGGCTTTCGGTCCATTTGACAATGGCTTCAAACAGCCATGCGCATAGGTTTTTATGCAAGAACATCTATTTATCACACAACGCCAATGGATAACGTCGTGTCACAAAAATCATCTGACCACACGTGTAATAACACATGGCTATTGCTGCATAACGTCATGACGCCGACCGTGACACTATGTGTTATCTTTTTAACTTCATTACGAAAACACGCCTATATAAATATATTGTTTTTTTTTTACCGCCGAAAAATCGAAAATTTTAAGATGAAAAAATGTGATGTTTTTCTCATTTCTGCTCAAAATATTGATTGTGGGTAAATGCTAGAACCGCTTCATCGAGGCGGTTCTAACAAGTAAACACAATCTGTATTTTAGAGCAGAAATAAGAAATATAAGGTTTTTCTTATTTCTGTAAAAAAATTGATTGTGGGTATATGTTAGAACCGCCTCATCGAGGCGGTTCTGACAAGTACCCACAATCTATATTTTAGAGCAGAAATAAGAAAAATAAGGTTTACCCCTGTAAACCACAGTTTTACTATACAAAAGTGGGGTTCAAGGGGGTCAAATATTATAGACGTGTTTTCGTGATGTCCTCAGCGATAAATCCGATTTTAATCATTATATGATAAACTGAATCTTACACTCGTGGTCATTTTATATGAAACTTATGAAACTCGCCGAAGGCGCGTTTCATAAATTTCATATGAAATGACAATGAGTTAACGATCCTCAATGCACTGCAACATAGCAATAAGGACAATAATGGGTATCATTTGTAAGCCCCGGTTTTCTCTGTATGAAGACTAAGTGTAGTTAACAAGGGTGGTAATGTCACGGACAATGTGTATGCCAACGTGTTAATCGCTGAGGGTATTTCAAACTGACTGCAGAAATAAAATAAAGCACTCGCAGCACTGGTGGGTCGATTGTTTCTATGCTGGAAAATGGTCCTAAACGGTAACTTAGACTGTTTCGTTTAACAAATAAAGTCTTGTTCTTTAAGCAAACTGTGTAGATCCTGATCAGACGCCACGTTTGCAAAACCAGTCCAGACCTCTTACGTAGCTCTGACCTCACAGCGATAAGAACAACGCGGCTATTTTCTTATATTACCGTTACTTGGATTTCCTACAAATCAGTGATAGTCACGTGGATATCGACAACGAAAGGCTACTGTGCTTAGTAATCGGGACGAATGACAAGCAATCTGCCCAGAAGGTTGTGTACCTTGTTAACCCGTAGCAACAGATAAGGTACATGTAAGTATTTTGTGGTAGTTGAATGATAGTTTTCCTTATTTCTGCATATAAACCAACATTGTAGGTACTCATTAGAACCGCCTCGGCGAGGTGGTTCTAATGAATAGCCACGACATAGGTTTTTATGGAGAACTGACAAAAACTATCCTTCAATTATCACAAAAATACTTCCATTATCTGTTGCTAGGTAACCCTCCTATTCTTCTTTATATAAATTGTAATTTTCAAGGATGTGCATTTCATAGAGATCTGTTGACGTGCAGTCAGTTGTATAAGATGCATTTTTCTGACATCACGTTATCATGATTGCCAGTAAGAACGATGATCTCCAATAATTAGTCTGATCTGAATTTATTTTAATAGCCTTGTTGCTGCTTCTAAAATGAGATAGCTGATGGGATAGAGCCGACTGGGAAAAATATTATTTTCGCATAGGCCACCAGCAAATGCTCAGGCGAGACCTCGCCAGAGTATTTGCTACTCACAGTCATGCAGAGGCGACCTTAAGGTATCTTCATCCAAGAAGGGATGCGCCTATTTCCATTTGCTGGCTGCGCACGCGCATTCGAAGTAACACACCCGCGTGAAATAGTGCATTTTTCTTTCTCCAAAATACTGTCTTTTTTATGAAAACTTGTAATAATTTTTCTTAATTATACCTTAACCATATGTTGTTGTTACTCGTTAGAACCGCCTCATCGAGGCGTTTCTAAGGAGTACCTAAAACCTATGTCTTGGAGCAGAAATAAGAAAAAACAATGTATACCCCTGTAAACCCCAGTTTCATCTCTTTACAGAGGGGTTTAGAGGGGTACCCATCACACGGACTTGTTAACATGCCATGATGAGTGAGATAATGTTATGGGGGGTCTTTTTGAACAGAACCTAACATGACTTTTCCGGCCCCCGCCCATCGGGGCCTGAAAAAATAGATTGGCTGCATGATGCTTCCACGCAGAGCTGAAACCGACCGCACACGAGAACTGGTAAACCGCTTAGAGGATCTAAGCATGCCCAGGTAAAGCGGTGCGAGTAGGACCGTCCATGCTTATAAACCCTATTGGTTTCATCGGGCGACAGGGCTTGAGCTGTCATTTCATCTCAATGTCGGGTATAAGTCCCACAAAATTGGAAGCAACGTCTCCAAAATGACCTATACAGTGTTGACGGGATGTTAAACCCCAAATTCTACCATCGAAAGAAACAGGTAGGGTTTAAGTAGCGGTGCGACTCGCACCACTTTTCCAGAGGGCTAAGCCCTTTATCAGTAATCGAGCTGGTTGGTTGTATCTCTGCGTGGAAGCACCATGCAATCCAATCTCCGAGCCGACTCTGTCCTTTGTTTGTTGTTTTTCATGAGTAACTATTTCATGCTAGATTTGATATTTACATTTGTCAGTTGGAACATAGGGGCTTGAATCATGAAAAAAATGAAAAAAAAAAAAAAAAAAAAAAAATTTTTTTTTTTTTTTTGGTACTATAATAGAGACCTTGTCTCTAATATAGTACCAAAAAAAAAAAAAAAAAAAAAAAAAAAAAAAATTTTTTTTTTTTTTTTTTTTTTTCATTTTTTTTATGATTCAAGTCCCTATGGTTGGAATAACAAAATAAATACGATTTAGCCTATAAAAATGTTTATTTCACAGAAATAAAAGAAGTAACCAGAATGCAAACATAAATATCCAATTATTCGTCTAAAAGCTTTGTAAATTCATAGCATTTTAGTTAAAAAAAGGGAAAAACACGGATTATCATGCTTATCGAGGCCAGTGACAGAGTAACAAATTAAAAATCGTTACAAATTACAAAGTTACAAATTGTCCACGGCCCTCGCCCATCGGGGCTTGGAGAAATAGATGGGCTGCATGATGCTTCCACACAGCGCTGAAACCAACCGCACACGAGTACTGGTAAACCGCTTAGATAATCTAAGCTTGCCCAGGCAAAGCGGTGCGAGTCGGCCTGTCCATGCTTATAAACCCTATTGATTTCAGTGGGGCGACAGGGCTTGAGATGTCATTTTATCTCATTGTCGGGTAAAAGTCCAAAAAAATTGGAAGCAACGTCTCCAAAATGATCTATACAGTGTTGACGGGGATGTTGAACCGCTAAGCAAACAAAAACAAATTGTCCAAGTCCACGATATTTCACGAGGCTGTTTACTTCAAATCCAGTATTCAGATACATGTTATAATATATTAATCCGTTGACCAGCTTAATTGATAAGACCACATATTTAAAGAATCTGACTAACTGCTAATGAGATATGAGGAAATGAAGAGCTTCAAGATAGATAGGAAATGAATGATTTGACTGTAGTGTACATTTCATATCGAATTTAGAAAGAAAGAAAGAAAGAAAGAAAGAAGAAAAAAACAACTACTCAGGAAAAGCCATGACCAGCCACTGAAAGAAGGAAATACACATCGCGATAACAAGTCCGTGAAACGAAGACCCTCTAAACCCCACTTTATATAGAGAAAAGTGGGATTTACGGGGGTTATACATTATCTGCCTTGTATTTGCTCAAAAACTTAGATTGTGGGTACTCGTTAGAACCGCCTCACTGAGGCGGTTCTAACAAGCACCTACAATCTATTTTGAAAGCAGAAATAAGAAACATGTCATTATTTTTACCTAAAATTTGTCATTTCTGACACCATGTTGGAAGCCAGTATTTCACACGGACATGTCTTCCCAATGACATGTAATTGAAGATGTTACTTTGTTTGAATTGAGGTTTAACGTGCCCGTCAACACTATTTATGTCATTTTGGAGACGTTGCTTCCAATTTGTGGGACTTTGACTCGACATTGAGATGCAATCACACCTCAAGCCCTGCCGCCCAATGAAACCAAAAGACTGATATACACTGGGTGGTCTGACTCACACCACTTTACCTCGGCAGGCTTAGTCCTTCTAAGCTGTTTACCAGTACTCAAGTGTGGTCAGTTTCAGCTCGGCGTGGAAGCACCATGCAGCCCAATCTATTTTTCCAAGCCTGATGGGCGGGGGGGGGGCGAATAAGCGAAGATGTGTCGAGTTTTTTTATTGCGATAACACATCCATGCGACAAATAATATTCTTTCATATCTCGAAAATGGTGACTCTTCTGATGAAAATTTGTGATATATTTCTTTTTTATTCTATAAATATAGATTGTGGGTGCTCGTTAGAACCGCCTCATTGAGGCGGTTCTAACTAGTACCCACATCCTATGTCTTGGAGAAGAAATAACAAAAATAATGTATACCCCCGTTCTAAATGGGGTGAAGAGGGGGATTCATCACTCGGACTTGTTAATGTGATGAAGTTGTTAATTCTATGTGATCCACTGTTATAGAGATGTGTTCATGTTCAGTGTTGTTTACCGCATTGATGTTATTGGGTCGACTGTTTGTTAGTCGATCTGAAATTACTAAGCTCCAGTAGCTTCACTTTGCTGATGTCCACGTAACTGTCACTGATTTGTACAAACCCAGGCAATGGTTGTTTGTAGCTGCGCTATGGTCAGAGCGTCGTGTAAAGGGGTTACATGTATCTGTAGAATCAAGATTCAGTTCTAACATAATTTATGTTGGTACCCACGTAACTATCAATGATTTGAACAAAATCTTTTAGCCTCGCTATGGTCAGAGTATTGTGTTTTTGTTTGTGGTTTAACGTCCCCGTCAACACTGAATATGTCATTTTAGAGACGTTGCTTCCAAGTTTGTGGGATTTTTCCCCGACACTGAGATGAAATGACATCTGAAGCCCTGTCGCCCAATGAAATCAATAGGGTTTGTAAGCATGGACGGGCCAACTCGCACCGCATTGCCTGGGCAGGCTTAGATCCTCTAAGCGGTTTAACAGTACTCGTGTGCGGTCGGTTTCAGCTCTGCGTGGAAACATCATGCAGCCCATCTATTTCTTCAAGCCCCGAAGGGCGGGGGCCGCAGAGTGTTGTGTAAATGGTTTACATGTTTCTGTAGAATGAAGATTCAGTTCTGACATAATTTTTGTTGGTACTTATTAGAACAGCCTCTGAGAACCACAGTGAGTAGAACTGTATAACATTCCACACTGTTCCAAAAGAGCCGCGGAAAATAGCAAATTCTTGATTCACAAGTAGATCAATAGTATTAATCAGAAAGTGGTAATTATTTAACAGCCTTATAAAGTAGGCGACGTAATGGAATTATGTCCGATATGCCGGGAAATTAAACCATGGTCTGATGCATATCCGATTTAAAGCACCAGGAACATGATCGAACATGGGTCGCGCCGAGCGAAAGTTTGTCTTCGGACTTGTGTGCCCAGCGACGACTCTGATCATCTGTGCACAAACACTTATAAATCAATTAAACAGTTAAACATTGCACCAAAATGTTCTCAAACCATGCGTATCGTCACAACAACCTTCATGTGCCCCGCCCCCCCCCCCCCATACCCACACGAATGGTCACAAAGGTCATGCATGAAAACAATTATAGTGACATACAGATGAGGAAACAATTGATATACATTAACTGTTAGTTGCATAGTTGAAAAATTAATTGCTTACGATGAATTTAAAATCGCCATGAAAATAGAGAACACCAGGTTCGTGTCTTTTGATATCAAGTTTGTCAGGCAAGGCTTCGAGAACGCTTGTAGAATCGCGAGGCTTGCCGAGCGATTCTACATGCGTTCTCGAAGCCGAGCCGGATAAACTTGATATCAAATGACACGAATCTGGTATTCTTTTTATCAGTTTATCCCCTTGTAAACTCTTTAAATTGGCAATTTACTATCAGTCAGTGCGTTCCAACATTCCGGCGCGCAATATACTCGGTCAGTATATTTACTATCAGCTAACCGTTATTTTTTTCTTTTGATATTTTTTAAATGTAAATTTTCCAATTGTTCTAGTAACAATAACTTTTTAGCCATTTTTGCCGGTAGTCCGCTTCATTCATAAAAATGCAACCTCACGTTGACGTGATAAAGCATACCTGTCCTAAGTTAGCATATCTTTATCAAATGCAATATTTATAGGGGGTAACTGATAAAAGCTTATTCTTGGGATACGGAAGACGCCATTTAGCACACGGTCGTGATATCTTAATGCTAAGGGACCTTTACACAGCATGTTTTTTCCATGTGGGTTTTAACCTGCAGGTCAAAAAATACTGTGTAAAACCAGCTATGTCTTAACTTAATAGGGCATGTGTCCAAAACCTGAGCAATAGAGCTTGTTCTATTCCCCACGTTTTAAAACCTGGCATTTCAGCCAATCAGAGAATAGGTCACTGAGGTTAATGTTAGTTGTATGGGGTTAATGTTCCTATAATAGGTTGCCACTGCTAAATAAATAGTACTTATTACACAGTCTTCAAGAAAACTTCAAAGTTAAAAATACCAAGGAAGGAATAATTATGCCTTACCAAAGGACAAATTCAAAGACTAGTTGGGTTGTATCAATGAGAAGAAAATTTGAGCCCCGCCAAGCGAATTTGTGTCTTCGAGCATTACGTCATGACAAATTTTAACTGCGCATGCCCAGCCATTCAGAGGGGCCAGGGATATGGCTTTCTGTCTGAAGGTTCCTCTTGATTCACTGCTTGTATGAGCGAGCATCGAAGGTTCTGGCGAGACTGCGCGGATGCGCAGGCTCGCCTGAACCTTCGCTGCTTGCATAGGCGATAAGTACCAAAATCGCTTGACGGGGTCCATTTCATCATTTATGGAATACTGTATCATCAGACTATTTATAGAATAGGGAAGAGGCATGCGGCACTCAGCAGGATTAAAGAGACCATTGAAGGGGGTTCGATGGGTTGCAGGTATTTACAAGTAACAAATATTAAGAAATAAAAATGAAAAACTGCCTTTTTCTTATTTGCACACTTGAGTATTAAGGGAAAGCATCAGTGATGTATACTCTGTTGAATCCCATTTGAACGTCCTAACCCAGCGGGCACACAACGAGTGTGCAACGTCGTATCAACGTAAATGCAATAACACGCTGTTGCATAGATGTTTTTGCGATGTTTCATAGGCATCGTTCTAAACCCTTCTAAACTACACTTTTCTAGTATGTAATCGGCGTTCCAGGGTAATCACTTCAAGCATTTGATAATGTGAGGAAGTCAAACCTTACCACATGAAGACACGAGTCTTACATTATTTACATAGAGGATCTTACATGAGTGTTCATGTATTATTGAATTTATTAAACGAGTTGAGGAAAAGGGATAAAATGCGAGGCTTTGCATTTTATCCCTTTTCCTCAACGAGTTTAATAAATTCAATAATACATGAGCACGAATGCAAAGTAGAAGTAAAACAAAGATCAGGAATCGATACAATTAACTTACTCCACCCATCAAAGACACCAAAGGGAAAGAAACACAAACATTAAGCGACCAGACCATAATGGAAACCTAAACAAAGGAAGGCCATAAGGACAGTTACTTTCCCACAAAATGGCCATATGGCCATCCAAAATAAAAAAGACACAAGTGATACACACAGTAAGTAACAAACAACAACATAAATAAACCGCCACAGAAGAACCGCCTTGGAACGGTCAGTGGAATGATTTCCACTGGGGGGCTTAAATCGATTTTACGTGGCCACAATCCTCGCCCTTACTTCCGTCGCGATTTAGACAAATAATTTGTTCAGTCCGCATGAAGGCCTCCTAACTCATCAGTGCAACA
This sequence comes from Lucinisca nassula, assembly GCA_963580285.1. Classification (NCBI taxonomy): domain Eukaryota; kingdom Metazoa; phylum Mollusca; class Bivalvia; order Lucinida; family Lucinidae; genus Lucinisca; species Lucinisca nassula. The sequence goes on from OY757018.1 coordinate 113,993,827, forward strand.
TCTCCGTGAACACATAAAATCAAAGAACCACAGAGGTGAGACAACGGTGAGGACTCGACAGCAAGAAACCACTGAAATGCTCGAGCAAGATTCTATTTATCTTTTGACGTTTAAAACGCATTTTATTCACGATTGTTTACAAAATATCAATATTCCGCCATTAGTAAACGCGACGTCGTTAAGGACGTCGTACATGTAACGTTACGGGACGTATCTAGCTAATTTGCATATTTAATCCACTAGTGGATTATCAAAAATATTACATGGGGTTAATACACTTTCAGACGCGAGGTCATATGATAAAATTATTTCCTTAATTGCACGACCCGCAGAAAAAAGCGACCGACTGAAGTCGGTTGATTTTCTAAGAGTGTCCTAAAATCACCGTGTCATTCTGTCAGTCTGTCCGGCCGTCCGTAACCCGTTTGTGAAAATTGGTGATAGTGACTTAACCGCTTGGAATATTTAAACAATTTTGGCATACTGATAGATATCAATGAGATCTAACCAATGAACTTGCGAAATATTACATTCCATTTAGTATAGCCTCGCCGAGGCGAAAAATGTGAAAATTTTCGAACTGCTTCTCCTCGGAAACCGTTGGGCCGATTGAAGTCAAATTTCATATGGAGCCTCTTTGGGATGGGGGAAACCAAAATTTACTCATGGGGTCCAGGTCACTTGACCAAAATGGCCGCCAAGCCATATATGGTCTGTCTGTCCGTCCGTAACCCGTTTGTGAAAATTGGTGATAGTGACTTAACCGCTTGGAATATTTAAACATTTTTTGGCATACTGATAGATATCAATGAGATCTAACCAATGATCTTGCGAAATATTACATTCCATTTAGTATAGCCTCGCCGAGGCGAAAAATGTGAAAATTTTCGAACTGCTTCTCCTCGGAAACCGTTGGGCCGATTGGAGTCAAATTTCAAATGGAGCCTCTATGGGATGGGGGAAACCAAATTTTACTCATGGGGTCCAGGTCACATGACCAAAATGGCCGCCAAGCCATATATAATAAAAACCCTTTAAAAATAGTCTTCTCCAGAACCACTGGGCAGATTTCCACGAAACTTGATAAATAGCATCTGGGACGTAGACCCATCATAAATTGCTAAAATGGTGACCCTGGGTTGACCTTGACCTTCTGTGTGCCTAGGTCAAACTTTGACACATATGCTTTTGTATTGGAAAAGTGAGAATGCATTTTATCCTGCAAACGATTCAGAATACAGTACTAAAGTATAAGTTATATTTTTGCTCCTTACGATAAGGCGCATTTATTGGGGGAACCGTTTTATTTCCAGGTCACATGACCAAAATGGCCGCTATACCCATATATGGTGACACTCATAAAGCTAAAAGCATCCGGCAGGTCGTGCACTTCAGCTGAAGCACTGGTTCATCCTTAAGAATATAGATTGTGGATTCTCATTACGGTCCCCGTTTATGGGACAGTCCTAATGAGACCCCTAAATCTATGTTTGGGCAAAAATAAGCAAATAATGTATACCCTTGTAAATGCCTTTTAAAGTAAAGTTTTAAAGGCTATTTTCATCTTTGCACCCCAAAAGTTCTCATTGTCATCATCCACGCATGCTGAGCACAAGTTGTACTTGAAGAAAAAAAGTGGGAAAATGAAAACACAGGTCAAAACATAGCATGTAAAACAAAGCATGTCTAATTCCAATATGTTTTTCCATGCAGGTTTAACATGTCATGTTAATGCCCCTTTAGCGTTTGAATTACTGTCGTCCTATGATCTTGGACTGAACCGCGTTCAAGAATAAGCAATTTCGACATAAAAGTGATATATAACGCCTCAAACAGAATTTGACAGTTGTCTTGTGATGCGATTTAGCAGAATAATTTGCCCGACAGAATAAAGACACAAAATGATATTGACATACTGTGGAATAACTGGAAACAATCGAATCAAATGATCCCAAAGCGAGTAATCATGATCTATTTCTGATGAAGGACAGTAAGACGTAAACATAAAGCTCAAGCTAAGAGCTCAATTCACAATTAATTATGGTAGACAGTATGATTTATGACAAGCCGAATACTGGGATTAAGTTTAAGGACATATACACGAAACGATAGTTCTTCAACATTGCACAAATCACAAAACAATAAAAGAAAAACAAAGGCTCAAAGGAATGGTTTAATTAATTAAGGTTGATTACTTCCAGCTACCTAATACTTTCGATTAAACAGTTAAAGAGCGGCGCATGTAATTAAGCTAACCCGCAAGACCCATGCGATGTAGTGCATTTTTCCAAAAAATGGCTCCAAAATAGCTACCTTTCTGGTGAAAATTCGAGATATTTTTCCTACTTATACTGCAAGCATAGGTTGTGGATGCTCGTTAGAACCGCCTCATGGAGTACCCACCACCTATGTGTTGCAACAGAAATAAGAAAAATAATGTATACATCCGTAAACCCCAGTTTTCTCTATATAAAATGGGGTTTAAGGGGTGTTCATTTCGCGGACTTGTTCACGTGCTGAGCTGCAGCAGCGTATACGAGATGGACAACGTCTGCACCTGTAAACATGAGTTTTCGGGTAACGCTTGGCCATTTCAACCAAATTCATTACTGGATAATGGAACATGCGTCCAGTCCGTTGGCCAAAATATATGATGAAATCCTCTGCAACTCATTTTCATTACGTTGAAAGTCTGTGTCCATGAAATGCATACCTGGTTCGACTGTGGACTACCTCCAATGCGCTTGCGTAATGCAGATTTTATTTCCCAGATGAAACGGGGATCAGTAATTTCTGACACAAATAACAACAAAATATATGGCGTCTGGCCGCACGACTCTAAAATCAAACAATGCAGACCAAGACTATACCGCTTTGAAGGAGCAGCCTGATCAGTGTATACACTCTTTTACTCAAATCCCATATTGTTGGCTACACCGTTTCGCTTAAAGGAGCAGTCTCTATAAGGCTGTTTTCATGGCCACAACCGATTTCCTTTAAACTTTGTAGCTTCAAATTGGTACATATTGGCTGTCTAATGGTGAATTTTTAGACTCTTTGGTCCACTGGTTTTTGCTGTATACACTATTAAAGTGGGTGGGTAATGTCACCCCATCAAGGGTATGCCAACACAAATGCTATTATTTTTTGTTCAAAGTGCATGATTGGAGGCGATGTTTGCCGTATGCTTACTACCCTTTTAGGCATAACAGCCGGTGATAACAGTCTTACAAATATCAAACAAGAGAAGAGTTTATACGCGCTTGTAAGTTGTACCCAAATATCAGTAATTTTTATTCCCCAACTTTACGAAAAACCACAACACCTTTACAGTTTTCAACTTATTTCAAAGATCTTTCATAAATATATTGTTGATGTAATAATAATTCTAGGTATATGTCAGAATTATTGTTAGTTCATAAAACTTAAAGAGTTACCTGCCCCTGAAATTGGATTTTACCCATTTTTTTAAATCGGAGTGCATTTATCCGTTTGTAGTACTCACAACTTCATTTGAAAGTGAATAAACCGATTCCATGCAAATATTGTTAAATAGATGTGGACAAGGAAGTCATTTGATTTAATAGTGCATGCTAGTATTTCCTTTTTTTGGTTATTTATGAACTCTTAATTTCCAGGTGCAAATGGAACATTTGTCAACTGTCAAACATTTTTGACCACCAAAGCAGGCTTTGCTCATGTTGTGGAACCTCATTTTAGACTGATACTGTGCTTAAATATAGGCCTGTACGGTCTCACGACATGTTTAAGAATTTGTTAATTTACTGATCTTCCTCTGAATCGCTAGATGTACTCCATGTGTTAACAGCAGCATCATAAACAAAATCAATATGTTCCCGGCTTGGTTTTGCTTCACTATTTTCTGTTTTGTTCCGGTAATATCCCAAATACCAGAGAACAGAAGCCACATGTGCGCAACATCCCACGGTACGAGCTCCACTTCTGCACCCACAATACCATCGAGTGATTGGGTTCAGTCCTTGTGTATATTCAACCCACATGTTATATGTTTTATTAGACGTGTTGCGAGAACGTATCTGTGCTTTGAGAACACCATCTTCTTCTTTGTGTGCCATTATCTCATATGATCAATTGTCGTAAAATGTTCATCTGTGTAGGATTTGGCTTGTTTCAGCTGGTAAATACCCAGTTTCAAATCCCTGAGTTCATCCTCAGTCATCTCTGGGAAATTCTCAAGTTTCTCATCATCGATCTTTTTCCAAATAACCCGTTTTAATCCCGCCATTTTTTGTCGCGCCTGCTATTAGCATGGCGCGATATAGGCTCCCGGTTTTCCGTCCGTTCGTTCGTCCGTTCGTCAAGGCGTCAACATTTGCGACCACCCTAGCGTTCACCCCAATGGTCAAGTTTATTTCTCAAGAACTATAAGAGTTTCATTAATGATACTTGGTACAAACTTGTATCTGGGGATGACAACTTACATGCAAGCATCCATATTTGACCTTGACCTACATTTCATGGTTCACTGACTTTGTAAAACATTGCGACCACCCTAGCTTTCACCCTAATGGTCAAGTTTATTTCTCAAGAACTATAAGAGCTTTATTAATGATACTTGGTACAAACTTGTATCTGGGGATGGTAACTTAAATGCAAGCATCCATATCTGACCTTGACCTATATTTCATGGTTAACTGACTTTGTAAAATATTGCGACCACCCTAGCGTTCACCCTAATGGTCAAGTTTATTTCTCAAGATTTATAAGAGCTTCATTAATGATATTTGGTGAAAACTTGAATCTGGGGATGGCAACTTAAATGCAAGCATCCATATTTGACCTTGACCTAAATTTCATGGTTCACTGACTTTGTAAAATATTGTGACCACCCTATTGCGTTCACCGTAATGGTTAAGTTCATTTCTCAAGAATTATTAGAGCTTCATTAATGATACTTAGTACAAGCTTGCATTTGAAAATGGGATCTTTTGAGCAAGCATCTATGTTTGACCTTGACATACATATCATGGTTCGATGACTTTGCGCCCCCACAGGCGCGACATAGCCTTCGGCGGAATTCTTGTTACAACTTTATCTTGCAGCTTATTTGGAGTTTTTGCTAGGGCCATCATTCTTCTAGCAATTACTTTGCCTGAATCTTTGCTTGTTACCAAAGGTGGTCTAAATGCATTGCACAATGAGCAAACAATCCTTACATAGTCGCCAACATATGGTATTTGACTATTGGGCATTGTGTCGCTAAGGGCTTTCCACTTTTTAATTCTCTCATTAGCTGATTCGACAACCCATCTCACCTTTGTAACTAGCCTTGACTCATTCGCCTCTTCAGTCGTATGCTGCTTCTGAGATTTGTTTGGGAAGTGAGGCATATGAGAATTGATTCCAAAATCCTTTAGTATATCTATAGCAACCCTGAAGCCGCGGTCTACAACGAGAACATCATCTTCTTCAAACCAGTCAGTAATATATTCTGCATTAGTCTTTAACATGTTTGGTAATCTAAGCATCTGTTTTTTCCCATCTGCAAGATATGGTCCCATCACAGTCAAAATGAAACCATCAGTGGCCACAAGCATCATAGGTTTCAACAAAGGCTGTCCTTTATGTACGGAATAAGGTCTTCTCTGAAATGAGTAGTTTCCACTCTTCTCAATATATATGTATGTTCCATCAGCAACTGCGATTGCAACATCAGAATTTGAATCCCCAAATAGGACATTTGCAAAAGTTGATGTATGATTCAGGGATGTTAGAGAAATACTAAAGGGTTATGAAATCAATTCTCATATGCTTCACTTCCTAACCAAATCTCAGAAGCAATATACGACTGAAGAGGCGAATGATTCAAGGCTAGGTACAAAGTGAGATAGGTTGTCGAAACAGCTAATGGGAGAATTACAAAGTGGAAGGCCTAAGCAACAAAATATCCAATAGAAAATACCATATGTTGGCGACTATGTAAGAATTGTTTGCTCGTTTTGCAATGTGTTTAGACCACAAGGACTGAACCCCATCACTGGATGGTACTGTTGGTGAAGAAGTGGTGCTCGTACCGTGGGATGTTGTGCTCATGTGCTTGCTAGCATGCACTATTAAATCAAATGACTTCTTTGTCCAGATCTATTTAACTATATTTGCATGGAATCAGTTTATTCACTTCCAAATGAAGTTGTGAGTACTACAAACGGATAAATGCACTCTGATTAAAAAAAAATGGGTAAAATCCAATTTCAGGGGCAGGTAACGCTTTAAGTTTTATGAACTAACAATAATTCTGACATATACCTAGAATGACTATTACATCAACATTATATTTATGAAAGATCTTTGAAATAAGTTGAAAACTTTAAAGGTGTTGTGGTTTTTCGTAAAGTTGGGGAATAAAAATTACTAATATTTGGGTACAACGTACAAGCGCGTATAAACTCTTCTCTTGTTTGATATTTGTAAGACTGTTGTCACCGGCTGTTATGCCTAAAAGGGTAGTAAGCATACGACAAACATCGCCTCCAGTCTTGCACTATGAACAAAAATAATAGCATTTTTGTTGGTATACCCTTGATGGGGTGACATTACCCCACCCACTTTAATAGTGTATACAGCAAAAACCAGTGGACCAAAGAGTCTAAAAATTCACCATTAGACAGCCAATATGTACCAATTTGAAGCTACAAAGTTTAAAGGAAATCGGTTGTGGCCATGAAAATAGCCTTATAGAGACTGCTCCTTTCATATTGTTGTTATTTTATTTTCTTCACTAATTGGATAATTAAACAATTATTTCATGGCTTTTTGGTGAATAGTCAAAATTATTGGCCCTCGTTGCCCCGGACGGTACCATCAAAGACCCTACGGAATCGGGCAGTAGTGCATGGAGTCGTCCACGGCGCTCCGGCCTCGGGAAACAGTGCATTAGTCGTCCTCGGCGCCTCGGGAAATAGTACTGACAATCCAAAAAAATAGCCATGAAATACATGTAACTGAACAACAATACACTGTCATAAAATGCCATAACCAAAAACCAGGAAATAGAAACATTGGGGTTTCGAGCTTTACCATGATTGTTCATTATCATAATTATAGTTGATTATTTTATTGTTTTGTTTGTTTGATTTGAGGTTTAACGTCCCCGTCCACGTTGTAAAGGTCATTTTGGAGACGTTGCTTCCAATTTTGTGGGACTTTTACCCGACATTGAGATGAAATGACATCTCAAGCCCTGCCGCCCAATGAAACCAATAGGGTTTATAAGTATGGACGGGTTGGCTTGCACCGATTTGCATGGGCAGGCTTAGATCCTCTAAGCGGGTAACCAGTACTCGTGTGCAGGTCGGTTTCAGCTCTGCTTGGAAGCATCATGCAGCCCAGCTATTTCTTCAAGCCTTCATTATTTTATATCTCCAAAACGGATTTTTTTCTAATCAAAATTTGTCCTATTTTCTTATTTGTATTCTAAACATAGATCGTCAGTACTCGTTAGAACCGCCTCGTGAGGCGGTTCTAACAAGTATCAACAACCTATGTCTTGGAGCAGAAATAAGAACACTTATTTATACCCCTGTGAATCCCAGTTTTTCTATATAAAGTGGGGTTTAGAGTGATATCTATTCGCACGGACTCTTTGGTCGGGCCCCTCGGAGTCTAACTGTTGGTTTTCTTTTGCTCCAGCAATTCTGTTGTATGCTGTCGAGTCCTCAACCTTGTTTCATCTCTGTAGGTTTTTGATTTGTATGTTCTCGGAGATGTTACACTGATGAGTTAGGAAGCCTTCATGCGGACTAAACAAAATTAGTGTATACCGCGACAGAGGTAAGGGCGAGGATTATGGCCATGTAAAATCGATTTAAGCCCCCCCCCCCAGTGGAATTCTTTCCACTGACCGCTCCAAGACGGTTCTTCTGTGGCGGTTTATTTATGTTGTTGTTTGTTACTTACTGTGTGTATCACTTGTGTATTTTTATTTTGGATGGCCATTTGGCCATTTTGTGGGAAAGTAACTGTCCTTGTGGCCATCCTTTGTTTAGGTTTCCATTATGGTCTGGTCGCTTCATGTTTGTGTTTCTTTCCCTTTGGTGTCTTTGGTGGGTGGAGTAAGTTAATTGTATCGATTCCTGATCTTTGTTTTACTTTTACCTATTTAATGGGTTGGGTGTTACTTACCACTGTTTGGCCCAATTTAAGTAAAGATAGGTCATGATTAATGATTCCTTCGATGTCACTGATTCACGAAGCCGAATAAAACAATGAACTGTCATGCGCAAAGAGTCTAGGTAACTTAAAAGTAAATGGCAAGTATCATTAACATACTAGATACAACAGTGGTCCAAAAACACAACCTTGGTAAACCTCAGCATTCATTTTCCTTGCAGATGATAAACAGGATCTAATTTCGACTTGCTGTGTCATGTTGTTCAGAACATCTTCAGTCCAGTTAGGCAACTGTCCCTGAATGTTATTCTGTTTAAGACCCTTGCGTCATACTCTATATTTCACAGAAAACCTTGCAGGAGAACTGGTTATTGTCAAAAGGTTTGGCATAAATGATGGTAGCTGCCTACTAGTTGATAAGTGGTAAAATGATTCGGTAAAACGCCGGATTGTTATTTATGTAAAAGATTGTGTTCATATCAGAAATTGTGAATATATTTATGTACTATCCTCTCTTGTAGTTTACCTACTCCACTTAATAATGTCATTATAATAAAAGATTGTAATTGGATATGTTTTTTGAATAATAGAAAGACATAAGAACCCTTGCAGATATCTCCAAGTTTTCCTTCCCTAAAAGATTTATGAAATAATATTTCTAATGGTAATGATATTTTCTTCGATACTATTTTCAACATTCTATTACTAATGGAGTCAGAACCAGCTGCCTTATTGGGACTTAACATTTCTATTCAATTAGAGATTTCTAATGCTGTTCAACTTATATTCAGTAAGGTATTTAGAGTTTTAGAATGGAAAATTGGAAGATCACGGGCACCATCAGTTACAGTAGAAATTGAGGCAAAATATTCATTTAAACTATCTACCTTTTCTTCATCTGAAAATCAATAGGTGCATTGTCCAATATGATTTATTTTGGTCAGTGGTAGAATATTACCCGAAGTCCTGTTACCTTTAACGAAGTAGCAGACCACTTACCAAAACTGCCTCTTGTCATTATTATAAGTCTGATACTGAAACCTCTAGATGATTATGTTTTTCTTTTGCTTATTTCTTATATTTTGTTGATACAGTGGAGAAACTTGCACAGTAGTTACGCGTAGTCGTGTCAAATATCTTACCCTGATGTTGTTGACTGATATTGTAGAAAATCGTCCTATAAATGTTCCTGCATTTTAATTGTTTCAAATAGTAAAAAAATGTGTGCTTACACATAAAATAGGAAAATAGGAAAAAGCAGACCACCTAGAATCTGACACATCGTGTGTGTTGGGGGGGGGGGGGGGGGGGCAGAAAAATGTGAAAAACATTGCGACAACACATCCATGTGGCAAGGTTCGTTGATAACTTCATAACATTTATTGTTAGTAAAAATGTGAGTTTTCTTATTTTATACTCAAAACGTAGAGGCGGTTCTGACGATTATACACAATGTATGTCTTAGAGCAGGAATAAGAACATGATGTATACCCCCAGTAACGCCAGTTTTCTTCATACAAAGTTGGGATTAGAGGTGGGATTGATAAGGTGATGTGTTGACGACGGACTGCGGGAAGACTGCATAAATAAATATGTTCTATAAAAAGGGTTATCCTTTGGAAGCAAGGAATACAAAACAGAACTGAAAAATAAGGAGTGTGCTTGTTTTCTGGGCCAGACTAGCTAGTTTCGGCCAATTAGGCCTCATCAGTGACCCTCAGATATTTTCAAAATTTCACAATGAAATCATTGACCCCAAAGGACAAGAAAGTATAAACCCACTATGATGTAGGGCAGGGAGACTTTTTACGGCCGCCACACATTTCCAGACACCATAAATATGTTCTATAAAAGGTGAATAATAAATGACATTTCTAGAATAAACAAAACTGTATCTGCTATTATTACCGAAAATTTGCCCATGAGATTCACAGTGTACTAGCTTTGCGCTGAAAGAAGAATTAAGTAATTGTTTCGATGTACAAATTAATGACTTTCGTAACACTACAGAAGTTTTGCAAGTTCTTATGGATGCCATAAGCCTATTCCGTTGATTAATCATGTAACTTACACTTATATTTCCCTTAATTCATATTGATTGACGTTTGGAGTTTAGCGACACGTCAACCCTTGTGGGTCATTTTGTGTTGACTCCAAGAGAAAGACAGAAATGAGATAGACGAGACAGTAGAGGAGATGAAAGTGAGGGACAGCGGAGAAAGAGGAAAATAAATGGAAGTGGATAAACTGAAGAATTAACATGATTCCCACTCTATCCGTTCCTGCTACCAGGACAGCAGGCCTTGCCCGACTGTAAGCCAATCGAGTTATCACGAAAACACACCTATATAATTTCGACCCCCTTGAACCACACTTTTATATAGTAAAACTGGGGTTTACAGGGGTAAACCTTATTTTTCTAATTTCTGCCCTAAAATATACATTGTGGGGACTCGTTAGAACCACCCCGAATAGGCGGTCCTAACGAGTACCCACAATCTATATTTTGAGCAGAAATGAGAAAAATATCATTTTTTTTATCTTAAACGTTTCGTTTCTTCGGCGGTAAATTGTATAGGCGTGTTTTCGTACACAACAATTTCGTCTCACCAAACCACCACACCCATGTTCCAGAATCAATAGGATAGCACATTCATGTGACATACACGTAGTGCATTCATTTATATCTCCATATATTATTGCCACATTTTCATGGTCCCTAATGTGTTTGTGTCACTCTGAAGTTCGGCTGTGAGATATTCCTATATTCATACATGTATGAATGAAGAGATACTTTTCTGAATGTGTAATAAGAATGAAATTACCAAACATAAACCAAACCTTGAGACACCAATCACAACAATTGTCGTCTGCTTTACTAAACTCATTGTTGCAAACCGTCAAAAATATTGATGCAGTTTTAGTGACATAAACAGACGACATTATCAGATGCAGACAGCTATTGCTAAGATAAAATCGAAGAACACAATCAGGACACCGAAAAGTATATTGGCATCACGAAAACACGCCTATACAGTTCGGACCCCCCCCCTTAAAACCAACTTTTATATAGTAGCAGAAATATGAAAAATATCAGTTTATAATCTGAATATTTCCTTTTTCATCACGTGAGCAAGTCCCTGAAATGAACATCCCATAAACCCTACTTTATATAGAGAAAACTGGGATCAGAATCAGAATTGTTACTGGTGACGCGTCAAATGACATTCATACACCTGTGATATGGTTTATGGGGTATACATTATTTTTCTTATATTTGCTCCAAGTCACAGTTTGTGGGTACTCGTTAGAACCGCCTTAATGAGGCGGTTCTAACGAGCACTCACATCCTTTGTTTCAAGTATAAATAAGAAAAAATATAGAAAAGTAGCTGTTTTGGACATGTGAAAAATATGCATTATGTCGCATGGGTGTGTTATCGAAATGGGTAGTAAAATTTTCAATATATTTAAATAAGGGTGTTTTCGTTAAATGCTTGCAGCAGAAAAAATACAATGTTACATACTGGTTGGGAAGCATGATATGAGAAGCATTTCATGTTTTGCCAGATTAAAAGCATATGATTTGTTTGTTTGTATTGGAGTTTCACGGTCCAGTCAACACTATTTTAGGTCATTTTTGAGCCGATCAGTTTACCTATCCACACTTTTTCTGGGCAGGCAGGCTTATACGTAAGCTTTTAACCAATAGAGTGCACATTCTTTCGCGAGAAGCTGACAACTGCCCTTCTTGAATCGGCGGAAGGGAGAGAATGACCTTAGAAAAGATTTCATGATCAATCTCCACGAAAGAATGTTGCCGACCCCGGCAGTTATCGATCCCGCGTCCTCCTGATAAAAGCATATGAAAGTTATCGTAGCAAAAGGGTAATATAAACCTCGATAGCTCAGGTTAGCGTGTTCGACTTATGATCTAGAGGTTGTGGGTTCGAATTCGGCCACTGGAGGCGAGGTGTATTCTTGGGCAAGACACACTCTGCCACTGCCCCACTCCATCCAGGTGTAAATTGGGAGAAAAAAGTCACTGTTTCTCTCTCGCGCGCGTGATAACATCCGAAATGAGTGTTCGATATCGATTCAAATACTCCGCAATCGAACTAAAATAAATGAGTATAAACTTAATTTTTGAAAAAAAAACAAAACAAAGTTTAATGTTACAAAAGTCTTAAGTCGGTGAGACACAGTTAATACATCACGAAAACGTGCCTATATAATTTTGACCCCCTTGAACCCCACTTTTATATAGTAAAACTGGGGTTTACAGGGGTAAACCTTATTTCTCTTATTTCTGCTCTAAAGTATAGATTGTGTCAATTCATCGAGGCGGTTCTAACGAGTACCCTCAATCTATATTTTAGAGCAGAAATAAGAAAAAATATCACAATTTTTCATCTTAAAAGTTTCTTTTTGTCAGCGATAAAGGTTATAATGTATTAGTATAGGCGTGTTTTCGTAATGTTTGAAAATATCACCACCAGCAACAATGTAGTATCATCATCCAACAATACACATGGGGTTGTAATTACGAAAACACTCCTATTCAAATATATTGAAAATTTTACCAACACAAATTGAAACTTTCAGATAACAAATTCTGATATTTTTCATATTTCTGCTCAAAACATTGATTCTGCTCAAAACATAGATCGTGGGAACTCGTTAGAACCGCCTCGATGAGGCGGTTCTAACGGGTACCCACAATCTATATTTTTGAGCAGAAATATGAAAAATGATGTATATCGCTGTAAACCCCAGTTTTACTATACAAACGTGGGGTTTAAAGGGTTTAAAATTATATTGGCACGTTTTCGTGCTGCGGACTCAAAAGATATAATTTAGCATCCTGCACCATCATTTGAATAGCAGCCGTTCCAAAGTTTGAAAAGAACTTCATTGAATACATTTAGTACCTTGTTACGCAGGACCGTATTTTGCCCGAAAAAAAAAAAAAAAACATAATCTTTAATATAATGTTATTAATCAAGTATTTTCGTATTGGCCTAGGTCATTTCGAAATTACTTGATTTATGACGATTTTATTAATTGACACAATTAAAAAAATCATGATTATTGATTTCTTTACCTCACTTGACCTCAGTTAATACTGGTTGACCTGGTGTTAATACGGATGTCCTCCGATCAATACAGGATAATCAATTAATATCTCCGATATAATTTATCTATCAAACATTGAAAAATATAAGTTGACCTTGAAAGTGCCAAGCAAATTATGCTAACGAACAAGATTCTGTTTTTTTTTTTTTTTTTTTTTGTTTGTTTTTGTTTTGTTATCATCAGCTTTCAAAGAAAATCTACTTTGGTAGTTCGTGTGAATATCTGCCGAAGAGTGAAGCCTTGTTTCCACTGAAAAAGAATGAAATATTTTGAAAATTTTGTTTATAAACAGTCGCGATTTGCGCTTTAATACGAAAACTCCATAATGGATGTTGTTAGTCACTGGTGTCGTTGCAGCCAGCGCCGATGCCGTCGGAGTTAGCGCAATATGCCTGTTGAGCAGGTATTAAAGACGAAATAAGAAGGGGTAGAACTTACCTGATCGAGCCAAATATTTGTTGAAATTACTTGGTTTCTTTCATCCTGAAAATTAAATGTATAGCAAGGTTATAAAACAATCATCAAGTTACTAAAGCGAGCACTTCAGAGATAGAAGAGAAGAGGCAGTAACAATTGGATGCCCGGCCAGTGACGCAAGACCCACGATATCTTCTCCTCACCATTGACATCAAGTTGGTTTCTTATTCCCGGTTCCCTATTCCCGGGAATAAGTAGCTGGCTACTTATTCCCGATTCGAATAGGGAATAGGGAACCGGGAATAAGTAACCAACTTGATGTCAATCTCCTAACCCAACCGAATAGGGAACCGGAATAAGTAACCAACTTGATGTCAATCTCCTAACCCAACCGAATAGGGAACCGGAATAAGTAACCAACTTGATGTCAATCTCCTCACCCAACTGAATAGGGAACCGGGAATAAGTAACCAACTTGATGTCAATCTCCTCACCCAACTGAATAGGGAACCGGGAATAAGTAACCAACTTGATGTCAAGCTCCTCACTTAACCGAATAGGGAACCGGGAATAAGTAACCAACTTGATGTCAAGCTCCTCACTTAACCGAATAGGGAATCGGGAATAAGTAACCAACTTGATGTCAAGCTCCTCACTTAACCGAATAGGGAATCGGGAATAAGTCACCAACTTGATGTCAATCTCCTCACCCAACTGAATAGGGAATCGGGAATAAGTAACCAACTTGATGTCAATCTCCTCACCCAACCGAATAGGGAATCGGGAATAAGTAACCAACTTGATGTCAATCTCCTCACCCAACCGAATAGGGAATCGGGAATAAGTAACCAACTTGATGTCAATCTCCTCACCTAACCGGATAGGGAACCGGGAATAAGTAACGAACTTGATGTCAATCTCCTCACCTAACCGGATAGGGAACCGGGAATAAGTAACCAACTGGATGTCAATCTCCTCACCTAACCGAATAGGAATCGGGAATAAGTACATGTAACCAAATTGATGTCAATCTCCTCACCTAACCGCTCGCATAATTATAAGTTCGAATGTTCGTTTGTTTGTCTTCATCACGCAAACATGCCTGTATAATTTTGACCCCTTTAAACTATATTTTTATAATGTAAAAACGGGGTTTACAGGGGTATACATATTTTTTCTTATTTCTGTTCAAAACATAGATTGTGATTATTCGTTAGAACCGCCTCGGCGAGGCGGTTCTAACGAGTACCCACAATATGTTTTGAGAAGAAATATGAAATATATCAGAATTTTTAATCTGAAAAAAAAAAAAAAATCATTTTGTTTTTGTGGCAAAATTTTCAATATACACATGTATTTGCGTAATATGATGGTTTTCGTTCCCGTCAACACTGTAAAAGTTATTTTGGAGACGTAGCTTCAAATTTTGTGGGACCTTTACCCAATATTGAAATGAAATGACATCTCAGGCCCTACTGCCCAAAGAAAGCGCTTGAGTTTAAGGAGCGGTCGGACTCGCACCACTTTTCCTGAAATAACATCTCAGGCCCTACTGCCCAAAGAAACCGCTAGAGTTTAAGGGGCGGTCCGACCAGCACCACTTTTCCTGTGCAGGCATATACATTTCAAGCGGCTTACCAGTACTCAAGTTTGGTCGGCGGAAGCATCAAACAGCCCAATATATTTCTCCAAGCTCCGAATGGCGGGGGCGATACAAGCTCGAACGTATATCCAGGTTTATTGATTCTTAAAGACAAATAAAACGTCGAGAACTTGTGTTCCCCTGTTGGTGGTTTAAAGATTCAAGGGGAATGGATACATCTTGAGGGGAGGCAACTCCTACAAAATATTTTTGTCTCCCCATGTCCATAGGGGTCTAGTCTTAAAGGAAAGAATTTTCTCCTGAGGAGCAAATTCTTTCCTTTAAGAGTAGACCCCTTTTTCAGTGGGACATTTAGAAAAGCGACCAGGAAGTCCCAAAATTTGTCTCCCTTTGAAAAATGGCGGGAAAATCTGCTAGGTATTCCCATTCCCGTTAAGTCATTTATGCAAATCTCCATCGGCTTCGCGCTAATGATAGAAAGATGATAGAAATTAGGAGAAAACAAATGGTGGGATTTATTTGGATCAATGCACAGCTGAAGATGTGACGTATGCATAAATAAGAAACATCAAAAGGATTATTGTGTTCAAGCTGCACAAATCAAATATCACATTCAATTTTATTAGGGTTTGTTTTCTTGACTGTTTGTTTGAATCGAGTTAAACGGCCCAGTCAACATTATTTTGAGTCATATTGAGCCGGTAAGTTCACCTACCCACACTTTGTCTTGACAGGCTTACATGTATGCATAAACTGTTCGTGACCCAGTACAGTGTACATATGCCCTATTTGAATCGCAGAGTTTAGGCCTAAAATATAGACCGACCCTGCTTCAGCCCCCCCCCCCCCCCCCGCCTGACTCTACTAATTTTATCAGTAAAACAACAAAGTAAAAATTAAAACACCGACCCTACCAGTTTCAATTTCCGACCAATTGTTGGTAGAAACACAGATATTTTTACGCCTTACTACTATGATGTACTTTTCCTTAAAAAGTTATCTTTGTCATAGCCTTGTAAGGTGATGTCATATTTATGAGGTATGAAAAGAATACCCACAAACTAGGATGACCTGATTCTAGATTCTCATTACAGGATAAATAATGAGGCTTTTAGAGATTCTAGATGGTGTCGATTTCTCGGCTAATAAGGTAATAATCTTGCAATCGCTGGACAATAGTCAATATAGAAAATAAGGACACTGGTCAGAAATTGACTACCATATTTACACGTGAATCATTACAAAAACACGCCTATACAAATACATTGAAAAGTTTACCACCGAATGAGATGAAAAATTTCGATATGTTTCTTATTTCTGCTCGAAACATAGATTGTGGATACTTGTTAGAACCGCCTCGACGAGGCGGTTCTAACGAGTACCCACAATCAATGTTTTTGAGCAGGTCGAGGCGGTTCTTACGAGTATCCGCAATCTACACGTATGTCTTTGAGCAGAAATAAGAAAAATAATGAATACCCCCGCAAACCCCAGTTTTACTACATGTTATAAAAGTGGGGTTTAAGGGGGTCAAATTTGTATATGAGTGTTTCGTGATGACTGGGTCACATCACGTTGCATGCGAAGTGTTGCAATCGATCTTCGATTGCTCGATTACTATAGAAGTTTGTTCTAGAAGGGGAAGTTCTAGCCATAGAAGTTAATTGCAACGCCTATTAGGAGACGATAACTGAAAATTATTTTGTTTAATTGAGGTTTAACATTGTAAAGGTCATTTTAGAGACGTTGCTTCCAATTGTGTGAAACTTTTACCCGACATTGATATGAAATGACATCTCAAGCCCTGTCGCCCAATGAAACTATATGGACGGTCCGACTCGCACCGCTTTGCATGGACAGGCTTAGATCCTCTAAGCGGTTTACCAGTACTCGTGTGTGGTCGGTTTCAACTCTGCGTGGAAGAATCATGTTGCCAATCTATTTCTTCAAGCCCCGATGGGCGGGGGCCGAAAATTAACAATAATCTGATGTTTTCGATCTCCTGTAAAATAAAGGTATGCTTTGTCTACTCATTAGAATCGCCTCATCAGGGCGTAGACACGAAATAAATATTCGGGATTAAACAAAAACATCTGTCTATTATATCTTTATAAGGAAATATTTGTTACCTGGGGCTGTTGGAATAATCCCTGTTGCCTGTTTTAATAACACCTTAACCTTTGTTGGTCAGTTTTATCGTCTCCCAGGGAAAGGGAGAATAGCGACAGAAGAGATAGTGGAGGTGATTAAAGTTAGGGACAGGGGAGAAAGGAGAAAATAAATGAAATTCCCCCTCCACCCGTACATGTGGGCCTTGCCCAACTGTAAGCCAATAAAAGTTGGAAACCCATGGTATAATTCCTGTAAGGATTTGACGAGCTACATGTAGAAACAGCCATGGATGTCTATACGCATAGTAGGAATTTTATGGACAAAGTAAAAATCCACAAAATGACATTTATTCATCGAAAAATGGGATCTTCCTTTGTTTTGTTTACTGGTTTCTTTTCCGGACATGTATCGTCTGTTGACAGCGAAACAATGGTCATCAATTTATAATGTCCAGATACATTATATAATTGGGCCCATATGTTCAACCATTGTTGGAGCAATGGGGAAGGTGTTTAATGCGTGCCTTTCAGACATTAACAGCAAAAATAACTATACTAAATTAACTTAGGAGTAGACTGTCCTATTTTCTCAGCCAGCAAAAGAATGCCGGGCCAACGTCGGGCCGATAGCGGTACGACGTGATAACGTCGTACCGCTATCGGCCCGACGTTGGCCCGTGGTTTGTGCTGGCAGGGTTTCTCCGCACTTAACTGCATCTTTTGTCTTTAAATGGTAATAATAGCAGAATGACACAGAAAAAGCTTCTCTTTCAGTGAAATACAGTCATGCAAATTACAGAACATTTTGCGTGATCATATTTACAGCGTACATCTATGTTCTTTATTTTTTAATGACACGAAGAGAGTTCAGAACGTTTATTGAACGATGAATATCCGGCAGCAGTAGATCATTCATTGTCCTAAATGGGGAGAACATGTCCTTGTAAGTTGAAAAATCAAACCTTAATGTAGATTCATATAACACACTTTTCCTGCTGACTTTCTTTGCCTTAATATGATGCGGTTCTAGCGAATATCCACGATTTGTGTTCGTGCAATCTAAGGGATGTTGTAGACTCACGTAAAAGTCGATTTAAGCTCCCGCCCCGCAGCGATATAGCAAAAAAAAAAGAAAAAAGGAGGATTTGTGTTTGTGCAATCTAAGCGATGTTGTAGACTCACGTAAACTCGATTTAAGCTCCCGCCCCGCTGCGATATAGCAAAAAAAAAAAAAAAAAAAAAAAAAAAAAAAAGAAGGACAGTTGTCGGTTTCTGGCGAAAGAATGTACACTGTACTGGTTAACCGCTTACGTATAAGCTTGCCCAGGAAAGAGTGTGGATAGGTAAACTGACCTGCTCAAAAATGACCTAAATAGTGTTGACTTGGTCAAATACAAACAACTCAAATAAAAACAAACAAATCAAGTCATAAGATATCATTTCACCAGTGTTTGGTATCTTTTTATTTGTTTCAAGTGTGTTTGAAATCCTGGGGATTAAAACCCGTTCAAATAGACATAGGCCGCCCCCGCCCATAGGGGCTTGTAGAAATATATGGGCTGCATAATGCTTCCACGCAGAGCTGAATCCGGCCCGCACACTAGTACTGGTAAACCGCTTAGAGGATCTAAGCCTGTCCAGGAACCGCGGTGAGAGGCGGACCGTCCATGCTAATAAACCCTATTGGTTTCATTGGGCGACAGGGCTTGAGATGTCATTTCATCTCAATGTCGGGTAAAAGTCCCACAAAATTGGAAGCAACGTCTCCAAAATGACCTTTACAGTGTTGACGGGGACGTTAAACCTCAAATCAAACAAACAAACAAATAGACATAGGATAAACAAAATCTTGCGCTCGTGGTTATTTGTTAAGAAATTTATACAACTCGCTGAAGGCTCGTTTCTTAAATGTCGTATGAAACGAGCGCTCGTAAAAAATCCGCTTCACCACGAAAACACGCCTATTCAAAAGCATTGGAGAAACTTTACAACCCAAAAATAATTGATAATTTTTCCAGATAAACATCTGTGATCACAATAAATGTGCCGGCCTCGGTAGCTCAGTCGGATGCGCGTCTGACTGGTAATCAGGAGACGCGGGTTCGATACCTGCCGGGGTCGGCAACATTCTTTCGTGGAGATTGATCATGAATTATTTTCTACGGTCATTATCTCCCTTCCGCTGATTCAAGAAGGGCAGTTGTCATTTTTCTGGCGAAATAATGCGCACTGTACTGGTTAACCGCTTACGTATAAGCATGCCCAGGAAAGTGTGGATAGGTAAACTGGCCGGCTCAAAAATGACCCTAAATAGTGTTGACTGGGACGTTAATCTCCAATACAAACAAACAAAATCACAACAAATTTAGTTTTACTTACCACGTCAAAAATTTGAGTGAGAGTTATTCCAATGGACACGTTGACTGGATGTGAAGCATTAAACACTGGTCGTGTATTTGGATCGTAGTTCCTCATTAAATACCTGTATAATCTTTGTTCGTCCGTCGTTCGCTTTTCGTTCTTCCTTTCACGTGTATCAGCTGAAAAAAGACATGATTTTTAAACAATATACATGTACTATAGTGGTGTTTTTAGTAAAATATAACACATTACGACGGCTCGATATGAGTGAAATAATCTTGAAAGGGCCGTAAAACCCAACCCCCCCCCAAAAAAAAAAAAAAAAATAACACATTACGGTAACATAAACATGAGGCAGAGCTTCGTTGGTTGCGGGTGCTCGATGGAACTCGATTAGGCCTCATCAGTAACCCTCGTATACCTGGGTGCGATGGCGAAATAAAAATACGAGTATTAATTATATATGATTAGTAGCCGCTTCATGGCACTTAACACCAGCTACATGTATATGGCCTCGGTAGTTCAGTCGGATAAACGTCTGACTGATAATGATGATGCCGCGGGTTCGATGCCTGTTGGACAGGGAACATTCTTTCATGGATCTTCTCCGCTGTTCCAACAGGGAAAGTTGGTAGTTTTTGTACTAGTTGGCCGCATATCCATAGACCTGCTAAAGAAATGGTTA
Source organism: Lucinisca nassula (assembly GCA_963580285.1). Lineage (NCBI taxonomy): Eukaryota > Metazoa > Mollusca > Bivalvia > Lucinida > Lucinidae > Lucinisca > Lucinisca nassula. The sequence continues at coordinate 114,014,290 of OY757018.1, forward strand.
GGTTAACTGACCGGCTAAAGTGTTGACGTAGCCGTTAAACTCAGTCCAACCAACCAACCAAACAAACAAACAGCTGTAGGAAAAAAGAAATAAAGCCACAAATGTTGTTTTGGAAACAAGGAACACACACACACGCACGCACTGGAATTAAAATCAAGGATCAAGGTTTCTGGGCCTGACTAGCTAGTTTCGGCCATTTATGCCTCATTAGCGACACCAGTATAAATTGTCAAGACCCGGAAGTCTTGACGATTCCAAATGACATAAAATATGAACTGTACCAAGACCACTGTAAAACATATAAATATATTTACTGGAAGACGAAAATGCACTCTCGTATATTGACATGAACCTTTCTGAAACCATGTAATTTCAAAAAATGTGTCAGCAAATTGGCAGTTTGTTTATTTGAAGCGAGCCATGCCAAAAACAAAACATACTTCATCAGACATGTGTGCTCAGCTCAGACTCAAATCAGCCTGCGCTTAAGCGCAGACTGATTTGAGTCTTAGCTGGGCATTGAATGGACAGCCCTCACCCAAAAGTCTCCTATGGTGGTCAGAAAACTGTTCGGAATAGATGCGCAGGCTACCGAGTGCGCACATATAAAAAAAAAAAACGATTTTTTTTTTTTGCTCTGGCTCATTCCGATGAAGAAAATAATACGATATGCTAGGAAATTTCATGTTGTGGGTGTATCATTAGCTTATCGAAAAACAATATCTTACAAAGAATAGTGTCGAATCTGTGCATTTAATTTAGTAAATAATCACTCATATCGACCCTCCGTCATGCTTACCTCAGTGTCGTGTTCTAACACAAGCTCAGAGTCACGCAAATGTTATATTTTTCTGGAATTTTACCATATTTCGATATCTTGCTCAAGCAAAACGGCTGTGATTACATGTAATACAAGGAGAGGTCAATGTTTGTTTGATTTGAGGTTTAACGTCCCCGTCAACACTGTAAAGGTCATTTTGGAGACGTTGCTTCCAAATTTGTTGGGCTTTTGCTCGACATTGAAATGAATTGACAGCTCAAGCCCCGTCGCCCAATGAAATCAATAGGGTTTATAAACATAGAGGTCCGCCTCGAACCGCGGTTCCTGGACAGGCTTAGATCCTCTAAGCGGTTTACCAGTACTAGTGTGCGGGCCGGATTCAGCTCTGCTTGGAAGCATCGTGCAGCTCATATATTTCTTCAAGCCCCAATGGGCGGGGGCGGAAAGGAGAGGTCAAACAACATACATGTATCATGAGGTATATACTGCAACCGCAGATCATGCAATGTACGATCAATTTTGAATATATAGTCCTCATTTACACCAAATGAACCTGGTCCACTTCCCCTCTAGACTGTCTCTACATTACAAATTGCTTTTAACCGGCCCCGATAGCTCAGTTGGTAGAGTGTCCGCTCCGGGGAACGGGAGGTCACGGGTTGGATCCCGGGCCGCGACATACCAAATTCGTTAAAAATGGTACTAGCTGCTCCTCGCTTGGCACTCAGATTTACGGGGTAGAGCTAGAACTGGTCGACCCAGTGTCAGGATAATGTGACTGGGTGTGGTATCATGTAATGTGTCTAGGACTTGATACTTCAGTGAGGCAGCACTATAAAAGTGAGCATTGAGCTCCCTGTCGCAACCAGACACCGTCGTGATATGACTGAAAAATTGTTGAAAGCGACGTTAAACCCGAATTCACACACACACACACACACACACACACACACACACACACACACACACACACACACACACACACACACACACACACACACACAGACACACAGACACACACACACACACACAAATTGCTTTAAACATGATTCTTCTCTGGGCGAAATCAAGCGGAAAGCAAAAAGGACAGTTACACAATGACCAAAACGGCTATCCAAAATACAGTCAAACTTCAATGGCTCGAACAGCTTTGGGACCATGAAAATCTGTTCGAGAGAGGGGTAGTTCGAGCCACCAAGGGTTACTGCCAGAGGCATAACGGGGTTAATTTTGGAACATATTTTCAGTTTTCAATGAAAAATGTATGCTGTGTGTACTCATTAGAATCGCCTCTTCGGAAAAATGTATGCTGTGTGTACTCATTAAAATCGCTTCTAATGAGTCTGCCGCACTACTTCTTATGTTGAGGAATTCCCTAGGGACTCAAAAACGAGTTCGACTCAGCCATGGTAAACGAGCCATCGGTGTTCAAGCCATCGAAGTACCACTGTAAATAGATATTAGCAATACATACTTGCATGGTCTAACTATTACAATGATAACAGCAGAACCGTTTTTGAACGGTCAGTAAAAAGTTACTTGGTCAAGGTCTAACACGGATACTTGCATTCAAGTTGCCATTTCTAGTTGCATACTTGTTCGAGGACTGTTCAAATATGAATGCAAGTAGAACGTTTTCTCATGCACGAATGCGAAAATCACCTGGAAATAAATATCACAGCGTAGAAAAACATTTTACCTATAGATTGATACCAAACCTGTTAAAATCCGTACACTTTAGCCATGTATATCGTTCGATAAACACTGTCTACTCTTGTATACTAATACAAAACATGGTTGGAAGAAGGTCAGAGTACGCCGTTGAAATACGGTCCTATATTAAGAATCGTTGTATTCTTGGTATACGGTGCAAAGACATTTTTGATGAAATATGTTCGGTTTATGGGCATAATGAAATGTCTTTTCCGACAGTTTTTCGTTGGTGTAAGAAATTCAGCTGTGGGCTAGGCTCAACAGAAGATGCACCACATGATCGTCGGCCGAAAATAGCAAAATCTGCCAAGATGGTTGATAGAGTGAAAGAAATAGTTGCTACCGATGCACGATACACCACTAGGCAAATAGCTAGTATGGTTGGCATCTCATTAGGAGCAGCTCATACAATTCTGAAACGGGATTTGAAAATGAGAAAGATCTGTGCTAGATGGATTCCCCATCTGTTGACAGATGAGCAGAAAATGCACGCGTTCAGTGCGCCAAGAAGTTGCTTAACAAGTTTCCAAATTACAATGCACGGTCTTTCGCTAATGTCGTCACAGGTGACGAGACATTGGTTCACTTTTTTGAGCCAAAATGAAAGATTCAGAACAAAATATGGGCAACAAAGTATTGCAAAAGACCATGCATTGCAAAGCGTACCATGAGCGTCAAGAAGGTAATGTATGCCATATTATTTTCAAATCAGGGCCCTGCTATTCAGGTTGCTGTGCCTAAAGGCAAATCTGTAAATGCGAAGTTTTACAAGAATAAAGTTCTTCGAAAATTGAAGAAATATTTCAAAGAACGAAGACCCGCAACTAGTTTGGTCAATGTCAGATTGCTACATGACAATGCGTCATCGCACAAGGCGTTCATTGTGCAAGACTATCTCAAGCAGAAAAAGGTTGTTGAACTCCCTCGCCCCACGTATTCCCCTGACCTTGCCCCTTGTGACTTTTTTTGTTCCCGCGGCTGAAAAAATACCTTTCTGGTCGAAAATTTGTACAGCGCAAACACCTCGGTTCTGCAATATTCCAGTGCCTTCATAGTATACCTCGAAAAGACTGTCAAAATGCATTCAATGATTGGATCAGAAGACTGAAAGTTTGTATATCTGTTAAAGGGGAATACTTTGAGGGGAAAATAAATTTTCCATCGAAATCTATCACGGAATCATTTTTATGTGCTTAGTTGCATTCATATTTGAACAGTCCTCGTAGAGTGTTGATTGGGCGATTGTTTGTGAATTTAGGATAGTGCCGGGGAATCTGGTTGGCAGTTTGAGTCAGGCTTAAAGCACAAAGATAAAATCGGGTTGGAATATATTTGAACGTCACTGATTAGGACTAATTTGCTGAAACGAGGTTGTTTGTACGCTCTCAAGTATTCTGTTCTGTTGTGTTTTCTTGCATCCACGGATTAATCTTGAGAGCAGACATAAACAATAGCTGGTGGTGTTAAGTGACGGGTTGGTCACCTTTAAGAAATCCAAGCCTTTCATAAAAGTGTGCATGTAGATTTCATTTTAGTCATTTGAAATCATCAATTCCATTGTGGAACTTTGAAAGTATGAGGCTCAATGATGATTGGGTTCGAAAGTAGATTTGGTATACGCATGGTGTATTTCTTGCCTCTGAGGGATACACCTTTTTATAAAAATAAATACATTTTATTTATTCAGAAATTTTGCCATCATAATCTTATTCACATAATATAGCTAAACATTCGAAAACTTACAACAGTTCATATAATGAATGAGACAAGGATTGAGCGAAGGCTAGGCCTATTATTGCTCTCTCCTGGCGGTACTACAAATATAATGACTTATGATTCGAGCAACATGAAAATATATAAAAACTAAATTGCGAAGTCGGTGGTAAACCATCGCAAATACCCGCTTTTTCTATGAATAACACTAATGACTATTTATTAGCTAGCCAAAACTACATGTAAGTTAACAAAAAATTGCAAAGAACATTCTAACTGATAAGCAAAATTTCAGAAGTGTATCTCCTATAGTTAAGAAGATATGTGACGCGCCATGAGATTTTGTGCCCAAATGGGGCATTACGTCATTCCGAGAAAACGTGAATTAAACGTGACGTTTGGCGCAGCCAATTCATTGCGCACTTGTTGTCAATCAACTTTTTAAACCAGGTTGTTTTATTTCTTAAATATTGAAATCTGGGTGAAATCAGTGCGTATTTGATAAAAAAGAAGCTACTTTTTTCGTACATGTCTGTAGAATGCTAGAATATTATGAGAAAAAAATATTTTCATCATAGTTTCACCGGTAATTGGAAGAGCGGTTGCAGTTGTAAGTTTTCAATTGTTGAGAGTTTCATTCCTTGTTACAAGGTCACGGAATCAAGGTCATTTCATCGAAAAGTAAACACCGTTGAAGTACTGTTTCTCTATTACTTAAGCATTTACTAATTTTAATAACCGATGGATACATTCAGTCAATCCAGTGCAGTAAGTACTATTCCACCGGACATTATAGAAAACCAAGATGAATATTTCATAGATGAGATTGAGCGGGTCAACGATTTATTCTTCGGAAATGTGCCTCCCATTGAGGTTTCCGATCATGGATCAAATGACAATGAATACGATGAGGATAGTGATATTGATGATGAAATAAACAGAGCAGCAGCAGAACCTGTCGTACAACTTGAGCTCCGGCCAACAGATCTGTCTGAGCAAAATTTACAAACTAGTTTCCATGAGAAAACCTGCGGTTGTGTGAGGCTGTATGGCAAACCCTGTAGTTCTATGATAGACTGGGATAGCCTTATTGACTACAGAGCTCACTGTTTAGAAACATCCCATCATGAGTTAGATTTACTTGTTAAAGTCCAACTTTTCCACCACAGAAGGAAAGGTGAAATAATAGGGTCCAGGCACCATACCAGGAAGGAAAGGGAGAAGCCAAGGCAAGAATATTTTTTCAGTGGGCACCAGGTGTGTCGTGAAACTTTTGCATTTGCGCATGGTGTGAACAGGAAGACAATTGATGCCATAGCTCGTTCCCTTGATTCTGAAGGGCTGATACAAAAAACCCATGGCAACACGGGCAAATCGCCCAAGCACGCTATGACGCTGCGAGACATTGAAAGTATTAAACATTTCCTTGTTCAGTATGGAAATAAATTTGGGCTTCCATTTCCTGGCAGACTACCGAATTTTAGAGACAGTAAGGTCATATTATTGCCATCTGACAAGACTAAAGCCGATATTCACCAGGAGTACTTGAAAGCATCTGAAGAAGTGGATTTCAGAAAATTCTGTCTGTCTGAGTTCAAACGTGTATGGTTAGAACAGTGTCCTAATTTGCTTATTGTAAAACCAGCAACAGACTTGTGTCACAAGTGTCAAAGGTATGCTAACACTATATCTAAAAGTGGTAATTTGACTGAAGAAGAGAAAGTAGAAAGGTTACATGAATATCAAGACCACTTACATAAAGCCAAGACACAGAGAGACCAGTACAGAGAGCAATGTGAAGATGCAAAATCAGTATACACTTCCATGGATGATGAGCATAAAAATAGAGGTTTTTTCTTCTTCTTTTTTTTCCCATTACTGCTACTCGCTCACATCTGAGCATTACTAGCAGGACTTCCTGGGTGGTAACCAGTACTTTATTTTTTTAAGCAATGTGGATGAAGTGCCTTCTTCAAGGGCACAAGACTTTGGTCAGCGTAAGGGTCAAACCCACAACCTAATGAGAGTCAAGATCTTAAATCCGATGCGCTACCACTGCAGCAAAGCACTCCTGTAACAATAGCCTATTTATTGTGAAATTTATGTTAAACCTATTTTAAAAATTTTGATTTGATCCATGTTTTTTTTATAAGTCTGTGAAATGAAAACCTGACCCCATTAAACCCAACTTCATAAAGAGAAAACTAATTCATTATGTTTCTTAATTCAAGTCAAAGGTTGTATGTAAGCGTAAGAACCACCTCCATGAGGCTGTTCTAATGAGCATCCAAAATCTATTTTGCAGTATTCACAGCAAAACAAATACATGTAAAAAAACCACTGTCTACCTGTTACGTTTCCCCCCTGCCAAATGAGATTCCCTTTTGGATAGACTGGGACTGGAATCCAGGACCTCTCGCATACCACGCGAACACTCAACTGACTGAGCTACCTAGCCACCCGGTCGACTACACGTTAGTAAACTGCTTTAATGGACTAAACCGGTCTGTCCAGGTGAGTCAGACCATTCAAAGCATATAAGCCTTTTGGTTTCATTGGGCGGCAGGTTTTGAGATGTTATTTCAACTCAATGTCATGTTTTATTTGTGTTATAGTTTAATGGCCCGTTCAACACTGTTTAGGTCATTTTTGAGCTGGTCAGGCTACCTATATAGATCCACACATTTCATGGGCAGGCTTACATGTATACGTAAGCAGTTAATCAGTACATTGCACATTATTCGCCAGAAACTGACAACTGCGCTTCTTGAACAAGCAGACCATAGAAACGATTTCGTGATCAATCTCCACGAAAGAATGTTGCCGACCCAGTAGGCATCGAACCCATGACCTCATGATCACCATTCAGACCCGCATCCGACTGAGCTACCAAGGCCGACTCAGTGTATGGTAAAAGTCCCACAAAACTTGAAGCAACGTCTCTAAAATGTTCTAAATATTGTTGATGGGGACATTAAACCTCAATTCATAAAAACAAACAAACAATGTAAAACACCATCTGTGATCCTCCTAGTGTTAAGGCAAAAATGGAAGAAGACATGGATCAGATTATGGTGATCATTTTGACAGCTTAACAATTTATTTAATTGTCATACTGTACATGAATAATAATTCTAATGCCGGGCACGTATGTGGGCAATAGAACTAAACTCTGATTTATTCTGTGATAAATCAAACATCCTAAGATACTGACACAAAAATTACCATTTCATGATTTCAGTTGTATAGTCTTATACGTTACACGATGAAACCTCATTTTCTTGCATTGAAAACAGTATTATTAAGAAATGAAATTTATTTTTCTGCAGTTCATGGAAGTATGAACGCAGTGGGTCGCGTGCAAAGTAAATGAACCCCGAAGGGCTTCATGTAAACTTTGCTATCGATCCACTGTCGTTCATACTTTCATGAAAAGCAGAAAAATTAAGTATATTTTTTATATTTACATTATTTGCCCCTCATCACTGGGCGAGAAAATGCTTGTAGGACAAACTTGTAAAGCTGAAAAACATTTACACGCTGTTTTTCTACAAAGATCGGAGCAGCGTTGACGTCATCAATGCCGTAGAGAACAATGGTTTAGAATGACGTCACTTAACCTCACTGAATATCATGGAAGTATGAACGCAGTTGTTTTCAGACTTTACACTGGAAATGTAAATATTTAAGAAATGAAATTTATTTTTTTGCAGTTCATGGAAGTATGAACGCAGTGGTTCGCGTGCAAAATAAATGAACCCCGAAGGGGTTCATGTAATCTTTGCTAGCGACCCACTGTCGTTCATACTTTCATGAAAAGCAGAAAAAGTAAGTTTATTTTTTATATTTACATTATTTGCCCCTCATCACTGGGCGAAAAAAATGCTTGTAGGGCAAACTTTTAAAGCTGAAAAACATTTACACACTGTTTTTTTACAAAGAGCGGAGCAGCGTTGACGTCATCAACGCCCGTAGAGAACAATGGTTTAGAATGACGTCATTTAACGTCACTGAAAATCATGTGATTCGATGCGTTCATGGAAGTATGAACGCAATTGTTTTCTATAGATTTACATTAGACTTTACACTGGAAATGTAAATATTTAAGAAATGAAATTTATTTTTCTGCAGTTCATGGAATTATGAATGCAGTGGGTCGCGTGCAAAGTAAATGAACCCCGAAGGGGTTCATGTAAACTTTGCTAGCGACCCACTGTCGTTCATACTTTCATGAAAAGCAGAAAAATTAAGTTTATTTTTTATATTTACATTATTTGCCCCTCATCCCTGGGCGAAAAAATTGCTTGAAGGGCAAACTTTTAAAGCTAAAAACATTTACACGCTGTTTTTCTACAAAGAGCGGAGCAGCGTTGACGTCATCAACGCCCGTAGAGAACAATGGTTTAGAATGACGTCATTTAACGTCACTGAAAATGATGTGATTCGATGCGTTCATTGACGTATGAACGCAATTGTTTTCTATAGGTTTACATTAGACTTTACACTGGAAATGTAAATATAATAAATTAAACACATATGCTACAGCCAGTGATTTTTGTTGGATTTCCTTCAAACAGTGCCGGGTGGAAGGTTGGGAGAATTCGAAGGAAACCACATCATTATTGTCTATTGTTCATTGTGATAGAAACTGAATAATTCAGTCATATTGTGTACATCGCTGTTTGTTTGCCAGTTGTGAGTAGGTCAGTCACTCGCGCTCTGTGCTTTTGATTTGATATGCATGTACTTTAAAACTGATCTCCAACCTGTGATTTAGTACTCAACAATCCAATGCTAAATTTGAATGACTTCTTATCATCAAACTGCTTTTTTTCAGGACAGCCACCGTGTTCCCTGAATGCAGTTCAACACTACAGTTTTGATTATGCGCAACAGGTTCATTACCCACATTATGCACAGCAAGTTGGTCCACTCTTCTTCAAGACACCAAGGAAGTGCCAGTGTTTTGGAGTATGTGCTGAAGGATCTGGTAAACATATTTCTTGTTTAACAAATACAGAGCAAACCAATACTAACTAATACATCAGTGACCCTCCAATGTATCATAGGATAAATGCCGTTATTATACTCTCATACGCGGCATCATATGATAAAATAGAGAATAATGAGTTGCTCAAATTTTATTGATGTTGTATGTTAGTGTGTTTCACTTGGCAAGAAATTTATACCCAGACCAGATGCCACATATGCTCATTCGGCTGCTCAGGGTATACACTGTTTAATTTATATACTGGTATTTAAGATATACAGTTTTCGGTCTTGGTTCAAATCAGTGCTGAAATAGATGACTGTTTTCTCACATAGAATGGTTTCAAATTATCCCTTTTAAATTTGATTCCAATTTATGTTACCATGGTTACTGTGTAATTTTAATTATTAAGCCTGCCTCTCAGAACAACAGCAAAGGTTATTTCTTACAACCCTTAAACCGGTACAGATACTTAAGTCAACAGTGTAGATCCTGATGTAATGCCTAAGTGATCTTATCTGTATATAATAATATCTAGATGCCCTATTAAGTAGAATGGACATGTCCAACTTCAGTTATTGAAAAGTGCACTCCAGAAACAAAAGGGTGAGAGTGTTTTATGATAAATAAATCAAAGCACGGATAGCAATGATTGGCCGTTTGTCCTGAGTGCAGTTTGTGAAAATGGTCATGATCTGGGACCTGGACAGTTTCGGCTATCCTTAAGTTCTTGAAAATAATGCAAAACTTGTATACATTGATCAGGGGCAGCATTCTGCGGCATCTGATTTGGGTCTACACTGTTTGCCAAACCAAACACATGATTCCATTCCAGATTTTACAGATATAGAGAATACCCGGTTTATGTCATTTGACATACAATTTATCAGGCAAGGCTTCAAGAACACTTATAGAAACGTGAGGATTGCCGAGCAATCAGGTATGCGTTTCCGAAGCTGAGCCTGATAAACTTGATATCAGATGACATAAATCTGGTATTTCATTTATCAGTTAATCCCACTGTACACTCTGACAGATTTGCCATTTTTTCCCAGTAGTCCAGTTCTCAGAATTACAATATAACGTTGACCTGATAATGCTCACTTGTTCTGAGATAGCATATCTTTATCATGTCAGTATGTTAAAATGCAATTAATATAGGGGATAGCTGATAAAAATCTAACATGTACGCAACACTCTGACCTCATAGTCAAACAAATAACACAGCTATTTTGATTTGTTGATTTGTTTATCAATCTGCCCAAAGTTACAAAGCAGATAGGCTGTTCAGTGCTACTATTCATCTGACTATCAAATACTTGTCTGAATAACTTTCATGTTTTTATAGAAAATAGCAGCAGTGAGGTCAGAGTAATTGTTTGATACTTAATAGCGAGGTAAATAAATATAATTTATGAAATGATACACTCTATTTTTATTTTTCCAAGCAATTAAAAAAATTGCAGGACTGAACACTCATATCAACACTGGACCGTTAAAATCCAATACAAACACGTCTTTATATTGTATATATTTGTTTAAATGCCTTTTATATTGTTTATAGAGGCCATTGCACGAGTGGTCATTTCATATGTCATGTATGAAATGAGCATTTGGTGAGTTTCATAAATTTCATATGAAGTGGACACGAGTGTAGGATTCTACAAAAAGCATGGTTGACATGAACATCGTCATGACGTTACTTAATCCCGCCAAAGTGTTATTACACGTGTAGTCATATTATTATGTCCCCCCACCCGAAAGGGAGGGGGACATATTGGTTTTGGTGCGGATCCTGTCGGCGTCAGCGTCGGCGTCGGCGTTGCCTCTTGTCTGCACTCTATCTCCTGAATGGATGGATGGATTTTGATTAAACTTACACAGATACACCATTGGGAGGGGGAAAAGTACTGATTAGATTTTGGTGACATTGACCTAATTTTCAAGGTCACAGGGCTGAAACCATTGTCAAATTTTAGACCAAAAAAGCTTGTCTGCACTCTAACTCCTGAACCAATGGAATGATTTGGTTCATTCTTGATACATTATATCAGTGGGATGGTCTTAAGAACTGATTAGCTTTTGGTGACCTTGACCTAATTTTCAAGGTCACAACGGGAGTTAGACTTTTAAAAATTGGCTTGTCTGCACTCTTTCTCCTGAACCAGTGGATGAATTTTGATCAAACTTGGTACATTATATCAGTGGGCTGGTCTAAAGTACTGATTAGATTTTGGTGACCTTGACCTAATTTTCAAGGTCACAGGGCTGAAACCATTGTCAAATTTTAGACCAAAAAGCTTGTCTGCACTCTAACTCCTGAACCAATGGAATGATTTGGTTCATACTTGATACATTATATCAGTGGGATGGTCTTAAGAACTGATTAGCTTTTGGTGACCTTGACCTAATTTTCAAGGTCACAACGGGAGTTAGACTTTTAAAAATTGGCTTGTCTGCACTCTTTCTCCTGAACCAGTGGATGAATTTTGATCAAACTTGGTACATTATATCAGTGGGCTGGTCTTAAGTACTGATTAGATTTTGGTGACCTTGACCTAATTTTCAAGGTCACAGGGCTGAAACCATTGTCAAATTTTATACCAAAAAAGCTTGTCTGCACTCTAACTCCTGAACCAATGGAAGGATTTGGTTCATACTTGATACATTATATCAGTGGGATGGTCTTAAGAACTGATTAGCTTTTGGTGACCTTGACCTAATTTTCAAGGTCACAACGGGAGTTAGACTTTTAAAAATTGGCTTGTCTGCACTCTTTCTCCTAAACCAGTGGATGAATTGTGATCAAACTTGGTACATTATATCAGTGGGCTGGTCTTAATAACTGATTAGATGTTGGTGACATTGACCTAATTTTCAAGGTCACCACGGGACTTAGACTGTTGAAAATTGCCTTGTCTGCACTCTGAACCAATGGATGGATTTGGTTCAAACTAGGTACATTATATCAGTGGGCTGATCTTAAGAACGATTAGATTTTGGTGACCTTGACCTAATTTTCAAGGTCACAGGGCTGAAAAAGTAAAAATAAAGGGTAAAAGCAGAATTTGAAATAATGAGTGTGGTGGGGGGACATCTGTTTTCTTAGAAAACAATTCTAGTTTTTATTACATGTCGTTATCCACTGCCTATCAACGACGTCATATGATAAAGGTTTATATTAATATCCTAGCCATATATAATGTTCGGCCTTGTTTTTAAAAGGTGATTTGGTATGCGCAGCATGGTATTATGGTCTTCTATCCTTGAGTTGGGTACCCGTTTATATGTCGGCCTCGGTAACTCAGTCAGATGCGCTTCTTACTGGTGGTCAGGAGGATGTGGGTTCGATACCGGATGGGGTCCCCATCATTCGTTCAAGGAGATTGATCATGAAATCTTTTCTACGGTCATTCTTTCCCTTCTGCTGATTAAAGAAGGGTAGTTGTCAGTTTCAGGCAAAAGCATGTTCACTCGACTGGTTAACGGCTCACGTATAAGCCTGCCCAGGAAAAGTGTTAACCGACCAGCTCAATAATTACATAAAATAAATAGTGTTGACTGGACCGTTAAAATCCCATACAAACAAACAGACAAACACGTCTTTATATTGTATATATTTGCCTTTGTTTGAGTCAAAAGATCTCTTTTTTTTTAATTTGACAAGATTACAGGTCAAAACTTTTGTATGGGTGAGAAGCCATTGTCACAAGGAACATCATGCCAAATATGGAGTCTATTACAAATGGTTCAAAAATTATAAGATAGATCACGTCAAGGTCAGAGATCAAATTTTTTTTGTACGAGTGGGAGGCAAATTTCTCAAGAAATATACATGCCAATTATAACAGGTCATCTCAAATGGATGAAAAGTTCTCATAAAGTAGGTCACAGATCAATGTCAAAACTTTGATTTTATAAGCGGGAAGCCCTGGTCACAAGGTATATACAAGCCAAATATGAAAGCTCTATGTCAAATGGTTAAAAAATTATAACAAATTAGGTCTCAGGTCAGGGTGTAAGGTCAGAAAGTCTTTTGTATTAGTAGGAAGCCCATATCACAAGGAATATACATGTCAGGCAACAAAAATAGACACTTTTTTGACCTTTGACCTCTAAAGTTGACCTTGACCTTAATACTGTAGACGAAGGTATTCTTCCTGATATAGCATATTATAATGGGAAACATTTCTGCTAAGTTATTTCAAAATCCATATTGGAATGGCATAGTTACAGACAGGAAACCAAAAATAGACCGTATTTTTGACCTTTGACCTCTATGTGTGACCTTGACCTTGAAGCTGCAGTCCTGGGTTTTATGCGAGACACAGCGTCCGGTGAAGGTAGACATTACTGCCAAGTTATTTCGAAATCAATTGATGAATTGCAAAGTTATGGACGGAACACTGTTATGGTAACACAAATCCGGACGTACATGCAGACATACATACGCACGGACATTGTGAACAAACCAATTCCCGTCCGCTATTGGCATAAGGCATAATAAATGTTTGCTATTTGATGAATGGATGGTTGCGTAAAAACATCATTTGCAGACTAGAGTGTTTTTAACAGCTTTAGATGATTGTTTAATGAAGCTCCGAAGTCAGGAATTACATACACATTTAAAGCAACAGGTATTGCAAATGTCAATTTTGTATATTTAGGGTCAGTTGCTTAAAAGTCCAGTATCTCAGAAATCGTTCAATATTTTCATCTAAAATTTCATACATGCACTTCACTAATATAGTGCTATCAGAAAATGGAAAAAAACTCATTTTCGCCCATGGGCCCCATTTGGACCCAAAATCTCATGGCTGGTCACATATTATGGCAAAGTCATACTTTTTGACCTTTGACCTTGGGGTTATGTTAAGGTCCACCAAAAGTATTTCAACAGCCATCCAATAACCAAAGTTTCAGAAGTGTAACTCAAATAGTTTAGAAGATATGGCAAAGTCATACTTTTTTACCTTTGACCTTGGGGTCAGGATGAGGTCAAGGTCACGGAAAAAGTAGCCCAATTTATTCTATATTCCAAGGACCATCCAGTAAACAAAGTTTCAGAAGTGTAACTGCAGTAGTTTAGAAGATATGGCAAAATCATACTTTTTGACCTTGACCTTGGGTCATGTTGAGGTCAAGGTCATCCCAAAAGGAGCCCAATTTATTCTATATTCCAAGGGCCATCCAATAAGCAAAGCTTCAGAAGTGTAACTCGAATAGTTAGGAGATATGGCAAAATCATACTTTTTTACCTTTGACCTTCGGGCGATGTTGGGGTCAAGGTCACAAAAAGTAGCCCGCTGCCATCTACATACCATGTACTATCCACATGCAAAGTTTCAAAAGTGTAACTTAAGTTATGGCAAAGTCATACTTTTGACCTTTGACCTTGGGGCCATGTTGGGGTCAAGGTCACAAAAAGTAGCCCACTGCCATCTACATACCATGCACTATCCACATGCAAAGTTTCAAAAGTGTAACTTCAGTGGTTGTAGAGGAGATCCATTTACAAGAAACGTGACGGATGGACAGACAGTCAGACGGACAGACGGATGGACGGACGGACTGACGCCCACTCAACTCTGGTACGAAAACAATATACCCGATTTTTCTTCGAAAAAGCGGGTATAATAATGAGAGTGTAAAATAACGAGAGGTCGACAATAATAATACAATTGCATAGGTGAATACCACATGTGTTATAACTATCAAACTAATTAATTTGGTAAATTAAACCTAAGGTAACAGTTTTCGACTAGACGTGTATATTTCGTCTTCTATGAAGCAGTTTTGCTGTCGTAAATGAAATGTACTAAAATTTTGCCGATGAACTGTAATGTGTCGGTGAACTGTCTTCAAATGTGTCGGCGAACTGTATCTAAATAGTGTGTCTGTGATCTGTCTTGTCGGTGAACTGGCCAATTAGACTGGCACTTATGGGTTTTACACTCGGATCAGATACTCGTATATCATTAATAAATCTATAAAGGAAGCATACCTGTGTAAAATTCATAATGGAAAGTAAACAGAAGGATATGCGCGTTCATTAAATAAATTGATACAATGTACAAGTTATACTATTATCAACATTTTTTTTTGTTTTTGTGTGGAACTTTCGAAACAGTTTTGAATATGCAGCGATATTTTCTTGGTGGTGATTAGGTTAGTTGCATTAAAATCAGGTTACTATATAATGTTCAGTTAGGGGCAATTGTTGATAAAAATCGCCCCAATGAAAAGAAAATTCACTTTTTTTTTTTGTTTCCCACTCGTGAACATTCGGGTGTTTTCATCACACTAGATGAAATTATTGGTTATCCATCTAAAAAAAAGTAAATACCCTCTATTAATCTTCCTTATCTGTGCTTAGATCAATACTATTTTGCTAGAACATCCGCTTCCCATAACGATTTTTGAGGGTCCCAAGGGTGTTCGAGCCAATGAAGTTTTTGACTGTAACAACATACCAGATTGTATCTTCTTTCTTAATGGCGATGAAGTTGCTTCGCTGTCAGATGAAATTGTTTATTGTTCTGTTGTATCAAAGTCAATGAATCCCCCAGGGCAAATGTTTTCATGAATGAAATATAATCGGACTCAAAAAAATCGCTCTTGTTTTTGAAGCTATGTGAGTAATCAGCTGATAATTAATTGTATAAATCAAACTGAGCCAGGGCACATAATACACTTATGCCATTGGCAGATCAAATGCCAAGACCATCCCAGGCGTACTCATCCGCGAGCCTTATTTAAGCGTCAGCAACCGCATGGTAGTGAAGCTATAGAAAAGTAAAGATAGAAAATACGCTCTGCTAAGGTGGTTTGCTTGCTTAGAAGGCAGAGAAGGGGCGTTCCGTTAATTACCATTCTTATCGTAAGTTGGAAGATGCTAAATGAGAAGATATTCGCCGCGATCTGATCTGACAACCATACATGTACATGATTATGATAGATGATCCATTCAAGACAAATACTGCTAACAATGAATCACCGACGAAGATGGCTTCT
Organism: Lucinisca nassula; assembly: GCA_963580285.1. NCBI lineage: Eukaryota > Metazoa > Mollusca > Bivalvia > Lucinida > Lucinidae > Lucinisca > Lucinisca nassula. The sequence goes on from OY757018.1 coordinate 114,030,501, forward strand.
AGCTTACCCATATCGCATGTAAGCCTAGCGTTCCAATAAAAATGCACTGGTAAACAGCGTAGACCGCGATCAGCCATTGCAAAACGCAGGATGTTTATAATAACAAATAAAACAACAACTTTCAACACCCCTTTCATTGAATAAAATAAAAGTAGAGGCAATGATCAGGAATCGATACAATTAACCCACAGCTCACATCAGAGGCACAAAAGGGAAAGAAACACAAACATGAAGCAACAGACCACGGAAACACCAACAGCGGAAAGCCAAAAGGACAGTTACTTTCCCACAAAATGGCCAAAAGGCTATCCAAAATAAAATAATATAAGCGACACAAACACCCAAAAACCTGTCTAAAAATATTGGAATGGAAAATTCTGATAAATAGCCACAGGACGTAATACCTTCGCAAACAGTGGAGGCTTGTTTTATTAGGGCTGTTTTATTTGTGCCATATGGAGGCTGTAAAAGGTCTCCCCGTACATGCATTTACTGGTCTTATTTTTTTCCAATCCTCGGGGATTGCATTTACAATTGTTTTTCACCGTTACTTAATTTGACATCCTTTAGATACACGCTGAAGGTCATATTAGACCGATGTTCGTACGTCGTTGTATAACAATTGCTTGTTTGATATCTATAGGGCCAATCGGAGGCTGACTGTTGGGTTTCTTTTGGTCTAGCATTTCAGTGATCTCTTGCTGTCGAGTCCGTTCCGTTGTTTCATCTCTGTGGTTGTTTGAATTTTGTGTTCTCGGAGATGTTTCAATGATGAGTTAGGAAGCCTTCATGCGGACTGAATAAATTATTTGTCTAAATCGCGACGCAATTAAGGGTGAGGATTGCGGCCGCGTAAAATCGATTTAAGCCCCCAGTGATTTTTTTCGCTGATCCTTCAAAGACGGTTCTTCTGTCGCGGTTTATTTTTGTTATGGTTTGTCTCTGAGTGTGTGTATCGCCTATATCTTTTTGTTTTGGATAGCCAGTTGGCCATTTTGTGGGAAAGTAACTGTCCTTTTGGCTTTCCGCTATTGATGTTTCCATTTGGGTCTAGTTATTTCATGCCTTTGTTGTCTCTGATGGGAGGTGTGGGTTAATTGTATCGATTCCTGATCATTGCCTTCACTTCTATTTTGCATTATACAAATACTTTGTAAATTTCACCGCCGAAAAAACAAAAAGATTGAAAAAAAAAAAAATAAGTCTTTTTCTTATTTCTGCTTACAAAATCCCGCCTCAATGAGGCGGTTTTAACGAGTACCCACAATCTATATTTTAGAGCAGATATTAGAAAATAAAATTTGCTCTTTTAAACCCCAGTTTTTCGACATAAACGTGGAGTTCAAGGGGGTAAATATTATATACGTGTGCCTTCCTGATGTCTGGTTTTAAGGCCATGTACTGACCGGCAATAGAAACTCTACACTTTTAAATCGTCTCTCCTGACATTACACATCGATAATTCAGTTAAAAATTACTGATTAAGGATTTACCTATCTATAGACTTAAATCCTGTAACAATTTAAAAGAAAATTGGTGTTTAAAATAAAAGTTTTGCGGGAAATGTATAAAAGTGCATTTTTCAAGAACAAGAAATAAAAGAAGAACATAACATGTAAACATTATCGAGAAACAAACATTCTTTTGAAATCGCAAAACCAGCATTTTCAGCGAAAATTTCAAAATATTGTCTCAAGCCAATTAAAGACTTTATGCAATAAACAGTGGCAGAGATGCCACTGATGATAATTTATACATGTTTAATTGGAATTCAAACGTTCATCTAAATGATTTGCCAGAGACAATTTAAAACGAGTATAGTTTTTATTACCGGTCAGTACAGATCTAGTCAAAACTATTTTGGTTATATCGCACAACCCAATTACCCTAAACACACTTTTCCGTGGCAGGCTTATACTTTCACCAGAAACTGACAACTCCCCTGCTTGAGTCACTGAACGGAGAGAGTTTGTTTGTTTGTTTGATTTGAGGTTTAACGGCCTTGTCAACACTGTATAGGTCATTTTGGAGATGTTGCTTCCAATTTTGTTGGACTTTTACCAGACATTGAGATGAAATGACATCTCAAGCCCTGTCGCCCAGTGAAACCAATAAGGTTTATAAGCATGGACGGTCCGACTCGCACCGCTTTGCCTAGGTAGGCCTACATCCTCTAAGCGGTTTCCAATACTCGTGTGCGGTCGGATTCAGCTCTGCGTGGTAGCATCATGCGACCCATCTATTTCTTCAAGCCGCGATGGGCGGGGTCCGGAAACGGAGAGAGTGACCATAGAATAGATTTCATGATCCATCACGTGAACAAGTCCTTGAAATGAACACCCCTTAAATCCCACTTTATACAGAGGATTAAAAAGAGAAACGATCAGGAACTGATACAACCAGAACCCAATTTCTTGCACACCAGACAAGGAAATCCGAGATTTTACCCTGGGATAGAAATTTATGTTCTGACCCTGGTGTTCCGACCCAAAATCGAATATAATCGCGTGTTTGATAAATGCACTGGTTGATTACGACCTCATATGCGCAGTCGTTAAGGTTGACGTCATAGCACGTGACATGACGTTACTAAACATTCCTGCAGTGTCAACACAATTTGACGGACGTTGGTAACCGCAGTGCCTGCAGCATTAAAAATCTGCGCTAAGAAATGGAAGATGTGCAAGAACTAGAAATGCATCCATAGGACACGGACGCCTCCGCCTGACAATATGTCTATGTTCGTATTCATCTATAGCAAGTTTAAGTTTCGGCCCAATATTTTGACCTTTGACCTCTAAGTATGACCTTGACCTTGGAGGTACGGATCTGGGTTTTCACGTGACATATCGTCTCATGATGGTTAACATTTCTTCAAAGTAATTTCAAAATCCATTCCAGAAATAAGTAAGTTATTGACTGCGTTTAAGTTTCGGACTCTTTTTTTGACCTTTGACCTCTAAGTATGACCTTGACCTTGGAGGTACGGACCTGGGTTTTGCACGTGACACATTGTCTCATGGTGGTTAATATTTCTACAAAGTAATTTTAAAATCCATCCAGAAATAAGAAAGTTATTGACTGCGTTTAAGTTTAGGACCCTTTTTGGCCTTTGGCGTCTAAGTATGACCTTGGCCTTGGAGGTACGGACCTGGGTTTTGCACGTGACACGTCGTCTTAAGATGGTTTACATTTCTGCCGAGTAATTTTAAAATCCATCAAGAAATAAGGAAGTTATTGACCGCGTTTAAGTTTCGGACGCACGGACGAACGAACGGACGGACAGGAGCAACGCTATATGCCATTTCCACCATTCTTCGAATGGCGGGGGCATAAAAAGAATCCAATATTGGTGTGAGGGGTGGACAGAAAAATCCATCCTTCGGGACCACTGTCCGGCATCACTCGGCAAGCCTCGTGATGCCGGACAGTGTCCCTCGGGACGGATTTTTCCATCCACCCTTCACACCCATATAAGATTCTTATATTCTTCCGTCAATATTACTGGAGAAAGAAGTCGAAACATGGAGCGACGTCAGTAAACAAAACGAACAACAGGCAAACCGAGACTGGGTTGGAGAGTATACCTCGACGTTTTTACGGATTGCAGTTCTCAGACCTGTTATTTAGAAAGTCAAACATAATACAGCCTTATGAGTCCCCAAATACAGTTGCCATCACCTTGCCAGCAGAGGGTTGCGTTTCGAACTTCTTTGGCTCAGGAGACCCCGGCCCTACCACTTGCGACATTGAGTTTTATTCTCTGGCTCATAATAATGGACTCAGGTCCCATCTACAGTCACCAGACGTTAAAGACAACCATCTTCCTTTAACTATGCGCTGCATACTGATGCTCTGGTTGCCATTTGTTAGTCGCTAAGGGATTTCGAGACCCAACGGGCTGTTAGCTTGTGCATATACATGCGATCAACTAAACTTGTTAAAACGCTACCATGTTGAATGTGTAATGCATTCGCTATTTCTTTCACCTTAATTCGCCTATCAGAGTAGACCAGATCCCGTGCTTTGTTACACACGTGGCCCGACCCTTATCGAGGGCCGATTTCCAAGTCCTGGGTCGATTGCGTTGCTGATCGTTGGCTGACAGTGAAGGTTATGTTCAGAAATCGACACAGCTGCCTCACCTATACTATAAGTAACAAACCTATACCTTCCTACGGCTCAGTGATTTAGGGATACAAATGTTTTAATAAAATAGAGAACATTCATAGCAATATTGTGGTTTGTCTGAAAGTGTTGCAAGTGTTTTTGTCACAGGCGAATGTGGAAGAATACTGATAAGAATTACTTGTTTTGTTTGTTTGAATTGGTGTTTAACGTCCCGTCAACACTATTTAGGTCATTTTGGAGACGTTGCTTCCAATTTTGTGGGACTTTTACCCGACATTGAGGCGAAATGGCATCTCAAGCCCTGCCGCCTAATGAAACCAGAAGGCTTAAATGCATTGGGTGAGCTGACTCACACCGCTTTGCCAGGGCAGGCTTAGTCCTTCTAAGAATGTCATGTCTATCTTTTTTTTGTAAAAGAGGGTACTTGTTTCAGAATTATAACCTTTCGATCGGTGCAGATATCTATGCAGCTCTTCAAGATCCAGAGGAAACGGTGCATTGCGACCAGTTTTACCAGGATCTACACTGTTAAAATATTAAGAATCTAGGCTAAACCTCACTTTCACAAAAATGGATAAATGTGCCCAAATATCAAAGCAAGAATTTAAGCCCAATTAAAAAAGTCAGGAGTGACACAGTTTCGTTTACAGAAAATAAAGGCTAATGAATATGGTTCGTGTGAAAATTTTCATTTTCTCTCTTTTTTTAATTTCTGCGCCATTGTTTACAATTAAAAAACGCCTGTGTAAAATCTTATAAAATTAGGTCTAATTGATATTCAACGACCCAGTTGTTGACAAACTGGGTCAAAATGATTAATTTTTAAGATAGTTTAAAGCGGAAACGAGTGCCGGATACAGTATGCGTTAACACAAGATCAGCTTCCGAAAATGAACCCTTACTCTTACACAAATGATACAAACATAACAAACGTCACAAGCGCTACATTTCTAAACAAATCGGCCACACGTGTAACTGTGGGACTTGCAGTCGGAACGGGCCAAGCATAATGAGATCGGCCCAAAATCTGAGAATTAGCCCTTATTCTGGGACCGACCAATTGTCTCAGTCACAAGCGCCACAGCATTAAGTTCATCAGCACAACTGCCTTTCGTCAATCAATAAACAATCGTGTTAATTGTATTCGTTAGAAAAATACATCCCGTGAAAAATAAAGTACTGCTTCATGACTCTATGAATGACATTTTAGGTGAAAATGTGTGATATGCTTTTGTTATATATAATCAAAATATAGATCGTAGATGTTCGTAACGAGGTAGCTGTTACGAACAACCACCATCTGCGTTTTCGAACTAAACATTTATTGCCTTCCCTTAACAACCCATTTCCTTATACAAAGTGTAAGCCCGCCAGTGAAATACTTTTTACTGACCGTTCCACGGCGATTCTGACGTGGTTTATTTCTGTTAAATTTCGTCTTTGAATGTGTGTATCGCTTATATCGTTTTATTTTGGGAGCCATATTTGGCCATTTTGTGGGAAAGTAACTGTCCTTTCGACTTTCCGCTAGTGATGTTTCCAATAGGGTCTAGTGATTTCGTGTTCGTGTTTCTTTCCCTTTAGTGTCTCTGATGGGAGGTGTGTGGTAGTTTATCGATACCGATTTCGCTATGCATTTATCAAAATCAAAACCAAGAAACCCTAGTTACCGAATTAGCTTCTAAGGAATGACTTTATCGAACTCTTAGCTATGTTCCTGATACACAAACTAATAGAAACAGATACAATATCCATCAAATAGCGATTTAAGACAAATAAATACTAATTCTGACATTAATTACAGATTACTGAATAAATCTCGGACCGTGTCTGCACATACTGATTTATCAACGCAGCTAGCATTTGGCGAAATTTGTCAGTTTAGTCTGGCTTTGTTGGTCAATCAGTATTCGGGCCATACTCTCCAGCTGGGTTTTCAGAGTGGAGGAGGAATTTAATAGTATTGTGTCTGCATAAAACAAAGGTCTGACCAAAAAGAAAATGTTAATTTGTATAACAATGCACGAAGCGGTTCTAACAAGTCTACGAAAAGTTAAATACACATTTTCAATTGGAAATTTAAACATGCTGTATGGCCAATCTTAGAATACGCTTTTGAAGTTTGGGATGATTGCGGTCTGGCTGATAACGAAAACACGCCTATAAAAATACATTGTAGCCTTTATCGTCGAAAAAATGACAATTTTAAGATGAAAAATCATTATTTTTCTTATTTTTGCTCGAAATATTGATTGTGGGTAAACCCCAGTTTTATTATATAAAGTGGGGTTCAAGGGTATCAAAATTATATAGGCGTGTTTTCGTGATGTGATTGCGATAGGTGCTAAATGCTGCTCGTATCGTTACCGGTTTACCTAGTTTCACATCATTACATTCATTGTATTTTGAAACTGGGTTGGAAAACCTTAACAGAAAGAAGAAAATGCAGAAAACTAGATATTATGTACAGGATCGTCAATAATGACACACCGTTTTATTCGCAAAACCTTCTACCAAACACGGTTAGTGAGACATCAGATTATGATTTAAGGTATAGCCAGATTTTTGAGATGCCATTCAAAGGTCTATGCTCCTTCGAATCGCCGTTTTTGCCATCAACGTTAAATTTTTGGAACCAGTTGGACTTGAACGTAAGAAACTCTGAATCATTGTCAAACGCATTCAAAATAAACCAAACATTTTTTTTTTTTTTCAAAATAAGTGAAAGAAAATTCAATATCCTCCTGACCAGAACAGGACATAATTGTAGTAGCCTTCAGGATGATCTGTATAGAGTTAATTTAATTCACAGCCCAATGTGTGACTGTGGTTACCCTGTAGAAAATGCTCAGCACTATTTCTAAGATTGTAGCTCTTTCAATAATCAGAGAAATGAGTTGTTGCTTCAGGATATTACCTTAGATCAAATGATTAACGACAGTCCCATTTTTGATGACAACACAAATGAGCATATTGTTCTCTCTGTCTTGAAAATAAAGAAAAGCTGATGATTGCGTCGGAAGCCGGGTTCTTTTATCAACAGAACTGTGGTTCAGTTATAACATATGTTGTTGTGTGTTGTTCGATGCAGATATAATCCGTGATTTAGATATACACATTATTATTTTTCTTCTGTCTTTCCTCCAATTTCTTATTTCTGTGTAAAATAAAAATTATTCATGCTACCATTGTACTAGTTAGTGTAATTGTACCAGTTTTCACTGACCGTTCCAAGGCGGTTCTTCTGTCGCGGTTTACGTTTGTTATGGTTTGTCTTTGGGTGTTTGTGTCGCTTATAGTATTTAATTTTGGATAGCCAATTGGCCATTTGTGGGAAAGAAACTGTCCTTTTGGCTTTCCGCTATTGATGTTTCCATTCGGGACTGTTGTTTCTTGTTTGTGTTTCTTTCCCTTTAGTGTCTCTGATGAGAACTGTGGGTTAATTGGATCGATTCCTGATCATTGCCCCCATTTCTATTTTGATATAGTTTGTCTAATTTGAAGGGAGAGGAGTTCATAATTTTGTGACAACTTGTGTCCAGTCCCATTGTATTTTGTTCAATAAAATATGTTTAATCTAACCCACAAGCTACGTTTTAGAGCAGAAATAAAAAAGAAATGTATTCGTCTGTAAACCCCAGATTTAATATATGAAGGTGGGGTTAAAGGGGGGCAAAATTCTATAGGCTTGTTTTCGTGATAAAATCCAACATTATGCACGGAAATACAGGTTTTTTTTTTGCCTTAGTTCTATTTTACAAGCGTATGTATTTTTTCCTGTCCAAGACAGATTGTTGGTACTCTGTAGAAACGTCCCAATGACACATGACCGACGACGACGACAGACAACGTACAGCAGGTTTGTCAGAATATTTCTCGATCAATTGCTTTTCATTTCTAGCGTGCACCTTGGATGCTTTTTTTTAAATCAATTATTGCAGCGTATGTAGAAATAAACAAGAATTAACCAAAAATTGACACTGGCAGTAATGTGTTTATTTCCTTAAATTTGTGTGTTATGAAATTCGTAAACAACATCTATATATACTATTAAAATTCAAGTGCTGCATGATAAAAACCGACCTATGGTATAAACATTGTCATTTAATGTAAACTCAGCAGCCCAGACGTACATGTAACTGGAACATTTAAGGAACAAAGGTTTCAACGTCCAATGCACGTTAAATAAATTACCTAAGTTTATAACTTGCGTTTGCATTATTTTCCACCATTTATTGAGGCTAAACTGGAAAAAAATGCACAAGGCTTTCCTGTCGTCGTTGACGTCATAAAAAGTTAGAAAAATATCATAACGATAACACATCCGTGCGACACAGTGCATTTTTTCACATCTCCAAAATGGCCGTTTTTCTGATTCCTCTTATATGTACTGCAGACATTGAGGCGGTTCTAACGAGTACCCACAAGCTATGTCTTGGAGAAAAAAATATGAAAATAATGTATACCCCCGTAAACCCCAGTTTTCTCTATATAAAGTGGGTATAGGGGGTCTTCACTTCACGGACTTATTTACTTGATGTTTCAACAGAAAAATATCAGGGATTTGACGAAAGTACTATGTCACACTGCTGTGTTGTCGTAATGCCATCCAGCCCCGGAAACGACGTTTATATATGAGACAGCGCACGACAAAACCTACAATAAAACATGTGCGCCCATCGAAAACTCAGATCAGCCTGCGCATCCATATAGTCTAACCAGTGACTTGTCTTGCAGCATGAAGGAGCATTGGGACCTTAGCTATCCTTAGAGCGCACAACGCAGACTCAATGAGGCGGTTCTAACGAACACCCACGACCAATGTTTATAGTATAAATAAGATAAATATCACAGATTTTCATCAGAAAAGTAACTATTTTGGAGATATGAAAAACGCACTATGTCGCACGGGCGTGTTTACGACCGCGACACCCACATTACTGGAAAAGACTCCACCTGAAACGTTTATTTTACGATGGAAGCAACTGTCGAGACTTCCTTTTCTCGTTCCCATACACTGATCCCATCTCTCCTAGAAATGGGTATATTCTTCAAGGAAAGAATTGCTACACAAGAGCAAAAGTTTAGGGATATCTGTCTTCAATATTATCATTTTAGGATATAATCGGCGGTTTAACGATCGGAAATTTTGTTTCACGCCGAAACTTCAATACAGCCGTAAAACATAATTTGCGACCAAAAGAAAATGGACGATTTGTCTCACCAAAATGAAAAATTTGAATACAGTTATCCCCATTCTAATGCACTATTCATATGCTTTGTTTAAAATTGTACTATTTGCACCCCAGGTGCGCAAAACCGAGGTGCTAGCCAATGAAAAGCGGCGTTGCGTGATGACGGTGGGTTTCCGACAAAATATCGCAGGATATTAGCTCAAAATGATATAGAAATATGGAGATTTGCAAGAATATTTCAATACTCCAAAAACAAATGTTGTGAACATTTGTAAGAATCGCCTCGGCCACAACATTTGTTCATTGGATTAAGGGGATTCTAACAAATGTCCGTAGCATTTGTTTCTTGGATTAATGGGATTCTAACAAATGTCCACAACATTTGTTTCTTGGATTCAGGGGATTCTCACAAATGCCAACAACATTTGTTTCTTGGATTTAGGGGATTCTAACAAATGTCTGCAACATTTGTTTCTTGGATTAAGGGGATTCTAACAAATGTCCACAACTTTTGTTTCTTGGATTAAGGGGATTCTAACAAATGTCAGCAGCATTTGTTTATTGGATTAAGGGGATTGTAACAAATGTCCACAACATTTGTTTCTTGGATTAAGGGGAATCTAACAAATGTCCACAGCATTTGTTTCTTGGATTAAGGGGGTTCTAACAAATGTCCACAACATTTGTTTCTTGGATTTAGGGGATTCTAACATATGTCCACAACATTTGTTTCTTGGATAAAGGGAAAAAGATCCTTTATTACATGTTATACTGCTCCTTGTTGTGATTCTATACAGCGGCAAATTCTTTATTACGGCCAAATGTAAGGGATTAAATATTTTCGTTGTACATGTAACGAGCGTCCTCTACATTTCCATCAGGACAAATACGGCGGTGTAACGTAAAAAAAGTGGATCGTGAAAAAATGAGACATTTCAGCCACTGCGCATGCGCAACACATTTGCTCCGCCTACCTTAGATACGGTTTATCGGATTGCTATTTGCTTAATTATCGTGTAGTCTGGCAGTTACCTCCCCTCATTCGCCCTGTTAGCGAGCTTCAAGGTAAGTTCTCCTTGTAACAGCGTTTAGAGATGGAACAGACACCACCGCCAAGTCACTTTCAGTTTTAAGTCTGTAACAATGTATGACTTCTTAAAATTCTCACATCAGTTTCTTTTGTATTCTTTTGCAGCATGTATTAGAAGAAGCATCATGTGTCAGGGACATGATACTTCAGTGAGGCAGCACTATAAAAGCGAGCATTGAGCTCCCTGTCACAACCAGACACCGTCGTGATATGACTGAAAAATTGTTGAAAGCGACGTTAAACCCGAATTCACACACACACGCACACACGCACGCACGCACGCACGCACGCACGCACACTTTCTTAACCTTCTGTACAACTGTACAACGACCCATCATTATTCTCACATTACGATGACACACCCGTGCAATTTCTTTTTCCATGCAAATTTGTGATATTTGTCTTATTTTTACTCCTAAATAGGTTGCGGGTGCTCGTACGAGTACCCATGACCTTTGTCTTAGAATAGAAAAAAGCAAAATAACTTATACCCCTGTAAACCCCAGTTTTCTCTAAATAAAGTGGGGTTTAGAGGGTTTTAATTTGTTAACATGAAGAAAGGTGTTAGAGATATTGTGTTGTCAAGATTATATTCTCAGGGATGATAACTAAAATACCATGACACCCGGAGTTATGGTTCTTGCTCATAACACGTCTTTTTCCCTCATGTTTTCTTTGTTTGAATTAGTGTTTTACGTCCCCATCAACACTATTTAGGTTATTTTGGAGAGGTGGCTTCAGTTTTGTGGGACTTTAACCCAACATTGATATGAAATGACATCTCAAGCCCTGCCGCCTGAACAAGCCAGAAGGGTTTATATATAGGTGACGTTCCGATTTACAACACTTCGCGTAGTCAGGCTTAGATCCTCTTAGCGGTTTACCAGTAGTCCTGTGCGGTCGGTTTCAGCTATGCGTGCAAGCATGATGAACCCAATCTATTTCTCCAAGCCTCGATGGGCGGGGCGTAAATCTTCACCTCGTATTGGCTGGTTGATTTGAGGTTTAACGTCCCCGTCAACACTGTAAAGGTCATTTTGGAGACGTTGCTTCCAATTTTGTTGGACTTTTACCCAACACTGAGATGAAATGACATCTCTAGCCATGTCGCCCAATGAAACCAAAAGGGTTTATTAGCATGGACGGTCCGCCTCGCACCGCGGTTCCTGGACAGGCTTAGATCCTCTAAGCGGTTTACCAGTACTAGTGTGCGGGCCGGATTCCGCTCTGCGTGGAAGCATCGTGACTAAAAAGTGAAGTACCCGATCAAACAACATATTTTGCGGCATCGGAACTGTTAGTCTATGGTCTAAATTTGATATGCCAGGCTAATACGGGTTAATCGGCGTCTGACCTGGGTTTGCACTGTCTGCCAGTCCTGAAAGAAACGCTTAGCTTACGACGTTAAAGCTGCGTCTGACCTGGGTCTGTGCCATTTGCCTTAGTCCTAAAGTAGAAGCGAAAGGCTAACGCTGGTTAGGCAATGCCTGATCTCGGACTGCATTGTTTGCCTAAGCCTTGAAATGGTTATACTACTCGCCTCATTGACCAGGGTTAGTTGGTTCCACCCCGGGCTTCTCCAGCCTTTCGGATGAGTCTTTAAACCGTGGTCCCATCTCCGTATGACTTTAGCTGTTGGTGGAAGGAAAACTAAAACTCACTCACTTCTTTTCTTTGTATTTCTTTATGTCCAGTTTTTTCACGGATGTCCACTTTTTTCACGGATTTTTGCGTATCTATTTTTCTTTCGGGTCACTGTACATTTTTCTTCGTGATTATCCTTATCACGCGCATCTTCTTCTTACTCGGGTTGGAAACTTTTCAACCCTTTTCACGCACATCTTCTTTTTTTATTCATTTATTTTGCATTTCTATATGTCCACTTTTTTCACGGATGTCCACTTTCTTTCACGGATTGTTGCCTAATCTATTTATCTTTCACGTCGGTGTACATTTTTCTTCGTGATTATCCTTATCACGCACATTTTCTTTTTTCACGGAAAGGATCTTCAACCCTTTTCACACACATCTTCTTTTTTCATTCCTTTTCTTTGTATTTCTTTATGTCCACTTTTTTCACGGATGTCCACTTTTTTAACGGATTGGTGCCCTATCTATTTTTCTTTCATTCCACTTTTTTCATTACCTCTTCAACCCTTTTCACGCACATCTTCTTTTTTCATTCCTTTTCTTTGTATTTCTTTATGTCCACTTTTTTCACGGATGTCCACTTTTTTCACGGATTGGTGCCCTATCTATTTTTCTTTCACGTCAGTGTACATTTTTCTTTGGGATTATCCTTTTCACGCACATCTTCCGCTTTCACGGACATGTACCTTTTCAACACTTTTCACGCACCTTTTCTTTTTTGATTCCTTTCCTTTGTATTTCTTTATGTCCACTTTTTTCATGGATGTCCATTTTTTTCACGGATGGTTGCCTTATCTGTTTTTCTTTCACGTCAGTGTACATTTTTCTTCGTGATTATCCTTTTCACGCACATCTTCTGCTTTCACGGAGTGGTACCTTTTCAACCCTTTTCACACACATCTGCTTTTTTTCATTCCTTTTCTTCGAAGAAGGCTCCATGGTGCAGTGGTTACGCTACTCGCCATGTAAACCAGGGATCGCAGGATCGATCCCGGGCTTCTCAAGACTTTCGAATGAGTATTTAAACCGAGGTCCCGTCTCCGTATCACCATAGCTGTTGGTGGGACGTAAAACTAAACTCACTCACTGCTTTTCTTTGTATTTCTTGATGTCCACTTTTTTCACGGATGTCCATTTTTTTCACGGATTGTTGCCTTATCAATTTTTCTGTCACGTCAGTGTACATTTTTCTTCGTGATTATCCTTATCAGGAACATCTTCTTCTTTCACGGACAGGTACATTTTCAACCCTTTTCACGCACATCTTTATCCTTCATCCTTTTCTTTGTATTTCTTTATGTTCATTTTTTTCACGGATGTCCACTTTTTTCACGGATTGGTGCCTTGTCTATTTTTCTTTCACGTCAGTGTACATTTTGCTTTGGGATTATCCTTTTCACGCACATCTTCTCCTTTCACGGACTGTTTTAATTAAACCCTTTCCACGCACATCCATATTTTTTTATTCCTTTATTTTGCATTTCTTTATGTCCACTTTTTTCACGGATGTCCACTTTTTTCACGGATTGTTGCCTTATCTGTTTTTCTTTCACGTCAGTGTACATTTTTCTTCGTGATTATCCTTTTCACGCACATCTTCTGCTTTCACGGACTGGTACCTTTTCAACCCTTTTCACGCACATCTTCTTTTTTTATTCCTTTTCTTTGTATTTCTTTATGTCCACTTTTTTCACGGCTGTCCACTTTTTTCACGGATTGGTGCCTTATCGATTTTTCTTTCACGTCAGTGTACATTTTTCTTCTGGTTTGTCCTTTTCACGCACATCTTCTGCTTTCACGGACTGGTACCTTTTCAACCCTTTTCACGCACAACCATCTTTTTTCATTCCTTTATTTTGCATTTCTTCATGTCCACTTTTTTCAGGCATGTCCACTTTTTCACGGATTGCTGCCTTATTTGTTTTACTTTCACGTCAGTGTACATTTTTCTTCGTGATTATCCTTTTCACGCACATCTTCTGCTTTCACGGACTGGTACCTTTTCAACCCTTTTCACGCACATCTTCTTTTTTCATTCCTTTTCTTTGTAGATGCTTCCGTGGTGCAGTGGTTACGCTACTCGCCTTGTAAACTAGGGATCGCAGGATCGACCACGAGCTTCTCCAGCCTTTCGGATGAGTCTTTAAACCGAAGACCCGTCTCCGTATGACCTTAGCTGTTGGTGGAACGTAAAACTAAAACTCACTCTCTCCTTTTCTTTGTATTTCGTTATGTCCACTTTTTTCACGGATGTCCACTTTTTTCACGGAGTTTTGCCTTATCTTTTTTTCTTTCACATCAGTGTACATTTTTCTTCGTGATTATCCTTATCACGCACATCTTCTTCTTTCACGGAAAGGTACCTCTTCAACCCTTTTCACGCACATCATCTTTTTCATTCCTTTTCTTTGCATTTCTTTATGTCCATTTTTTTCAAGGATGTCCACTTTTTCACGGATTGTTGCCTTATCTATTTATCTTTCACGTCAGTGTACATTTTTCTTCGTGATTATCCTTATCACGCACATTTTCTTCTTTCACGGAAAGGTACCTCTTCAACCCTTTTCACGCACATCATCTTTTTTCATTCCTTTTCTTTGCAATTCTTTATGGCCACTTTTTTCACGGATGTCCACTTTTTTCACGGATTGGTGCCTTATCTATTTTTCTTTCACGTCAGTGTTCATTTTTTTTGGGATTATCCTTTTCACGCACATCTTCTGCTTTTACGGAATGGTGCTTTTTCAACCCTTTTCACGCACACCCGTCTTTTTTCATTCCTTTATTTTGCATTTCTTTATGTCCACTTTTTTCACGGATGTCCACTTTTTTCACGGATTGGTGCCTTATCTATTTTTCTTTCACGTCAGTGTACTATTTTCTTTGGGATTATCCTTTTCACGCACATCTTCTGCTTTCACGGTACCTTTTCAACCCTTCTCACGCACCTTTTCTTTTTTCATTCCTTTCCTTTGTATTTCTTTATGTCCACTTTTTTCACGGATGTCCACTTTTTTCACGGATTGTTACCTTATCTATTTTTCTTTCACGTCGGTGTACATTTTTCTTAGTGATTAATAACTGATTATCCTTATCACGCACATCTTCTTCTTTCACGGACATGTTCCTTTTCAACCCTTTTCAAGCACATCTTCTTTTTTTCATTCCTTTTCATTGTATTTCTTTATGTCCACTTTTTTCACGGATGTCCACTTTTTTCACGGATTATTTCCTTATCTATTTTTCTTTCACGTCAGTGTACATTTATCTTCGTGATTATCCTTTTCACGCACATCTGCTTCTTTCGCGGACTGGTACTTTTTCAACCCTTTTCACGCACATCTTCTTTTTTCATTCCTTTTCATTGTATTTCTTTATGTCCACTTTTTTCACGCATGTCCACTTTTTTTCACGGATTGTTGCCTTTTCTGCTTTTCTTTCACGTCAGTGTTCATTTTTCTTCGGGATTATCCTTTTCACGCGCCTCTCCTTCTTTCTCGGACTGGTACCTTTTCAACCCTTTTCACGCACATCTTCTTTTTTCATTCCTATATTTTGCATTTCTTTATGTCCACTTTTTTCACGCATGTCCACTTTTTTTCACGGATTGTTGCCTTATCTGTTTTTCTTTCGGGTCAGTGTACATTTTTCTTCGTGATTATCCTTATCACGCGCACCTTCTTCTTTCTCGGACTGGTACCTTTTCAACCCTTTTCACGCACATCTTCTTTATTCATTCCTTTATTTTGCATTTCTTTATGTCCACTTTTTTCACGGATGTCCACTTTTTTTCACGGATTGTTGCCTTATCTATTTTTCTTTCATGTCAGTGTACATTTTTCTTCATGATTATCCTTTTCACGCACATCTTCATCTTTCACGGACAGGTACCTTTTCAACCCTTTTCACGCACATCTTCTTTTCTCATTCCTTTTTTTTTTTTTTTTTTTTCTTTATGTCCACTTTTTCACGGATGTCCACTTTTTTCACGGAATGGTGCCTTATCTATTTTTCTTTCACGTCAGTGTACATTTTTCTTCGTGATTATCCTTATCACGCACATCTTCATCTTTCACGGACAGGTACCTTTTCAACCCTTTTCACGCACATCTTCTTTTTTCATTCCTTTCCTTTGTATTTCTTTATGTCCACTTTTTTCACGGGTCACTTTTTTCACGGATTGGTGCCTTATCTATTTTTCTTTCACGTCAGTGTACATTTTTCTTCGGGATTATCCTTTTTACGCACATCTTCACTTTCCACGGACTGGTACCTTTTCAACCCTTTTCACAACACCATTCAGGTCATTTTGAGCTGGTCAGTTTGCCTATCCACGCTTTTTCTTGACAGGCTTATACGTTAGCAGTTAACCAGCACACTGCACATTTTTACGCCAGAAATTGACAACTGCTGTTCAAGAGCTAAATGTCAGTAATAGTCACAGAGGTGAAACTTTCATTGCATGGTATATCGTATACTTCCCAGCTATTACGCAATAGCCGGCCAATATGGGGCTGAGAGCGAAACGACGTTGATACGTCGTCTCGCTGTCGACCCGACGTTGGTCCGATGTTTTTGGCAGGCTGGGCAATAGTTCATTCAAGGAGGATTGAAAATGTGACTATTGATTTGTTTATCGTGTAAGCCCCGCCTTAAACAATCAGTTAACGCCCACTTAGCAACGCGCATGCGCAGTGGCGGAAATGTCGCATTTTTTCACGGTCCACTTTTTTTACGTTACAGCGGCAATAACGGAAATAGTAAGCCAAGAAGGAAATCAAACCGGACAACAGTGGCATTTTATCGGTGCTTTATCTGAATAAAGGTGAAACCAATCAACGTCTGTGAGAGCACATGTAGTTGGCATTTGGTTACTTGTGGGCTGATTAATTTCATCAGCCTTTATCAAATCGCCGACGAAAGTCTTTCTGTATACATCTGAATGGCAGTAATTGTATAATAATAGATTGATCACTATTTTCCTTGTCCATATACGAAATCAGCAAAAGGAACATTTTATTCCTTTGCATTATGGGCTAATATGCCTGTGTTACGACAAGAACGTCGTACATGTAACTACGGAAGGAAATAAATCCCGCCTATTGTTAGATTCAAGCCCGGGCCGCTCGGGTTAAAGTCAAATGATCTAATCATTGAGCAGAACAGTCGCAGTTGGCAGATAGTCGTTGTAAACCTATATAAGCTAAGCGCAATCTTCTACGGTAGATATTTGTGGGATTCGAACTCGGTCGCTCTGCTGAAAGTCCAGTGCTAAGTGTCTGACACAACCATATGGGCCCCGTCAAGCGATTTTGGTACTTATCACCTATGCAAGCAGCGAAGGTTCAGGCGAGCCTGCGCATCCGCGCCGTCTAGCCAGAACCTTCGCTGCTCGCTCATACAAGCAGTGAATCAAGAGGAACCTTCAGACAGAAAGCTATATCCCTGGCCCCTCTGAATGGCTGGGCATGCGCAGTTAAAATTTGTCATGGCGGAATGCTCGATGACACAAATTCGCTTGGCGGGGCTCAAT